>CAWUFW010002154.1:340000-1540000 GCA_963921515.1 Calotriton arnoldi | reverse complement strand
TAGGAGTGGCAATTACTGCTACTGCTACTTTGAAGAAAATGAGGGCTCCTTGGAAGAGTCTGAGACATTATTGGAGGCGTTCAAGGTTACAGTTTGAGGAGAGTGTATAGGAGCACAGGCAGGAGACCTGCTGTCACTTCGCTCATAGCTAAAGGATATACAAGGCACATTAAAAACATTAGAAAGACGCTATGAAATATGTCCAGATCGGTACATACTAGCAGAAATATTTGAACAACACCCTGAATATACAGAAAGAGCCGAGCAGGAAGTGGAGAGCGAGATCGTATGGCGACAGCGAGAGACCGGGCATGCATTAGTTTCTAAAATGACAGAACTACAGGCACAAGCACATGTCATGGAGATAGATGCTATGACACCACAACCACTTTGTCACAGTTTATGGACTTCTATAGCCGACTGTATGGGCTGCGAAAAGTCGCAGTGGCAGCAGATATAGCTGAATATCTGGATTATGTGACTTCAGTGTGGCTCCCCCTGGGCCAGAGGGAATACCTGGTACAACCAATCACAATAGAAAAAGTTAAAGAAGCCATACGCACCCTGCTAAATGAGTAAACATCAGGGAGATGGAATTCCCACTGAGTTCTACAACACCTATTCTGGATTATTAGAGCCATACTTGCATGCCATGTACGTAGAAGTGTATGAAAAGCATACATTGCCCCAATACTCCGTGAAGCCCTGATAATAACGTTATTGAAACCAGATAAGGCCCCAGAATGGTGTGATTCCTATAGGCCACTATCCCTTATAACTAGAGACACCTAAATCTTGCCAAAAATAATAGCAACTTTACTACAACCCCTTCTCTCTAGTTTAGTCTTATCAGATTACTCGGGATTTGTTCCCGGACGCTCGGCCTCCCACAATTTGTGAATTTTATTCACTGTTCTCCATCAACTGGCCCCAGAGATTAAGGCAGAGGCTGTGCTATTGGACAACGCAAAGGCTTTTTATGCTATACAATGGGAACATATGTACATGGTGATTCATTGTATGGAATGCCCCAGGCATTTTTGCTGTGGATACGCCTGTTGTATTACAACCCAGAAGTGAGAGTATGCATTAATGGCACTGTGTTGAGACCAGTAAAGATCTTCAGGGAAACAAGGCAGGCCTGCCCCCTGTCACCGATATTGTTTGCTCTCACACTGTAACCATTAGCATGTATGGTTCGGCAGCAAAATGCAGCTGCTGCGCTGCCATTCCATCCGCCAACACCCACTAGCCATCTCCTTATATGCAGATGATATGGTGCTCTACGTTCGCGGCCCTGGCACTCTGCGGTTCCCCTCATAAGTGAATATGACCTCTATGAATGATGCTCGGGTCTGAGTATCAATTTGGACAAATCGGCCATATTCCCTCTTGTGCAGGCCACAGAACCTCCTGCTATGGAATTCCCATTGGAGCGGTGTACAGAACACGTTAAGTACCTTGGGGTATGGATACATAGGGACCCAGAGATTGTGATCAGAGTGAACTATGGACGAGCAGTCCCTGAATTGGAAGACCAAGTAGATTACCTCTTTCTCTGGCTGACAGGGTGGCAGTTATGAAAATGGTTATACTGCCCAGATTTCTGTATGTTTGTATGTTTGTTAACATTCCTGCATTATTGACCAGTGAGTTCTTTAAGACCCTCAAAACATGCATGATAACACTGGCCTGGGATTGTAAACAATCTAGATGCAGCTGAACTACATTGACAAAACCCTATGAGCAATGTGGGTTTGGGGCCCTGGACATGTACCTATGTGCACAAGTGCAGTATGAACATTATTGGTACTTTCCAATACAATATTTGCCACATTTAGTGGTGGAATGTGATGACGCTCATCCTATACCTCTTACAGCCATCCTACTGTATGAGCGAACAGAGGTGACAAGACTAGAAATCAGCACAATATGCAGCACATCAAAGGCTTGGTATAAATTAAGTGTCAGGGCAGGTAAGGTCCCGATGTACTGCCCGTGTCATCCCACCCAGCCATTTCTGCTACACACGAGGCATTAGACATACCATCAAAGGCGGGCTAACTACACTGGGAGATTTCTTCACTGCTGGGACATTCCTGCCACTAGAGACATTTTCTTATGCACATCCCAAACCTCACTGGTGGTGTTTATATATATTAGTCTCCCGGCAGCTGTGAGATCACTCTATCCTCAATTTCCTGAAGAACCAGCCACATTGGGGGCACTTCAGGCGATGCTAGCCTGTAGCTCACGTAAAGGTCTTATAATCCATTTATATAATGCTTATCAGAAGGAGACACAGGGTGGCTTGTGTGCGGCACACGATAGACAGATTGAAGTGCTGGACACACCGCTGTCTCAGGAGGACTGGGGGGCTTGCTGCACACTTACGGGGCGACTCACTGCCAATTACAACCCTAAGATAATACACTTCAAATATTTACAACAAATCTACTATAACCCTCTGCAGTTGTATAAATATGGGTTATGCGCCAGTTCCCAGTGTATTAGATGTAGGATAATGGATGTAGATTTTATGAACTTAGCGTGGACCTGTGCACTAATCTTTCGGTTTTGAACACAGGTGGTACAGACCCTGTCTGAAATGGTGATGGGGTGAAATGAACTCCACAGATATGTCTCTTGGGGCTACCTAAATCTCTGCAGCCAGGCAATTGTAAACTGGTATCCATTACCACATAACTAGCCAAATGGCAGGTGGCGATACACTGGGGGATAAAGGCAGCTCCCAAGATAGATCAATGGTTACGAGATGTTGTATAATGTCAAGATCAATTGAACCCATTCGGGGAGGAACTGCCAGTGACATCAAGCCCTAAGGATATATGGATGCCTGTAACAGCATACCCAATCTCCTCCCAGGTTGGGCTTTAAGTGAAATAAAAAGAAAAGTCCTGATAAAGGCCGCCATGGGACGGTAATTTAAAATGGGAATGAGTGGAAATGTAAGCAGGAAAGGTTGCTAGAAGGTACAATTATGCGCTTA
Organism: Calotriton arnoldi; assembly: GCA_963921515.1. NCBI lineage: Eukaryota > Metazoa > Chordata > Amphibia > Caudata > Salamandridae > Calotriton > Calotriton arnoldi. Next base: position 1,536,990 of record CAWUFW010002154.1, on the reverse strand, counting down.
CTTTACAGATGTACTGCATTTTGACTGCATTTTATGTACTTTCTGTTTGAAATGTCAAAAAACGTATAAATAAATAATAAAGAAAGACTTGTTTGCAGGTTAACAATTGTGGAATGTTGGAGCAACCCTATAAATCTGCTCCATGCAAATATGCAGTCCGACACTGGGCTTTATGCACCTCAAGGGAAGAGTAGATCTAATGCTCTCCATTTTCCTTACAGAACCCCTTTCAGAGAGTCACGGGCAAGCAGGAGTTACTGGGCCTAACTGTGGTAGTTGGGGCATTTTACTCCTGATGTCCTGAGCCCGACTTACTTTGAGGCCTGGGCGGGATTTCAATTACGCTGGAGTAACAGGGGTATTTTCAGTAATACCTCATTATTCTTTGACTCGGAATTATAGATAGTAGTGCAATAACAGTGCATGCGTACTTAAGAATAATTTGGGGTGCAAACAATTCTACTGAGGGGACAGATTTAGCGCGCGGCTGCACTCAATGCTGTTTATGTTCTGTTGCATTTAGTGCTATTTTCTTTACATTTTCCGTCAAATTCAGGTCCCCATTTAGACATTTTTGCAGGAGTATAATACAGGTTTAAAACAGTCTTGAAAAACTGACTCTTAAGATTATCTGCAAATAAAACTTTCTCACACACTTCTAAAGACTCCTAAAGACTTAGTATTGGTCTGTCTGCTGAGCCTTTCACTCCATTTAAGCTCTTGTGCTTCAAAGTCAACACTTTGTGTCCGAATCAGTATTTCATATATAGCCCCTATCTTATATCTTTTCCTGGCCGCCTCAATAATCAAAATCTTCTCCATTGCTTTAACTTCATGTTTCTTCTTGGATAGGAAGTCCCTAACCTGTAGAAACTTAAAAAAATCTCTCTTTGGTAAATCATACTCCTCCTGTAGTTCTGCAAAGGGCTTGTGCTGAGCATCGCTGTATAGATCTCCTCCGGTATCGATACCCTTCTGTTTCCACCTTTCCATCACTGAGTCTTGGATTACAATAGGCGGTAGCAAGCTAGCGGACATCAGTGTATACAAATTTATTTTAGGAATCATCAATCTCCGTTTGAGCTGAGACCATGTTTTATGGGCTGCTTTTAATACCTTAAATCTTGTTTTCCTGTAGTAACTTAACTCCAGTGCTCTCATGAAGCATCCTTTGTATTCTGCTCCAAGCTCCATTTCATATATGGTTGGAGATTTAGTGGTGTCATTCCCCCTTTCTCCCTCACTCATTCCCCATGTCATTAAGATCCCCATATATTGTATTACACAGGCCCAGTAATAAAAGGTAAAGTTCGGAAGTGACCACCCACCACGTAGCTCCGGGAGAATCATGTATTTAGGTCCTCTTCTGGGTTTTTTATATCCCCAGAGGAAGCTGACACACATTAAATCTAGCTTTTGCAACCAGTATTTGCTAATCTCCACCGGTATTGTCCTAAAAAAGTACAGTACCTTTGGCAGGATGGTCATTTTCATTACGTTACATTTCCCAACTAATGAGAAATGCAGATGGTCCATCCTGCCTAAATCTCTTTTAATCTTTTCTACTACTGGAGCCAGATTCTTCTCGACTAAGCTATCCAGAGTTGAGGTTATCCTAAACCCCAAATAAATTGCCTCTGTACTCCTGCATCTATGCTTAAAGTCTGTTCCTTCTACACATACTATCTGTGTTTTGGTCTCGTTCATCTTGTATCCCAATACACTCCAGAATTGCCCTGCAAGTCTTTCAAACTCTACCAGTGCAATTGCTGGGTCCGTAGTTACTATAGCGACATCGTCTGCATATGCAAACACTCTATAGACAACCTTATTCTGAAATACAGACCTTATAAATGTGCTCTCTTCCACTTTTGTCAGGAAGGGGTCAATATATAATGCAAATAGTGAAGGGGAGCAGGGACAACCTTGTCTAGTTACCCTTGAAATATATATAATCTCTGATTCCAATCCCATCACTCGAACCCTGGCATTAGGGGATTTATATAACATTTTAATTGCTCTATATATCCTTTACCAACCCATTCCATTCCAGCTTTGCCCATAGTAAACCCCAGGCCACTCGATTGAATGTTTTTTCAGCATCTAATAAAATCAGTCCCAGGGGTGTCCTATGGGCTTCTGCAAGGTCGAATAGTGTAATCACCCTTCTGATGTGATCTACTGTCCCCTTTCCCGGAATAAAACCATGCTGTCTGTTAGAGACTAGTGGTGTGCTAACTCTACTTAATCTTTGAGCTGGTACTCTAGCATAAATTTTATCGTCACAGTTCAAAAGTGAGATTGGCCTAAACGACGTAGGTAACAAGGGTGGTTTATCTTTTTTTTTTTTTTAAACGCTATATTTGCCTCTGCGCACGAGGGGGGAGCATATCCTCGCTGTGCTTCTTGAAAGGTCTTCAGTATCTTTTGCTGTAGCTCATGCAAGAAGGTTTTAAAGAATTCCAGTGGCAGGGCATCTGGGCCTGCCGCTTTCTCTATGGCTAATGATTTTATAGCCTGTATTATTTCCTCCTGAGAGATCGGCAAGTCTAAGCCTCTTGCTCCTCCTTGCTTAAGACTCTCCCTTTCAAACCTTGTAAAATGGTGCCATATCCCCTATCAGAATCCTCTAAATCTTCTCTATATAGCTAATCATAGAATTGTCTAAACACCTCAAGTATTTCCCCCGGGGTTTCCAGAGTCCTTCCTCTCATATCCTTTATAGCGGTTATTCCTCCCCCCGCTTCTTTCCGTCTAATCTTTTTAGCCAGTAGACTTTCTGTGGTTTCCCCATACTCATAACATTTTGACCTATAGGTGGTATATTTAACGGCAATTTCATTGCAAAAATACTGATTGATTTTAGTTTTCCACATAGATACATCTGCTTGCTCTTTTTCCACTTCTTGGTTTTTATTCGTAGCTTTAGTCATTCTTTCTTCAGCCTGTGCCATTTGATTATGAAGCTCCTGAATCTCCCTGTGTTTTACTTTCTGCAGATGCAAACCAAAACTAAGGGGCATATTCTCCAGAACGTGTGATAACCACTGCAAGTTTAGCATAACGCAACTTCTCATATCACAGTCCATCGCGGGAAAACAACGCCGTGTTAACGTAGCATTCTCAACCTGGCGGCACCATGCGATAGTCCCACGATAACGCACCAAATAACCGCGTAAAAAACAACGCAACGCCCACAAAATGCGAAACACCAATGCGAATTAAGTTGCAATGAGGCCAACCTCGAAAAAAAAACAGCGACAGGCCTACAATTCCCACGCGCCTGGTGGGAAAATGCACCATAAAAGCCGAACAAGAAAAAAACACCATAAACAAAATAAAATGCGTAGCAACATGGACACACCCGGAACAAGTGCCCAGGTCAACGTGAACCCCACACGCCCCACAGACCACCAGCAAGGAACCTCGGGGTCGGGGAAGGCCAAGGAGAAGAGGAAGAGGAAGACGGGGTACAGTCCGCATGACAACCTGACCATCGTCATGGAGGTGAAGGAGCACTAACAACAACTTTCCGTCTCCACCACCGTGTCATTGGCAACACAGATGGAAAAATGGCATTCCATCATGAATGCAGTCGGACTGTCGAGGAGGCCAAGATGCGCTGGCACAAAGTCAAAAGCCAAACCAAGCAGAAACCCGCTGCCACCCGGAAGGCAGCAACGGCGAATGGAGGTGGGAGTCCTGAGCCACAGGAGGAGCTGGAGCAAATGGTGGACACAGTCATGAGTGTGGAGATGGTGGAAGGAGTCGGGAGTCCGGACACTGCGCGACATGACTTGACAAAACATCAACCAGGTGAGTAACTAACAGGGACTGGAGGGACGGGCACAATGGCACACATGCACAACGGCGTGTAGCACACTGCACACCCACAATGACCCTGGGTCATATCCCTGATCCCCATGGCACACTGCAGCACACATACAAACACCAAGTAGGCCCCCGTCCACCATGTGACCGAAGGGGTCCCACCCCACACAACACCAATTCCACTACATACACATGCACCAGTGCGAAACATAGCAATGATGCGTATGCGAGAGCCACACTGACAATGCAAGTGACACCACATGACGAGCAGCATGGCCTGAGTATAATCACCATGACACTGTGCATGCCACGAGACTGAGGTGGCTGAGTGTGGACTACATCCGGAAGGAGCAGGTCACACCCTGACACACCCAAGTGCACAAACAACCACTGACATCAACAATACATCTGCAGACAAACAATGCACAAGAGAACAAAATCCATCCAGGAGCACAAATGACCCCAGTCGCCAACATCACAGCACCTCAAAGCACAAAAGCCAAAGGCACACCGCCTCCAAGGGATAAGGGGCAGCAAAATCACAGCAGCAGGTGCGACTCTCACACAATGCAGCACACACACATAGCAATCACAGCACATCCACATGGACGGCAATGTGGGACACAGTGCAACACTTACATTGCAGAACAGAGGCGACAACTGGCTCCGCCTGTGCGTAGAAAATGGCCAATCACATCAGACATAGCAGGAAACTGTGAGATGAAAATGAACGTGTACAACATCACCTACGTCATGTAGTCCAATTGTCTACTATCCCGCATCAAATAGTCCGCCAATCCAAAACAGTCACAATGTACATTGTCATGCAGTCTGTATGTAAACCTGAACAATGCGTCAACATACATGTCAACACAATGTCAACAAGCATCTCCCCTTCACATTGCAGAGGGACTAACAACACCTCCAGCAGAGCAGACCAGACAACCCATCAGTGATGCTGAAGAGGACCTCCACACTTCCGACACCACCGCCCTACAACAGTCCATGGACATCTCAGGCAATAGAGCCCCAGGAGCAGGGCAGCCCCGCTGCAGCTAGGACACACCACCCCTGCACGGACAACACAGCTGGACGCACCCACCACCCCGGCTGGCTCACAGCAGCCCACCTAAGCACACATCCCATTACAAGGCCAGCTGTCAGACTGCCAGAAGGGGCTGGCCGAACATGTGCGGGTGGGGTACTACCTCATGGGAGACAAACTATATCCCATACATGGGTGTCAAAGTCCCATCATGGACCACCTACACACCCCAACGGAGACCCACACTGCGACAGGGACACATGCCTTTGCACATTTCCAGTACTGAACCACACCCAGAGCCACGTGATAATCACTCACACCCCCATGCCGGACTGGCGTATGCCGGCCAAGTTCACTCCTCTTACATATTGGGTGGGGGACGACAAAGCTACATGTGCAATGTCCCATCCTCTGCCTGCGGTGACATGGCTGCGTCCTCTGCACATGGCACAATGTAAGGTTGTGGGGCCGGGGCCCTAATGCATACATCATGAGCACACAGACACACTCCAGATAGTTCGTTGAACTGGCCACGAGCACGTGCGCTCGACACCTTTATTGGCATGGTCACATGTACAGTGACGCATGTGCTGGATGTGTGTGGGGTGAGTGTAAGCCATCCCGCAGGGAGTCGTTGGTGCTGGCAACAACTTGAACAATGATCACAATTGAAGCAGAAACATAAAACATCAGCATAACAGAAACAACTGTGAAGCATCATGGTGGTTGCCGGAGAGAGTACAGTGTTCACCCTACATGCAAGCAGAATGGTCCTTAATTTGTGGTGCACTGAGTTAGTGGCACCTGAGGAGCTGAGCAGGGTATCAAGCTGATGATGGCACCCACGACTGGTGTGAGCTACTCTGAAAGTCTGGCAGTAAGACACTTCCGACTCTGGCACCTGTTGTCTGGAGTTGGTCCTGGTGGTGGTGGCACGTGCATCCTGCGGTGATGCGACGTTCAGGCATTTTAGGACTCAATTTGATGTGTGAGCCCAGGTGGACCACAGTTGAGGGCAGAGGCAGAGGCAGCGGACAGCGCAGGGCCACAGACACATGGCATTGATGACCCCTAGGCCATCGACCCAGAGGCCATCCAACATGCCACCAGACTGGGGCCATGATTTGAGCTGTACAGAGTTAGTGGCCCCGGATGCACTGCGGCCGGCACAGGCACACCGCCATGGGACGGTGACTTGCGGTGTAGTGAGCTAGGGCCATGCGAGGTGGGCAGGTCCTCGTCGATGTCGAAGGTGAATGTAGGGGATGTTTGCAGGAGACAGTGAAAGGTGTCCTCCAGGGCATGATGCAGAGGGCAGGAGCCGGCCGGAAGTGGCAAATGGAGGAGTGGAATGCTACTGCCTCGTTTTGGCCACATAGTCAGTATCACCGACATGATGATGAAGACAACCCCCAGTCCATGGACTCAGTCGCCAACAAATCTCAAGAAGAAAGTGTCCATGGTTGTCGGCGAACAGACTTAGTGGCCCCGGAGCTGGAAGGGGATGCAGTCTGCAACAAGGCCAGTACAATGATATCAGGTCTGCCATAAATGAATCATGACTGAGTTCCCAATGTGTGCCCTACTCGACCGATGTGTAGGCTGGAGGCAGCAGCCAGCGCGGGCCAACTGCTGTTCAGCGAGCTCCTTTTGGAACACTGACACATGGTGTTGAAATGGCATGTGGGGATGACTCGCGGTTGACCGAGGCAGTAGCGACAGAGCTGAGCGGGTGTTTAGCCAGCGACGATGCCGTGTCCTGCCTGGTACGGACTGGCATGGATTTGTGTGGGGCCTGTAGGACCGCAGTGTAGTCCGAAGGCATAGACATCAAGGGCCCACAGACACGTGTGGTTGGGATGCCCAGCACATACTTTGTGTCACCACATCGAAGGGAGTATAGTGAGTTAAACTCAGCCATGAAGTGTGTACTCGGCCATTGTTTAATCAAGACTCAGTTCCAGATGTGTGACCCACTCGACCACAGTGTGGGATGAAGGCAATAGTCAGCAAGGGACCACAGACAGGTGTAGTTCGAATGCTATGCACAGAGTTGGTGGCACCACATTGAAGGGAGTACAGTGATATAAACTCAGCCATAGCGTGTGTACTCTGCCATTGCATAATCAAGACTCAGTTCCAAATGTGTGACCTACTTGACCGTAGTGTAGGCCGGAGGCAGCGGTGGAGTACGTCATCGAGAAAGGAGTAATGCGGGCCTGTGTCGCGGAGGCCGTGATGGTCTGAGGAGGCTGCCAAGGTCGCAGGCTTCAGGCTTGGAGCTTGCGCCGGCACGTGGTGGGCCCTTTCTGACACACGCCGGTGTCAGCAGGTGAGCAATGAGGCATGGCTGAGCAGGGGTGGGCATGATGGGTTCGGGGAGCAGTGGCCCGGGGTGCAGCAGGCGCACAGGATCGCAGGCCACACCACTCACGGCGACGGCATCGGCCTCGTGGCAGGGTGGGAGGCACCACCCTGGCAGGCACGTTGGGAATTCCAGAAGAGAACCACGCCCAGGGCTGCGTGCTTTTTATTCATAATCCTACGCTGGCCTGGCGTCCTCCGGGCCAGCCCACTCTGCACACGCTTATAGGGGGGGACGTCACAAGCTACATTTCCGTGATCTTCCCCACTGGCTGGGGTGACATGGTTGCGTCCACTGTCCACTACACTCCAAACACCAGCAGTGCATGTAGACGCTATGTCTGTGTTCTGCATACTGCAGTCTGTCCAGCACATCTCCGCAACACTTGGCATTGTGTACATACTCATTCATGGGTCACTTGCCTCCTTCGCACATGCCTGGTTCCCATCTCTCCCCACATTTCGGTATTGTGTGGCTGAAGTGCCATGCCGTCGATGGCTCATGTACATGGCTAACCAAGGTTGCCACAGTAAGTTGTGCTGTCGTGTCTGGTGGGGGGGCATGTTGTTTGGCATGTTGTATGTGATTTTGTGACGTGTGCAGTGCCAGAGTTGTGAGTTGCATGATTGTGGAGTTGAGGTGTGTGGTGTGTTCATTTGGTACTTGCCAACGTGCAGTGCATTTCCATAGGTGCCATCCTGGAAGTGCTGGTTGATGTTGGACTGTCGGAAAATGAAGAGATCATGCACACTGCCTGGGTAGTTGGTTATGACATTGGTGAGGAGTCCCCTGTGGTCCACTATTGCCTGCACGTTGATGAGATGCATGTGCTTTCTGTTGGGTTATTGTGTGCAGAGTTGGCAGGGGGCACAAGTGAGACAAGTGTGCAGTCGATTGCCCCCAACACGTGCGGGGATCCAGCTATGGCGTATAGTCCTTGCTTTGTCTCCAGCTGTTCCTGTGCATTGTGGGGGCGTATGGGTGCTGGGGTCCCTAGCTGGTGAGGGCATCCGGGCCAGGTGTGAGGAACTTGGATGGGGCTGGCTGTGAGACTCCTCCGACTCGGGCGGTTGTTGTTTGGGAGGATACCAGAGGCCAACAGGTGCAGCACAGCCAGCAGCTTTGTCTGTGGAGGGATGTTGGTTGTCCGCTGTGTTGGTACCATCAGCCTGTGGGCAATGATGTTCAGGATGCGGAGGATGGTTGTCCTTTTGGGCCTGTAGTGGGCATTGGCATTGTCTGGTGTTAGGTCTGTAGGGCTGGTGTATTTCCTGTATGTCCGCTGTCTTTGTCTGCGCTGCCCCTGTGGTAGTCCAGGGGGGCAGGGGGGGTCCATTGGGGGGTGGCAGTCCTGGGGGTGGTGGGTGTTGTTGCCCCCTCAGGGCTCCTGGGTGCATGGTGAATGGCTCCATGGCATCTGTTGTTCTTCCTGTGTGGCTCTGGGCTGGGCTCCCTTTGATGATGCAGCTTGTCGTCCGACTTTACACCGCGTCAGAGCAGGTGTTAGTTTCCTGCTGCTAACGTGCCTTATCGCCTGTTTTGTGGTCTTATCGCCGATGTGGCTGGTCGTTGAGAATGTTGAGGTGTGGTGTTGTCACGGGTTTTTGCTCGGGAACGCCTACTCTGCATCTCATTAGCATTAGTTGCCGGGGTCATCTGTGGTGATGTTTTTTGTGACTGCTTTCACAGGAAAACTGGTGTTATAGGCTGTTAGCACCAGCTTGTGAATGGGCCAGTAAATTTAGCGCGACTTTGGCTGCGATAAAGTGCCGCTAACTCGGCGATAGCTCCTTGAGAATATGCCCCTAAGTGTTTCCCCCTAACCCCTGATTTCATCGCATCCCACACCATCCCTGTTCATGCAGTCCCACGATTAGTTTCCATGAATTATTTTATCCATTTCTTCATGTGCTCCAAGTATAAGGTATTAAGTAGTAATTTCCTATCATATGTAAAAACCCCCCTGGGTTTGACTAACCACCTATAGGGATTTCAAGAATCAACGGGTTATTGTCTGATAGTACCTTGGGAAGTTTACTTATCTTAGCATCTGCAACAATGTCTTTTGAGATTAAAAAAAGTAGTCCAACTACACTAATTTATTATGTGGGATAGAGTGATAGGTAAACCAGGGGTCAGGGCCTTTTTTTATTCCAAATATCTATTAATCCATCAAATGAGTCCTACATCTCAGCAAGTCATATCAGTTGAAAAGAGAAGATTTATGACGAGAACCAGATCCTATATTTTGATAGTTCTTTACAACAACCGCCTTGAAAAAGTCTATGGGTAGACGGGCAGACAGACTTCACGCTGGATATATAAAGTGCAAGAATAAAAACAACAAAGCCAAAAGACTGGACATTTGTGGACTTTGTATGGACTTTGTATGCGGTTTGATGATTTCAACTGATATGACTTGCTGAGAATATTTTTATCTGTTATTGGAAACAGAGAATCTGTTACATTTACCCAGCACTATAGTGGGTTATAAATACAAAAGGGTGTGCACAGTAGGACTCATTTGTTGGGTTTTGTATGCACATTGGCTGTCCTCTGTGCTTTTAGCATCATTTTTGGTAGTAGGTGCTTTGAGTCTAGGTAGCACCCCACAAGTAACTACGATGTCAAAAAAATTATTGTATTCAAACTCTACTACACTAGCAGATACTAATTTTGTTCCATTCCTTGATTGTGCGGTCATTTCTCATGTATTTGGGAACCATTACTACCAAACTAATTGTGATTATTATCTATTAATCCATGGTCAATCACCAACTGCTGGAGAGCTTTAAACACCTTAGATTTTCTCCCCCATACTCCAATACCCAGATTTGACTCGCCCCTCCAAGTGAATATTTAAATCACCACATAGTACTAGGAGATGGGGCCACAGGGATAGTTCTATGTTTAGTAGATTAAAGGTGTCTGCTTCGTCCAAATTGGACCCATAAATTGTGCATAAAATAAATCTGGCTGCTCCTATTTTAAATTCCAAAATTATCCATCGCCCTAGCCTATCAGCTAATCTACGTTCAGTAGTGCAAAGATTGTTATCTAACACCACAACCCCTCATGATGTAGTTCCCTGTTGTGTGCAGGCCAGCCAGTTTAGACCTAGGTTGCCTAGTATCCCACGCTTCCCCCACGGTATATGAGTTCCTGAACACAGGCTATATCTGCCCGCATTACTTTTAAGCTTAAAGCCATTCTGTTTCATTTACCACTGTTGTTAAGACCGCAAATATTAATTGTACAAATTCACAGTTTGTACTCCTTTCTTATGTATACTCTGAGTTTTCCTACCTAAACACATAATACTGCTTTTTATAATCTGTACCCCTCTACTAGTCTCTTCCATTGATCCACAAACATTGTACAATACATATTCATTTCTCTTTCCTGCTTGCTCCCTATTTAGCTTGCCATCAAAATTGCTGTCAACTTCTTTACAGTCTCTCCTGCATCTCTGTTTTTGCCATTACCCTCTTCCCATGTCCCAGCTTGCACCCACCCCACCCTCCCTCCAGTATCCCTCCCCTCCCCCTATGCTCCCACCCTCTTCCCCTCCTATTCCCTGAGGTTGCAGGACCCGTAGGGTCCATTCTTGATGGTGTGTGCTCCTCACAGTCCGGGTCCCCATCTCCTCACCCTCCCTCACATTCATCTCTCTGCCCATCTCCTCTTTATATTGTTATCAAGGTTTCAAGAAATTCCCTTGCCTTGATTTCTGACAAAAAGTATTAACTTTGTCTGTTACAATCACTTTTAGCTTGGCTAGGTTCAATAGGTAGACCTGTGTGCCTTTGGACTGAAACAGCAAAATCATTTGACATAACCGCCACCTCCTCTCAACTGGGACATAGCAGAAGTCAGATCTAACAAAGAATTCATGTCCCTTAGCACCCCGCTTCCTGTATGGTCAAGCCAGGTCATAAAGGGCCTCACGTAGCAGAAAATTTCCAGATACATCAGTAGCACTCTTGACTTTGAAGCTCCTTGATCCTCCTGAGGTTTCTTAAAGGCGAATCGGTGCACCCTTTGAATTTCCTCTCCCCAGTTCCAGCTGGAAAGTTCAGGGAAGGCTTATTTCATAAGTTCTGTGATAAATTTCCGAGGATCATCCCCTTCTGCTCCTTCCGGGTTGCCTAGGACTCTTAGATTATTTCTCCACAGTCTGTTTTCGAACTCTTCGAGTTTCCGATGTACATCCGTAGATTGAGATTCCATTATTGTGATTATTTCTTTTTGAGCCTGCAGATCATTTTCCATTAATCCGATTCTATTTTTGGCTTCCCGACCCTCTATACAGTTTCAGTACATGACTTCGCAATTCTGCGAATAGTGTTCTACATTTTCCTTCATGAAGCTTGAGTCTTCTTGCTCTCTTCTCAAGTCTCATCGCAGTGCAACATTATGTTCTGGTAGATTAAGTCCAGCGAGACACGCTCAGTAGGCCCTCTCGTTACAGCTCTTGCTTCTGACATAGGCTCCTCCAGTCTGAGCGTACCGCTGTAATCCCACAGGAGCCCTTTTGATTTAGCTCCGTCCTCGCTGTGGGGTATTTTATTCTGTTTTACTTTCCTGACCGTGCCTTCAACTCCCATACTTGTATCATCTAATTGTGGAGTTTGGTTCTTGTCCCAACTGCTCCTATCACTTTATAAACTATGCAATGAGTGTCTGATTGAGTCCCATTCCTCTTCTCTGGATGAGCCTGAATGATCAGAAAATTTAAAAAAATCTGTCACCCGAGTCTGCCTCAGGCTGCTCCATCACTGTCAGGTCCTGCGCTTTCTCACCAGGGTCGCCATTGCCCTTAATCCACTGACTAACCTTAGAGATATCAGGCCCTGGGGGGGGGTTATTGTTCTTTTTGGGTATGTGAGGGCTCTGACTAGTGCCAACCATATTGGTCCCTGCATCCGCTCTTCTGTCTGATGCATCCCCTGTATAGCGCTCTACTACACCCTCAGTCAATGTTGCAGGCTTAGTACTCACTTGTGCGCTGTTTTCCAGAAGTTCTTCAGAGGTCCTGGATTGGAGATTAACTGGTTCTCCCACAGTCGTCGCTGTCTTCTTTAGGTATTTTGCCATTGCTTCTGTGGGCTTGGGATTGACAGATATTCTTTTTCCTACAGTCGGGTTTCTGAGAGACTCCCCGCGTCATTACTTGTTTTCCTTGTATTGCTTTGGCTCCGTGCTCGTGTCTTTAATCGTGCGGCACGGCCCCCTATATTTATCCCAGACTTCAGCGGAATCTCTGCCCTCCTGAGTTTAGCCAGCTGTCCCGTCCTCAATGTAGCCCAGCACGCTGCCCCGCGAGCGAGCAGTCAAGTGGCGCGTTTTATCGGCATTACACACCTCACCGCTTGCTGCTTGTCAATTGCCGAGCCGGGGGTAAACAGCGGGAGAGAGCACAGCAGGCAGCTTCCAGACATGCTGAGTGACTAATCCAAGGCAGATAGCAGTGAGGATCCCAGATCCTGGCGGAGCACCGAACGGCCGCACTCACTCGGCCGCTATCTCACCCCTCTCTGGCGCTATTTTCTTAGCTCAAAATGCATCCTTGTGTTCATTTTGGATACAAGGGTGAAATTTGCATTAAGAAACTAGTGCCAAAAGCCAGGAGTAAGTTGGGGGTAGAGCAGTCCAAGGCTTCTCAGGGGACGTAGATGCAAGATGTACAAATACACACAACTCAAAACACGCCCAGCAACCCCAAAAAATGAATGTCCAGCCAGAAGTATTTATATATTTATAAGTTTCATGACAGCAAAACAAGTGATAGGGGTTGCTTTTAATCTTTTCAGTTAGCTTAGATGATTATATGAGTTATGATAAGCAGTGCATTGCGGGGGCGGGAGTTATAGTTAGCTCAGTTAATTACAACAGCTGAATTTCACTGGTTTGGATGAGTGAAACCTGAGCCTAACTATAACGTCCCTGTAACCTTTTGGTTTTTTCCAGTGAAAAATTATATATATATAATATATAATGGAGAGTGAGTGGGGTAGTGATGTGCCTGGTGTGTCCAATGACGCTGGTGAGTACGCTAAGCCACCCCTCGTTATCTCAATGTATTGGGGAGAGAGGAAAGCAGTATTGTACAGCACAACGGGACACTGGGAATTGTTTGAAGCCAAAGTCAGCCACTGAAGACCCGGATGCATTAAAGACTGCCTGGCATGCCCGCTGACAAGAGTCAGGACATTATTATGTGTTCAAGCGGAGGTCACAGTACCTCGCGCTTGCGTAGTGCGCTGGCAGGTATACATTTATGTGGACCCATGGATATTTACTGACGGGCACATTGAAGGAGAAATTAATTCTGAGTGGCCCAATGGGAAGACTACTGAGTTAAAGCTGTGACATATGGTAGAAATACATGCAAATTCGAACTTTGGGAGAAGGGATTGCCCTGAGACATTTTATCTCATAATATTAGGCATAGGTTATTACAACTAAATTTGTTTTGACAAATATGCGTATTTGTGGCTGCATGAGATCGAGCACTATTTGGGTATTGTGACAGTCCTCTTTCTATGGCCACTTAAGTCCTCCAATGATAGTAATTTTACTGTTTTTTAAATCTGCCATGCCAGTCCCTCATTTTGCAACCTGCATTGAGGAAGGCATACAAGCCGAAATGCGTCTGTAAGGTGCAATTCAATAAATCAAGTGGAGAAAAGACCGTTGGAGTCCTGTGGTGTGGCAGTGAATTTCTTTGTGGTGAGCCCGAGCAGTGTCAGAGACCGTTCTTGCAATTGAAGCGGGTTTGGAGTGGATATATATATTTCTTCGAAAATGCCAATAGCACGCGCTCTCAGAATCTCGTACAGCGAAAGTTTATTATTTTAAGGTAACGCATTTCGGAAGCAAAGCTTCCTTGATCACACAAGGAACCCGTTGCAAATCGTGAGTTTACATAGTGATGGTAATGGCAGTAGAAAGAGGACAGCAAACATTACAAAAAGAAATTGGTGGCCATCTTAGAGTGCCCAAAACCTTGCAAAGTAGTGATAATATACGAGTGTTCGTATACCTTTCTGCACATTATGATATAATATATATCTGCCCATCTAGTTACATGTACAAATGCTTTATACAAGAAATGGTAATACATTAATTCAATATTAAATACTTAAGTGCAACTAAGCATTCCACATTATTTAGTAGCCTTAAAATTAACATCGCCATGAAATATAGAACATGAGCGCTACAGAGTGCGTGGGCCGAAATGTGCATGCAGCGAAAAGACCTCATTAGTTACATGGCCCAGTTCGCACTGCGTGTCCCTTACTAGGGAGCCGATTCTACTGCGTGCAATATGCTGGCCAAATTAGAACCCCTGATACACTGTAATTCGCGGTGAAATTATCGCGATACACAGAAGTGCATAGTGCATGTAATCAACCAATAGTCATTATAAAGTGCCCAGCCAGGGCATTCCCTGCTATCTCAACATGAACAGTGACTCAGAGACAGACATTTCAGTACATACTTCAAGTACAACCTCAGAAGTAGAAGTCATTACTCGTCAGGTAACTTTTTTAGACGAATACCGAACGCTGAGGAGGATGCGACAAATGGTGAACATAACCCCCCAACCAACACCGAAAGGGAGAGGCCAACGGGGACGAGGAAGAGGAAGGGGAAGAGGAAGAGGCAGGGGCTAAGTAAACAACGACGCAGTCGACGAAAACACCAGTTACAGAAGAAAAGAAAATGGACCAAAGCCAGTGGGAACCGGACGGGGCATGAGAAAGAGGAAGTAACCATGATGGACACAAACATGGTAAACAAAACTATTATTAATCTGACTAGTCGCACTCTTTCCTTTCTCGGAAAGAAAACACTATGTCTAGGGTTATCATTCTGTCCCACGGAAATGTTTGACTATTCGAACACAAGAATAGACATCTTCAAATTTGTTAGAAAACTGAAACTGACCAAATGGCATACCCTTAAAGGCAGTACAGAATGTGGTCAACTTAGCACCACTTCCACCAACCTTACAGTGGGGGACATTGAAGTGCTAACTACCATGCAAGATTTAGAATCTAGCTACAATTCTATAACCGAAGAAGTTGCCATAGATAGGTCTGCTAAGACCCCTTTCAAACCACGATCTATTTTTTACCCGAATCTACTGCATGATAACGTAGATACATTTCACGATGTGGTGACCAGGGCACTTACTGAGCACAAACATGCAAGATCTTCACATAACTTTGTGGCAGGCAACCTGAGTATGAAACAAAGAGCCATCATCTCATCATTGGCTGATGATAAAGATATTGTTATCCGCCCCACGGATAAAGGAGGGAATATCGTTTTACTGAGTAAGAGCATGTACATTACAGAGGCACATAGACAATTGAACGATGGTAGATTCTATGAAAAAACTGAAACTAAGACTTACAATGATAGCATCATCACCACCTGGAGCAAACTCTCCAAATGGCAAGAAGATGGCCTCATTACATGGGAAGAGTATCTATTCCTGAAAAAGACTATCCCAAACTACCGATAATTTATTTTCTCCCTAAGGTGCATAAAAATCCTCTTGTTCCTCCAGGGAGACCCATTGTCTCATCTTTAGGGAGTGCTTTTGAAAACATTTCTAAGTATGTTGATTACTTCCTTCAGAATTATGTAACCACACTCCCATCATATGTCAAGGACACAAAAGATTTTTTATGTAAAATTGATGGTATACAGTGGACATCGGATGACATCTTTATTACTATGGAGGTCTCAAGTCTCTATACTATTATTGATCATGATCAAGATGTCCGTGCGTGTATTCACTTTCTTAATGCAAGAAACATCATGTATTTAGAACACACTAGGATGCTGATTGACATGATATACCTGTGCCTACAGAACAATATTTTTATGTTTAATGGAGCACTGTTTAAACAAATACTGGGGACTGCCATGGGTACATGTTTTGCTCCAAGTTTTGCGGGACTCTTCTTAGGCTTGTGGGAAATGGAGATCAGGAATGACACATGTCTCTCCCAGTATTTCAAAAAGGTCAAAACTTGGATGCGTTATATCGATGACCTTTTTCTAATATGGGAGGGTAGCGAAGAAGAGGCAAATGTATTCATTCAGAAACTCAACACAGATCCCTATAATATAGTACTCACACAGAACATCAATAAAGAAGAAATAGAGTTTCTGGACGTTAAAGTCAAAGCAGTCAATAACTCACTTGAGACCAGACTATTCCGCAAAGAAACAGCTGGTAACAGCATTCTTCATGCTCTCAGCCACCACCCAGACACCCTTAAATGAAGTATTCCGTATGGGGAGTTGTTGAGAGCGAAAAGAAATTGTAGTACAGAAGACAACTACCTAATAGAAGAACAAATCATGATTAAACGCTTTAGAGAGCGTGGATACCCTGAATGGGTACTTAATAGAGCAATCAACAAACTGAAAAATGTCGACAGAACAAGTACTTTGTGCAATAAGAATAAAAACCTCAACTCCCATGAGACAAGAGTCATTCTGACATATAACAACAGCTCGCGAAAATGATAATTGGAATATCCTTAAGAGCGACAACATAGTAGGACCTACCATCAGTGACAGGCCCAGAATCACATATCGAAAAAGTCGCAGTCTCAGAGATATGCTCATGCAAGGAGATATTACAGAACGTAAAATTACCACCACACACAACCTCAAGGGCTTTTATCCTTGTGGCCATTGTATGGCGTGCAAAGCCAGCCATATGGTTAAGGAATTTAGCATGCCACACTCTGAGAAGAAAAGAACTATTTCGCAATTCCTGACATGCAGTACAACATTTGTGATATACATTTTGACATGTCCTTGCAAAAAACGTTATGCTCCACTACACACATGGCCAAGAAAAGGGTACTTGAACACCTCAGGGCCATAAAAAACAAGAACCCCCAGTATCCGGTTGCCAGACATTTTGCAGAATATCATCTCTCCAACAGCTCGCTCCTTAGTTACTTTGATATCGAACAAGTACTGGGCAGCCCTAGAGGGGGTAACAGGGAACTCAAGCTCAGGAAAAAAGAATCAAGATGGATTCTAGAACTTGAGACAAGATACCCATATGGCCACAATTTAAGTGAGGAATTAGCCACATATTTAATTGAAGAGTAGTGTTCATTTAGCATGCATTCTTTTGTAGGAAGCTGTACAAATATTCCATGCTGCTTGATGTATTAATATAACTTAACTTTTCTTGTATGAACTAGTTTTTATGTACCATCATATGTCAAGCTAGAGTTATATTTTAATGTTTTTAATCCTATGTTTTCTTTTATTCTTTCACAGGAGGAAAGGAAGGGACCCACCGCATTCTTCCGGGCACTTCACGGGCTACCTACCCTTTTCTTCACCTCTACGAAGAGTGCACCACTAACGCATAGATAAGAGTCTTCTTTTTCGTATTCTTTCACTTATAGTCACCGTTTATGTTTTTGTCTTTGGACAGTACTGAGCAGACATTACTGAGCCACTTGGCGCAAGGATGGATTTTCCTACATAGGAATTGGCTATGGACCACAGTATACTAGATTTGACCTCCCTCGAACCACATTGCCACTAGTGCATTCGTATTGAGATAGCAGGGAATGCCCTGGCTGGGCACTTTATAATGACTATTGGTTGATTACATGCACTATGCACTTCTGTGTATCGCGATAATTTCACCGCGAATTACAGTGTATCAGGGGTTCTAATTTGGCCAGCATATTGCACGCAGTAGAATCAGCTCCCTAGTAAGGGACACGCAGTGCGAACTGGGCCATGTAACTAATGAGGTCTTTTCGCTGCATGCACATTTCGGCCCACGCACTCTGTAGCGCTCATGTTCCATATTTCATGGCGATGTTAATTTTAAGGCTACTAAATAATGTGGAATGCGCAGTTGCACTTAAGTATTTAATATTGAATTAATGTATTACCATTTCTTGTATAAAGCATTTGTACATGTAACTAGATGGGCAGATATATATTATATCATAATGTGCAGAAAGGTATACGAACACTCGTATATTATCAATACTTTGCAAGGTTTTGGGTTCTAAGATGGCTGCCAATTTCTTTTTGTAATGTTTGCTGTCCTCTTTCTACTGCCATTACCATCACTATGTAAACTCACGATTTGCAACGGGTTCCTTGTGTGATCAAGGAAGCTTTGCTTCCGAAACGCGTTACCTTAAAATAATAAACTTTCGCTGTACGAGATTCTCAGAGCGCGTGTTATTGGCATTTTCGAAGAAGTTATTTGCCGGTTTGCACCACCGGCAGTCATCGCGCCACCGGTCTATGGGCGGAGCTCCCAGGAGGGGCGTTTGTGGCAGTATATATATATATATATATATATATAGAGAGAGAGATCTGTCCGCCTTAGGGTGGTTTCCCCTCAACTTTTTGCCTTCCTTCTTCAGTTTTTCAGATTTTTTTTTTGCTGGCATCAGGACTCTGCACACTTTACCATTGCTTACTAAGTGCTAACTTTTTAAATCATGGTAATATTGGCTTATCCCCAATTGCCATATTTAATTTACTCATCAGTCCTTAGTAAAGTGCACTAAATGTTCCCAGGGCCTGTAAATTAAATGCTACTAGTGGGCCCAAAGCACTAATGTTGCCACCCAGTCAAGTAGACTGTGCCTGTTTCCACACAAAGGGCTTAACAACCCTGTATTGTACTTCAGCAAGCCTGGAGCCAGGACAATGGAGGCAAGGAATTTCATGCACTTCAAAGACACTGTCTAGAAACTTCTCCCACCTTCCACAACCTGGGCACCAGTGTATAAAAGAAGGACATCAGACACCACCAATTCAGTACACTTCTGGACTTGTGGATACTCTGCCAGGAAGAAGGACTGCTGTGATGCTGAAAGGACTGTTATTCTGCTGGACTGCTACTCTGAAGGAGCTGTTGCCTTGCTGTGCTACCTGCTGCACTCTTGCCTAGAGAAGAAGAACTGGACCGGCAACTCCATCTTGAATTGAGGAACCCAGAGTGACACAAACAACTAATCTGCTAGCCTCCTGAGCTCAACCTCAGGGACATAACTGGCTCCCCCATAGCTCCTGGACCCGAGTTCAGAGGGTTCATGACCCCCAAGAGGCACCTGTGATTCCAGGGCCCCTGGTGTGGCTCTCGAGCTCTTAAATTCAAGCTTTTGACCTTTTCACCAATGCGAACGTGCTCGCTGGTTCTGGAACCATGCCGCTCACACAGAAAATTGTCAAGAGCCGCCGTAAGTCTGTCTTCTCAAACAGCAAGCATTGCTCACCTGTGTGGACTGCTGTTAGACCTGGTACCATTGGCATGAGTCTCCCTTCCATTTTTTCACTGATTGCCTCCTCTGTTTTTGATATGTGTTGCTGGTTTAGATGCTTTGGGCACTGTGCCACTGCTATTCAGTGCCACAGTGCAAGTGCTCCCTATTGCAAACTGATGTGTGGATTAGTGACTCCATGATTGGATTATTTGATTTACTTGTCAGACCCGAGTATAGTGCACCATGGGTGCCCAGGGCCTGTAAATCAAATGCCGCTGGTGGGCTTGCAGCACTGGTTGTGCCACCCACAGAAGCAGTTTGTAAAGTGTAGCTCAGGCCTGCCATTGCAGAGCCTGTGTGCAGTCTGGGACTGCCATGTCGACTTGGCAAGTGCACCCACTTGCCAGTCCCTAAACCTTCCCTTTTCTACATATCAGTCACCCCAAAGGTAGGCACCCAAGGGCAGGGTGCATTGTATGTCAAAGGTAGGACATGCCCTGATGTGTGTAGCAAGTCCTGATAGTAAATTACAGCCAATTTAGTTTTTCACTATTACAAGGCTACCTGTCCCCATAGGCCAGAATAGGCAGCTTGATTATAACATCTTATAATCCTATCTGACCCAGGGAACATGGTAGAAATTCGAATTTAGTATGCCTGAACTCAGAATGATAAAATACATCTTTTAGTGAAGTTGGTTTTAACATTCTGTGTTTGAAAATACCACTTTTAGAAAGTAGGTATTTTCTTGCCTAAGCATCCAGCCTGCCTCTGCTAGCTTGTGTATTGTATGTCTGGTTTTGTGAGTGACAGGGGCTGGGGGACTCCAGGAGACAGGGTGAGTCAGCACTAGGCTGAATAGACTTAACTGCATGAGGAGTGGTGGGAGGAGTAGCACCTGGGCCTGAATAGGGCTGTGCCTGCCTTCCACAATGCTGGCTCCACCTCCTGTGGTGTGTCTGATGACCCTGGGCCACACTGACAAAGGAAGAAGTTGTGCACTGGCAGAATGCACCCAGAACTGGTTTGGACTAGGTACAGATACTCTCTGACTCCAGAGACAAAGTATTTATGGGTATAAAATGGGGGACCCAGACCCCAGAACTTTAGATCACTTCTGGAACAACAAGACAAACCTTTGCCAAGGAGAAGAACCAAAAAAGCTGCAGGAGTTTGGACTGCCCCTCTGCCAGTGTGATGTTTGCTGGGTTGGTCTGCAGTGGTCTTCATTGCCAAGGAAAGGAGAAGGAACTTTCAAAGAACTTTAATCATCTTGCAGAATATTTCTCCAAGGTCTTGAACTAGAGCTTGCCTCCTGCTGAAGTCTCAGGGCTACAAGACTTCACCACCAGCTCCCTCCTGAATTCCCTTGCTGGGGATTCTATCTGCAGAAGCCTGTGTGTTGCTGGGAGCTGGAAGAGCAACTCAACGAGAAGAAGCATGTCGCTGTCGCAGCTGTTGCCGTCGCATCGCCGGAGAAGTGTGTCGCCGCCGCAGAGGCCGCCGCCACATCACCAGAGAAGCATGTCTTCGTCGCAGCTGCCTGCCGTCGCATCACCGGAGAAGCATGTCTTCGTCGCAACTGTCTGCCGTCGCATCACCGGGGAAGCGTGTCGCCACCGCAAGGGTTGCCGTCGCATCACCGGAGAAGCGTGTCGCCGTCGCAGCTGCCTGCCGTCGCATCACCCGAGAGGCGTGTCGCGGGGCCTGTTGCGTCTCCAAAGGTACAAAGTTCGCCGCACAGCCGTCGGGCGTGCACGCATCATCTTCACGCCGTCGCATCGCATCAAGGGTACACTTTCATCGCATCGCACCGGATCGTCGCATCGCATCGAGGCGCCTGCTCGCCGCATCGCACTCCCTGCAGACCCTTTGTTTGTTTTGCGTTACACATCCAAGGTACTTTTGTGAGAAACGTGTCGCATTTATCATCATCTTGAACTAAGTTACTTCTACCATCTTTAAGTCTATTTTGAGTACAGTAATGTGGATTTTTGTCGTTTATGGTCTTGTGTTAAGTCTATATAAAGAATACTTATTTTTATAAAACCTGTGTGGTGTCCATCTGTAGTGTTTTCACTGTATTACTGTATGTGTTCACAAATGCTTAACACACTGCCTCTGAGATAAGCCTGTCTGCTCGTGCCAAGCTACCAAGGGGGTGAGTAGGGGTTATCCAGTAGTGTAATCGCCCTTTCCCTGACTAGAAGCAAGGGTCCCTATTTGGTCAAAGGTGTATACCATTGCCAATTAGAGACCCCCAGTTCTAACATTGGTGGTCAGCGGTGAGGATTTCTAGACTTGCATTTGTGTCTCATATACAGTGATTGGTGTACACTGCTAGTGAGTGCAGACCAAATGCAACCACATACTTTTTTGGTAGAATTTTTTCTCCTTGGACTGTTATTTTTTCTGAGAACTGCCAATTCTTACTACCATGAGCCGACCAGCATCTGTTGCATCTATGGATCTAGATGTTGAGGAAGAGAGGTTGGAAACCTACAATGTGAAACAGCTAAAGCGCTTTTGCAAAAAATTAAAGTTGCTACCCCAGGCATTGGCAAAAAGGATGAATACCAAAAGGCGCTGAGGTCCAGGGTGGAAGCAAGAAATACCCCTGAACTGGTGGTGGAGCCAGTTGGGGATGCAGAGGGGCAGCTGAATATACCATTGATTCCAGCCAGGGAAGGGGTACCGTCCCCGCCTAGCAGTAGCATCTCTTCCAAAGGCCCGTCCCCAGGAGAGCTGGAAGACAGGGAAAGAGACAGGGTGCACAAGCTGGAGATGGCCAGGCTCAAAATGGAGGGTCGGAGGGACCTAGAGAATAGCAGGTTGTCCTTGGAGAGAGAGAGAATGAGGTTGGAACATGAGAGAATGTTGAGGGAGTTAGAGCTCAAAGCAAAAGGCTTAGAAATCAATCCCTCTGGTGGCAGCACACCATCTGTGCCTGCAGAAAGCAGAGTCCATATCCCCAAGGATGTCATAAAGGAATTCCACAGACAGGAAGATATTGGGCAGTGGTTTGCAGCCTATGAGATAGCAATGTTGGCCCACCGGGTCCCTGAGAAGGATTGGGGAGCGGGGTTGTGGGGCCGCTTTGTGAGTGAGGGGAGGGATACGTTGTTAGACCTACCCAGTGAGAATAGGATGTCTTATGCCCACATGAAGGAAGCCCTGATGACAAGGTATGGTTTGACCCCAGAACTCTATAGACAGAGGTTCAGGAATTGTAAGAAGCTGGAGGCAACTACCTGGGTGGAGTATCAGTCTTTCTTTTGCAGAGCTATAGATGGTTGGGTGAAGGGTAGCAAAGTGGATACTTTTGAAGCGCTCTATGATTTGTTTCCATGGGAGCACTTGTCTGCTAATTGTTTTTCAGAGCTATGCCAGCACCTTATTGATAGCAAGTTAACTAACCCTAGGAAGCTTGCTGAGGAGGCGGACCGCTGGGTCAGCCCCCGGGTCCACAAGGGTCACGTGGGAGACTTCGCCAAAGGTGGGCAGGGTCCCCAGCAGAATAGTGGGGGAGACAAGGGTAAACAGAGGGAGTTCCAGAAAGGGCCCCAAAGTAATTCCCAAGGGAACCAAGGGAAGGGTTCCCAGCCTCCCCCTGAGAAAAAGCAAAAGGCCCTCACAGGTAAACCTGTTCACAGGGGCCCCTCTAAGTGCTTTACGTGTGGTCAAGTGGGCCACCGTTGGTATGATGCACAGTGTCCCATGAGGGATTCCAAAGCACCACCATGTGCACCACCCCATCAGATGGCGAGTGTAGCCCTGGGAGGGAGGAGATGGGTGCCCAAGGTGGGTGGGGTCCCGCAGAAATGTCCCTTGTCTCACTAGGAGACTTTGAGATGGTCCCTGAAACCCCGCTGCCTGATAAAGAAGTACAGGCAGTGGGTGACCATCAATGGTCATAGGGTGGAAGCTCTCAGAGACACTGGGGCTAGTGTGACAGCTGTCAATTGTCAGCTGGTGTCCAGAGAGCAGGTTATCCCCCATGCATTCTTCCCTGTAGTTGCCGCGGACAACTCGCAGAGCCAGTGTGAGATGGCTCAAGTTCCCTTTGAGTGGGGGGGTCTCAGGTACTCTTCAAGTAGCTGTGAGGCCAGCCATGCCTGTTGATTGTCTGTTGGGCAATGATTTAGAGAGCTCCCCTTGGGCTAAGGTCGAGAGAAGGTCTCATCTGGAAATGTTGGGTCTGCCTGAGTGGGCTTGTGTCACCACTCGGTCTATGGCAGCCAGTAAGGGTGTTGAAGAGGTTCTGGAGCCTGAAAATATGGCCCAGACCCCTGCCTTAAAGAGAAGAGGTAGGGGGCGCAGGAAACCGGCCGCCATAGTTCCCATGGTCCAGGAGGAGGCAGACCTTGAGGGGGATGCCCTGGAACCTACAGGGGAACAAGTGGCCGAACTGGGGGACCTGCCTGAGTTGACCCATTGGCAGCAAGAAGGAGGCCCCTCCAGGGCAGAATTTTGTGAGGAGCAGAAGAAGTGCCCTTCTCTTGTGGGTTTGCGGCAACAGGCCACAAACCAGGCAGCAGGTGATCAGTCTGGATCACATTGGATCTACTGGGAGAACAACCTCCTGTATAGCGAGCCTAAGGTTGCTGAGCCTTGGTCAGCCCATGTGCTGGTGGTACCCCAGCGCTTCAGAGCCTTCCTACTGGGTTTGGCTCATGATGTGCCTTTTGCTGGACATCTGGGGCAGAACAAGACCTTTGAAAGGCTTGTCACCCACTTTTATTGGCCCCAGATGCGGAAGAGTTCAGACACTCATTGTAGGACTTGTCAAACTTGCCAGGCAAGTGGGAAAAGTGGAAGGAAGCACAAGGCTCCTCTCCAACCTTTCCCTGTAGTCAGTACCACCTTTGAACGGGTGGGCATTGACATTGTGGGGCCACTGGACCCCAAGACAGCCATGGGCAACAGGTTTATCCTGGTCTTGGTGGACCATGCTACCTGGTACCCGGAACCCATCCTGCTCAGGACAGTGACGGCCCCCGTGGTGGGACGTGCACTGATGGGGATTTTCTCCCATGTGGGGTTCCCCAGAGAGGTGGTGTCAGACCGTGGTACAAACTTCATATCTAACTATATGAAGTCCCTGTGGCAGGAGTGCGGTGTTACCTATAAGTTCACCACTCCTTACCACCCCCAAGGTAATGGGCTGGTTGAGAGATTCAACTGGACCCTAAAAGGCATGATCATGGGTCTTAAGGCACCTATGAGGCATAAGTGGGACTCCTCTTGCCATGCCTGCTTTTTGCTTACCGTGAGGTACCACAGAAGTCCTTAGGGTTCAGTCCCTTTGAACTGCTGTATGGTCACCCGGTAAGAGGACCTTTGAGTCTGGTCAAGGAAGGCTGGGAGCAATCTCCCAGGAAACCTCCCCAGGATGTATACAGTTACATGCTGGCCTTCAGGAACCAGACTAGGCAATTCAGACATCTCGCTCAGGTGAACCTGGAAGCCAGCCAGGAGGAAATGAAGCGATGGTACGATCAGAATTCCACTCTGATTGAGCTTCAACCTGGGCAGAAAGTTTGGGTCATGGCCCCTGTAGAGCCCTGTGCGCTCCAGGACAGGTGGACCGGACCATTTGAGGTGGTGGAGCGCAAGAGTGATGTCACCTACCTGGTGAACTTGTGGTCTCCTAGGAACCCTTTGTGGGTCCTGCATGTTAACCACCTGAAACCCCACTTAGAAAGGTCCGAAGTGGGCATGCTCCTAGCAACAGATGATGGAATGGAGGAGGAGACCATGCCTCTTCCTGACCTCCTGCCTGCAACAGATCAAGATGGGTCAGTGGATGGTGTCAGCCTCTCTGCCACACTGACCCCTGAACAGCAGCAAGATTGTCACCAATTGTTGGGACAATTCTCTGATTTGTTCTCCCTGGTTCCTGGTGTCACTGAGTGGTGCGTTCATGACGTGGATACTGGGGACAGTCCTCCTGTGAAGCACAAGGCTTACAGAGTGACTGACAGGGTCAGAGCTCACATCAAGGAGGAGGTCTCCAAGATGTTTGCCTTAGGGGTGATTGAGTCCTCTCACAGCCCTTAGGCCAGCCCAGTGGTCTTGGTCCCAAAAGCTGCCGCGCCTGGTGCCACACCCGAACTCCGGTTCTGTGTGGACTACTGAGGACTCAATTCAGTCACCAGGACTGACGTGCACCTCATCCTCCGAGCTGATGAGCTCATTGATCGGTTAGGGGCTGCCCGGTACCTCAGCATGTTTGATTTAACATCTGGGTACTGGCAGATCGCCTTAACTGATGGGGCCAAAGAGAGGTCAGCATTCTCCACACCAGATGGGCACTACCAATTCCGGGTTATGCCCTTTGGGATGAAGAATGCCCCTGCCACCTTTCAGAGGTTGGTCAACCAGGTGTTGGCTGGACTGGAGGATTTCAGTGCCGCCTACCTGGATGACATTGCAGTGTTCAGCACCAGTTGGGAAGAACATCTGTGCCACCTCTGGGAAGTGTTGATGGCACTGCGGAAGGAAGGCCTCACGATCAAGGTGAGTAAGTGCCAAGTCGGGCAGGGTTCTGTGGTGTACTTGGGGCACCAGGTGGGGAGCGCCAGGTGGCGCCCCTACAACCCAACATTGATACCATCCTGGCATGGGAACCCCCCAAGACCCAGATACAGGTGAGAGCCTTTTTAGGACTCACAGGGTACTACAGGAGGTTTGTCAAGGGGTATGGTAACATTGTTGCACCCTTGACTGAGTTGACTTCCAGGAAGCAGCCCAAGAAAGTGAACTGGACTGAAACCTGTCGGAAGGCTTTTGATGCCCTGAAGATTGCCATGTGCACAGCACCAGTGCTTCAGGTGCCCAACTTCTCAAAGGAATTCATTGTCCAAACAGACGCTTCAGAGCATGGTGTGGGGGCTGTTCTATCACAGATTAATGAGGAGGGCCTAGACCAACCTGTAGCCTTCATCAGTAGGAGGTTACTTCCACAGGAACAGAGGTGGAGTGCAATTGAGCATGAGGCATTTGCTGTGGTCTGGGCATTGAAGAAGTTGAGACCATACCTGTTTGGGACTCACTTCTGGGTTCAGACAGACCACAGGCCCCTCAGATGGTTGATGCAGATGAGGGGTGAGAATCCAAAGCTGTTGAGGTGGTCCATTTCCCTACAGGGGATGGACTTCATGGTGGAACACGGCCCTGGTACAGAAAACGCCAATGCTGATGGTCTGTCCAGATTTTTCCACCTTAGTGAAGAGAACTCCCAAGGGGTTGGGTAGTCCTCCCCACATTTCTGTTGGAGGGGACACGTGTTAGACCTGGTACCATTGGCGTGAGTCTCCCTTCCATTTTTTCACTGATTGCCTCCTCTATTTTTGATATGTGTTGCTGGTTTAGATGCTTTGGGAACTGTGCCACTGCTATTCAGTGCCAAAGTGCAAGTGCTCCCTATTGTAAATTGTGTAATGGATTAGTGACTCCATGATTGGCTTATTTGATTTACTTGTCAGACCCTAGTATAGTGCACCATGGGTGCCCAGGGCCTGTAAATCACATGCCACTGGTGGGCTTGCAGCACTGGTTGTGCCACCCACAGAAGCAGCTTGTAAAGTGTAGCTCAGGCCTGCCATTGCAGAGCCTGTGTGCAGTCTGGGACTGCCATGTCGACTTGGCAAGTGCACCCACTTGCCAGTCCCTAAACCTTCCCTTTTCTACATATCAGTCACCCCTAAGGTAGGCCCAAGGGCAGGGTGCATTGTATGTAAAAGGTAGGACATGCCCTGATGTATGTAGCATGTCCTTATTGTGAATTACAGCCAATTTCGTTTTTCACTATTACAAGGCTACCTGTCCCCATAGGCCAGAATGGGCAGCTTGATTATAACATCTTATAATCCTAACTGACCCAGGGAACATGGTAGAAATTCGAATTTAGTATGCCTGAACTCAGAATGATAAAATACATCTTTTAGTGAAGTTGCTTTTAACATTCTGTGTTTGAAAATACCACTTTTAGAAAGTAGGTATTTTCTTGCCTAACCATCCAGCCTGCCTCTGCTAGCTTGTGTATTGTATGTCTGGTTTTATGAGTGACAGGGGCTGGGGGACTCCAGGAGACAGGGTGAGTCTGCACTAGGCTGAATAGACTTACCTGCATGAGGAGTGGTGGGAGGAGTAGCACCTGGGCCTGAATAGGGCTGTGCCTGCCTTCCACAATGCTGGCTCCACCTCCTGTGGTGTGTCTGATGACCCTGGCCCACACTGACAAAGGAAGAAGTTGTGCGCTGGCAGAATGCACCCAGAACTGGTTTGGACTAACCTTTGCCAAGGAGAAGAACCAAGAAAGATGCAGGAGTTTGGACTGCCCCTCTGCCAGTGTGATGTTTGCTGGGTTGGTCTGCAGTGGTCTTCATTGCCAAGGAAAGGAGAAGGAACTTTCAAAGAACTTTCATCATCTTGCAGAATATTTCTCCAAGGTCTTAAACTAGAGCTTGCCTCCTGCTGAAGTCTCAGGGCTACAAGACTTCACCACCAGCTCCCTCCTGAATTCCCTTGCTGGGGATTCTGTCTGCAGAAGCCTGCGTGTCGCTGGGAGCTGGAAGCGCGACTCAATGAGAAGAAGCGTGTCGCTGTCGCAGCTGTTGCCGTCGCATCGCCGGAGATGCGTGTTGCCGCCAGAGAGGCCGCCGCCGCATCACCAGAGAAGCATGTCTTCGTCGCAGCTGCCTGCCATCGCATCACCGGAGAAGCGTGTCTTCGTCGCAACTGCCTGCCGTCGCATCACTGGGGAAGAGTGTCGCCACCGCAAGGGTCCCCGTCGCATCACCGGAGAATCGTGTCGCCGTCGCAGCTGTCTGCCGTCGCATCACTGGAGAGGCGTGTCGCGTGGCCTGTTGCGGCTCCAAAGGTACAGAGTTCGCCTCACGGCCATCGGGCCTGCATGCATCATCTTCATGTCGTCGCATTGCATCAAGGGTACACTCTCATCGCATCACACCGGATCGTCGCATCGCATCGAGGCGCCTGCTCGCCGCATTGCCCTCCCTGCAGACCCTTTGTTTGTTTTGCATTACGCATCCAAGGTACTTTTGTGAGAAACGTGTCGCATTTATCATCATCTTGAACTAAGTTACTTCTACCATCTTTAAGTCTATTTTGAGTACAGTAATGTGGATTTTTGATGTTTATGGTCTTGTGTTAAGTCTATATAAATAATACTTATTTTTATAAAACCTGTGTGGTGTCCATCTGTAGTGTTTTCACTGTATTACTGTATGTGTTCACAAATGCTTAACACACTGCCTCTGAGATAAGCCTGTCTGCTCATGCCAAGCCCCCAAGGGGGTGAGCAGGGGTTATCCAGTAGTGTAATCCCCCTTTCCCTGACTAGAAGCAAGGGTCCCTATTTGGTCAAAGTTGTATACCTTTGCCAACTAGAGACCCCCAGTTCTAACAACTGCCAATGCGAAGCACCAGCCTGCCCATCCACGATGAACGGCTTACTCTTTGCGCCACACCACCAGCGACGATCTCCTTGTTCTGGGCGACCTTCTTCTATGCGAACGGGACTCTTGGCACAAAATCTGAGAAGGTAAACCTTTTGCGGGTCTAATCTGGGACTGTACCCAACCCCCGCTCCATCACAGTTGGCCTGAACTTTTGAATTTGACCTCTGTCCAGCACAACCAGATAACCACAGCTGGCACTTTATGCTTTTAGGTGCTATTTTACAGTTTATTCTTTACAAATTCCTAAATACAGTTCTACTCATTGGATTTTTATTGTTTTACTTTTGTTTTATGTATTACATTCTGCTCTATTTTTTTAACCTAGTGTGGGATACGTTTTGTGTGGTGTTGTTGCTGTTTTACTGTTTGAAGTGGTGCACAGATACTTTAGACATTGTCTCTACGTTAAGCCTGACTGCTCGGTAGCTACCAGGAGGTTGATTGCAGTTTAATTGGGGGTTTGCTTGTGCTTTACCCTGACTGGGACTGTGGTTGCTGTTTGACTAGGGCTCACACCCCAATGAACCAGGAACCCTATTTCTAACATTGATGATCAGCGGTGATGATTGGACTTGTGTTTGTGCAGTGCTATACAGTGATTTAGTCCATACAACCAGCCCATACCTAAGAACAATTTGAGCTTTAAATTCTCCTTGATCGGCTACTTTTTGTCCTTTTCTAAATGTTCCCTCATTCCTGCTAATGGACTGTCTGAGACCATACCTACTATATTGGAGTTTTAGCTGGTCAACCTGGAAGGCTGCACAGTAAACAATTCAGCCAGGAAAGGGGGCTACAAATTAAGAAAGGCACCAGTAAATTAGAGCTGCAGAAATCTCTGAGGACCTAGACAGAGGTCCACCAGTTGATGACGGCCACAGAGGAACAGGAGGATGAGGATAATATGCATATCTAGATCAAAGACCAGGACATCAGCCCTGGAGTGCAGTCTTCATGGGAGGGGAAGGACTCATCTCCTAAGCTGGATCCCACTGCCAGAGCAGGAAGCAGTGTTTCATCACATGACCTGTCCTCAGAGGAGCTCGCAGATAGGATGCAGCGAAGGAGTTTCAGCTACAAATGGGAAAGTTGAAAATGGAGGAGAAAAAGTTGTTACTGGCTCATGAGCTACGTTTGAAAGAGCTGGATCACAAGGCCATGCAGGCAGAGTCGAGCAGTGATGGTGGCAGCAATTCTACAGTGTCTGAAGGAGACAGAAATGTCTGCATTCCCAATGATCTGGTGCCCACTTATGTGGTGGGAGATGACATTGGCAAGTGGTTTTCTACCTATGAGGTAGCACTGAGGGTTCACAAGAGCCCAGCAGAGCATTGGAGACTTGGTTTGTGTAAACACATGCCTACAGTGTGGCGGGACACATCTCATACTTTAGAGGTCAGAGACCAAACCAGGTACACTCCCATAAAAGGCGTCTTGATTGCTAAGTTTGGACTGACCCCTGAAAACTGCCACCAAAGGTTCAGGGACAGTCAGAAGCTCCTCAACTAGTCTTGGGTGGATTTTGTGGACTACTCCAGCAAGGCACTGAACAGCTGGGTGCAGGGCAGCAACGTTAATGACTACAATGGGCTGTACAATCTAATTTTGATAGAGCACTGTGACCGACTGCTTGAAATTGGTGCTTAAAGACTACGCAGAGTGGTTATAAAGATCGTTATTACTCTTCTATTTAGACCTGTACAATTATCTTATTGTCAAATGAATAAAGTTTTTGTTCAGGTTTTCCAAGCGTCTTCTTCTTTTCCAGGTTCTTCAGAGTTCCTCTCTGCCAGCACCCTCAACAGAAACAAAGAAGCAGGTAAGTGTCTTCCCTTGTTTAATGGAAGTGGTGGTTAGTCGCGTAACTATGGAGGGGGTACACGTTAGCAAACCAAATTAACTTAGTAAACAAACAACAACAAAATTAGGGAGCCCCAAACAACTGTTAAACTGTTGTTTTTTTTCTTGGCCCTTGTGTCCCTTTTTTGTTTCTCTTTCTAAAGAGGAATGTTACTATCCTTTTCACCATTCTTTCTTTATTTTAGCTCAAGCTCTGTTCTTCCTCCCTGCCTTGTTTCTTATTTGTTTTCTTTTAAGTTCCTTTCATGGAGTTACCCTTCACTTCCTTTCTCGTTCTTTGCTCCCCCCTCTCTTCCCCTCTCCTCCGCACTCCCTTTATAGTTTAGCCCTAGTTTTGGTTTCTTTCAAAGAAACGGGCAAGCACCTGACGGAGCCACGCCCCTCCTGGGACACGGCGGGAATCCTTTGTTAACTGGCGGCAAGGAGACTCCTTCACGGCTTGGGCTTCCTGCTTTCCCATGGACGACACAGGCTCACTCTGTGCCGCTCCTTCCCACGTTCCTTCCCGGGGACAGTCTTCTGTTCGGCTTTCTCCTGCGTCTCGTCTCTGGTCTCCGTCATCTCTTTCCTCCGCAACCCGGTGCAACTTCCCATCTTCCATTTGTTCCGGGTTGGACGCGACAACGTGACTCCAACCATGTGCCTGACTTCCAGGCCAGGCAAGGAAGAACAGGGCTGGCTGCTGTGTTGCAGTCAACAGGTTGGTGGCAGATCCCCATACCTGGATTTTCCTGATCGGGAAAAAGGGGAAAACGTGATAGAAAATCTGGTCCTATAAGGTCTCTCCCTGATTTATGGAGCACATCAAACTGAAAGGGTTGTAGTGAGAGAAACCACCTGAGCACCCTAGGGTTATTCCATTTGTTTTACTTAGCCAAGTGAGAGGTGCGTGGTCTGTATATAACACAAAAGGTTTACCCTCAAGGTAATATCGGAGTTTTTCAACTGGCCACTTAATGGCCAAGCACTCTTTTTCTATTGTGGAGTAGACAGTCTTACTGGGGAATAGCTTTCCGCTGATATATAAGATTGGTTTCTCCACCCCTTCATTATCCTTTTGTGCGAGTACAGCCCCTATACCTACATTGGAGGCATCCGTTTGTAGGATAAAGACTTTGGTGAAGTCTGGTGCAATGAGAACCGGGGCAGATGTGATACTTTCCTTTAGGGAACGGAAAGCTTTTAGCGCTTCGTTGGTAGGCTTTTGGAACCTGGTAGTAGACGTCCCTTTCTTTAAAAAATAGGTCAGAGGTGCCGCTATGATGGAGTATTTTGGAATGAACATATGATAATATCCTACTAACCCTAAGAAGGATCGGAGCGCCCTTTTATTGTTTGGAAAGGGGATTTCAGTGATGGCCCTGATATTCTCGGTTTGGGGTTCAATCAGCCCTTTGCCCAACAAATAACCCAGGTATTTGACTTTGTTAAATCCTACTCTTGATTTCTTTGCATTTATGTGAAGGTTGGCCTTTTCTAAGTCATTTAAGATTAAGTGTAAATGTTTCAAATGGTCGTCCCATGAACGACTGAATATAATAATGTCATCTAAATAGGCAGAGGAGTATTCAAGATGGTTTTTAAGGACTATGTTCATTAGCCTTTGAAAAGTGGCGGGGGCCCCATGGAGTCCAAAAGGGAGCACTGTAAAATGAAACAGGCCAAAGGGTGTGGAGAAAGCTGTTTTCTCCTTGTCCTCGCTCCTCGATGGGAACTGCCAGTATCCTTTTGTGAGGTCGATTGTGGTGATGTATTTGGCATCTCTTATCCCTTCAATTAACTCATCGATCCTAGGGAGAGGATAAGCGTATAGTTTAGAGATGTTGTTGACTGCCTGAAAATCTATGCAAAATCTTATACTCCCATCAGGTTTGGGAATCAATACAATGGGAGAAGACCAGTTGCTCTGGGAGGGTTCTATTACCTTCATTTTCTGAGCATGTGCTCATGACGGAATGGTTCCCTCATGAGCACCAGTGCTCCTGTGCTCATGACGGAACCATTCCGTCATGAGCACATGCTCAGAAAATCCCTCTGCTGCAGACAGCAGAGGGATTTCCCATTTTTTTTTTGCCTGGGGAGGTGGGGAAGAGCTTCCCCAACTTCCCCAGGCCTATTTTTGTATTTCGTTGCAATGACGATCGCGTGCATGGCACGCAATCGTCATTGCAATGAAAACTAAACTGAAACTTAGTTTCAGTTTCTCAGTTTCGGTGCTTGTGGGGCTATCTCAGCCTCCCGAGCACCGAAACAGATGGGAGAGCTATTGTTGGAAAGGGGGGAATCTCCCCTTTCCAATGGTACCCTTCCCTAGTGGATCCCTGCTTGGGGATCACCCCAGGAGGGTGAGCTCCAAGCAGGGATCCACCCCTAGCACCAGGGAGGGGGGAGCGGCCCCTTGGGCAAAGGCCTTTGCTCCCCCCATATTTTATTGGGCATAGCAGTAGCCCATAGCAAACACAAGGAGATGATGGACGGAGTGCTGAAACTTTTCAAACACTCACCCCCAGTCACAGATCTGGGTTGAATCCATCATCATTCTTTAGCTCACTCTGCCACCCCAGTACAGACACAGCTATATGCAAATCAGTCATGACCCTGTGCCTCATGGGAACAGTCCAGCCCGAACTGCAAAGTCATGTCTTCCCTGGACCGGAAACAAGCATCCTGGGACCGGTTTCGGGCTAACAGCCCTCATCAGCCAGGCTAGCTTGAATCCAGTGGCAAAGTGAGCAAGGGACCCACGTCTGGGCATACCCTGCCAACTTAGGGTGAACAAAGCAAACACAAGGAGATGATGGACGGAGTGCTGAAACTTTTCAAACACTCATTCCCAGTCACAGATCTGGTTTGAATCCATAATAATTCTTTAGCTCACTCTGCCACCCAAGTTCAGACACAGCTATATGCAAATCAGTCTTGACCCTGTGCCTCATGGGAACAGTCCAGCCCGAACTGCCAAGCCATGTCTTCCCTGGACCGGAAACAAGCATCCTGGGACCGGTTTTGGACTAACAGCCCTCATCAGCCAGGCTAGTTTGAAACCAGTGGCAAAGTGAGCAAGGGACCCACGTCTGGGCATACCCTGCCAACTTAGGGTGAACAAAGCAAACACAAGGAGATGATGGACGGAGTGCTGAAACTTTTCAAACACTCACCCCCAGTCACAGATCTGGGTTGAATCCATCATCATTCTTTAGCTCACTCTGCCACACCAGTACAGATACAGCTATATGCAAATCAGTCTTGACCCTGTGCCTCATGGGAACAGTCCAGCCCAAACTGCCATGCCATGTCTTCCCTGGACAGGAAACAAGCATCCTGGGACCGGTTTCGGGCTAACAGCCCTCATCAGCCAGGCAAGCTTGAATCCAATGGCAAAGAGAGCAAGGCTCCCACGTCTGGGCATACCCTGCCAACTTAGGGCGAACAAAGCAAACACAAGGAAATGATGGACGGAGTGCTGAAACTTTTCAAACACTCACCCCAAGTCACAGATCTGGGTTGAATCCATCATCATTCTTAAGCTCACTCTGCCACCCCAGTTCAGACACAGCTATATGCAAATCAGTGTTGACCCTGTGCCTCATGGGAACAGTCCAGCCCAAACTGCCAAGCCATGTTTTGCCTGGACCGGAAACAAGCATCCTGGGACCGGTTTCGGGCTAACAGCCCTCATCAGCCAGGCTAGCTTGCAATCCAGTGGCAAAGTGAGCAAGGGACCGACATCTGGACAAACCCTGCCAACTTAGGGCGAACAAAGCAAACACAAGGAGATGATGGACGGAGTGCTGAAACTTTTCAAACACTCACCCCCAGTCACAGATCTGGGTTGAATCCATCATCATTCTTTAGCTCACTCTGCCACCCTAGTTCAGACACAGCTATATGCAAATCAGTCTTTTTACCCTGTGCCTCATGGGAACAGTCCAGCCCGAACTGCCAAGCCATGTCTTCCCTGGACCGGAAACAAGCATCCTGGGACCGGTTTCAGGCTAATAGCCCTCATCAGCCAGGCTATCTTGAATCTAGTGGCAAAGTGAGCAAGGGCCCCACGTCTGGGCATACCCTTCCAACTTAGGGAGAACAAAGCAAACACAAGGAGATGATGGACAGAGTGCTGAAACTTTTCAAACACTTACCCCCAGTCACAGATCTGGGTTAAATCCATCATCATCCTTTACCTCACTCTGCCACCCCAGTTCGGACACAGCTATATGCAAATCAGTCTTGACCCTGTACCTCATGGGAACAGTCCAGTCCGAACTGCCAAGCCATGTCTTCCCTGGACCAGAAACAAGCATCCTGGGACCGGTTTTGGGCTAACAGCCCTCATCAGCCAGGCTAGCTTGAAGCCAGTGGCAAAGTGAGCAAGGGACCCATGTTTGGGCATACCCTGCCAACTTAGGGGGAACAACGCAAACACAAGGAGATGATGGACGGAGTGCTGAAACATTTTAAACACTCACCCCCAGTCACAGATCTGGGTTGAATCCATCATCATTCTTTGGGTCACTCTGCCACCCCAGTTCAGACACAGCTATATGCAAATCAGTCTTGACCCTGTGCCTCATGGGAACAGTCCAGCCTGAACTGCCAAGCCTGTCTTCCCTGGACCAGAAACAAGCATCCTGGGACCGGTTTTGGGCTAACATGCCTCATCAGCCAGGCTAGCTTGAAGCCAGTGGCAAAGTGAGCAAGGGACCCACGTCTGGGCATACCCTGCCAACTTAGGGCAAACAAAGCAAACACAAGGAGATGATGGACGGAGTGCTAAAATGTTTCAAACACTCACCCCCAGTCACAGATCTGGGTTGAATCCATCATCATTCTTTAGCTCAGTCTGCCTCCCCAGTTCAGACACAGTTATATGCAAATCAGTCTTGACCCTGTGCCTCATGGGAACAGTCCAGCCCGAACTGCCAAGCCATGTCTTCCCTGGACCAGAAACAAGCATCCTGGGACCGGTTTCGGGCTAACATGCCTCATCAGCCAGGCTAGCTTGAAGCCAGTGGCAAAGTGAGCAAGGGACCCATGTCTGGGCATACCCTGCCAACTTAGGGCAAACAAAGCAAACACAAGGAGATGATGGATGGAGTGCTGAAACTTTTCAAACACTCACCCCCAGTCACAGATCTGGGTTGAACCCATCATCATTCTTTAGCTCACTCTGCCACACCAGTACAGATACAGCTATATGCAAATCAGTCTTGACCCTGTGCCTCATGGGAACAGTCCAGCCCGAACTTCCACGCCATGTCTTCCCTGGACAGGAAACAAGCATCCTGGGACCAGTTTCGGGCTAACAGCCCTCATCAGCCAGGCAAGCTTGAATCCAATGGCAAAGAGAGCAAGGCTCCCACGTCTGGGCATACCCTGCCAACTTAGGGTGAATAAAGCAAACACAAGGAAATGATGGACGGAGTGCTGAAACTTTTCAAACACTCACCCCAAGTCACAGATCTGGGTTGAATCCATCATCATTCTTAAGCTCACTCTGCCACCCCAGTTCAGACACAGCTATATGCAAATCAGTGTTGACCCTGTGCCTCATGGGAACAGTCCAGCCCAAACTGCCAAGCCATGTTTTGCCTGGACCGGATGCAAGCATCCTGGGACCGGTTTCGGGCTAACAGCCCTCATCAGCCAGGCTAGCTTGCAATCCAGTGGCAAAGTGAGCAAGGGACCGACATCTGGACATACCCTGCCAACTTAGGGCGAACAAAGCAAACACAAGGAGATGATGGACGGAGTGCTGAAACTTTTCAAACACTCACCCCCAGTCACAGATCTGGGTTGAATCCATCATCATTCTTTAGCTCACTCTGCCACCCCAGTACAGACACAGCTATATGCAAATCAGTCATGACCCTGTGCCTCATGGGAACAGTCCAGCCCGAACTGCAAAGTCATGTCTTCCCTGGACCGGAAACAAGCATCCTGGGACCGGTTTCGGGCTAACAGCCCTCATCAGCCAGGCTAGCTTGAATCCAGTGGCAAAGTGAGCAAGGGACCCATGTCTGGGCATACCCTGCCAACTTAGGGTGAACAAAGCAAACACAAGGAGATGATGGACGGAGTGCTGAAACTTTTCAAACACTCATTCCCAGTCACAGATCTGGTTTGAATCCATAATAATTCTTTAGCTCACTCTGCCACCCAAGTTCAGACACAGCTATATGCAAATCAGTCTTGACCCTGTGCCTCATGGGAACAGTCCAGCCCGAACTGCCAAGCCATGTCTTCCCTGGACCGGAAACAAGCATCCTGGGACCGGTTTTGGACTAACAGCCCTCATCAGCCAGGCTAGTTTGAAACCAGTGGCAAAGTGAGCAAGGGACCGACATCTGGACATACCCTGCCAACTTAGGGCGAACAAAGCAAACACAAGGAGATGATGGACGGAGTGCTGAAACTTTTCAAACACTCACCCCCAGTCACAGATCTGGGTTGAATCCATCATCATTCTTTAGCTCACTCTGCCACCCCAGTACAGACACAGCTATATGCAAATCAGTCATGACCCTGTGCCTCATGGGAACAGTCCAGCCCGAACTGCAAAGTCATGTCTTCCCTGGACCGCAAACAAGCATCCTGGGACCAGTTTCGGGCTAACAGCCCTCATCAGCCAGGCTAGCTTGAATCCAGTGGCAAAGTGAGCAAGGGACCCACGTCTGGGCATACCCTGCCAACTTAGGGTGAACAAAGCAAACACAAGGAGATGATGGACGGAGTGCTGAAACTTTTCAAACACTCACCCCCAGTCACAGATCTGGGTTGAATCCATCATCATTCTTTAGCTCACTCTGCCACACCAGTACAGATACAGCTATATGCAAATCAGTCTTGACCCTGTGCCTCATGGGAACAGTCCAGCCCAAACTGCCATGCCATGTCTTCCCTGGACAGGAAACAAGCATCCTGGGACCGGTATCAGGCTAACAGCCCTCATCCGCCAGGCAAGCTTGAATCCAATGGCAAAGAGAGCAAGGCTCCCACGTCTGGGCATACCCTGCCAACTTAGGGCGAACAAAGCAAACACAAGGAAATGATGGACGGAGTGCTGAAACTTTTCAAACACTCACCCCAAGTCACAGATCTGGGTTGAATCCATCATCATTCTTAAGCTCACTCTGCCACCCCAGTTCAGACACAGCTATATGCAAATCAGTGTTGACCCTGTGCCTCATGGGAACAGTCCAGCCCAAACTGCCAAGCCATGTTTTGCCTGGACCGGAAACAAGCATCCTGGGACCGGTTTCGGGCTAACAGCCCTCATCAGCCAGGCTAGCTTGCAATCCAGTGGCAAAGTGAGAAAGGGCCCCACGTCTGGGCATACCCTTCCAACTTAGGGAGAACAAAGCAAACACAAGGAGATGATGGACAGAGTGCTGAAACTTTTCAAACACTCACCCCCAGTCACAGATCTGGGTTAAATCCATCATCATCCTTTACCTCACTCTGCCACCCCAGTTCGGACACAGCTATATGCAAATCAGTCTTGACCCTGTACCTCATGGGAACAGTCCAGTCCGAACTGCCAAGCCATGTCTTCCCGGGACCAGAAACAAGCATCCTGGGACCGGTTTTGGGCTAACAGCCCTCATCAGCCAGGCTAGCTTGAAGCCAGTGGCAAAGTGAGCAAGGGACCCACGTCTGGGCATACCCTGCCAACTTAGGGGGAACAACGCAAACACAAGGAGATGATGGACGGAGTGCTGAAACATTTTAAACACTCACCCCCAGTCACAGATCTGGGTTGAATCCATCATCATTCTTTGGGTCACTCTGCCACCCCAGTTCAGACACAGCTATATGCAAATCAGTCTTGACCCTGTGCCTCATGGGAACAGTCCAGCCTGAACTGCCAAGCCTGTCTTCCCTGGACCAGAAACAAGCATCCTGGGACCGGTTTTGGGCTTACATGCCTCATCAGCCAGGCTAGCTTGAAGCCAGTGGCAAAGTGAGCAAGGGACCCACGTCTGGGCATACCCTGCCAACTTAGGGCAAACAAAGCAAACAAAAGGAGATGATGGACGGAGTGCTAAAATGTTTCAAACACTCACCCCCAGTCACAGATCTGGGTTGAATCCATCATCATTCTTTAGCTCAGTCTGCCTCCCCAGTTCAGACACAGTTATATGCAAATCAGTCTTGACCCTGTGCCTCATGGGAACAGTCCAGCCCGAACTGCCAAGCCATGTCTTCCCTGGACCAGAAACAAGCATCCTGGGACCGGTTTCGGGCTAACATGCCTCATCAGCCAGCCTAGCTTGAAGCCAGTGGCAAAGTGAGCAAGGGACCCATGTCTGGGCATACCCTGCCAACTTAGGGAGAACAAAGCAAACACAAGGAGATGATGGACAGAGTGCTGAAACTTTTCAAACACTCAACCCCAGTCACAGATCTGGGTTGAATCCATCATCATTCTTTAGCTCACTCTGCCACCCCAGTTCAGATGCATCTATATGCAAATCAGTCTTGACCCTGTGCCTTATGGGAACAGTCCAGCCCGAACTGCCAAGCCATGTCTTCCCTGGACCGGAAACAAGCATCCTGGGACCGGTTTCGGGCTAACAGCCCTCATTAGCCAGGCTAGCTTGAATCTAGTGGCAATGTGAGCAAGGGACCCACGTCTGGGCATACCCTGTCAACTTAGGGTGAACAAAGCAAACACAAGGAGATGATGGACGGAGTGCTGAAACTTTTCAAACACTCAACCCCAGTCACAGATCTGGGTTGAATCCATCATCATTCTTTAGCTCACTCTGCCACCCCAGTTCACACACAGCTATATGCAAATCAGTCTTGACCCTGTGCCTCATGGGAACAGTCCAGCCCGAACTGCCAAGCCATGTCTTCTCTGGACCGGAAACAAGCATCCTGGGACCGGTTTCAGGCTAACAGCCCTCATCAGCCAGGCTAGTTTGAATCCAGTGGCAAAGTGTGCAAGGGACCCACGTCTGGGCAGTAGCCCCTAATCTGCCCCCCCCCGGAGGGGGCAGAAAGCCCAATAGAAAACAGGGATTTTTTTTTATTGATGTTGGGGTGGGGGCTGCCCAAAAAGGGCATGGCAATGCCCCCCCCCAGAGAAATGTCAGTCTTTCTGTCCCCCAGGGGGCAGATGAGGGCAGTAGCCCCCAATCTGCCCCCGGGGGGGCAGAAAGCCCACTTGAAAACAGGGTTTTTATTTTTTAATTGATGTTGGGGTGGGGGCTGCCCACAATGGGCATGATAATGCCCCCACCCCAGTAAAATTCCAGTCTTTCTACCCTCCCGGGGGACAGAAAGCCCATTAGAAACCAGGGATTTTTTTTATTGATGTAGGGGTGGGGGCTGCCCAAGATGGGCAGGCCAATGCCCCCACCCCTCCCAACAAATGCAACAGTCTTTCTGCTCCCCCCAGGGGCTGATGGGGGCAGTAGCCCCTGATCTGCCCCCGGGGGGGGGCAGAAAGCCCACTAGGCACCAGGGATTACTTTTTTTATGATGTTGGGGTGGGAGCTGCCCAGAATGGGCATGATAATGCCCCCACCCCTAAAACAATCACAAAAGTCTTTCTGCCCCTCCCCAGAGGCATATTGGGGCAACAGCCCCTCATTTGCCCTCCCCGGGGGGGGCAGAAAGCCCGCTAGGCCTCAGGAAATATATATTTTTTAAATTCAGGCATGAGGTCAGCCCAGAATGGGCATGCCAATGCCCAAACCTCCCCAATAAAATGCCACAGTCTTTCTGCCCCCCCGGGGGGCTGATGGGGGCAGTGGCCCCTGATCTTCCCCCGGGGGGGCAGAAAGCCCTCTAGGCGCCAGCGATTATGCTGGCATTTTTTATGCGTGGGGGTGGGGGCTACCCAGAATGGGCATACCAATGCCCCCACCCCCCCAAAAAATAGCCACAGTCCTTCTGCCCCCCATGGGGGCATATCGGGGCAACCCCCCCCTGATTCCCCCCCAGGGTGGCAGAAAGCACACTAGGCACAGACTTGTTTTTAGCAATGTGCCTACCTGTGAGTTTTGGGCCCTAGCACAGCCGGCACATAGGGAAACCTAGCAAACCTGTACATTTTTTAAAACTAGACACCAAGGGGAATCCAGGATGGGATGTCTTGTGTGCCTCTCACCAGGTTCTGTTACCCAGAATCCCTTGCAAACCTCAAACTTAGTTAAAAAAAAAATATTTCCTCAAATTTCTGTGATGGAATGTTCTGGGATCTGCATGGATCCACAAAATTCCACCCACCCCGCATTTCCCAAAGTCTTCCGAGAAAAATGGTACCTCACTTGTGTGGGTAGGCCTTATGCCCGCGACAGGAAACGGACCAAAACGCAACGTGGACACCTCATTTTCTCAGTGAAAACTGACCCTTTATTTGCAAAGTGCCTAGCTGTAGATTTTGAACCCTAGCTATGCCGGCACCTAGGGAAACCCAGCAAACCTATACATTTTTGAAAATTAGACACACAGGGGAATACAGGATGGGGTGACTTGTCTGGCTCTCACCAAGTTCTGTTACCCAGAATCCCTTGCAAACTTCAAACTTTGTAAAAAAAAAAAAACACATTTTCTTCACATTTTTGTGGTGGAAAGTTCTGGAATCTGCGTGGATCCACAAAATTCCACCCACCCCACATTCCCCAAAGTTTTCCGAGAAAAATGGTACCTCACTTGTGTGGGTAGGCGTAGTGCCCGTGACAGGAAATGGCCCAAAACGCAAAGTGGACACACCACATTTTCACAGTGAAAACTGACCCTTTTTTTGGAAAGTGCCTAGCTGTAGATTTTGAACCCTAGCTCTGCCAGCACCTAGGGAAATCTAGAAAACCTATACATTTTTTAAAACAAGACACCCAGGGGAATCCAGGATGGGGTGACTTGTCTGGTTCTCACCAGGTTCTGTTACCCAAAATCCCTTGCAAACCTCAAACTTTGTCAAAAAAAACACATTTTCCTCACATTTCTGTGGTGGAAAGTTCTGGAATCTGCGTGGATCCACAAAATTCCCCCCACCCCGCATTCCCCAAGTCTTCTGAGAAAAATGGTATCTCACTTGTGTGGGTAGGCCTAGTGCCCGTGACAGGAAATGTCCCAAAACGCTACGTGGACACACCACATATTCACAGTGAAAACTGACCCTTTTATGCAAAGTGCCTAGCTGTAGATTTTGAACGCTAGCTCTGCCGGCACCAAGGGAAACCTAGCAAACCTATACATTTTTGAAAACTAGACACCCAGGGGAATCCAGGATGGGGTGACTTGTCTGGCTCTCACCAGGTTCTGTTACCCAGTATCCCTTGCAAACCTCAAACTTTGTAAAAAAAACAACACATTTTCCTCACATTTCTGTGGTGGAAAGTTCTGGAATCTGCGTGGATCCACAAATGTCCTACCACCCAGCGTTCCCCCAGGTCTCTCGATAAAAATGGTACTTCACTTGCGTGGGTGGGTCAAGTACCCGTGACAGACAAGGGCCCAAAACCTATTGAGGTGACATAAAAATGACCTATCACAAAACAACCTGGTTTTGCAAGGGGGGTCCCATGAGTTTTTGGCCCTGGGCTCGGCGGCCATCTTGGGAAACCTACCAAACCCACACATTTCTGAAAGCTAGACACCCGGGGGAGTCCAGGAAGGTATGGCTTGCGCTGATCGTCGAACGTTTCCCTACCCAGAATCTCCTGCAAACCTCAGATCTTGCTGAAAAAAATCTAATTTTTCACACATTTCTGTGTGGGAAAGTTGTAGGATCACCAGGGAGACACAAATTTCCTATCACCCATCGTTTCCCCAGGTCTCCCGATAAAAATGGTACCTCACTTGTGTGGGTAGGCATAGTGGCTGCAACAGGAAATGGCCCAAATCGTACTGTTGAGAATTCAAAATTACCTATCACAAAACTACCTGGTTTGGGGGGCCCCTGGTTTTTTGTCTCTGGGCTCACCACCATCTAGGGAAACCTACCCAACCCACACATTTCTGAAAACTAGACACCCTGGGGAGTCCAATGAGGTATGGCTTGTGTGGATCCACCAATGTTTTCCTACCCAGAATGCCATGCAAACCTCAAATGTAGCTGAAAAAAACACATTTTCCACATATGTTTGGGAGAAATCACCATGCCGGCACAAATGTCCTACCCCACAGTGTTCCCCTCAGTCTCCTGAGTAAAATGATACCTCATTTGTGTGGGTGGGGCAAGGTCCTGTGACTGGGAAGAGCCCAAAACATAGGGATTAAGGGTATAGCACCGAGAATTCTAAGTGCTACATTTTTTGTAAAATACGTTTTTAGCCAATTCTGCATTGGACACCCACACAAGTGAGGTATCATTTTACTCAGGACACTAAGGAAAACGCTATGGAGTAGGACATTTGTGCCGGAACGGTAATTCCACACAAAAATATTTCGAAAATGTGTTTTTTTAGCTAAATTTGAGGTTTGCAGGGGATTC
This sequence comes from Calotriton arnoldi, assembly GCA_963921515.1. Lineage (NCBI taxonomy): Eukaryota > Metazoa > Chordata > Amphibia > Caudata > Salamandridae > Calotriton > Calotriton arnoldi. The sequence goes on along the minus strand of CAWUFW010002154.1, from coordinate 1,493,666 downwards.
TGGGTAGGGAAACGTTGGGGGATCGACGGAAGACATACCTCATTGGACTCCCCAGGGTGTCTAGTTTTTAGAAATGTGTGGGTTTGGTAGGTTTCCATAGATGGCGTTGAGCCCGGGGCCAAAACCACAGGTAGTTTTGTTATAGGTCATTTTGATGTCTCCTCAATACGCTTTGGGCCCTTGCCTGTCGCGGGTACTTGACCCACCCACACAAGTGACGTACCATTTTTATCGGGAGACCTGGGGGAATGTTGTGCAGAAGGAAATATGTGGATCCACGCATATTCCAAAACTTCCCCACACAGAAATTTGAGAAAAAAGTGATTTTTTTCAGCTAAATGTGAGGTTTGCAGGGGATTCTGGGTAGGTAAATGTTGGGGGACCCACCCAAGCCATACCTTGCTGGACTCCCCCGGGTATCTAGTTTTCAGAAATGTGTGGGTTTGATAGGTTTCCCTAGATGGCGGTGAGCCCGGGGCCAAAACCCCAGGTGCCCCCCCCAAAACCATGTAGTTTTGTTATAGGTAATTTTGAAGTCTCCACAGTATAATTTGGGCCATTTCCTGTTGCAGCCACTATGCCTACCCACACAAGTGAGGTACCATTTTTATCGGGAGACCTAGGGGAACACTGGGTGGTAGGAAATTTGTGGATTCACAGAGATTCCAGAACTTTCCCACACAGAAATTAGAGAAAAAAGTGATTTTTTCAGCTAAATTTGAGGATTGCAGGGGATTCTGGGTAGGAAACCATTGGGGGACCCACGCAAGCCATACCTCGCTAGACTCCTCTGAGTGTCTAGTTTTCATAAATGTGTGGGTTTGGTAAGTTTCCCAAGATGGCTGCCGAGCCTGAGGCCAAAAACCCAGGTGACCCCCCCTTGCAAAACCAGGTAGTTTTGTTATAGGTCATTTTGATGTCTCCTCAATACGTTTTGGGCCCTTGCCTGTCACGAGTACTTGACCCACCCACACAAGTAACATACCATTTTTATCGGAAGACCTGGGGGAATGCTGTGCAGAAGGAAATTTGTGGATCCACGCAGATTCCAGAACTTCCCCACACAGAAATTTGAGAAAAAAGTGATTTTTTCAGTTAAATTTGAGGTTTGCAGGGGATTCTGGGTAGGTAAATGTTGGGGGACCCACCCAAGCCTTAACCTGCTTGACTCCCCCGGGTGTCTAGTTTTCAGAAATGTGTGGGTTTGGTAGGTTTCCCTATATGGCTGCCGAGCCCGGGGCCAAAAACTCAAGGGACCCCACTTGCAAAACCAGGTTGTTTTGTGATAGGTAATTTTGATATCGCCTCAATAGGTTTTGGGCCCTTGCCTGTCGCGGATACTTGACCCACCCACACAAGTGAGGTACCATTTTTCTCAGAAGACCTTGGGGAATGCGGGGTGGGTGGAATTTTGTGGATCCACGCAGATTCCAGAACGTTCCACCACAGAAATGTGAGGAAAATGTGTTTTTTTTCAAATAAATTTTGAGGTTTGCCAAGGATTCTGGGTAACAGAACCTGGTGAGAGCCAGACAAGTCACCCCATCCTGGATGTCCCTTGGTGTCTAGTTTTCAAAAATCTATAGGTTTGCTAGGTTTCCCTTGGTGCCGGCAGAGCTAGGGTTCAAAATCTACAGCTAGGCACTTTGCAAAAAAAGGGTCTGTTTTCACTGTGAAAATGTGGTGTGTTCACGTTGCGTTTTGGGCCGTTTCCTGTCACGGGCACTAGGCATACCCACACAAGTGAGGTACCATTTTTCTCGGAAGACATTGGGGAATGCGTGGTGGGTGGAATTTTATGGATCCACGCAGATTCCAGGACTTTCCACCACAGAAATGTGAGGAAAATGTGTTGTTTTTTTTACAAATTTTAAGGTTTACAAGGGATTCTGGGTAACAGAACCTGGTGAGAGCCAGACAAGTCACCCCATCCTGGATTTCCCTGGGTGTCTAGTTCTCAAAAATGTATAGGTTTGCTAGGTTTCCCTAGGTGCCGGCAGAACTAGGGTTCAAAATCTACAGCTAGGCAGTTTGCAAAAATAGGGTCCGTTTTCACTGTGAAAATGTGGTGTGTCCACGTTGCGTTTTGGGCCGTTTCCTGTCGCGGGCACTAGGCCTACCCACACAAGTGAGGTACCATTTTTCTCTGAAGACTTTGGGGAATGGGGGGTGGGTGGAATTTTGTGGATCCACGCAGATTCCAGAACTTTCCACCACAGAAATGTGAGGAAAATGTGCTTTTTTTTACAACTTTTGAGGTTTGCAAGGGATTCTGGGTAACAGAACCTGGTGGGAGCCAGACAAGTCACCCCATCCTGGATTCCCCTGGGTGTCTAGTTTTAAACAAATGTATAGGTTTGCTAGGTTTCCCTAGGTGCCAGCAGAGCTAGGGTTCAAAATCTACATCTAGGCACTTTGCAAAAAAAGGTCAGTTTTCACTGTAAAAATAAAGTGTGTCCACGTTGCGTTTTGAGCCGTTTCCTGTCGCGGGCACTAGGCCTACCCACACAAGTGAGGTACCAATTTTATCGAGAGGCTTAGGGTAACAGAATTGTAGAGCAACTGTTATTATCTATTGACTTTTTATGCATTTCTGCCTTCCAAATGAAAGACATTGTGTAAAAAAGAAGTCTTTTTGAAAAATGTCTTATAATTCTCATGCTAGCATGGGTACTCACAATTTCATAAATGTGCAAATATCTACTGTTTCTAAACTCTATATTTTGTTCCAATTTCAGAAATACATAGGTGTCTTTCATACCGATTTTTCCATGTATATATTTTCCCAAATTAATTGCTATATATCCGGTACATAATAAAAAACCATTGCAAGACGCTGCTCAGTTATTGACTCTGGGTTCATCGGGTTCTTGGTGAACCTACAAGTCCTATATATCCCCACAACCAGAAAGGTCCAGCAGATGCAACGGTATATTGCTTTGAAACAGCTGTCATAATTAGAAGAAGTTACAGGTGAAAACGTTGGCACAAATGGCTGTTTATTTCAACTAATTTTCATTTTTTCCTATAATCAACTGTTAGTTTCCATAAAGAAACCTTGAAGGATCTACACAAATAACCCCTTGCTGAATTCAGAATTGTGTCTACTTTTCTAAAATGTATAGCTTTCCAGGATCCATTATTGCTTTCATACCCATTTCTACCATTAACTGGAAGAAGGTTAAAAGCACAAAAAATAGCAAAAATAGGCTATGTCCCAGTAAAATGCCAAAACTGTGTGGAAAATGTTGGTTTTCTGACAAAATGTCTGTCAGTCCCTAAAAGCTGGGAAAATTGTGATTTCAGCCCCACAAACCCTTTGTTGATACCATTTGCAGGGAAAAAAACAGACGCTTTCATTTGCAGCACTTTCTTCCCATTTTTAAAACAAATTGGGCTGTAATTTGGCTAATTTCTGGGTCCCCTCCTGGGGAATCCACAAACCCTGGGTACCTTTAGAATCCCCATGATGTTGAAAGAAAAGGACGCAAATTTGGTGTGGATACCTTATGCGGACAAAAAGTTACAGGGGCCTAAGCGCGAACTACTCTAAATAGCCAAAAAAAGGCTTAGCATAGGGGGGGAAAAGGCCTAGCAGCGAAGGGGTTAACATCTGTACTACTTCTGCCAGTACTGCTTTTCTTCTGGCTGCGGGTATTTGATAGGGCCTTTGTTTTACCACGCTTCCCTCAGGAGTGAGGATAGAGTGTTGAGCTAGATGTGTTTTTCCTGGGACATCGGAAAAGACTGAGGCAAACGGTTGTAACACTCTTTAGTTCTTCCTTTTGTTCCTCAGATAGGTCTTCGATAATACTTAGCTGTTCTAGAGTGGATGGAAAGCCATGTTCTAGGCACCCTAGGTGTACATTTCAAGGTAAGGGACCAAGCCACTTTTTTAAGATGTTTATGTGGAAAGTCTGTTCCCAATGCTTTCCCATTTGTAACTTGTAAGAGAGGTTACCGACCTTGGCTATGATTTTAAAAGGGCCCCTCCATACGGACTTTAGTTTATGAGAAGAGGTTGGTAACAGAACTAGAACCCAGTCGCCTGGTTGATATATTCGTAGTCTTTTTCCTTTGTCATATAGTTGTTTTTGTTTGTTTTGGCTTTTCTCTAGGTTCTTTGTTGCTAATTCTCAGAGTTTCCCAATACGGGCTTTCAGTTGCTGGGTGTATTCTAATAAGTTGTCTGCTTCGGGTTTTATGTCATTCTCCCATGCCTTTCTGGTGATTTCTAGAAGGGTTTGGGGTTTTCAGCCATAGAGCAATTCGAAGGAGGAACAGCCTAGGCTGCTCTGGATGTGGCATCTTAGCACGAAGAGAGCTAGTGGAAGAATTTGGTCCCATTGTCTTCCTTCCCTGACAGCATTTTTTTAGAAGTAGTTTAAGGGAACCGTTGTATCTTTCAACTAACCCATCGGTCTGAGGATGATATACAGAGGTTTTTAGATGTTTAATATTCAACTGATTACATATTTAGCTCATGAGTTGTAACACAAAGGGGGTGCCCCGATCGGTGAGGATTTCCTTTGGAAATCCAACACGGGAAAACAGCAATATCAGGTGTTTTGCATGGACTTGCTATCAGGACTACGAAGAGGGAAAGCCTCTGGATAACGGGTGGCATAATTGACTATAACGAGAGCATCTTGACATCCTTTATTGGTTTTTTGGTAAGGGGCCAATTGGGTCCATCCCAATTCTCTCAAATGGGCTACCTATTATTGGTAGGGGTTGAAGGGGTGGCTTAGGAGGTAAGTAGGGGTTTTTCTTTTGACACACCTCACATTCTAGGCAGTATTTTTTTATATGGGCGAAAATACCAGGCCAGTAGAAATGTGTAAGGATTTCTTTGGTTGTTTTCTCCGGGCCTAAATGTCCAGCTAGTAAATGGGAATGGGCATAAAACATTATCTGCTCTTGAAATTCCTTGGTACTAATAATTGAGGGGGATCTGTGTGTCCCGGGATTCGATATAAATGTCCATTCCTTATCTGGAAATGGGGAAACACCTGGGTACTGTTCCGTCGGGCCTTATCCCAGATAGGTTGCAGGAGCACGTTGTTCATTTGAGTAAAACGAAAGTTACGATCAGTCATCCATGGTTCAGGAGCTAGAAGGGCATTTTTGGAGATAGTATCTTAATTCTTTTTTATTTGGGTCAGCATGGTGTAAAACATTTCTATGAAATGAGGATTATTAGTTCTTATGATGAGGTCTTCGGGTAGATTAGGGAGTACTCCTACTTCTACGTCGGTGGATCTACAGGGCGTGGAAAGTTCCAGCCTAGCAACGGGATACTGTTTAACATCTCCATGTACGCATCTGATATGTACATATCTTTCGGGCAGGATCTGGAAAGGTAACACAAGTTCTGCCCTTATAACAGAGTGCTTACATCCAGAGTCCAACAAGGCAATTGTTGACTTTTTTTTAATCTGTACACTTACATGAAATATGTGACCCATCTCCTGGGTACAGTGAACGGGGCTTGGGGCATAATTGATCTCCATTGGTTCATCTGACAGTTTCTTGTTTTTACAAAAGCGGGCAATATGGCCCCATTTGCCGCATTCAAAACATTGGGGGCCAGATGGAAGCTGGAGGTCTGGTTTAGTCTGGTTGGCTCTCCTACCCTCATTGCTCGTTCTGTTTTGTTTTTCGTTTGGATGGAGGATTAGTGGCTCTGGGGGTATTCCTGTGGGGTCTTTCCACCTCATGGGTGGAAAATCGGGGCTGAACCCATGAGAATGAAGTGGCCATTTTAACAGCTTGCTCACTATTGAGTCCTGAATGTTGGCATAGCCACCGTTGAGTCTGGTGAGGAAGAGCTTCTATAAACTGTTCAAGACAAATTTTGTCCACAATTTCCTCCTTGGTGAGGTCATGGGGTTTTAGCCATTTGTGAACAGTCGTTTTCAACTTGAAATATAACACCTTTGGGGTGTCACCTGGCTTGCCCCTCTCTTGCCTGAATCGCAGTCTATATGCTTCTTCGTCTAGACCTGCCCTGTCTAGTAGTACTTTCTTTACTTCCTCATAGGTGGCAGTCCCTTGAGGATTGGTGGTTTGATACGCTGCCTGGGCGTCTACGGACAACAATGGGGCTAAATAAAAAGGCCATCTTTCCAGGGGCCAGGCACATGCCCTCGCCGCACGTTCGAAGTTTGTCAAAAAGGCATCAAGATCGTCACCGGGTAATAGTTTCTGCAAAGTCACCATTGGGGCGTTGGGTGGGATTGTTTTACAGTTCATTATTCCTGAGGTCGCCTGTACCTGCTTTTGAGCTAATGTGGCCAAATGTTCTGTCTGGGTTTTTAATGTGTCCTGAAGCAACTCCCGATCAGCTTCGGCGGAAGTCATCTGGCGTTCCAAAGCCCACTCGAGTTTTCGTTGCCCTTGTACAAGATGTTCTATCAAGGCATCAATTTTTTTCAATGGTAGGGCTTATGCCCGCATTCTCCACCAAATGTGACCGACTGCTTGAAATTGGTGCTTAAAGACTACTCAGAGCAGTTATAAAGATTGTTATTACTCTTTTATTTAGACGTGGACAATTATCTTATTGTCAAATGAATAAAGTTTTTGTTCAGGTTTTCCAAGCGTATTCTTCTTTTCCAGGTTCTTCAGAGTTCCTCTCCGCCAGCACCCTCAACAGAAACAAAGAAGCAGGTAAGTGTCTGCCCTTGTTTTATGGAAGTGGTGATTAGTCGTGCTACTATGGGGGGGTGCACGTTAGCAAACCAAATTAACTTAGTAAACAAACAACAACAAAATGAGGAAGCCCCAAACAACTGTTAAACTGTTGGTTTTTTTTGGCCCTTGTGTCCCTTTTTTGTTTCTCTTTCTAAAGAGTAATGTTACTATCCTTTTCACCGTTCTTTCTTTATTTTAGCTCAAGCTCTGTTCTTCCTCCCTTCCTTGTTTCTTATTCATTTTCTTTTAAGTTCCTTTCATGGAGTTACCCTTCGCTTCCTTTCTCGTTCTTTGCTCTCCCCTCTCTTCCCCCTCCTCCGCACTCCCTTCGTAGTTTAGCCCTACTTTTGGTTTCTTTCAAAGAAACGGGCATGCACCTGACGGAGCCACGCCCCTCCTGGGACGCGGCGGGAATCCTTTGTTAACTGGCGGCAAGGAGACTCCTTCACGACTTGGGCTTCCTGCTTTCCCATGGATGACATGGGCTCGCTCTGCACCGCTCCTTCCCATGTTCCTTCCCGGGGACCGTCTTCTGTTCTGTTTTCTCCCACGTCTCGTCTCTGGTCTCCGTCTTCTCTTTCCTCCGCAACCCGGCGCAACATCCCGTCTTCCTTTTGTTCAGGGTTGGACGCGACGACGTGACTCTTCCCATGTGTCTGACTTCTGGGCCAGGCAAGGAAGAACGGGCTGGCTGCTGTGTTACAGTCACCAGGTTGGTGACAAGTACATGCTTAGTATTTGTTTTCCAAAGCTGCGCCAGACCTAGTTGACACTAACCTGACTGACCAAAGGAAGCTTGCTGAGGAGACAGACCTCTAAGCCAGCACCAGAGTATCCAAAAAGGTATCTGTGGGAGACACCCACAAGGGTGGTCAGGGGTCTACCAGAAGAAAGAGGGGAGACAAACTTAAAAAGAAGGAGTTCCCAAAAGCCCCTAAAATAATTCCCAAGGGAACAGTAGTAACCAGTTCCAGTCTGAGCCTAAAAAGAAAGGGTTCTTTGACAAGCAAACAGGAATGTTTGTACCCTAATGCACAGAGTGCTACATATATGGGCACTCCAAGGGTGACTCCTAGTGTCCCAAGAGAGCACAGCCCTCACCAGTGGGCAGACATATGGGTTGGTGAGTGTAGTGCTTAGGGAGGAGGTAGTCCCAGTTAGCTTTGGGGAGCAGACTGAGGTGACCCCAGTTTCCCTGGGAGATAAGAAGACGGTGCCAAAAGCCTGTATGCCTGCCAATACTTCTAATTACAGGTAGTGGGCCATCATCAATGGGCAATGGGTGGAGGCTCTGAGGCACACAGGAACCAGTATGACTATTGTGAGGTGTCAGCTGGTGTTCTCCCTAACACATTCCAACAAGTCATAATCGTTGACAATCACGAGAGCCATTTACAGGTGTGGGTTTGGTTCCCTATGAGTGAGAGGGGCCTCAGGTTCTCTAAAAGTAGCTGTGAGCCCTGCCATGCCTGTAGATTTTCTGTTGGGCAATGACCTAGAGCATACTATCTGGAGGGAGGTAGAGCTAAGGTCACACTTGGAGATGTTGGGATTCCCTGAATGGGTCTGTATGACCAAAAGGCCATTGGCTGCTCAAGAAGGGATTCAAGGGCATCTGGAGCCTAGAACAATGTCCCAGACAACTGCAAAGAAGAAGAGGGCAAGGGGTGCCAGAAACCAGCTCCCTTGAAGTTTCCAAGGTTGAGGTTGATGGGGCACCTGAGGAGTATGCCCCCCAGCGAACCTGGGAGGATATTGCTGTCCTGGGTGACATACCTGAGCTAGGTAGCTGGTAAGTGGAGAGTGGGCTCACCAGGGAGGAATTAAATTGCAGAAGGCGTATGCCACCCTAGAGGGCTTGAGGTGGCCAGCTGAGGCCCAACCGCAGCAGGTGACACCTATAGAGATCACTTGATATTTTTTTAGATTGGCCTCCTATATAGCGATCCTAAGGTTCCTGGCTCTGGGGCAGCCCAAGTGCTGGTGGTCCCAAAGTGTTACAGGACCTTTCTACTGGGTTTGGCTCATGACACACCTCTGGGACAAGAGAAGCCCTTCTCCAGACTTGTTGCCCACTTCTATTGGCCCCGGATGAAGACAGTCTCAGATGTAGGTCTGTATGTCGTGTCCCACCTGCCAGGCCAGTGGGATGTCAGGAAAAAACCTCATGGCTCCCCTGACCCCCTTACCTGTCATTGGTACTCCGTTTGAGAGGGGAGGCATCAACTTTATTGGACTCTTGCACCTCAAAACAGCTTTAGGCAACAGGTTCATCCTGGTCTTGGTAGACCATGCCACTTGTTACCCAGATGCCATCCCTCTGAGGTTGGTGACTGCACCTGCGGTGGCCAGGGCACTTATGGGGATGTTTGCCCATGTGGGGTTCCCCAAAGATATAGTGTCTGACAGTGGCACTAACTTATAACTTCTCCATACCCTATCATCCCCAAACAAATGGTCATGTGGAGAGATTCAACAAGACCTTGAAGGGCATGATAATGGGTCTACCTGAGCCCATGAGGGATTAGTGCGACATCCTCCTTCCATGCCTTATTTTTGCCTACATGGAGGTGCCATAGAAGGAAGTGGGGTTTAGGCCCTTTGAACTTCTCTATGACCACCCTTTTATGGGACCTCCTATCCTTATGAGAGAGGGATGGAAACAAGTTCCCAGGAAACCTCCTCAGGATGTGGTCAGCTACATGCTGGCCCTCAGCAATCAGATGCACCACTTCTTGAAAAAGGCAAAAAACAATCTTGAGGCCAGTCAGAAGGTTATGAAACTCTGGTATGACCAGAAGGTCCCTCTGGCAGAGTTTCAACCTGGCCAAAAGGTGTGGGTTATGAAGTCTGTGGAGCCCAGAGATCTTCAGGATTGCTGGACAGACCAATATGAAGTGAAGGAGAGGAAGAGGGAGTTCACCTAATTGGTGGCTTTCAAGACCCCTGGGAACCCCTTAAGGGTGCTACACATGAACTGCCTCAAGCCACACTTTGAGAGGTCCAAAATTAGCATCCTCCTAGTGACAGATGAGGGAATAGAAGAGGAAAGGGAGCCTCTCACTGACCTCCTGTTTGCTCACAAACATGATGGGTCATTGAGGGTGTCAACCTCTCCATTACTCTGACCTCAGAACAGCAGAGTGACTGTCACCAGTTACTGGGGTAGTTCACTTCTCTGTTTTCCCTCACCCCTGGACTCACACATCTGTGTATCCATGACATGGACACTGGGGCCAGTCTACCTGTTAAAAATAAGATTTACAGGTTGACCAACAAGGGGAGGGCCAGTATTAAGGAGGAGGGTTCTTAGATGCTGGCATTAGGGGTGAGTGAGCCCTCCAACAGTCACTGCTCTAGCCCTGTAGTGCTGGTACCCAAGGCTGTCTCAATGGGCACTACTCCAGAATTTAGGTTCTGCGTGGACCACCATGGTCTTAATTCTATCACAAAGACTGACGCACACCACATCCCATGAGCTGAGGATCTCATCGACAGGCTGGGCACTGCCAAATTTCTCAGTACTGTTGATTTGACATCAGGGTACTGGCAAATCCCTCCAACTATGAGAGGTCTGCAATCTCAACCCCAGAGGGCCACTTCCAGTTTAGGGTGATGCCATTTGGTTTGAACAATGCCCCTGCCATTTTTTAGAGGTTGGTCAACAGTGTCCTGGTTGGAAAGGAGGCCTTCTGTGTTGCCTACCTGGACAGCAGAGCTGCATACAGCTCCAGCTAGTAGGAACACTTGTATCACCTCAAGGAGCTGCTTCAGACACTGCAGCAGGTGGGCCTAACTGTCAAGGCCAGTAAGTGCCAGATAGGGGAGGGTTCTGTGGGGTATCTGGGTGACATGGTGGGTGGGGGCAAGATTCAGCCTCTCCATGCCAAGAATGAAACTATATTCCAGGCTCACCCACCCAATCATGTGGAATTCCTCAAGTGTGGATGGATCCTGTCTTCCTGGAAAAATACCACTATATCTCAGGGCCATTTATAAAAAGTACCGGGATGGCCTCACACACCCCCAGGGTGTCATGCTTCATCATCGTCCATTACGTGCTTGCCAAAGCATACTGTAATAGGGAGCGGGTCCCTCATTAAGGGCTGAGGGGAATCTTTTTTAAAGGGAACTGAGGGAAGGGTAATATCCAATAAAAATCCCGACCACCTACCAAAAATACTATTCTGAGTTTATTATATGGAGGAAGAGAGATGGTTAAATGCAGTAACAGAACAGATGAGACTCAACTATGGATCTCCTGTTCTTAATAGGTCGACATGTTTCAGCCCTTAGCTGGCCCCCAACGGGTGTGCACATGCATACAATACCAGCTCTCTAATTTCTGGTCCATTCAATCAGGAAATTTTTGTTTTTTACATGGGTCCTATGGAGAAGCATAGAAAAGCCATTTAAAATGTTGTTGACATCAAAAGGGCAAAATGTAGTTTACATAAGTCATAGTATAAATGAGACAATATATGTGTAATCACTAGGACATATAAACACTTAATTATAAAATACAAATTTGGTTGAAATCTCCATATTTGGGTGACCACATTGTGTGTTCCCAGTATGTACACTGCACACTGCAACAAACTCATGCTTGTGTAAGCCCAACAACGAAATCATGCTTGAAAGTGCATCATGTGAACACTGGATTTTGTCATGTACACACTTGAAAATTCTCACCATAGCTCCAGGAGAATCCTACTCCGTGGAGGAGGGAAGAGGGGGAGCCTTATAGTCACACACTGTAAATAAAAAGACAGTAATTAAAATGACACGGCTAAGATGTGGCCCATATCCAGTTGAGAATGCCCCATCTCAGTTTGTTCAGAGCAATCCTACTTACTTCATCAAAGGTCTACCCCCATTGTGGCACCTATTATGTGGTCCGATCTCCTCTCAATGCTGCCATAATGATGGTAGTTGTGGGAATTTAACAGGTCTGGTGTCAGAGCAATGGCGGCACATGGAGCGCCTTTACTGGACTATCGGGGATTATAGACCCAGCGCATTGATAAGAATGCCAGGCACTCCGATCTTCTCTTGGTGTTGCCATGGAGACGCGGGCCACCAATCATGATGTAATGCATAGCACTGAGGTGGGGATTCTGGGAAATGTAGTCCCAGACCATGCACTCATTTATATAGACGTTTTAGGCTATACAAATTAATGTATTTGTCTACTATGTTGAGTATGGTAAAATATGACAAAAGTGACAGCATTGGCTCCCTCGTAGGCTGGTGAAATTGATAAGTGGTGTTCAATTTTAAATATTTATACATATGGCTTAATCTTTTTGAATTATCAATTATGGGGGCACTGTGCATTTAGGAATTCCTGTATAGTTCTTATGTATATGCATGTATACATGAAATGTGAAACAATGCCTGTCCCCAACTGGTTTATCAAGGTGGTATCAAACCTTCTGATCATTACAGGTATACAAGCCATCTAACATGGGGTTTCATCTATATTTGTAGCCAGAGGATGTCATTGTTGAGGCCAGTTATGTGAGTTGTCAGAAGGTACACCCACCGTTGCTCTCTTTCAAGCAATATTTGACTCATGTTACTCCCAGGGCAGTGAGCTATGACCTCTGGTATCACCCACAGTAAGTCCTTCTCTGTATGATGTTCATTTAAATTGTGTCTGGTCATACAAGCGGCAGTCTTCTGACACCGAATAGTGCTACAGTGTTTGCTAATTCAAAGCAGGATTTTTCGAGTTGTCATTCCAATGTAATTCTTGCCACAAGGGCATTTTATCATGTGCACCACATTTTCAGTGTTACAATGAGTTTGTAGTTTGAGAATCAATGATCAGTCAGTACCAATGTTTACTTCTTTAAACTGTTTTGTAAACGGACAGATTGAGCAATGGCCACAAGGGAAATGTCCCACCACCGGGGAAAGATCCCATGAACTCCTGTTGGTGGTTATTGTTGTCTCAGTGTTCTGGGGGGTCCGTGTGTGCACCAACTTGTCACTCAGGCTCATACTGGACTTGAAGGAAAACAGAAGGCATTTCCAATTGTGCCCATCTTTTCAAGAATGGGCCAATGTTTCGAGATTTTCTGCTTTACTCTGTTAGATGCAGGAGTAAATGTGGTCACACATCCCAGTGTGTCATTGGTTCTTTTGGATATGATTCCAGAAGAGCCTCTTGATTGTTATTGCGGGCTCGTTTTTTTTGTTCTGAGACCACTCTAGATGGATACCTATGGCTGGATAAACAAGCAGACAGGCTAGCGGACAAATTGAAGGCACACAGTTATCCATCTAGAGTGGTTTCAAAAGCAAAAATCAATCCTGAAATAACAACCGAGAGGCTCTTCTAAAATATACTAAATATGCCCAGAGCCTGTAAATTAAATGCTACTAGTGGCCCGAAGCACTGATTGTGCCACCCACTTAAGTAGCCCCTTAAACATGTCTCACGTCTGCCACTGCAGAGGCTGTGTGTGGAGTTTTAACCTGGCATGTCGACCTGGAATAATAAACCTTTTGCCAAGCCCAAATTCTGCTTTTTAATACATATGTCATACCTAAAGTAGGCCCTAGGCAGCCCCTAGGGCAGGGTGCAGTGTATTTAAAAAGTGGGACATGTACTTTTAAGTTTTACATGTATACAAGGCCTATCTCTCCCACGGGATAACATGGAGTTGTCTGATTGCATTTTTAAAGTGCCATTTCCAAATGGGAAGTGATGACTATTTCATGTTTGGTGTCTTTGAAATCCTAATTTAAAATCCTAACTTATGGTGAAGTGGGATTTTAAATTACAATTCTGAAAATGCCACTTTTTGAGAGTTGTAATTTTCTTGCCTTAGCCATTTGGTGCCTGCTGCCTGTCTCTGGTCACATGACTGGGTGTAGTTGGTAGTTGGGCTTTGTGTATTCCTCATAGATAGCCACACACAATGGGAGCTTAGGTGTGATTGTATGGGCTATCATTGGCAGGATGGGAGGGAGGAGCTGGGCCCAGCCTCACTTATACCTGAAAAGGATGTGTCTGGTCTCCACACAAACGGCTTAACAACCTTGCATTGTCACCTCAGCCAGCTTGGAGCCAGGGCAAGGGAGGCAGGAAATGTCATGCACTTCAAAGATACTATCTAGAAGATTCTCCTACTTTCCAGAACCAGGGCACTAGTGTATAAAAGAAGGTCCTCAGACACCACCACTTCAGTATACTTCTGGACCTGTGGATACTCTGCCAGGAGGAAGCACGGTCACTTTGCTAGACTGGTACTCTGAAGGAGCTGCTGACTTGCTGTGCTGACCTTCTGCCTGCTGCCCTCTTGCCTGGGGAAGAAGAACTGGACCTGCAACTCCATCTTGAGCCCAGGACCTGAGAGTGACTCAATGGGCTAGTCTGCTGGCCTCCTGTGCGCAGCCTCAGAGATATAATAGGCTTCCCCACAGCTCCTGGATGCGTCTTCAGCACGTTACTCAGCCCCAAGAAGCACCTCTTAGGTCCTGGCCCTTGGAATGACTCTCAAGCTGTTAAATTCAAGCTTTTGGGCTCTATGCAACTGCAAATGGGTTAATTTGCACCGGAACCATGCTGCTCAGATGGAAAATCAGAAAGAGCCATCGCAAATCTGTCTCTTCACACAGCAAGCATCGATTGCACACGTAGACTGCCAACGTGAAGCTCCATCCCACCCATCTGCAATACCAGGCTGGCTCTTTGTGCCACGCTGACCACCACCAGCAATGCTCTCCTTGATCCCTGCTTCCATGTGAATGGGACTCTTGGCACAAAATTTGAGAAAGTAAACCTTCAGCTGGACTATTCTGGGAATTTATCAGGCCTGCGTTCCATCACAGTCAGCCTGAACTTTTGAATTTCACCCAGTCCAGTGCACCCAGATAGACGCGGTTAGCGCTTTATGCATTTAGGCCCTATTTTATAGTTTATTCTTTCAAAATTCCTAACTCCGGTTCTACTGATTGGATTTGGGTCATTTTGGTCTTGTTTTTTGGTATTAAATTCTGCTCCACTTTTTTAACCTGGTGTGGAATACTTGTTGTGTGGTGTCTTCACTTTTTTACTGTTTAAAATGACCACTGACAATGTCATGAGTGATGTAATATGTGAGCTTTATAAGCTTCAGTATTATTATAATGAAAAAATGTTGAGTACCTGCACTTAGATCCTCAGAACGCACGTTTGAATTCAGGCCTTTTAATGCCTGGTTCATTCATATTGGTTACTCCCTCCCTGTATATTAGTGAGAGATGCTGTCTTGGGATTAATCTAAATTAAACCCTTATTTCAGGTCTGGGTTCCCTACTGAGCACATTGTGTAATCTTAGCCTGAGTGAATCCCTATATCTCCTATTTGTGTGGAATTTATCATCAAAGGGAACTAAGAGTTCTTGTAAATCAGTGAAACAAAGGAATGGTGCATACCGAATGCAATGAGCAGAGAACACTGTTCTCCCTGAGTCCTCTCACTGTGTTCTGCGCATTTACGAGTGAATGCCATTGCGTGAGGATCAAGGCTTTAAATAGGAAGGTACTTGCAGACACTGAATGCTTACACTTTTTACATTTGAAAGGCAGAGATCAGCACTTGCCAGCAAAAGTGCAATATTTTTAATAGGGGAGTACCAGCACTTTTCATCAGCAAACAAATACTCTGTCATAGTGACTGCCTACACTTCTCTAGTTCCATTTCAAGCACTGATGAGTATGTATGCTAGCCCATCTCCGCTTAGATGGGGGCAGTGGGGAAAGTGCCAGGAAACATCAAATGAGAAAAAGAAACCTTTGCTGGGTGATCCCACCATCTGAGCATTATCCAGGCAGTTCACAGGAAGCATCTTCCCTCTCAGCAGCCGGTGCTGGTTCCTAAGCTCCCAAAACTGTTGACATACTTTGGGCAGAGCACAGCCAGCTGCTCTGCCCCATGGGGTGCTGTCATCTCTAGCTTTTAAAGCACCCTCGTTCACTATTTTTATTTTTGCTGCAGTTTTATATAGTGTGTGTTCGACCCAAAGGATTTGGAGTGCTTTATCTAGGCACCAATAAAATTTCACTGCAAGCATTATGAGGCAAACGCAGTGGAGCGCATGACGGCTTCTGCCATAACACACTGGGGCATATTATCAAGGGCAGTATCGCCACTTTAGCGGCACTTTTTGCCGCTAAAGCGGCGATATTTTTATCGCCCTATTAGCAAGCTGTCGCTAACAGCTGTTAGCGACAGCTTTATGGCGAAAGCGGCCATTTTCTTACCGCTTTGCATGTCAGCGATAATTATGGCTGATGACATGCAAAGTAGGCGTTCCCAACTAAAAGCGACTGAAAACAGTCGCAAACACAACTTCACCCTATTAGCACTGCCCGAAAAGCGATAAAATAATTTGCGCTAACCGCGATTATCGCTGGAATCTAACACCTCTTTAAAACTTGACTTAAGCATTCTAGTCAATGGGAGGTGGATTGTAAGGTTAAGTCCTCACCTGCCTATTAGCAAGCTTTTCATTAGCGCGTGGAATTTATCGCTAGATTTCGCGCGCTATTGCTGGGTTTCGCCGCTATCGCTGGATTTTCTATCGCCTTGGAGATAAGCGTTGATAATAACGCGTTATCTCCACGATGTAATCCAGCGATAGCCGGCGATAAAAAAAACAGCGCTAAGTGCGCTTTGCAATAATTATCGTACATCCTTGGTAATATGCCCCACAATGCTTTATCTGTTTCCTGAAAAAAAGCTGTTTAAATTAAATCTAACAGGATAAGAAACATTACAAAAGTGCACTATTTTGTTTTAAATATTTTACAGTGGATTTGCAGATATTTGGTAAAATTAAAAAAAACATGTTTGGCCCCAGGCGGGGTCCCGACTACAAGGCCTAGGGGGTCAGGGTAATCCTACCCTGCCCCCTTATGTATTTTGTTAACCTTTTTTCTTGGGACTCCACTGATTCCAAGTCCTAAGATGGCTGCCAATACTTCCTGGTTGAAGTGTTGGCAGTAAATCAGAACTCGCCATGAGATTTGTCAGATCTGCAGAGAATATATGTCTCTAGAGTTCTATAAAACTTTTTCTTTAATAATTCCAAAACTACTGAACGGATTTATATCAAATCACAAAAGGACTCTTTCTGAACCAAGAACTAGCTTTCTGCCAATTTAGGTGGAATTTTGTTCAGTGGTTTGGGCTGTAGTCATGTCGAGGTAGTTATAGTTAGGAAATAATTTTTGGACTTGCCTATATATTTGTTGTCATGAATCTTCACAAAATATTCCCTAAAAAGTACACTGGTGGGTTTTATTGTTCAAGGAAAGTTATCGGGTGATCTATCAAGTAGGGTCGAGAAAAAGGGGGTCAAGGAAGAAAGTGTGTTTCCCAAGTTAATTCCCATAGAGATTTTAGACACAACTACAGTCCGAACCCCTGGGCTAAATTACACCAAATTTGGCAGGAAGATAGCTCCTGGTCCAAAAAGTGCCCTTTTTGTTATTTGGTATAAATCCATTCAGTAGCTCTTGAGATTTTAAAAGAAAAACAAATTTGTATATCTAGGGACACGGATCGTCCGCAGATCCTCCGCAGATCCTCCGCAGATCCTCCTCAGATCCTCCTTGGATTCACGAATTCATGTGCCAACAGTAATGATGTGATTGGCTGGCAGCAAACTGACAGGAAAGTTGCAGCTGCCATTTTGTTCATCTGGACTCAGTTCCCAGTGGGGAAAATAAAGCTAAAACATTATAGAAGGGGTCATGGTAGAGGTAGAGGACCCGTCATAGACAAGAAATTGTCCAAAAACCTTTTTTGTTTTACCACGTGAGGATCCACTGATCTTCCCGGACCCTTACAGATTTGGTTAGATTCAGGTGGATCTGTGGATACAGACCCTAATTAATAAAACATACACTTGTTCACAGATCCACACACTTCCTCATACACTCACTCACACATCTACTTACACACTCACACACCCATGCAGCCATCCATAACACCTACTCACAGACCCTCAAAACCACTCACACACCCACTCACAAACCCTCAAAACCATTCACATACCTACTCACAGACCTACACAGCTTTCACATACCTTCTCACTCACTCATACATCCACTTACACACCCATACAACTACTCACACTGCCACTCACACACCCATATGGCCACTCACACACCCACTCACAGACCCACAAACCCACTCACATACCCACACAGCCAATCACACACCTACTCACACACCCACACATCCACTCACATACTTACACACTCACACATCCACTCTCATACCCACTCACAGAACCATACAGCCAGTAACACACACACCCACACACACACCCACCACACACTCACACACCCACTTACACACCCACTAGCACATCCTCACACACCCAATTTGGAGGGACGTTATAGTTGGGAAATAGCATTAAAAACATAAAAATGAACTTTAAAAAACCAATGGTTACAGGGACATTATAGTTAGGAAATAACATTTAAAAAACCTTAGAAATTCAATGAAAAAACAAAGGTTAAGGCGACATTGGTTTCAGATTTTACACACACAAAACTGTAGAAATTCAGCAGTTATAGTTATCTCAAATAACTATAACTTGTGCCCTAAGATAACTATAACTGACAACCTCGTCAAGCACTGCTAATTACCCCACATAATGCATCATTCATGACATCTTCTAAGACATCATTGATAATATCACAACAATATTTGCAGTGAAATTATTGATGAGACAACTGTGCATGGCAAGGGTGTGAGTTATAGTTACCTGAGGGCATGAGTTATAGTTACTTGTGATAAGTATAACTGCTGAATGTCTATGGTTTTGTGTGTGTAAAATGTCAACCTGACTATAATGTCCCTGTAACCTTTGTTGTTTTCAGTTAATTTCTAACGTCTTTAAAATTGTATTTCCTAACTATAATGTCTCTGTAGCCTTTGTTTTTTTCAGTGACTATATATATAAAGTCAAAGTGAAATAAGTGAAATATGGCACACAACAAATAATACACACAGTCTTCATAAGGCCAGCACTCTAGCATTGTCTGATTAAGTCCATCCCACTTTCCTGTCTAAGGATGGTGGTTATTCTCCATTCCCATGAGGTGATCGTTCAAGTTGGACCTAGCTTCAGAGTAGAAGTCTAAGAAGTTCTACGATGGCTTCGTAAAAGTCAAAGTGCCTCAGCGCATCAGAGCAAGTTCCCCAGCAATTAGTTGTACCCACTCTTGCTGGAGCTGCAGTTTGGCAGGCCTGTGCATGTCAGTGGTCCGGTGGTAAGCCAAAGTCTGGATGCTGCGGGCAAGGCTGCAGACATCCATGTGCTCTTATGATCATACGGTAAGCCTTCCGGAGTCAGGCGACCTATCTCTGGTGTCCTGGGTTGGGGTCATGCTGCTCTTCTACCACAGGTCACAACCTGTTACATTGTTCTGGCATATGCTGTTTCAGGGCAAAGTCTCTTATCTTCACAACTATCCCCTCCTGGCATATATGGCTCACAAATAGTACACTCCGGGCAATGGCCCCTGTGACTGACAACACAACATCAATCAATCAATGAATCAGTAGATTTTTAGAGTACTTCTTGTCATTCATGAGGGTATCCAGGTGATGTCAGGGTCCAGTTGATTAGCTGAATATCCAGATCCTCAGGGACTTTACGAACTCTAGAAGAGATAGGGATGTTCATAGATGAAAGGGTATCTCATTCCATGTGTTCGCTGCTAGGTAGGAGAAGGTGCGACATCACATCTGCTACATCCGATGAGGATGGTGAGGGTTAGAGAAAGGGAAGTGGAGCGGATGTGTCTGGTGGGCTGATGGAAGTTCAGGCACTGGTTCAAGTAGGCGGGTCTGCAGTTGTGTAGAGCCTTGCATGCATGGGTCAGGAGCTTGAACTGGCATCTTTCCTATACAGGGAGCCAGTGGAGTTCCCTGAGGTTGGAGGTGATGTGGGTTCATCTAGGGAGATTCAGGACTAATGTGGCTGCAGCATTCTGTATGGTCTGTAGTCATCAGAGGAGGCAAGCTTCGATCCCTGCATAGAGAGCATTGATGGAGTCCAGTCGGCTGGAGATGAGGGCTTGGGTCATGGTGCGTCTTGAGCTTTGGGGTAGCCAATTGAATATCTTACAAAGTATGCGGAAGATGCAGAAGTAGGAGGAGGAGACGGAGTTGATCTGAGTCTGGTTTTCCAAAATGATGCCAGTTTGGGTAGGAGTAGGTCCGAGTTCTGAGGGCCAGGAGGATGCGTCCCATGGGGAGCTTTTGTTTCCACAAATCAATACCTCTGTCTGGTCTGTGTTGAGCTTGAGGCAGTTGCCCTTCATCCAGTTGGCAATGTCTTCTATTTACAGTCCATCTCCTTAATGCTGGAATGCTGCTAATTTTAACTCTAAGCATAGCGCAGGATGGTCAGACATATGAGTCGGGAGATATCTCATATCTATGACTCTTTCTACCTCTCCTGCATCTAAAAAGAAGTAGTCTATCCTTGAGTAATGGCCATTCTCCTTGCTGTAAAAGGAGTAGTTCTGATATTTCCCCTTTACTCTACACCTCACATCGCATAGGTTTAGATTTTCTATCATTGATAGGAGATAAGCTCTAATTGTATGTGAGCTAATTTGAATCCGGACTGAAGACTTATCCAGGTTATTGTCTAGTAGGATATCAGGTTGTCAGAGGTAGTAATTCCGGTCTGGCTGGAACTATTTAATGATGTGTTGATGAGGGATATCCCTTTACTGAAATCTTGGAATGAGGCAGTTATCTCGCTTATTTTGAAACCTGGCAAGGATCTCTTGCAGTGTCCATCATACCGGCCGATATCACTGCGGAATTGTGATTATAAAATCTTCACAAGTATTCTGGCATCCTGTTTATACAAGGTAGCTGGGAGTCTAATTAATGAAGACCAGAAGGGTTTTCAACCAGGAAGACAGATGAGAGACCTTACACACACCTTAATAGGTTCAATAGGTTTTGCTGCAAACCAGGGAGTTCTCCTGTCAATCACTACTCTTGTTGCATCCAAAGCTTTTGATCGGGTGAACTGGAAACATTTGGTAGGCACATTAACGGCATTTGGAATTGGGGAAGGGTTCCGGAATGTGCTATGTAAGATCTGTATGCACTGGGGGGAGATGGTGGAAGGGGGCAAGTGATGTTCTTGGGACACTTGGAGGGAATTGATGGATGGAACGGTCTCCAGGTTTAAGTTCTATCAGATATCAGCGTGGCTCAGAAATCAAGGATTGTCGGACTCTGGAGGAAAATCTATGGAGATGGATCTTCAGGATCCAAAATCAAGAAAGGAGATATCATACTGGTATGGATACCTGGTCGCAGCAGCAGAAGAAAGCATGAGACCCCCTATCCTGGTCTGGGAAGGATACTTGCCAAACGTGGAGTTGGAAAAGTCATGGCAAGTATCTATGAGTATGCTTTATTCTGTAAATAAATCTGCTGCATTAAGAAGAAACCAGGTTTTCACTTTACATAGAGTCGATTGGACCCCAGCAAAATTGGCTAAGATAAGAGGTGGTGGGGAATCCAAATGTAAGAGGTGTAAAGCCTGAGAGGGGGATTATATCCACATGTTTGCCAGCTGTCTGGTCATGATAAACTTCTGGAGGAATGTGGGTAAGACAATCTCAGACATCTTGGGAGTGGAAGTAGAGGTAAGACCCACCTTAATCATGTTCGGTATGGCACAACTCGGATCTGTAATTGGGCACCTTTCGAATCTTCAAAACCAGTTGGTATTTATTTGATCCTCCTGGCTCCGAGGGAGATATGTAAAATGTGGTGTCTGGCCCTACCCCCAACTTTGAGGGAGTGGTGGAACTCTGTGAGATATTTTAGGGAACTGGACCAAAAGATTAAATGGAACAAGAGGAAGGCTGAACCTGGGTCATTTTGGAATTTGTTGGAGTCTAACCAAAGACCATGATGTCCGATGACTAAACCTCCTGGTCAGCTCTAGATGTATGGCGCTGGTTGGTATCTTGGCGCAGACATTTATTGAGAACAGACCCCCGATACAATCACCAGGGGCAGTTGACATCAGGAGTGTGTTTGCTTATTTGAGGTGATATGAGGACAAAAAAAGAGGGAGAATTGAAGGATGTCTGTGTTCATGTACTGGGTGCCATGAGTCTTTTTGGGCAAATGTGGACATTGAAAGGAGAATACATAACTAGGTGTAGGTGTGT
The DNA here is from genome assembly GCA_963921515.1 of Calotriton arnoldi. NCBI lineage: Eukaryota > Metazoa > Chordata > Amphibia > Caudata > Salamandridae > Calotriton > Calotriton arnoldi. Next base: position 1,471,747 of record CAWUFW010002154.1, on the reverse strand, counting down.
AAAAGTAGGGTAATTGTAAACTGAGAAGGTTGGTAAATACTAGGGGTATGTGAAATTCATGCAATTTGCATTATATTGAATAATAAAAAAATAAATGGCGAAATTGTGTGTATTACATGAAATTCAAAAGGGGCATTTGGTACTATATTTTTAGCACAAAATGCACCCTCTCATTCATTTTAGATGTGAAGGTGCATTTCACAAGAAACAAGCACAAAAACCCACATGCGCCGCAAAAAGCAGACGCTTGTGTTCAGGCTGTTTGCATTGTTCCTGTACGCCTGAGCTAAATTTTTGTCATGAATGGTACTTAACTATGCAAAATGGTGTAATAGCATAATTTTGAAGATTCACAAGATTATGCTGTTGTAATTGAAATTTTGCCCAGTCCTAATAAATACACAGAAAGCTACTACTTTGTGGATGTTCACTAACTTCCTAAACGCAACATCAATGCCTTCCCCCAGGGCACCCCATGTTCCTATCCTGAAACCTAAATTAAGTACTGTGGAAAATCTGCCCTGCTTGTTAATTTTCAGTGTTAGAAAGTTCCTCTGTGGGAAACAATGTCCATGGCTCCAGAGCTGATGAATCTTGATCTGCAATTAATTAGCACATACAGATGCCACTTTTGGACTGCTTTATTTTTATTATTTATGTTCACAGCGGCGCAAATACACATTGGTCTCAGTTCTGTACTCCAAAAAGATTCAACAAAAAAAATTCTTGAATAAGAATAGTTTGTATGTTTAAAACAAAATATTACATTATGTGAGCATCACATTACTTGACCCCTTGCCTCTTAGCTTTGACTTACACAGAGTTGGCCATTGCTCAGAGAGTGCCCTGGGTGAAACAAAATGTGTCTCTCTCGCCACTCGTCCTCTTTAATTGTCTACATATTGAAAATCTGGGAGGAGTAGCAGGAAGTTGATGTGGGCAAGATTAAAGGTCGCCATATAAAAATCAAAAAGCATACAATGGCACCAGCAGCTTTCAGAAAAAGGACTTAAACTCAGGGGCATATATGCAAGCCCCTTTGCGTCACTCTTGTATCACGTAACGTGGTGTAAGAGTGACACAACTTAAAAATTAGATTTATGAAGCCACGTACGGCCACCTTGCATGGCCCTGAGTGGCTTCATGACTCTTGAGTAATGCAACTCAGCGCAAATTGCGGGTTGCATTACTCTCAGCCAGGGAGGTGTTTCCATGGGCATTGCGTGGGGGTTCCCACACAACATCTATGGATTTTGATGCATTCCCAGATTTACCATAAGTGGTAGGCCTGGGAATGTGTCAAAAACCAACACCTCCCCAGGTGAGGCGTAACAAGGAGAAATATCTTTAATTCTTCTTGTTTCTTCCTCTTTCTATGTGTGCTGCATTCTGCAGCACACATAGAAAGAGGAAAAAGCCTCAGGGGATTGTTTCCGTGCAGGAAGGTGCCCCTTCCTGCAGAAAAACATTCCTCCTTACAATGTGGGCACCCTTGCACCATGGTGCACGTGTGTCTGCGTTGTGCTAGACAGCCAAAAGGGTGCCAGCGCAGGGGAAAATTCAAGAATGCGCTGTATTGACTTAAATGTGGCACATTTCTGCCCTTTCCCTGTCATGCAGTGCAGCGCAGCAAGGTGACTTGCTGTGTTTCACTGCGTGAGTTGTCCATAAATATGACCCATACTTTTTTGGACCCAAGTCATAGGAAGACTTCTGCAGTAAGCACCAGAGCCCCTCTGGAGGGTGGAGCCCTGGGTATCGGTCTAGCTCAGTTAGTCAAAAGGCCATTCCTGGGCTTATCGAATGTCAACACCTCATTATTGTACCAAGTTCCAATAATATTTTGTCACTCACCTCCAAGATTCATGAAATTGAAACTAGTAAAATATTCTTCTGTGCCTTTTATATGGAGGATTAGTTCTCATCCTCTTTCAATTCAAAATAATAGATATTCAACATCCCAGCACCATTCATTATAGTTAAGGGGGTTCAGATCTTTCAATGACACGCTATAACCTATCTTCCTATCATGATAGCACAATGTAATCTCTCTTCTAGACAATCTTAATGCAATTCGAGTGTTGTGAGTGGAAGTTAATTCCACTTTTTTCAAGCCCCTTTCCCATTTCTTATAATACTATGGAATATTTGCTCTCAATAACCAACCAGTTTGGGACAGACAGTAAAAATAAATGCTAGTCAGACCATTCATGCCCACATCTAGGCAGATTTTGCCCAAAGTTTGGAAATCAGGACCAGTATCAAGACAGGTAAAACTGGATAGCAGAATGTAACATTGATATAAACATGTAACCTCAAAATGGCAAAAGTTTGGGTAAAATAATACTGCGAAAGTGGGGAATTTGGAAGGGTTAGCAATGCAATTGGACCAACTTAAAAAGATACAGACCTTTGACAGAAGAAAGTAATGAGGTGTCTATAAAACCAAAAGAGGCAGCATTGAACACTGTAAATAAGCCAGCATTTGATTAAAGCAGTTAGCCTACTGAGTTGCTGAAATTGTAAAGAGAAAATAGAGGGTGACAGAAGTGCTTTCTGAGTATGGTGCTGCGGTGACTTTGCAGTCTTCTTTTAACTTCCTTGCTTGCTATTAGGACTGGCTGTGAAATTCCACTCCGCTTGCAGAGTTTGCAGAGTTTTTCCCACTTCGTGCTGCACATAGCACGTGGAGTTCCGAAAAACTCTGCATAGGGGAGTTTCTTCCTCGCTCACACGCACCAAAGTTAAGTTGGTGAGCGTGAGCGAGGAAAATATTATTCCAGACCACCTCCTGGTGAGATTTCTCAATGCAGGCAGTCGTGGATGGCTGATACCGCTCGTGTTGAAAAACCTTCCATTCCCATTGAGGAAGCAGCCACCCAAATAGAACATCTACTTGAGCAGCAGAAAGAAGCAGCACCCCTTTGCTTTGCTCATGGTGTTGTTTGCTCTGCTTTTCCAGTGCGGGACAAACACCAGGAAGAAGAGCGCAACCTAATGCACTCCACCGCTTGTGGAACTCGGGTAGCGCAGCAGAGTTTTTTTGCTCACTCCACAGAGTTCCACATATTGGAACTCAGCAAACTCTACCCTGGCCTACTTGCTATGTACAAATCACACACACATCAAGGGTAGAGACGTCAAAAGTAAGAGTCTGAAATTCGGGCTGAATGATGGAGAAGCAGGAGTATACAAAAGATGTTTTTTTTTAATTTCTTTTTATTGATAACAACGTGACATTTACAGTTAGCACACAATCATTGTCGTTAGGGAGCATGTCTGCAATAACAGTCAACTACCACCCACGGTTTGTACATTTTCCTGCAGTGGCCCACCGAGTCGCAGTCACCCTCACTCCCCAAGGTCCAGGGCATGGTCCACCCTCAGAGGCTCACATAGTCCCCCCATGTAAGCATTCCACTTTCCCCATACCTGCATCCACTTTTTAAGACACCCTCTCGACTCATAAATTGTCTGCTCCATCAGAATGCACCAGTCCATGTCCCTCTGCCATTCTACAATAGTTGGTAACTCTTGGGCACCCACTCTTTTGGCAATGTTCCGCTTTGCGATCATAGTCCCCAGCATCACCCACAGTTTCTCTTTGCTGCTTAGATCTGTGGGACCCCATATATTCAAGCGGTACAGCTTTATATTGTGTTCGATTGTGACAGCCATGACCTCTTCCATACACCTAAACAACCCCGACCAATAGTTCTGAATATGTATGCATTTCCAGATAATATGTGTGAAGGTGCCCTCCTGCCCATCTCTCCGCAAGCTTCCCGGATCAGTCCTGTAACCCATGCGCACTATCGCAGGCCCAGTGAGGTAGACTCTGTGGAGTATTTTCAGTTGTACCAATCTGAGTCTGGAGGAAATAGCTATCTCTTTAGGGGAGGCCAAGGCCTCCATCCATTCATCATCCTCTAGTCCCGCTACATCATGGTCCCACCTGGGCTGAAGTCGCTCAAGGGGTTTGCCATGTTATTGATTAACTTTTTATATAAGAAATAGACTTTTGGGGCATATATTCGTCCAATATCCTATCTTCTAGCGGAGAGGACCCTAGAAGGGATTCCCCCCGTGGGACCGCCGCTTGCAAAGTGTGTTTAATCTGCAAGTACCGGAAGTGTTCTGTGTCTGCCATCTTGTACTCAGTCTGGAGCTGCGCAAAGTCGACCACATTGCCCGCTCTCCATAGATCGACGACCTTGGAGATACCTATTATGTCCCACCGATCAAAGCACTTTGTCTTCCACAAATTACCAAACTTGTCCGCATCCCAGAGCGGGGTGGCCCTCATGATTTGTCCCTCCCAGCCAAGGCTCTTTGTAGCTTCCCTCCATACGTGCACCATGTAAGCAGTGGGACCTGTCAGATGCAGCCTGGTGGGCTTGGTATATAATACTCTGGTAAAATCCCCGCCAGGGAGCAGCCACCTGTCCATCTGGTACCCAGGATCCCCTTGAGGCTGATAAATGCAGTGGTTGATGGCGGCTAGGTGTGCGGCCCAATAATATTTTCTGATATCCAGAAGACCCACTCCCCCCATCATACCATCCCCTTGTAAGCTTCTGAGTGGATATTCAGGGTGGCTTGACGTCCCATAGAAGTTCCCACTGGGAGCTCTCTATGGCTTTAAAATACTGTGACCCAACTGGGCTCGGGGTGTTGTACAGAGCGTACAAGAAGCGTGGTAGAGACATCATTTTAAAAAGCATGGCGCATCCCAGCAGGGATAGTGGGAGTGTTTTCCAATGTCTGATTTCACTTCTAAGCCTCTGCAGTGGGGGTAAAAGGTTCCGCTCATAGAACCGAGCCGCGTCCTTGGTGATATAAATCCCTAGATAAGTGAAGCCCTCGACTGCCTCACAAATAGTATAGCCGCTGGGAATGGGGGGAATTCACCTCGGAGGACGTAGATGACTGATTTTGGCCAGTTAATGGCGATAACCTGAATGTTTCCCAAAACTGGCGAAGATATGTAACGCTCTGTTTAGAGAGGGTCCAGGCGACGCCATATACAATAAAATATCATCAGCGTACAGGGAGATGCGGTCTTGCCAGTCTGCCGACCACCGGAGGCCCCTCATTATAGGATCCTTCCATATCCACATAGCCAAAGGTTCCATCGTTAGGGCAAAAAGCAGCAGGGAGAGGGGGCAGCCCTGCCTGGTCCCCCTCTCCAGGACAAACACTGGGGATTTCTGATTGTTAACCACAACTTGAGCCATTGGACCCTTATACAGGAGATGGACCCAACTCGTGAAACCCGGACCAAACCCAAATTTCTCCAGGGCCGCAAACATGTAGGGCCATTCAATCGTATCAAACGCCATGGCCGCGTCTAATGACACCACCACTGCGTCTTCCCGTAGTGTCTCCAAACGTCCCATTACCCCGTGTAACTGCCGGAGATTAAGAGAGGTATTTCTCGCCGGCATAAAACCAGACTGATCCAGGTGCACAAGCTTGCTCAGAACAGGCAATAAACGGGTTGCCAGTAATTTCGCAAGTATCTTCGCCTCGGCGTTGAGCAGGGAGAGTGGACGAAATGAGGAGCATTGATCTTTGGGCTTCCCACTCTTGTGGATGACCACAATGGTGGCTAGTCTCTGACCCGACGGGAGGGACCCTTGCTCTCGACTCTCTAGAAACATTCTCGTGAGATGAGGGGCCAATTTACCTGGAGCCAATTTATATAGTTCAATGGGCAAACCATTTGGGCCCATTGCCTTACCTGCTTGGAGATCTATTATTGCTCTTTCCACTTCCGTACTTGCAAGCTCTGCCTCCAAGTCAGTCCGGTCATCTAGAGAAAGGGTGGGCAGGGGTATGTCAGTTAGCAGGGAGGCCGCTTCTGCCTCCGAGGATGCCGTATGAGATTTATAGACCTGTTCATAGTAATATCTGAATTCATCAGCGATCTCCTATGGGTCAGTAATACGCCTGCCGGACCTGCCCACCAATTCCACTACCAGACGGTTAGCTTGTTCACGACGGTCCAGCCATGCCAGCAGCTTCCCTGCTTTATCCCCGACATCATAGATTCTACTATGCGTGGCCCTGTGCTGTGCCCTGGCTGCATCTGTTGCTATGGACTTGTATTCTTTTATTGTCAGTTTCAGCAACTGCATGGATTTGTCTGACTGTGAATCGTGCATCAACCCTTCCGGATGCACTATGTCTGCCTCCAGTCCCACTAGTTGTGCGGCCTCCTCCTTGTGAGCCCCAGCAATGAGGGAGACCACATAACCCCTTATCACTACATTAAAGGCTTCCCATAGGGTCATCGCAGACTCTACCAACCCCTCATTTTCTTGATAGTAAAACTCAAATTCTTTGGTTATTTTTCCCTTGATCATCGGTTATTTGAGGAACCATGGATTTATTGGAGCTATCCTACCTACTTGCGGCTCTCCCACCTCCACCCGGGCCCAAATTGGGGAGTGATCCGAAATGCTCCTTGCCAAGTGGCGCACCTCACTAAACTGTCCCAGCTGAGCTGCCTGCACTATGATATAGTCTATCCTAGATAGGCTGCAGTGGGCCACAGAGTAGAATGTGTATTGAGTGTCCAGTGGGTGAAGAGCCCACCAGGCATCCACCAACCCCATCGCCCCAGAAAATCGTGAATTTGCATACGCAAGGGTGGCAATTCTCTCAGCGGGCACCGATCCAGGCGGCCTGAAATGATAGAGATCACCACCCATAAAAAGTCTCCCCTCAGGGAGGTCTAGCAGACGCTCTCCCAGGTCTTGAAAGGCTAGTGTATGGAGACCCAGTGGCACATACACGGAGACAAGGTTTAGAATTTGGCCTTCCCACCTCCCAGAGACTGCTGCAAATCTACTCGAGTTGTCTGTTCAAGTGCGATCGATTGCCACCTGGAAAATTTTCTTATCATTATGCCAGCGCCCCTGGAACACGAGCTAAATGCAGAGTGGGCCGCTAAAAGATATCCCCACTGATTCAATGCCTTGCAAGCGTTCCCCAGTAAATGTGTTTCTTGTAAAAGGATCACATCCGGCGCATGCGGTTTCACATATTGTAATACAATAGGCCTCTTAATTTTATCGCCCAGCCCATTGACATTCCAAGACATCAACTTAATACTACGCTTCAACATGGGTCCCATTACAATCTATAATAAAATCTGTTCCTGCCAGCGGGGTTATAATAATCGAAACATAGTCACTGCACAGGGCAGACAATACTCCAACATTCAGTAACTGATATTTCCCTATACCTGGAGAGGAAAGGGGACCGTGCGCCTCCTGGGGCTTTGTGTTAGTGTCATCTAGACTATGTGTAAAACTTAGCAAACTCCCCTGTCCCCCTCCCTAACCCAAAATAGCCTAGGATGAGAACTGTCCCAGGTTTTCTGTACCAGAACTGCATCAATCGAATGCTTAGCCTTTCCCCCCCAACTGACCCTACCCTGTCCCCCCTCCCTGCCTCCCTGCAATGCGGGAAAAGAACCCCTTGCCTCCCCAACTCTGCAGAGCACCTTTTGCCCACCCCCAGTAGAGTCAATGTGCGTGGCCTGACCAAGCACCCGATAACCATCATCAATCTGCATGAGCCCTATTAGGCAGTCCAGACCCACCATTTTGAGGAGGTTTGCGGTACAGTCTTTTTGTTTCCTACTGCTATAAAGGGACATGCTGGCACGAACACGCAGCGGACCCGCACAGCGGGTGCGCCAAAGGCGCGCCAAAGGCAAGCCCGTCTGCGCCCGTCCGCACACCGGATGCGCACAGCGCCAGCCATGCTGCCCCTTTTGGAACGCTTCTGAGAAACAATACAGCTTGCCGCTTTTTAAGATACACTAGTGCGGAACTTCGTAACATTGGTGAGTCTGGAAAGGGGAGGGGAGAACTTATATTTGAGGAGACCGCGTCCCCTACATCAGCTTTTGTTAAACAAGGTCACCTCACTTGTGGATTGTTAAACGTAAGATCCCTTCCCAAACACAGCGTGGAAATTCAGCTGATGCTGGAATTCCATGAATTGGAGGTGTTATTTATGACAGAAACCTGGACACACTTAGAGTGTGATGTAGAACCAGGCTTGGCCTGTCCGCCTGGGTATAAAATCTGTCATAAACCTAGACAGAGTGGGAGGGAGGAGGAGTTGGGGTGATTTTTAAAGAATCATGGAATATTGTCATAATAGATATTGACGTAATTGAGGGATTTGAAATGCTAGGATTTGCTATTAAAGATGCTAATGTTCATACATTGACGGGGATTGTCTGTTATAGACCCCCAGGGGCTATTAGTGTGTAGCAGCAGCAGTCTCTGATTGAGACTATTAGTAACATGGCTGCCACACATACCAGACTAGTGATTTTGGGGGATTTTTATCTTTGCCTCAATGGAACCCTTGACTCTGGCTATAACAATGTCCTCCAATCATGTGAAGGTTTTAACCTATACCAGCGGGTTGTTAAACCAACACATAAGGGAGGACATAAACTTGATCTAATTTTCTCGGAGGACCATGTACTTAATATCTTGGACATTTTGCCTATGGGTTGGTCCGATCATTATTTGATTAAATTTCAAGTGCATAATCCCACTTGTAATAATCAAGCAGCCAGTATTATAAGTAACTATGTCAGTAGAGACTGGAAGGCCCTCTTAAGAAAGAGAGGTATATCCCCTGTGTTTTCTCCTGAGGATTGTTTCTCGGTAGATAAGCAGGTGGAGGAAAACTATGTGACCCTTTGTTCACTGATCACCTCTACATTGGATTTAACTGCCCCGTTAAAAAGTCATAAGAGAGTGGGCAGACCCTCGGCCCCTTGGTTCAATGATAAATTAAAAAAATTGAAATTTGACTGCAAGCACGCAGAGAGAAAGTGGAGAAGGACGTATGATGACAAGGACAAAGACACCTAGAAAATTGTGATTACTGGTTATAAGAAAGAAAGAAATATTGTTAAAGCAGACTATTTTTCCAATGCTGTTCTGAATGCTCCTAATAAATCCAGAAGCATTTTTAACATACTGAATAATTTAATCAGTCCTGACTGTGCCAAGAACCAGACGCTCCCACACAAGACCTTTGTGATAGTCTTGCAAGGTTTTTCAGTGACAAAATTAAAACTATCATTGACGACCTCGGTGGGGATGTTCGGCAAGTTGAGTTAGAAGACCTAGAGGTTAATGGTTCAAGTGGCAGCGATCTGATTGGCACAGATAAAATAACTAGAGGAACAGAGACTCAGCTCATCAATACCTTAACTGATTTCGAGATACTGTCAGTAGAGGACTTTGGTAAAGTGGCCCTAGGTATTTCTTCTGGGTCACCTTTGGACCCTCTGCCACAGAAAATTTGGAAGGAGTTTGGAGCAGAGTTGTTCCCTATACTCCGGCTCATTTGTAATCAGTCTCTTCTTAGTGGAGTGGTACCGACCTGTTGGAAACAGGCATTGGTGAAACCTCTCTTAAAGAAGTCCACATTGGACCCAGCCTGCCCTAAAAACTACAGGCCTATCTCCGTGTTGCCTTTCCCAGCAAAGATCGTAGAGAGTGTGGTTAGCAAAGCTCTCTCAAAATATCTGGAAACCAATAAGATCTTAGAGGATGTGCAATTTGGGTTTCGGCCTGCTCATGGCACTGAGACTGCTTTGGTGACCGTGATGGATGAGCTTCGGATGCGTGCAGACAGAGGTCAAGCAGCAGTTCTTATTCTGCTTGACCTGTCTGCCGCATTCGACATGGTCAACCACGCTATCCTGCTGGGGAGGCTTAGAGAGGTAGGAGTAGCAGGCTTGGCCTTGAGTTGGTTTCAATACTTCCTTTCAGAGAGGAGACAAGCGGTGGCCCTCCCTCCTTGCCAGTCTGACTTTACTAACATCACGCATGGCATGCCTCAGGGCTCTGCAATTAGCCCGATTTTATTTAATATCTACATGAAACCCCTGATTGCGGTCATAAGGGCGCATAACATTAACATCGTAAATTATGCGGATGACACGCAACTGATTCTCTCCTTAGAGGGAGTACAGTCGACATCTTTGGAGGTGTTTCATGACTGCCTGCGTTCCACAGCTCAGTGGTTGAGGGAGAATTCATTGCAATTTAACGCTGGAAAAACCGAGGTTCTCTATTGCTCAGTGGGGAAGGTTCCATCAGCGCTGCCCGTAAATTTTTGGCCCCTAGCTACATCTACTGTACTGAGGCCTGTTGAAAAGGTACGAAATCTGGGCATTATGTTTAACAATAAACTGACGTTGGAGTCACAGGTCAATAAAACTGTGGGAAGCTGCTTCGCCATTATTAGAATTCTGCGGAAGATTTTTCCTCTGCTGCCTACTCACGCACGAGCGCTGGTAGTACAAAGCACTATATTAAGCAGATTGGATTATTGTAATGCGCTGCTGCTGGAGTCCCCGAGATATCTAGTAGATAGGCTCCAGAGGATTCAGTCAACAGCAGCCAAGCTAGCCTTGGGGAGGCCCAGAGGTTCCTCCTCTTCATTGGCTTTGGCGGAGCTGCATTGGCTCCCGATAATGCAGAGAATTGAGTTCAAATCACTCTGCATAGTTTTTAAGGCCCTGCATGGGTTTGGACCAGTATCTATGCAGAGGAAGTTTGCTTGGTATGTACCTGAGAGAAGCCTTCGCTCCTCCTCGGCCAGATTGGTTAAAATATCAAGATTCAACAAAATGAAATCTGGTGGCAAAGTCTTCAGTGTCTCCGCCGCCAGATTATGGAATAAACTCCCACTAGAACTGAGACAACTGAGGGATCTTCTCCCTTTCAGGAAGAGACTAAAAACTTGGCTCTTCCCCAAAGCATAATCTGTTGTCAGTTTCCCGTGTAGCATTACTCTTAACGTGCACTTTTTAATGTCAGTGCCAGGATGCCTGTTAGGTGATAGAGCGCTTGATAAATGAAATAAATAAATAAATAAGAGCCGGGATCATGTAAATGTCTGCAGCGCCCATATTGATGGGCCCACTTCATGGCTGCTTTGGAGAGTGTCACAAGAATGCAAAGGTCCTGGCCCACAGCGAGCTCAACGTTTTAGTCATTATCACCATTATCTCGTGGACCAGTCTTCAGTGGTGCCGCAACATTACGCTCCGGGCAGGGCTGGCTAGGCCCCCCCGGCGATCGACTCGGCCTTTCCTCTTTACTGTGCGCCATCCCTCAAGCCAGTCCCATACTTCCTCCGGGCCACCAAAGAACCAGACTTTCCCCTCCGCCTCAACTTTGAGCTTGGCAGGATAAATCATTGCATATTTTATCTCTTGGTCCTGGAGGGCTCTCTTCACATCGAGGAAGCTGCGGCGCTGACGCTGGACTTTTAAGGTAAAATCCGGAAAGAAGTTCACTTTGCAGTTCTCATAATTCACTGGCGGCGCCGCGCGAATCGTGTGCAGTATATTGTCTCTATCCCGGTAGTTGAACACTCTGGCCACTATGGGTCTAGGAGGGGCGCCAGGTTTCAGCCTCCCCCCAGCACCCTGTGCGCTCTCTCAATCGCAAAGAATTGTGACAGACCTTTAGGTTGCAAACGTTTCACTATAAGTTCCTCCACGAACAGGTCCGAGCTTGTCCCTCCGCCCGCTCCAGCACACCTAGGATCCGAATATTGTTCCTGCGTGTCCTTCCTTCGTAATCGTCCAATTGGCTTTCCATTCCGTCTGCACGTGCCTGGTGGTCCGCTACCGATTTCCTGAGAGTTGATGTATCTGTGACCAGAGCATTAGATGTCGTCTTGATCTCCTTCATTCGAGCGTTCATGTTCCGGAAATCTGCCCTCATCAGGGAAACCTCCGCCGAGACCAAGTCAATCCTGATTTCGAACGAGGTTCGGACAGTGGTTATAGCTGCCATAATGTCTTAGAGGGTCAGCTCAGGTTGCCCATCCAGCCCTTTCTTTTTCCCGGGCGGATCATCCGTTTCTTTCTCGTGCGCGCTTGACCTTTTCTGCCAGGTGCATTTTTCCATTTTAGTCTGCAGAGCCGCCTTGCTACTCTTTCCTCCATCCATCTTGCGTTGCCAGAGGCCAAGTCCATTCAAATGACCCAAGCCAGCTGGCTATACTCTGCCGCCTGCGCAGGGCTGGCAGTGCCCTTGCCGGCCTGTCGGATTTCGCCCGCATGAAGGGAGTACACCACTGGATGATCAGGGCCCCAGCAAAGTTCCACGTCCTTGCCCACTTCCTTTGCCCTGATTACCTGTTTGCGGGCACTCTGGATTCTGGTGTTGATCAACCCAGTCTCTGACCAATGTTGGTGGGAAAATATGTATCATGGAACGCACCCACTACGCTATGGCACCCGCTCGGTCCCAGGGCAGACTGCTTCCGCCAGGTGTTCGTGGTCTCCTCAGCCCCACACAGTGCAATCCGGCCTATCGGTGGGGGTCACAACAACTGGCAGTCACAATAGGGGCGAATGAAACAACCAGGGGCCTTCACTCACCACTCTCTCCCACTGCACTCCTTACTTGAGGCCTGTGGTGCGTGTAGCCAATACTGCGCTGTGTTCCTTCAGTGCTCCGGAGGATTAATGGAGTGGCAGCGCAGGTGTGCCGGCGCCACCACCGTCCCACCACCTCTGCTTCAATATTGGGTGCAAACTACGATGGGTGAGTCAAACCATCCCGCTGAACACTGCACATCGGTTCCTCCACCGCAGCGCTCCCTTTGCCAACTGTGCCCCACCTCGAGGGCCTGCTCGATCCACAGCAGGGCACGAACATCTCCTGCTTTGGCCAAATCGGTCTAAATCACTCGGCCCACTGAAGTGCCATAATTGGGTGTGCCGGATACGAACGGGGCGCTCCTCCGGTGCTCCCAGCAGCCACCACAATCAGCCCCGAGGCTCACCATATGCCCTTCCACCATGCTGCGGATCTCGCTGCCGGGCCCTCAGGGATTCGCGTGGTGGATCTCTGCCTGTGAGCGCTCAATTCCCCCATGTCTCGCCGGAAAAGTGTGCCGATATACTTTTTATCGGGCGCAGTTGGCCGGAGCCGTGCTAGTGAGCGGTCATCTTCCTTCGCGGTCGGCCACGCCCCCCCAGATGTTTTTTATTTAGTAGAAGAAACTCTTCACAGTTTGAAATCTCACCTACTGGGGTTTAAAAACCCAGGGGCTTATTTATGAACCCCTGCATCACATTTGTGCCGCTGTTGCGTCACTTTTTGTGACGGCGCGGCAACGTAAAACATGCACCACGTTGCACTCTATTGTCAAAGTTACGCATCTAAGCATATGCGACACTTTGTAAAGCCCTGCGCTACATAATACCTGCGCCAGGTATAATGTATGCAGCGTGGGTGTTCCCCCGCAAAAAGCATCGTAGAAGTGGCACAGTGAAATCTATGAGATTTCACTGCGCCACTTCTAGGATGCTACTGCGTCAATATCTTACGCCTGCCTCACAGGCGTAAGACTGATGCAGGCCCTTTCACATGGGGCTTGTCCCATGTGAAAGGACATATTGCTGGAGCTGCGTCTGTTTTCAGACACACATCAACAATGCGTCACTTTTGCGCTGACAGATACATCAGTAATACTGACGTATCTGTCATTCCTTGCAACATGATGCATCATACAGTAAATATGACGCATCCACATTGTCGCAAGGAGACCGCAGAGAAAACTTTTGCATCACTGTTTTCATGCAGCAATGCAACAGTTTTCATAAATGAGGCCCCCAGTTCCTGCCTCAAATGCAAGGTAGAAATTACACATTCAGATTAAGAGGATATGACAGTGACTATAAAGAGGTTGACAAGATCTCCACTGACCTATTGGTTACATTGAACTGGGCGGTATTAAATCAGTCGCAAAGGGAGGATCAGACTCTGACTTACAGGGGCTGTTTACTTCTATGCCATTACTTCACTTGCTTCCTTCATATCTTCCAACTCTGGGGGGAAAGTGTTGAATTAGAAGGAACACAAAAAAAACAATATCAATGTGCCAGTGCAACAGCATTCTGAAAGGCATCTTGGTTCTGCAACATCAAATACTGACCATTGCCCAGAACCCCAATAAGCTGCACGAATTTATTAGGAAGGAATTTGCTCAGATAAAAATAAGTTACAGAATACTGATAAAAACGAGAACACATTTTAAATAGAATACCCGTTATTTAAATAGATTACCCATTATATTTGTCCCCGTAATTCACTTTTTACCCATCTATAATTTGATGTTATACATGGCCCCCCAAATCCTTTACCCCTCCTTCAACAACTATGCAGAGGCAGAAGAGTAATGGGTGACCATACATACCATGGCCTCTCCTACCTCATACAAATGTGAACATGTACCTTGCCTGCCATCCATAACCAACCCCCACCACCTTCCCTGACTTCCTTCCCCCTAATGAAGCTACGCTTCTTGCTTCCAGTCAAAGCAGACAAGTAGCGATGCACTGAGAGGCTCTCAGGGATCCCTGTCAGCCTGGCCTGGAAAGCCTTTATGACATAGCAAAAGCGGGTAATGAGTGTTGTATTCATTTGTTGCTACGTCATGCAATGGATTAGCGGATTTAGAATCTGGTATAAATGATAGAGGCTTCCTAAGGGAGCCATGCTTAACCTAAGGAATTGTAGATGGGTAACAATGAATTAATGGCATTTGTTTCACTGAGGAGTTCTGAGTGATATCAAAAAGACAGTGCGAGCAAAGCTCGAGTTATCTATGATGTAACTCCGAGGTGAAAAACATCTCATAATTTACTTTTAATCTATCTGTAACTTTATGTTATGGATGCCCCCCAACATCATCACCCCTTGCTTTCAACTGCTACGCAGGGGCAAAGGAGTAATGTAAGGAGCCATGCATAACATAGCCTATCGTTGCTGACACAAATGTGCAAAAAACCTTACCTGCCATCCTTAACCAACCCCCACCACCTTCCCTGTCTTCCTTCCAACTCTGGCAGCTGTGCTTTTTGTTTTTTATTCAAAGCAAACAAGCAGCACTGCACAGACGGGTTCTTAGGAAGCCCTGTCATCCTGGCTTGGAAGGCTTTTGTTACATAGCAATAGTATGACGTAGGATGAAAGGTAATGAGTTTTGTTATCAACGTTTGCTATGCCATAGCTGCAAATTACCAGATTTAGAATATGGTGTAAACGATTGAGGCACAGCAATACATTTCATGATGAACAGATAGGGGGCTACAGTGGGAAAGCATAGAAAATACAATGTGAAATAAAACATTCCAATATCTGTTTCCTTAAGTTCTTTGATCAGTGATCGTCAATGGTACATAATTGAATGCAGTTTACACAACGCATTTTTTTATGGTCTTATTACATTTGAAGAAAGTGAATATGGAGCATTCATCAATGATGATTTGCAATGAAGAAACATAACAAAGAAGAGCCAGAGTTATGTGTGAAAGTGTCTTTTCAACTCTTCTCACAGCACCTGCTGACAGTTAATTTTAGTAAAAGGAGCAGCAGCAACAGATGCGGTGATGAGGAACTGCTTTTAGTTGAAAATCTTTCTATTTTATATTGTTTTGAAAGCCAAGGGAGCTTTATCCGTTTCACTCAAGACTTCTTGTAAGATTACCTTCTAGAATACAATCTACAGTGACTATTGTCACTGTTAAATACATCTGGGCAGCCATATTTTTGCATCACTATTTCTCCATGCACAATTACAGCCCTAATCAGTTGGGTACAAAACCCCCTGTAATATAAAACAGTGCTGGTACAGTTGATGTGTTTGCCACTCACACCAAGAGAAGAGTTTATTTGCATGAGGGACAACAGTGATGTAGTCCATGCTAGATTCTGGTGAGCATAATTATAGTGCAATGCACAGACTGCTTCTTTGGCATTGTGTACCACTCGAGTTACCTGCCTATAGAGATTCTTTTCGATTATGAGAAAGTCAGGAAAAGTTTTTCAAAGCTGTTGTGGCTCATGCCAATCTGTGCATCGGTGGGTGGCTATTTTTAGAAAAATGACAAAAAATTGACAAAAATGAAATGTAGTCAATGGTTAGTCAACCATAGACTACATTTAATTTTTGTCATTTATTGGAAACCTGTGGAATGAAATGCGACCTGACCTTACGAGTAACCGTGGGCAATGAACTCTCCTCCACTAGCGGAGGTTGTAGAGATTTGCTAACTACGCATTACATTGAAAACACAGAATTCATGCAAAAACTCCGACTCCGCCACGTAGTGGAGTTAGCTATTGCACCCACAACCCTTTGATAAAACAACTTTACCTTTACATGCTAACAAGCATATAACCAATTCACAAAAGTGAGCTTTGAAAACTATCAGGCAATGAGAGATGATGATTTTGGGGTCCACCCTAACCTAGGGGGAGGACCAAGCAGATGCTTGAACACAAAGAGCATATCATGCTGAACGATTCGGTTGTGGTCCCATCCTCCTAGGACCACCCCAAGCAAAGTTATGGGCAAAAATACAATGCTAACCAAAGGCCCAGCAAAGCATTATGGGGCGAGATTCTAGAGTGCAGTGAATATTATAGTATTAGCTCTCAGCTGAGTCGGGAGAGCTGCTGCCGCTTGAGAAATGTTTTGATATTGGATACTATAATATTCACTGCACTCTAGAATCTCGTCCCATAATGCTTTGCAGGGCTTTTGGTTGGGATTGTATTTTTGCCCATAACTGTGCTTGGGGTGGTCCTAGGAGGATGGGACCACCACCGAATGTTCAGCATGATGTGCTCTTTGTGTTCAAGGCATTTGCTTGGTTCTCTCCCTAGGTTAGGGAGGACTCCAAACTCATCACCTCTCTCACTGCTTGCTATATTTTCATTTTCACTTTTGTGAGATGACTATATGCATTTTAGCATGTAAAAATAGAGTTACTTGTTTTTACCAAAGGTATGTGAGGTTTCTGTTTTATTAATTGGGATGAGATCGGAGCGGAGTTTCACAGAGATTTTGTTCAACTCCGCAGAATTCCGTGTAGTGGTACTCCGCCAACTTCGCCAACCCTTACTTGCGAGATGTGTAAGAGATGGAAGCAGGAGTGTTTCTGCTTTAGTTTAGAGACCTAAGTTGCGTGACGTAAGAAAGACACTTTGAATAGTTACGCTGCAGCGAAATGTGTAAACCAGGTTCTCTGATGTTATATAACAGCTGTTCTCGTTCTTATCTTTATTATTTCAGGTGGAAAAAATATCTGTAATTAAGTGATTGACAATGGTATTGTGTGCAGTCCTGGTATGAGATTACTTTTTAGTGGTTTAGAATGGGAACCTCAAACGTAACCCTGCTGTACCTGCAATTGTAAAGTTCTTTGTCGTACAAATACACGTTTAGCCAAGCCAAACAAAATAACAACGTTGAAAACGTCCACACACTTCACTGTACTCACTGTGTGTTGTGATAAAATGACGTCCCCATGGAGCATGCATGTTGGCAGGTGCGCTGTAAATTGTATACAAGCACTTTCTACCCTCCAAAATGCATGGTTACAATGATCGCCTACTGGCAAGACATGCAGATGGTAATACGTTAAAATGAAATGATGAAAGACATAAAAAAAAATGTATCAAACACATTCACAACGCATTAGAAGGAACTACACATTTCGCATGTGAAGTACGTTCAGAATAATAAAGGAACATAATGTAATCGATTTGACATCTTTCTTGCCCTAACTCAACGAGTACGCATGACACAGCTAGTACAATAAAGTGCCATTTATGATCATGTAGGGCCATACTCAATGTGTGGTATACCCTTCTAATTCTGTTGCATGCCCATATGTTTTCCATCCTGAGACACCCACTTTGACTTTATCATGGCCCTGGCCCTGTATACCTGATGCCAGATGCCGATATATCTTCTGTCCCATCTTGGCCAATAGCATTTTCTCTGCACCTGAAAATGAAAGGTGGAGAACATGAGAAAGGCTGACAGGCAGCCTGGTGGCATGAATGTAGGCCTACTGGCAATTTCTATCACATGCTAGTTCATTGAAATATTTTGTCCAGTGCTTAATTTGTAAAACAGTAAGTGCCAGGGCCCTCGTCAGGAGGCCACTGCACCTTGCACCCCCATTGCTCTTGCCAGCGCTGTCAATGGCAGTACCATCACAACTACTAACCATCACACTTCTACAAGTGTTACAGTTCAGAATATTTCAGGCCTCCAAAGCAGGAAGAATGGCATGGGAGGCAGGTATAAGGAACTTTACATGTATATTGAATTAATAAACAACTGCTGTTTTGCTCATCTCTAATTTAAACAAACAGCACCACCATGCGGCACACTGTCGTAAGGGCCGGTGTTACTAATTAAGCGCTGATTTCGAGCACTGTAAATCACCGGCTAAAATTAAGCACAGGTGACTAAATGAAAATTTGTGAATATTTTAATCATGTTGTAACATTTCTAATTGAAGTTTTTTGCATAATCAGAAATTCTTGCTAAAAAATGTAGAGTTGATTTGCAAAACGTGCTCTGGGAGTGCAATGGAGCTGGTTCTTACTTTTGTGCCCCCCTGGGGCACTTGTGAATTACAGAAGGTGCCTCAGAAAACTGCAAACCCCCTTCTGCAATGCTTATCACTTTGGCACACATTTTGATCCAGCAAAATATTAGGAGGATGTTTCTTCATTTACATGGGGCACAGTGCCAGGCGAATGAGGGAAAGCCTTTGGCCAGCGGAAGGGCACATATGCTTAAAGGAGGCAGAAAAAAGGTTCACTACCTATTGAGTGGGGTGCAATTAGGACCTGATTTACAAAGGTCACTTACACTATTCTGTAATATACGTTTTTGAGTCAGTTTAATACTTTTTGGCTATTCACAAAATCCAAGTGTAAATTTACTCCGAAAGTGTAACTTACATGTGTTCATGAAATTGAAGGTCCTGGGGACTATGCAGTTTTGAGTAATTTACACTTATTAGTAGGCTTACTACTTTTTGGCTATTCACAAAATCAGAGTGTAAGTTACACTCAGATTTATGACTAGCAAATTGTAGAAAAGTTACTCAAAGTGTACATTTCTCAAATTGTTTCACCTGTGTGAATTAGGCCCATAGGGCATGATTCACAAAGGTAAATTTAAACTTTTGTGTAAGTTTAGTATGTTTTTGTTATTCACAAACTCTGAGTTCATCAGAGACTCCACAGTCGGGCCAGCGAACTCTGCATATACAAAGACAGGACAGGTCAATCTTTCATGTGCAGAGTTCTCCACCCCGACTGTGGAGTCTCTGCAGTCGTAAAGTTACTATTAACTCGAAGTAAGTCTATGACTGCGGAGACTCCGTAGTTGGAGCAGAGAACTTATCACATAAAATGATAGGCCTATCCTATATTTTTAATTGTGGAGTCGTTTGTCTTGACTGAGGAGTTTCCGCAGTTGTAAACTTACTTTAATGTCGGAGTTGGTGAATAACAAAAATTGCTAATCTTACACAAAAATGTAAGTTTACAGTTGTGATGCAGTTTCAGGGTCTACATCCAATGTGGAGGTATTTTTTAAGGGAACACGCGGTGACAAGGAGCACCCAAGGATATCTTGCATCTAAATGGAGCGACAAATTGCACCTGCCTGTGTGGGACACCTTCCCTATTTACAAAATCAAGTAGGTTTTTTGCATGAGAAAAAGATGGTATGGCAGACTTAACTCTACTATGTCTCCTTTTATTGATCCACTCTAAACAGAGCTGGTGTGAATTTCTGAGATCTTGCCTGCCGAGGGAACAACACTTTTTATTTTGATACAGTGTAGTGTTCCTGTCTTCTCTAGAGGAAGTTGGTGATGATTTGCCTTTATCAAGACTGTACATCAAATTATTCTAATATTTCTAAATTCCCTTTTCACTCAGCCTTCATACTGCTGCCTGTTTATCTGTGATGACATACAAGCCCTGTCTCCTTCATATTAATAGTATGTGAGTGGCAACCTTTGCTCCCACGGGTTAAAATAAGGTTGAAACCCTAAACAGCATTAACAGAAGGGCAACTTGATACTAAGCAAAGAGTCGCAGAAAATCTGAATCTGAATAATTAAATTTTCAATAGGTATGAGATTTTTTTTCTTACTCAGGTGAATCGAAAAGACAAACAACTTCACATTTTCTAAGATGAAAAACAGGTAACCTTTACTCCCAACAGTAAGCAGTAGTGCAAACAAACTATCCCACTCCCAGTGCTGCACTTAGGGGCATATTTACAAGCCCCTATCGCCACCACAACGTCACTGAAAGTGACACTGTGATGGCAATAGGGGCCTCGCCTTATTTACAAGGCAGCGTTAAGCCACTTAAAGTGGCTTAATGCTGCTGTTATATTCCATATTGGTTCCATAATATAGGCCCAGGTAATCTCATTACCCTTCACCTATATTCTCTCCGTACATTACACTTGTCACAGTTTACAGGGACTGACCTTTTACCTAGATATTACACTGCTGTCAGAACGCGGGTTTTCCCTAGTTTGAAATCTCATACATTATGCATGAGGATTCTTGGAAGCACAGCAGGACTACCATCTCCTGTGTAAAATCTATGTACAAAGTTCATGCCCAACGTCATCCTTAGGCCGACATAGTAACACAGCAGGTAGGACCCCTGGGGAGACCTATGGGTATATATACATCACATCTTGCTAAGATAAGACAGAGGAGACCGAGACTTCCCGGCCGACACACTGACCAGAGACACTGAGGTTCCTGCATGCAAACACTCCAGCTCGTAGTGGTCTAACATCCCTTACGGGGTGTCCAACTCGAGACCAGGACGGGGTCCCACACTCTCTCACTTCAGGTAATGGGGTTGACTAAATCCTAGAGGGATTCTTGGCTTAACACCTACACCCATACTAGGTACACTTAGGTACATCTAGATAGGGAGGCATCGTAGGAGTACGCATCTTTTATCATGTGTTTTATATATTCGTATGTATTCATGATTTAAGTAAGATAGTAGAACTATACCATCCTTTTACCTTTATAGTACTGTTAATCATTTATATCTTATACTGCCTAGCAGTTGTTGCAGCTCATCTATTTTACATCAGAATAACAACTGTTCAATAAATTCTTATTGAAAATGCCCAGCTTGTTTATTCTGTGTATTTCTCTGAGACAGACTAAGTAAGCACGAGTGACTGAGCGAAAAGTAGTATATTGATTCCACGGTCCTGAGGGATCAGGGTTGTCATGTTCGATGGTTGCCAGGAACTATCCTCTCCTTGATAAGAGGAGATTCTAGTGGCACTGTGAGCTAGTTAGTACAAAAGGCCAACACACCCAGTGGGGGTGATCAGAGTTTGTCTGACACCAATCCTACATTGTGGGTTGTCTAAACGTGCAGATCCTGTATACTTTTTATAGGAACTACACGACATGGCGCCACCAACGTTGGTTGGGTACTTATTTAACAGTAGAATCTGAGTAGTTCAGTCATGCTATTCTCAGAAATCCCTATTCACAAAACACCAGAGACGTCTGGAGTGGGTAGGCTAAACTCCGCCACAGTAGGCGAAAAATTCTATTTATTAGCTGTAGGTTAATCAAGCTTAAAGGACACAGTGTTCCTAAAAATTGAGCAAAACACCTTATCTTGATTCCTTTGAAAAGTTATTTCATGTTCTAAACACCATGACTAACGAGGTCTTAGACCCACTAGAACAGCCACTACCACTCTCGGAAGACGAGGAAGATGCAAACGCAATACATATTGTGGCAAATGTAAGAAATACAGTCACCCTGAAGCTGCTTGTGCATGGTTTAACACCTAGGGGTGGGATAGTAGCTTTCATGATTGAGGCACACAAATCATACAGAACAGAGCTATTTTATTCATGGGTTACATTCCCAGCAGCAAATGCAAGAACAAAAACGTTTAACTTTTACACAGAAGATGAACCACCAGCAGAATATTGTCCATATGAGGACATTGAGGTTCCGCTCACGTACCAGGAACATTTATGCTGGTTCAAAGGCGCCCTACCCCATACAAGAAGAAGAGTGAGACTTGGCCCACTCGGAAGAGAAGGGGCAACATGGCCAATATTAGCAGCCTACACACCACATCCTGACATAGAAACGATGCCAGGACCAGACTTGCTCATACTTCACAAAGAATTAATAAAACTTTACAGAAACATGACGCAAAACGTCATGAGGACTCTTACGGTCCAGCCAGCGATGGTAACAACAAATACAGCTCACGTTCAGAAAACAGAAACTAAAATTACACCACAAACGTTACACGCAGTAATGGGTAAAATGCCTGCAAAACGTGAGCAAATGCCCTTCTGGATAGCTCAGACAATAACACAGCTAGAAGCAGTATTCCCAAATATTAGCCCTTATGAAAAACACAGAATGCTGACAATCTGCTTACCCATGGGGATAACACCACAGATAGAGGATTGTACCTCTTGGGGTACAGTTTTTGCTGCCATATATACCAGAATTCATGGTATCCCGTCATTAGCTGTAATACCAGATGTATTGAGACAAATACAAAATGAGTACGGAGCAGAGCCTGCTCTGAACTTAGGGATGAAGTTACTAGGTAACTATGCCCAGGTATCAGCCATAATATTAGCAAATATTAAAGGGGAGGCAGCATCAGTGGCCGTCCGTCAATGCCTAAGGGAGTTCAGTCCTTTACAACAGGAACACAAACTACCAAAAATAATAGAAACTGCTTATGCAGAATTAGGCAGGGACAGTTTGGGTGGAAAAGCGTTAAAACCACAATTAATGGGTAGTCCGGAAAAAGGAGACTTTGAAGCAGGTACCTACTTCTTCTAAAAAGAAGTGGGACAATAACAAAAAACAAAAAACTAACGAAAACATATCTCAATCTAGAGGTAGATCTCCTCCACAGGAGCCCTCCGAAAGGAGGTATAACCTTAGGAATAGGGATAATATTAGGAAACCTGACAGGTATCAGGATACTGATACACGTTCCTCTCGTTCCTTTCAGGGTTCATCAAAAAACTCTGAGAGAGAAGGACGGTCAGACAGACAAGAAGAGCGTAGAAAGTCCAGGGACAAGCAGTACGCTCAAGATTATACTTCCAAAAAAGAAGATAAAGCCAAACCAAAAACACAGTTCAAAAAGAAGAAGGTTGCAGGTCTAAAGATCAGACATGCCCAGAATTCTGATGACTCGACTACTGAACGGGGAATGGGCTCTGACGATGCTAGACAGTGCGGCAGAAGTAACAATAGCTTGCCAGAACCTGATGGAATTTCTGGTGACAGCGGACTTGAATGATTATATCACAGTGGAAACACCTGATGCTAAGGTAAGTGTCCCACACAAATTATATGAAATAACACTCCAAATGGAGGGGGACAAATGCAGGACAGTAAGAGGTCTCTTTTGGGAGAACCTAACTTTCGGCTATGACATCTTGTTAGCTGAACAAGATTGGTCGCCAGCTTTCGTCATGGATTGCCCTAGGGGAGAAACTGTAATTTTACCAGCATTCTCCGACCATGTTCCCAAATATTTAAAATATACATATGCGCTGGAGTGGGTGGTAGCCCAAGCCCCAGCATTATACAAAAACCAAGTTGGATGGGATGAGGATTCAACGCACCACATAATTCCATTAAAAAACACTCCAATTGCACAAAGGCAGTATCCAATAAAGCAAGAAGCAAAGAAACAGGTCAGGGAGATCTTAGATCAACTTGAATACCAAAGAGTGATTGAAACATGCACCTCTCAAATGAATAACCCTTTGTTTCCTGTATCGAAACCAGACAACGCATATGGTCTAGTTTTAGATTACAGACATTTAAACACTTGCACTAAGACATTTGCAGTACAAAATGCACACAGTGCTGCATTAATGAATAACATTGTGCAGAAAAAATACAAAACAATGCTAGATATTTCAAATGGATTTTTTTGCTAAAATATAGCACCTGAGAGCAGATATTTGACAGCATTCTCAGCGGTAGGGTCCCAGTGTTACATACCGTGTGCTGACGACCGCTGACCACTCTCCAGAACGGATGAAGATGAGGGCGTTTTGGGAGAAAAGCGCCTCCATCTATCGGGCGTTGCAGGCGGGTTGGCTGGATAGAAAACCCGGATGTTTCTACGCCCCGTAGTGTAGACCGACTACATTACCCAGAAGCCTGTGGGGCGTGTCGCGCACGCGCACAGGAAATGATGCTGTTCAGCCTCCCAGAAGGCTATGAAAGCCTGCACTGAAGGAGGAAACACCGCAGAATATCCTGTTTGGGTCGGCTGTGCCAGGACGAAGGAATCGAGTCTTCTTGACGTATCCGGTGGGGTAAGGGTGTCTCAGACACCGCAGTTCCAGTTCCTATTGAGTCGAGCCTTTGTTGCTGGACAGGCCGCATTCTTGAATTGCTATCAGATCTCTGAATGCATATGTGTTCAGGAACCAGTTTCTTGATTTCAGGCTCGTGCAAAGTCTACAGAGTATTTGTTTCCTGGAGTTGTATTTGCCAGAGATACTTTGATACTTCCTATACACCAGGTGGTATATTATCTACAAATCAAAGGCTATAATAAGTGCTTTCAAATGATTTATAGTCCGCAGTACCTATATGTACGGTATGTTGTTAACACGCATTTCATTTGTAATGATACCCAGAGTGCTCAGCTGACAGTCAATTGAAAATCAGTCAAATAGCTTTATTTTGATAACAAGAATCATAAAAGCATCATAATTCATACAGTCCAACAGTAAAAATACAAGTTTTCATAAAAGCATTATTAATAACAAAGTATATAAAATCCATCAGGGCATAGTATATTAGGATTATTAGCACTTATTCATTTTGTTAATGATTATAAACAATAACGGGCTAATCCCAGAATCAGGAAGGAAAATAAATTCGTACTTCCTATAAACTGTAAAATTTGATCAATATATAAAAATTAATTAGATAAAGTGACAATGCTTTTCATCTCATTCGAGCTATTTGAAAACAATTGTAAGATATAGTAAAAAGTCCACAATGTGATATCAGACCTCCCTGCATAAAAATCTGGACCTGACAAGCCAAGCGCAACTGAGATACTTTGCCACACACAACGAAAAAGGGTTCTTGGATCTGATTTCAGAATTCGCAAAGCAGCACAATGATCAGAAGTGCCCAGCTGTCTACAGATTGGTTTTAACCATCTGGATCTAGCTGGGTTATATGCTGGGCATACAAACATGAGATGAGCCACACTCTCTTTCGGTGCCTTGCAACAGGGACAACCCGCAATAGTCTGATAAGGGGGGCTCCACTTTGCAGTTAGTTCGCGAACCAGAAGGGAGCCAACCCTAAACTGTATGCAGAGCGCCCTATCTCTTGGTCTCTGGATAAAATCTAAGTATGGTTCCAGAAATATGTGCTGCTTATATCTTCTGTCAGCCTTCCTGCTTTGGGATTACTGAGTTCCTGTGTATCAACCCAGGCCCAATATAATCTTTTAAGGTCAACCTTGCTGGGTGGGTTTTGACCATCCCAGGATTCCTTCAGGCCTAGAGAGAATAATAATTTCTTAACATTATTTATCCAGCTGACCCTGTGGTTACCATCTAGATTAATTACCTCTGTGAATGCAGCAGCATATTTAGTGAGTTCAGCGGTCCGCAGTAGACATCCCCATAAGAGCAAGGATCGTAATCCGGCAATGTCTCTAAAAGAGCGTCTACCCATATCACTCATCAGGGGTTTGAGTGGTACGTTTCAAGGAAGCATCACTAATTCTCTTATAAACTTATTTTCGGATCTACAGATCTCTTCTACATTATCGAAACCCCACAGTTCGGCACCATAAAGGGCTGAGCTAACTGCCTTTGCAGCATAAATCGTGAGCGCCGGGGCAACAGGTCTGCTCTGAGAGGAGCGGTGTTCTCTACCTATTGCTCCAGCCACATGTTTATGAATCAGAAGCATCTTATTGATGTGGGATCTCCAATGCATTCTTTCGGAGAGTCGAATACCGAAGTAATCGAACGTGCTGACTCTCTCCAGGCATGTTTCTCCCAGGGTAAAATTATGTCTAAAAGGTTTGTAGGGGTTAAATGTCATCAGTTTGGTCTTGGTGGTATTAATAATCAGCCCCCTGGAGTTACAGAAAAGCTGAAACCTATCCAGGAGTCTTTGCAACCCTCCCGGGGTCTTAGAAATCAACAGTGTATCATATGCAAACAGGAGAGTAGGTACCCTATCTCCTGCCAGGGCCGGGGCATCAGCTGGAATTTCCTGAAGGAAGCTAACCACCCCATTCACATATAAGGAGAACAGGGTGGGTGCCATAACACAGCCCTAGCGTACTCCCCTGTTCACAGGAATCCTGTCAGTTTTTTGCTCTTGTGACCCCATCTCACTTGTGCATAATTACCCTCATGCAAGTGAATCAGCAAGTTAAGTATTAATGGAGGGATGCCCATCTTGCCCAGGACTTGCCATAACCGATCCCGAGGGACCAGGTCGAAAGCGGTCTTCAGGTCAATAAAAGCGAGGTATAGACTGCCTCTGCCTATCACGACTACCTTCCAATAAAGGAGGAGCAGCCTGAATGCCTGGTCAACCATCCCGGTATTGGCCCTGAATCCCGCCTGATATCGGGAGAGGACGTTCTCGTCCTCAGCCCATAGTTGGATTCTCTGCAACAACACCCTGCCAACTACTTTTTGGATAGCATCAATCAGACTAATAGGTCGGTAGTTGGAAGGGTCCTCCCTAGCACCCTTTTTGTAAATTGGCACCACCTCGGCGCCCTTCCTCGATTCGGGTATGGGGCTTCCATTAGAGATTGAGTTAATTAAAAGCGTAATATATCTTGCCCAATTACGAGGATCCGTGAGGAATAGGTCCCCAGGGAGACCATCTGGTCCAGGAGCTTTTGCTGGCACTATTCTTTTGATAGCCGCTTCTACTTCATTTAGAGTAAAGAGGTCACAAGTATTTGGGGTGAGGCGGGTAGTTAACTGCTCATACGGCCCTTCTTGGCGGGTTGCATATACCCCCAAACAGAGTTTCCTAAAGTGATCAAACCAATCCTGACTCGAAATGTGATTAGGAATTAGGTCAGGGTCTTTTCTGTCCACCCCCCTGAAAAGGTTCCAAAATAAATTGGCATCCCTTGCTATACTAGCGGCCTTCAGATCCTGCCAGTGGGATTTTTCCCACTTCAGCTTGGCACAAAGCAAAGCTGCTTTGTACTCCTTCCTAGCAATTTGGACCCGGGGACAATTTTTACTTTTAATAGCAAGGGATAAAGCTTTCTTTTTTGTCTGCAGTCCTCAGAGAACCATGTTTGCCCACGTTTTGGGCATACATTATGGGAGTTGCGGCTAGTTGCTATTTGGAAGAAGACCCCATCTGCTCTACAGTTCTCATATACATTTTTAGGACCTTCCCTGGAGCATCAAGTTCGCTACATGCCTCCTGTAAATCAACAATATTCTCTCTCAGAACTTGTTTGATACCAATCATTTTTGATTCATTAACGACAACTTTAGGCCATTTAAGATATCTTTTACAGTTAGATGGGGCCAGTTGCGTAGTCGACCTAGCAGAGCTTACACCAGAGACAGGACAAGAGGAAGACCAGGGGACCTTCATGGTCAGACAAAGTGGATTGTGGTCGCTGTCGATAGTGGGGACTATTTCCATGTTGATCATGCTTCTCCAAAGTCTTACGTCTATTAAGATGTAGTCAATGCGGGAAGGGCAACTGACACTATTAAATGTGCATGCCCCTACAGCATCTGACAATGTTCTGCCATTGGCAGCCCTCAGCCCAAATTCCAAAGTAAGTGCGTTCAGCTGTATTGCAACCCGAGACCATCTTTTGATAGGGGATACACTTAAAGGTGGGACACCCCACCTTGCATCATCTTCCTCTAACCCCAGCATGTCCTCCGGGTTAAGAGGCTCAAACGTACAATTAAAGTCTCCTGCGATCACAAGGTGTGAATCAGATGGGCAACTAGATAGCTCCTGCTCCAGAGATGAAACAATAGGTGAGGACACTCCCCCTCTTGTCCCCCTAATATATATATTAAATAGCTCAAGAATTACACCACCTCTGTTTCCACTAATAGTGAGCCTCATTGTGTCTGGGCTCACACAACGACGTTCCATGATTCTGCAGCCCAGAGCAATACTGACCTAAATAGTAAGGCCTCCAGAGGGGCGCCCTCTCCCCATAGTTACAGCTGATATAAAAAAACAAGTATAACCTGAGCCTGCCGGCGGTTAGCGGGTTGCGGGAGGCTCAGGAAGGTCAGGACGGCCAATCGCAAGCAGTTCGTACAATTGGCTCGCAAATGTTAGCCGGATCACTTTGGGACCTGCTGAACTAGTGAGGAAATGCAGCTTACAAAATTTTGGGTCATTTAAATCCTACCACTACGGATTCATTAGGAAACGGGTCCGAGTGTCTTTTCCTGCTTCTCTTCTGGATCGGAGGAGGAGGAGGTGGCGGCAGTAGCTGCTCCTGCTCCTGACGCGGTGGTATTGCCGGCGCTGGCAGCCACGTGCAAGAAGCTGGAAGAGAGCCAGGCTGTGCAGACCCCCCTGTGGTCAAGAGCAGCTCTGGGGGTGTGCTGTGGGCGAAAGGCGATGGCGAGACTCCCCATTCACAGCGGCAGGGGTAGAGGAGGCAGAAGGGAGAAACTCGATATCCCACAATACACCACTACTGCAGTGGGAAGTGAAGATCAACCGGAGGCGCTGGGAAAGATCACAGCGGTAAGAGCTGACAGGAGGGAGCTGGGAGGTCTGTTGGAGAAGAGTCCTCAAGGGAAAAAAGGGCAACTAGCAGCCACGAAAATTTTACCACAGTATGCCTTAAGAAGTATAGGCAAAAACTCACCAGATCACTCCAAGGCAGCCAGTACCAAGGTTTTAGAGTACAAGGTTACCACCAGCTGTGAGGCCTCGAATACCAAAAACCAAAAATCCAACAAAGCTAGTAAACTAGCCAAAGTAAAGTCTAAACTCAAGAACAAAAAGAAGGCAACGGCAGACTTTACACCCTCTTTAAAAGAGTATTTCAAACCAGTACCTAGCATACTGACACGTTGTC
This sequence comes from Calotriton arnoldi, assembly GCA_963921515.1. Classification (NCBI taxonomy): domain Eukaryota; kingdom Metazoa; phylum Chordata; class Amphibia; order Caudata; family Salamandridae; genus Calotriton; species Calotriton arnoldi. Next base: position 1,442,705 of record CAWUFW010002154.1, on the reverse strand, counting down.
AGCACATACTGCTCCTGCACTCTCTGGGGCCATATCCTGTGGTGCTTCGTGTGGCCCTACAGCCCTGGAGATTACAACAACTCCCTGGTGGGACTTGAAGTCCCAGGGTGCAACACCAGCACCAAGAGCCCACAGCTGCTGCAGGGGGAGGCGTGACCACTGCACTTTAAAGCGCCGCCTCGACCCCCATGGTGCGAGACTCGTTGTCAGCACATACTACTCCTGCACTCTCTGGGGCCATATCCTGCGGTGCTTCGTGTGGCCCTACAGCCCCGGAGATTACAACAACACCCTGGTGGGACTTGAAGTCCCAGGGTGCAACACCAGCACCAAGAGCCCACAGCTGCTGCAGGGGGATGCGTGACCACTGCACTTTAAAGCGACGCCTCGACCCCCGTGGTGTGAGACTCGTTGTCAGCACATACTGCTCCTGCACTCTCGGGGGCCATATCCTGTGGTGCTTCGTGTGGCTCTACAGCCCCGGAGATTACAACAACACCCTGGTGGGACTTGAAGTCCCAGGGTGCAACACCAGCGCCAAGAGCCCACAGCTGCTGCAGGGGGAGGCGTGACCACCGCGCTTTAAAGCGCCGCCTTGACCCCCGTGGTGCGGGCCATGCCCAGGCCAGGGGCGGGCCTGTGTGCACCCGTCAGTGACAGTAAGAGGCAGGGCTACCCCCCTGGTCGATTTGCCTTGGAGTCCAGCAATACCAGTGGGTAAGACTAAATCAACAACCAAGTTCTCACTAACTGTCTCAGCTTACAGACCCTCCACAGAAGGATTATCTGGCCATATTAGACAATAAAATTGTGTGTGAAGGAGTCCAAAAAGTGACAGTGGACTATATCGCATTAATAGTCACAGAGAGCTGGTTGATTGTTTGGAGTTCCACGAGGGTCGTTGAGCTAAAGGGAGAACTGCCCCGGGGTGTGTGAGTGAAAAGAGATTTCACAATGGGGAAGAGGGCATGTCTATTGAGAGCCAAAATCCCAAGAGTATCCCCACTGCCCCAAACATCTATAGATAAAATGTTACAGAGGGCTATAGGGGTGTGAATACTGAAATTGAGCTAACTGAAAGGCGGCTATCACTCACTCCTGATCTATTTATTCCGCCAACCGATACGATTATGCTGCCAGGAACAACACAAACACAGCCAGATGTTCATTACCTGTCTCCCCCTTTGGTGGTTCCACCTAAGAAAGCAGCGCGTAAGAGTAAAAACACTACTAGTATCCCTAGGAATGTAAAGCGCAAACTAATTACTGAGGCTGGTCCCAAAAAGAAGAAGTGCTGCGAGGGTAACATAGTCAACCTGGAGGGGGGCGAAGACTATGTATCGACTCCAGGCGGTTCTCTGGTAGTCGATCCAGACAAGTCTTATCCGGTTTGGGCAGTGAATTTGTTGGTAGACCTACAGAACAATCTAAGGGCTATTATTAAAGAAGAGCTAGCTCCCCTTATTGGCCGCCTAGACAAACTGGAAAAAGTGGTGGTAGTAGGGGAAGTAAGATCAAATGTCACGCAGAACCATATTTCTGGTAAGCCCGGAAAGGGGATCAATAGAGGGTGCCAGTCGGACACCAGGGGTTTACCACTGCCAAGAGGATTACCAATGTGTGCGAATGAGGCCCCCTCTGTTTCCCACGACAAAGGGCACCAGAACACAATCAGGGAAAAGAGAAGTGGGAATGACAGTGATGAGCCGGGAGTTAAAAATGGATCTGTCCCCCATAGGCACCAAGATGTTTATAGACTCCCAGAACAAGCTACCAATAGAAGTGGGAACAGGCAAATAGTACAAAACATGGAGAAGAGTTGTACGTTAAGACTAATTTAAAATTGCCTAGTATAAACCTTCCTCCGGCCTGCTCACCGTATGTAGCTATACTGACAGGTGTGCCGCCAATTGAACCCAATGTAAGAGAATCCCATCTTGAGTTGAGGAATAAATGCCTGTTCTGGCTTGCTAGGTACAGGCATTATGACTATGCAAGAGCAGGCGAGATTATAACTGTGCGTAGAGTAGGGTGGGTAGGGAACTGTCAGAAAAACGAACCAGGCGATTGTATAGTTATTAATTTCAACAACCCTGACAGCGTTGTTAATCTATTCCAGACTATCCCCAATTGCCACAATGTCCCCACAGGAAGGAGTCTGCGTCCGCTGGCCTTTTTTTATCCACAACAGCAACTATGCCAAAGAAGCTATGTACCGTCACTAATGTCAGCCAAGGGTCCTGGCCCATTTCATGAGGGCAGATGGGCTGCCCCCGACAGGCTTTCTCCATTTGAAGTGCCGGTGCATAATAGATATGAAATTTTGGAGGAGGTAGACTGACTGGGGGAAGGATCAAACCAGGCAGGGATCCCCGAAAAGGCAGGGCAAGTCCTTACGGGCAGAGTAGGGTGTAATCTGAATCGAACACCAAGTGGTGTCAGATCAGGCTACTTTCAGCAGCCTGTTCCATCTGGAGCAAGGAGACAATTACTTGAGGCCCCCAACATCACTCCTCCCGTGCCACTGGGTGACGCAATCAGAGATGACGAAAATAGAAAGGTAGCCACAGGGTATTGTATGGCTTTCCCAGATGACCCTCCACTTTCTAGCGTCAGTGCTAGTGTGGGTGCGAATGGAGAAATAGGACAAGGCAAAGGGTTGAAGATTTTATCATGGAACTTGGCGGGGCTCAAAAACAAACTTCCCTGCCCCGACTGGGCTGACTTTGTTGACAAATATGATATTTGTTTCTTTCAAGAGACTTGGGCGACAGAGGACCTGCAGAGGGTGGGTTATGCTTCATTTAATAATCTGGTAATTAAGGGGAGCAGGGGGAGACCCTCAGGTGGCCTATCCATTTGGGTTGGTACTCATCTTGGTTCTTGAGCAGATCCGATGACAACACTTTCCAACGATATACAGTGTGTACTCCTCTCTTTCCCCATAAAGACAAAAATTGCCTTAATTAATGTATATTCACGGCCGGTCAATAACAGCCAAGAATCGACCACTATTGACCATCTAGGACAGTTTTTACCAACGCTGGACCTAGGAATTTGGTTGATTGTAGGGGTTGACTTTAAATGTCACTTTGAACCCCTCACTGACCCAACCCACTCTGACCCCCTGGAAGAGGATCTATACTGGTCCGTACCCGAACCTCAGATCACCCCCATCAAAGTTTGGTCACCTTTGGCATTGCAACTTAATTCACTTACCCTAGCTTTATCGCTAAGGGCATGTAATGGGCGGACCAAATCAGATCGGCCGGGACAGCCCACATTCAATAGAGCAGGTCAATCCTCGCTACTCGACTACATCATGGTAGAATCAAGATTCTGGGATAAGGTCCTTGACTTCAGAACCTAAGATCTGGGTCCCTTACCTTTGTGCTTTATTTAATGCTATTGCTAAGGGCATGGACCCCCAGGATACATGGCGTGGGGCTGAGATAGTACCCATATTCAAAAAAGGCTGCCCCCTCACGCCCTCTAACTATAGGCCAATTAGCCTTATTGACATCTCCCAAAAACTCTTTGGCCGGGTGCATTTGGACCGTCTTTTGGACTGGCTAGAATAAGAACAAATACTAAGTCCATATCAAGCCGGCTTCAGATCAAACATGTCAACCGTAGACCAGTTTTTTAGATTACAACTACTTTTCTGGAAAACGGTGACTCTAGAGGGTGGCAGCCTCTACCTAATATTTGTTGATCTGAAGTTGGCATTCGATATGGTCACGCGGGAGAAGCTTTGGAAGGTCTTAAGTGACTATGGGATTCCTGCACACCTCCAAATCATTGTGAGGCTGCATACAGACAATTTCGCTCAAGTTCGATGTGGAAAATTTGGAGAACTCACCTCCCGCTTCCCCGTTCTCAATGGAGTTCGACAGGGATGTGTCTTAGCCCTCACCCTATTTTGCCTTTTTATTAATGGGCTGATTGACCACTTAAAAATCATAAAGGATATTGATGCCCCTAAGCTTGCCTCGGGGAAGGTCCCCGCATTGATGTTCGCTGATGATACCCTGCTACTTTCAAAAACACCAATGGGTATCCAGCGGACTCTGGATGGTTTTGCTGACTTCTGCAAATTGCGAGGGCTGGAGATAAATTTAGCGAAGACCAAATTTATGGTCTTTAACCCTCCCAAAATGAAATGTCCAAATCCTATATTACATGGCACCCCTTTGGAAAGAGTGCAAACATTTGACTATCTGGGCATTACTTTATCAGAGCATTTTAATTGGGAGCCTCAGTTGGCTAAAGCAAGGCTCAGGCTATCTCAGACCGCGGGTGGCATATTGAAGCTACATAGAACATCAGCCCTCAAACCCACAGCCCCCGCGGTGGAAATTTACACTGCACAAGCAAGGGGGGCTGCTTTATACGGGGTGGAGTTGTGGGGGCATTGCTCAGCCACTAACTTAGTGAAGGTGGAGAACAACTTTATGAGGCAGCTTATAGGCCTTCCACGTAGTACTCCCCTCGTTCCCCTTCGCATGGATTTGGGCATTAGGCCACTCGATGAAGAGATAGCCTTGAGACCGCTTACTTTTTGGCGGCGGCTCTTGGTGACCCCAGAGTTGTCTGTATATAGGGCTGAGCTAAACGAGATTTTGTCCTACTGCCCTATACAGAAAATTCCCTGGCTCTGCCACATAAAGGATCTTATATTTGAATTAAGCAAACCGGAGCTCTGGAGAAATCCTGAAACGTCATGTTTTATGACCTCCAGGTCGGAACTTGTTAGACAATATAGAACAGTAAAATTAAGATCATTACAAGAAAGTTCCACACATGGACGTTTAACAGCGGAGTTTCTGTTAGTAAAAGATGTGTACAGCAAGGAACACTTCCTGGATTTTATACAACCCCCATTGGCCAGGAAATTGTATATACAATTCAGACTAGGGACCCTCCCTCTATTTGCATACACAAGCAAATGGGTAAAAGAGCAAACGAGGGAATGCCCTGCTTGTAATTACAAGGAAGAGTCTGAAATACATGTTTTGTTTCTCTGTCCTGCCTATCGGAAGCAGCGCAAGTGTTGGTTAATCCAACTTTGTAAAAATCTGGGTTTCGTGCGCTGCATAGAGGCATACAGAGTTTTAAAGTATGATACACGTCCATCGATTGTATTTGTTGTATCCCGTTTTTTAAACAGTATGTGGCTCACCCGGCGGGCTGTTCAAAATAACTTTTCTGGGGAATAGGGCACTGCATTAAAACTCAGTAGTCCGATAGTCTGTTTATTGTAAAAATGTAGTTCCCAGATTTGATTGCAATGGATCGTTTTTATTAGTAGCTTTTTTTTTAATGTATTTTATGATGTATCGTGTTTTATTCTATAGCAGTCTGGAAATTCTTGCCCTCTGGTCCCTAATGGACATCTGTATATATGAGGATGTTTTTTCTTATATTGTGCAATTGTAATTTTGTATACTTGGTTTATACTGTGTGCACTTTAAGGCCGAGTTGCCGAAATAAAGTTTTATTGACTGACTGATACTAAATAGCTCAAGAATTACACCACCTCTGTTTCCACTAATAGTGAGCCTCATTATGTCTGGGCTCGCACAACGACGTTCCATGATTCTGCAGCCCAGAGCAATACTGACCCAAATAATAAGGCCTCCAGAGGGGCGCCCTCTCCCCATGGTTACAGCTGATGTAAAAAAACAAGTATAACCTGACTTATAGAGAGGGACTAAACTCCAGGTTTCCTGCAAAAAACAAATGTCTTGACCTTCTATTAGTTTGTTCCAGTCGGGCAATAACACTTTACTATAAAGCCCGGCTACATTCCAGGAAATGATCTTAAGCTGAGAGTAAGGAACCATGATGGGAGCTGGCTCGCATAGGAGAGTTTCTTGGGTCTGGGACAATAAAACAGAGGGGGAACCAGAAGTATCCATATATGTAGCTACCCTCTGACCCCTCGACTTGTTGGCATGGTAGCTAGTATGATCAATGGAACTCGAGCTAATAAATAATTGGTCAAGAACATTTGGTCGCTGTGTGCTCGGAGGGATACTTGAGTTGCTTGTAAAAGGAATAGATTGCAATTCATGGTGTGAAATAGGATCAGTTCTCAGTCAATCAACAGCTTCTAGTAAGGCCCCCCTTCTGTATGCAGATCTAATGTGCTATCCTGTGCCCTAGCAACAGCAGTTGTTGGGAAGCGTCTAAACTGAATAGCCAAGGAACCCAGAGGGCAGGTCCGGTATTCTAATGCCAAAAGATTTGCAGCCAGATCGGGTGTAGCCAGGGTAAGTTCAATGCAGTCCAGAGATTGATTATAGGACGTGCATCTCCGTGCCCTAACTATATCTTCCCGTATCAATGATCTGCAACCCCTGTAATGGCGAATCCAATGTATGGACTTGTTTTTTAGGGAGTCTTCATTTTCGTACCTGCCAAGCGAATCGAGCTTGGGGACGTTGACCATGAAGACTGTTCGCGTTTACGCAAGGGGAAAAATAGATGGATTACTTAATTGGTAAGAAACTTTAGGGCAGGGGCGTAAGTTTACTGATATGTTATTGGATCTAATGTGTTTTGTGTTAGCTTGAAAAAGAGATTGTTTTGACTGGATGTTAGGTGTAGTAACTTGGGAGGGACCCACCTGTCTATAAGTGGGGGCCTTATAGGCCTGATGAACGGGTTTTGTGAGAGGAGGAAGGGGACCTTTGTGTGTTATGACTCCTTCTTTATGTGTATTTATGAGTACCCGTTGTGAGTAGGAGTTAGGCGACAGACTAGCTGCTGATTTATGCAATATATTATCCGAGGCCATTAGTTTAACAGTGGCCACTAACTCTTCAATGATCAGCTTCAACGCGCCTATTTCCATCCTGAGTGAATTAACAATCCGCATAGGATCTTGAGGTATGGAGACACAAATTTCAGCTATCTCGATGGAAGTCTCAGCAGGGTTTGGGGTTAGACATTGGGGTGCTACATCCCCAAAGCAATCAGGCGCATCAGCCAGTGCTGCAAATCGGTTGGAGCAGATAATAACGGGAGGCTCAGAATGACCCGCAGCATCGTGGGCTGCTGCACTAGAATGCTGAGGGGAAATATCTTCCTGCTGCCCTACCTTAGAATGAGTAACCTCACTGCTGCTTGAGGCGTGTTTATGGGGGGTTTCTGAAACATTGAAGGTATTGTGGCTGGGCAAAGTATGCTGCTGCTCTTCTCATGCGAGGGGTTGATGACACCAGCAGACGCAGGCAACTCAGCTTCTAATATCCCTTCGCATTCTGTGATTAGATATTCAATTCTATCAATCACACAATTATTGGCAGCGTTCTTAAGAGCTTTCCTCACCTTTTTCCCCTTACCTGCCCCGCCAGGAGTGCCATTTGCCCCCCCCTATTCCTTCCATGGCTTTCCTTTTATCCATTGTTACACCGTCGACGTTTGCTTAGGTACAGTATTTCCTCTAAGTCAACTAAAGCAAAAGCCAAGGGCAATGGTACAGACACAGGCTTTTCCCCAAAATAGCAAGTGTTAAACGTCTTTAGTCTGCAAGAGTTTCTCACGGTAGAAAGAGGGTTATCACAACTCAACACAGTACCTTGTTCAGCAAAAAGTGGCTCCTCTTTTTGGTCGAATAACAAATGAAAGGGGGGTGGCCCTGCCCTGCCTCTTCCTGGCGATGACGGGCAAGGACAGGCCTGCCGCGGGGGAGAGGTGGTGCTTTATGCGCAGAGATGGTGAAGTGCCTCCCCCTCGTTAGCGACACCTGGCTGCTCCCGCATTGCGCTCTGGGACTTGGTGTTCCCACCAGGGTAAGGCTTAGCAAAAGAAAATGCGGCATGGCTCGAGTGGACTATGAGCCACCAGGGTTGAAAGTCTCTGTTGAGCGATGTGGATGACCCCCCCAACAGAGCCCAACACGCACCAGCACAGCACCCAGAAGCAGGAGCGAACCAGTTTCTTGATTTCAGGCTCGTGCAAAGTCTACAGAGTATTTGTTTCCTGGAGTTGTATTTGCCACAGATACTTTGATACTTCCTATAAACCAGGTGGTATATTATCTACAAATCAAAGGCTATAATAAGTGCTTTCAAACGATTTATAGTCCGCAGTACCTGTATGTACAGTGTGTTGTTAACACGCATGTCATTTGGAATGATACCCAGAGTGCTCAGTTGACAGTCAATTGAAAGTTGAATGTTGTGTGTTTTTCGTTCGTCTTCTAGCAGGGGGACAGTGAGAGGTTGCTGATTAAGCCTTATCCTTCCTCCCTTGTGAAATTCAAACTCACACCACTATTGGTGGGTACTATTTACTTACAGACAAGTGCGTCACTGGTTTAGATGTATTTATTAGACATCGCATAATTACATATTTCTATTCACAGTATCTATTGACTGAGCTCAGGATATATGCCAATTCTAATCACTAAAAGAAGCGGTAGCCATATGAAGGTCCTTGATGAAAACCCAATCATCCTTCTTAAAGGCTGCTGCAAGATCTTGTTATTTAGCTTTACAGGTGTATAGGGGTAGTGCCATCATAGTGTGTTTGTTATAGATGTGTAGATGGTATTTATAGATCAGTGTTTCTATAACTAGCCTTTCTTCTTCACAGGTCTCCCTCCCCGCTGTCCCCATCCTTTCCTTCCCCCGATTGACCCCCTTAATCTTCTGTGCTATAATGGCAAGTCGGAATTGAGGATGTCAATAGGTGGACCCATTTGAGGAATGAACCGATCCTGAGAGGCCTCCGAGGGACACGCGACAACCACCGTCAATTTTGTCGACTCCCCCAGGGGTATAAGAACAGCTCGGGGTTGTTTTCAGCCAGAGTAACTGAGTTACTTCAAAATCTGGATGAGGAGGCATTGTCCTATGTGGATGATATTTATCTAATGGACGATGACCTGGAGGAACACTTGAACAGAGTGAATACCATAATCTTGGGATTTGCCTCTGAGGGTTACAAATTCAACTTTAAAAAAACAAAAATAGCCCACCTTAATGTCCTTTGTCTAGGATATGGACTTTCAAGTGAAGTAAAAAGTCTATCAGCTAACTTTTTAGAAAAATGCGCGCTGCTCCAACCTCCAAAATCATTAAAAAATTTGCAATCAATCCTGGGATTCCTGAACTTTGGCAGAACATACATTTTGGATTACGCAAAAAGAGTAAAACCTTTCTACGATTTGATAAAACCTGACTTTTCAGTTAGACAATGGACACAGGAACACACAGATTCTCTTCATTCCTTACAAGCTGACATGATAGCTTCAAAACACTTACAGACACGCGTAAATGTACGCAACCTAGTGATCCTTATAATTGCGGGTCAAACTGGATACACCTATCTAACATACAATGAAGGTGAGACTGTACCAATAGCATACAAATCACATTTGCACACAAATGCTAAAATGCATTTTGCATCAACTGAAAAAATTCTAACAGCAGTACAGACTGCTGTAGTTAGAGAAAGAGCCCTGGCTCAGGGGCAACGTATAATAGTCGTGACCCTGGTTCCAGCCTTAGAGGCTGCGACAAAGGCAAGCGTTCCTAACGCTAAAGCCTTACATCCAAGATGGATACAATGGGCTAATGCTCTCACTGCAACAGATGTAGAATACAGGTACGACCCAAACCTAAAAACACAAGCATTTCTGCAATACGAACAAGAATATCCTCTACCAAATGAAATAATACCTCTAGATCAGTATGAATATATAATTTACACTGACGGTTCTGCGCAACCAGCCATAGGGAGCAAACAGCAATACAGCGCAGCGTGTGCTATCATTAAAGGATGCATGCAGGATGGAAAGTTTCAGCCGAAGTGTACAAAAACACAGTCTCTAGGAGACTGCACGGCGCAGCTGGCAGAACTAAAGGCACTAATACTGGCACTAGTAAATGCGGATCGGGAATTCCCCACACTAATCGTGTGTGATTCCTTTTACTGTGTACAGTCATATAATGAATATTTACATCACTGGGGACAAAACGGGTTTAAAGATGCAAAAGGTGGCACAATTATGCACAAAACGCTATGGGAACAGGTAGTGGAGTTGAAAAACGGACTACCAAGGGCTCATGTGATACACACATTGAGTCATCAACGTGATGGCGTTCACGTTGAAGGGAATTCATTGGCTGACGAAGCCACATAGGGGGCTGTACGTACGGCTTCCGTAGCTGCAATCACTCGTTCAAAAACAAGGATAGACGGTGAGATAATGGTTGTGATTATTGCTACACACAATAACACAGCAGTACCAAAAAGATTTCCACTCAAGTACTCCTACAAGTTAGATGCAAACAATGTTCCATTTGCTCAAATTCCAGGAGTGGGGGATAGAGTAATACCAAATATGGATCGAAGGTTAGGGTTAATTCTAGCAGCACACAAGGGTATAGGTTCTGCACACGCAGGAGTTTCTGCTATGGTTTCTCTATTGAAACAACGCTACTGGTGGCCAGGACTAAGACGGCAGACTAAGGTCTATGTCTTGAAATGCGACATCTGTCAGCAGATGAAAGGCTCCACTGTAACACGTCCAGCGCAGACACCTTTACTAATATCAGACAAACCACTAGCATGTGTTTATTTGGACCACTGCGGCCCCTTACAATCTGATGGGGCTTACAAGTATATCATGGTTGCAGTGGATTCCTGCTCTAGGTTCCTATGGGTGTGGCCCCAGCGCTCGGCTGACGCTCAAACTGTTATAAAAGATTTGCAAGTCTTTATAGGGACATACACAATTGGCACATTACATTCTGACCGTGGCCCTGCATTTAGCTCTAGGGCTTACAAGGAAACTATGGGAAGTCTGGGTGTAGCGTTGCAGTACTCCTCTCCGTATCATCCTGAGGGAAATTTGGTCGTGGAGAGGAAAAACCGGGACTTAAAGCAGTCTTTAACAGCTAGAGTATTGGGTAAAACACCTGTATGGAGTACAAAGGGCATTAAATAATCAGCCAAGAAGCTCTCTAGGGGGGGTCACTCCTTATGAGGTCCTATTTAGGATGAGAATGTGAGTACCTGATCTTGATTGTGAAGGCACAGTGGCGGATGAAAAACCTTTTGACATCCATAAACGTTTGGCTGTTTTACAGAACTTGAACGAAAGCAGGGCATTACAGAGTTATGTCCATATGGAAAAAAACGCCACTGGGGAAGTAAAAAGTGTCACGGCAAGACCTGTCTGGATCTCTAAAATCGGGGATCTGGTCAGAGAAAAAATAGCGGACGAAAAAGAATTTGGACCATCATACAGAAAGCCTGTACCTGTCCTGGCAGTTGAAGGAACAAGAACAATACTTCTGCCACCTCTTGCCGGTAAAAAGGAGAAAAGATTTGTCTAAATTTATTTGATCAAACCACACTATGTGGTCGATACTAAGTAGTAGGCCGCGTGGACTCCAAAGTAACAGACACCCTCCTCTCACAACTATATAAGAAGTTCAAACAGAAAGACTCATCACGTTTGAAGGGTCACCTGCTCTGAATGAAGGACTAAGCAACAATGCAATGGAAATCGTTCCTCTTGAAACTGAAGTTAAAAATGAGAACTCCACTGAAAGACAAATTTCAAATCGACCAAACACGGATATCTACGTCAACATGCCCCAACAAGAGCAAGCTACAGTTTCCACAAAACCTGCGGAACTACCGAAAATTGATCAAACTGCATCTGGCTAGTTCATTGACTTTGACACCTTCTCGTTAGATCCAAGCGAACCTGAAACAACACCAGCCAAAAGAACTCATCTACAGCAATTTAAAGATTTTCTGAACTTTCTTAAAAAGACTTACCTGGTATCACCTTGGGTGGAACTCTGGGTATCTACAGGAATACTTTTCTTTCTTTTCTGGATAGGCCTAGTAATAGTTTTTAGCATGCTTATTAATGGAACTTATCTTAGAGAAAGCTCTGCAGCACAAAAACTGAATATGATTCTGAAACCACATCTATAATCAAACCGTGAAAAAAGAGACCTATCATCAGTGAACATTACAGCAGTTCCTATACCTGACGGTGTAGTATGGGACAAGGTTGATTTCAATATATTTGGCCCGACTGAACTTTTAAAAATACCACATTTATTTAAAATATCATTGAGTGATATCATTACCTCCAGTACATTTTCCGATGATTGGGATTATGAGACTGTAAATAATATGTTGTCTGATTTAGAGAAATCTGCTGCTTTTTCTAATAATGAAATGTTAGAGGACACATCAGACTTCGAGAAAATGTATTGCTATCAATATTATGGTCATCACTTTCTGCATAAATCTGCTAACCCTAGGAATGTTTTCACATATGACCAATGGGAACATTGCCCGACACCACCGAAAAGTAGTTCAAAAACATTTGCACAAAAACTTCCATATTTTTCAGGGTTTAACACGTCAGACCCAGCCTCATATTAATATAAGGTTGCACCAACACCGGCACAGAAAAATATGTTAACAAACACCAAACAGATTTATTCTGCTTCCTTTATTGCCCAGTTGTCTGAACAAGGGTTCAACCTATGGAAAGACACCATAGACTTAAAAACCGTCTGGGGTTCTAGAGACTGGTAGGTCCAGGGAACAGAGGTACTATTTAGAGAATGTCTTATTCCTCGACAAATAATGTTCTTGAATGAAACAGTACAACAAACAACTTGTCTTGGGTTAGCCAGGAATAAAGATTTGAATACACCTCGGGTGCCAGCACCATCACACACCGAGGATAACATAACATCACAAAAACAGGTTACAGTAGATGACATTTTGCAAAGCAATAGATCAGACCCTGATTGGAAGGAATGGTTGGTTTGACCCATAGACACCAATAACTGTCAAGAAAGATTCTTGGGCAAAACCAAAGGATTTACAGGCACATGCATCAACCATTTTTGCGAGTGCAAACGGGGCGATTCGCAAAAATCGGCCGTTAGCGCCCGCAAAAAGGGCATTTGCGATGCATCAAGGTTCAAGGCACTCGCAATCTGAGAATTCGCAATTATTTGCGATTTCTCAAGTTACGACTGCATTTAAGGAATCGCAATTTGCGATTCCTTAAATGCAATGCAAGAACCACTTTAGAATAGTGATTTCGCTAATAGGGGGCGCAAATTACCATGAAGTTGAACTTGATGGTAATTTGCAAAAACTTTGAAAAATGCACTTTAGTACATTTTTCAAAGTTTCATGTTGCGCACACACATGCCCTTGGGGCATGTGTGTGCGCAACATGGGTGCACATCACGATTTCACGGGTGCAACAGGGTGTGATTTTGACACCCTTGCACCCTTGAAATTGCATGCGCAATTTGCAAGTACCTATTGGTACTCGCAAATTGCGCATGCATTCTCCCATTCATTCCTATAGGCCTGTAGGCCCATAGGAATGAATGGGGGCCATTCCTTAATTGCGAGTCGCAATTTGCGAGTCGCAATTAAGGAATTTGTAGGAATTGCTATTTTCTCAGTGATTCCTACATGCATAGGCATTTGCGCTTCCTTATTAGCGAATCCTTATTTTTCGCTAATAAGGAATCGCAAATGGCATGTTTGATGCGTGTGCCTGTAAGTATTAATAGGCCAGATCCACGTTATGTGCAAAGACAATACCCAGGGGTAGTGACATCATACAGTGTTGGGAAGTTATGACTCAATTGGCTACAAACCTCAACACTCACACAGGTGAAACAACACTTATCCTTACTTTCACAGGATGTGGACCTACGGAATTTTTTATTAGGTCCTAGGAAGGCACGTCACAAACGTTTCTATTACGCTGTCTACAATGAGATTTGAAAATATCACAACAAGAGGCCGCGGAAAGATTACGAGAAATAGATCGTATAAACCTAGAGAAAGCTCTAGCAGTGGTCGACAGTGGGTTAACGACACTAACATCCAGAATATATTCACTGGGCAACATTGTATCATCTGCTATCGATGTACTAGAACAAGATTTGTCCATATTACAACACAGACAATCACAATTGCGTTCAATTATGTTGCTAAGCTGGACGCTGCAATCTTTGCACGCAGGCTATGTGCCTTGGCATTTCATAAACAGCACCTCTCTGTTTTCCTCGTACAATCTGACGGAAAAACAGATAGAAATGGCACAAAGGGGAGCAAAGTATACAATGCTGCGCATTGAAAAATTGGACAGACTAGCTTTCACAGTGGCAGGATCACCGTCCACAGAATGGTTAATCCATGGCCACATAACTCTTCCGGTCACTACTTTTAAATTTCAGTATTGCCTTGAACAAATGCAGGCATGCAGATATGAAGAAATGGGTAGGGAATTCATCAAGGAATCGTGGGAATTACCGTACAGATTTCGATGCCGGAGTGGGGAAAAAGAAGTGTTTCTGAGAGTACAAACTGCGAGAATACTTTAGTTGGATCACTTATATGCCAGGATATAATGCTTCATGGGGCCTGTAACAGTTCAGTAGCAAACTTATCATGTCATTTAAAGGGTGCCCCAGCTGCTGTGATCACTCCAATATTCAGGCTACTTTCAAATGGGAGTTACTTGATGCTGCACGATCAAAGTTGCTGTGGGATGCTTCTGGGCATCACATATCTGATAACTGTGAGTTCCAGGGTTACTTGCTGTGTGCAAGTATTATTTCCACCAACACATACAGTCAGGGAGGCGCTGTTATGGCCTTCACTAAATGTTTCATTAATACGGTTTGATACTTTGAGCAGAATGAAAGCCATGCTTATACAGAAACCTGTGTCCTTAACCTCCACTCGAGAGACTTTTGATCTTCAAGTAGCAAGGTCTTCGGCAGAGATACAGGCACTTATACATACAAATTGCCCTTTTCATTTCGCAGAAATGGTAAATCGTATCTTTAACATGTCTGATATGACCTATTTAAGACCATAGGTTCTGGACTGTTAAGCACTTTTCAGACGGTCCTTGGAGTTATACCAAACTTTATACACTCCATATTTGGAAGCATCTTTGGAGGGCTGCCGCTGATCCTGTTTCTAATAGCAGGTATCCTGATTGTCGTTTTTCTGCTACGCAATGGACGTCCCAGTCACCAAGGAGATGGAAACAGTACTCCTGGAGAGAAAATACTGTGATCGAATGGTACAACTTCTAGGCACACCTCGCCTAAGGGAACTAAGTGCTTCTTGGTTCTTGTCATTTAGACCAGTCTCGATGGACTGCATCTTACCTGTCCTCAGATGCCTGTTTTGCGGAGAAGAATGTGTATTGGATCTCTGTCTGACACTCCCATCATGTGCTCAACCGGACGTTGATGCTTTACTGGACCCGATAACGGCCCATGTTCTGCAGTGTCCCCAGCGTATTCCTATGTTGATGGCGGCATTCCTAGAGCCACCACAGGTAGTATCTGCTCCTGTTGGTATGGACACCGGCTCCTCTTCTGACACCCAGGCCTTGGATGGCGCACAGGCTGCCCCAGCGCCGGTTGAGGACAGTACGGAAGATCATCTGTGCTCAATTGACATAATATGCGAGGTGTTACAGGGACCGCCAGCTGCAGAAGCAAGCAACGAGAATGTTGCATCTACCAGCCAGGACACATAAACATTTGACTCATTTTGGCCCATCGTGTGCTGGGAAAAAATTCGACCTTTTTGGAAAGCAAACAGAAAATTGGAACTCGAAATAAAAATTAACATTCTTTTGAGCATGCATGGCTTTCAAATGCTTGTAGTAGTTCAGACTATGCCTACGGACATATTAGAGCTATAGCTTAAGTGTCGGTTTACTCCTTTTTTATTTTTACCACTTTTTAGAACAATTTTTTAACATTTTGAACATTGTTTTTAAGTATAAAAAGAAACCAATGTTTTTACCAGTTACGTACCAGTATCTAGTCAGCCTAGTAGTACGTTTAGAATTTAACTATGTCATCCATTCAGAAGAGGAGTGGGGGCTATAATCCATATAGGTTCCATAATATAGGCCCAGGTAATCTCATTACCCTTCACCTATATTCTCTCCCTATATTACACTTGTCACAGTTTACAGGGACTGACCTTTTACCTAGATATTACACTGCAGTCAGAACGTGGGTTTGGGTTTTCCCTAGTTCGAAATCTTATACATTATGCATGAGGATTCTTGGAAGTACAGCAGGACTACCATCTCCTGTATAAAATCTATGTACAGTCATGCCCATCTTCATCCTTAGGCTGACACAGTAACTCAGCAAGGTAGGACCCCTGGGGAGACCTATGGGTATATATACATCACATCTTGCTAAGATAAGACAGAGGAGACCGAGACTTCCCGGCCGACACACTGACCAGAGATGCTGAGGTTCCTGCATGCAGACATTCCAGCTCGTAGTGGTCTAACATCCCTCACGGGGTGTCCAACTCGAGACCAGGATGGGGTCCCACAGTCTCTCACTTCAGGTAATGGGGTTGACTAAATCCTAGAGGGATTCTTGGCTTAACACCTACACCCATACTAGGTACACTTAGGTACATCTAGATAGGGAGGCATTGTAGGAGTACGCATCTTTTATCATGTGTTTTATATATTCGTATGTATTCATGATTTCAGTAAGATGTTAGAACTATACCATCCTTTTACCTTTATAGTACTGTTAATCATTTATATCTTATAGTGCCTAGCGGTCGTTGCAGCTCATCTATTTTACATCAGAATAACAACTGTTCAATAAATTCTTATTGAAAACTCCCAGCCTGTTTATTCTGTGTAATTCTCTGAGACAGACTAAGTTAGCAAAAGTGACTGAGCGAAAAGTAGTATATTGTTTCCACGGTCCTGAGGGATCAGGGTTGTCATGTTCGATGGTTGCCAGGAACTATCCTCTCCTTGATAAGAGGAGATTCTAGTGGCACTGTGAGCTAGTTGGTACAAAAGGCCAACACACCCGGTGGGGGTGATCAGAGTTCGTCTAACACTAATCCTACAGTGTGTGTTGTCTAAACGCGCAGATCCTATATACTTTTTATAGGAACTACACGACACTGCCTTGTAAATAAGGCACCCTTTCATGCTGTATTTAGCGTGAAAGGGGAGGGCAATGGGTGTTGCAGTGGGCGTTCCACCGCAACATCCATTGATTTTGACGCTGCCCCCTATTTACAAGAGCAGTGTAAACAGGAGGCAGCGCCAAAATTAAGACCAGGGAAATCCTGGTCTTAAACAGGCGAAATGAGGAGAAATGCTTTATTCCTCCTCATCTTGGCTGTTTCCATGTGTGCTGCCTTGTGCAGCACACATAGAAACAGCAAATTGCCTATGATTGTTTATGTGCAGGAAGGTGCCCCTTCCTGCACATGAACAATCATTTAAAAAAAAGGCAGTTTTGCAACTTCTATGTGTGCTGCATTAAGCAGCACACATAGAAGTTACAAAACAGCATTTCAAGATTGTTTATGTGCAGGAATGGACACCTTCCTGCATATAAACAATCTTCCCTTCAACACAGGGTGCCTGTGTTCCCTTCAACACTATGGTGCAAGGGTGCCAGTGTTGGCGCTAGGCAGCTAAATTTAACACCAGCACAGCAGAAAACACAGGGCTGCAACATATTCTTGTGAATATCGTGCAGCCCTGCGATTCTAAAGTGACAGAGCGTGTCGTTACCTTCTAGGCTTAACTACACGCTTTACCACTTGCCTAGTAAATATTCCCCATAATTTGCTCAACTTGAAGGAGATCCCAAATTGTCGTAGCTGGGGTTCGAGGAATGCAGCAATAAAGCAGTTAGAATATGCATGTAAAATGTAAAAGCTTTGTGACAGCAATCTGAGAACAAGGCTTGCAATGATCCCTTGCCACCCAAGGTTTAACAGGTTTGAAAACCCTAGTCAGGATGGAAAATACAAAATGGTGGTAACCTGTTATATGCTGAAAGGAATATTTGAATATACAGCATAGTATGGCATGTCAGTTTTTGATTGTTTGGGAGCAAAAAAAAGTTTTTTCTGGAGCACTGACTAGGCATAACTTGTAGAGGCAGTTTGAAGACATAATAGCTTCGATGAACTGTCCTTACATCAGTGACGACAGCAAGATTTTTCAGCATTACCTAAAGAACTGATGAAAAGTAAATGCTGCATTGATATGAGGAACTTGAAACCTAGGGGAATATTTACAAGCCGCTATCACCATCACAACGTCACTTTTAAAGACGTTGTGGTGGTGATGTGGGCTTTGCTATATTTACAAGGCAGTTTTAAGCCACTTAAAGTGGCTTAACACTGCCTTGTAAATAAAGACCCCTTTCATGCTACGCTTAGCTTGAAAGGGGAGGTCAACGGGTGTTGCTGTGGGTGTTCCACCGCAACACCCATTGATTTTGACGCTGCCCCATATTTACAAGGGTGGCGCAAATATGGGGCAGCGCCAAAATTAAGACCAGGGAAAACCTGGTCTAACCCTAGAGCAATGAGGAGAAATGTTTATTTTCTCCTCATTTTGCTGTTTCCATGTGTGCTGCGTTGTGCAGCATACATGGAAACAGCAAAACACCTTCCTGCTCATAAACAAATATTTTGAAAAAATGCTGTTTTGCAACTTCTCTGTGTGCTGCATTCAGCAGCACACATAGAAGTTTCAAATCGTCATTTCAAATTGTTTATGTGCAGGAAGGGACACCTTCCTGCACATAAACAATTACTTGCCTCAACACAGGCACCCTTGCACTTGGTGCAAGGGTGTCTGCATTGGCACTAGGCAGCTATGTTTAGACCCAGCGCAGGGTGAAACACCAGGCTGCACCATATTCTTGTAAATATGGTGCAGCCCTGGGTTTCTAAAGTGACGGAGCGTTTTGTTAGCCTTCTTGTCTTAACGACATGCTTCACCACTTTGTTTGTAAATATGCCCCCTAATACTCCAAAAAAATAGAAAACTTGGCAAATCCACCAAGCATGAAATTATCTGTAATAGATATCACTAATTATCAGTAAGCGTGACCTATGATGCCTGCTGCCTGATAGGGTAAAATAAAACTTGTGTATACTAACAGATTTATATTTTGAACATTGTCTATTGGTTCATGACAGCTTTGAATTTCCTGAATACTTGATACAAAAATTGAATGTCAATAAAGTGGAAAGTCTATGCACCGATTTTCTCATTAACTCATGCAAGCGTTACTTCTCATGCAGCAATTCGTTGTCAAGTGAGGTAGGTGACAAGGACAAGTCTCGCTTTTCTAGATGAAAACAGTAAAAAAAAAACTGAGGTATTAGTTGAATGAAGAGGACTTTTTGATGCCAGGGAGCACTATGCCGGTAAGCTTCCCATGAAATCGGAACACCAGATCCATGAATGATGGTCTCACCATTGCTGTTCTAGTAGAGCAATGAGTGGATCAGACAGTTTATATTTCTAGCAGATGGACAAAGTGTTAGAAACTGAGTTTCTGGTTGGCAGAGGTATTCACCCTGTTCAAGCAGGAAAAACACTTTGAAAACACCACAAAAAACTTCACACCAGTTTAGAAAAATATTAATAAAACAAGACCAAAATGACAAAAATCCAATAAGTTGAAGTAAAGATATGAATTTTTAAAGAATAAACTGTTTTGTAGAGCTTAGAAACAAATAGTATCAACCGAGGCTATCTGGTTGCGCTTGACTGGGTCAAATCCAAAAGTTTGGACTAACCGCGATGGAGCGCGGGTCAGATACAGGGATCAGCCTTGGCCCACTGAACAGTACCTTGGATGTCTCGACGTCAAGGGCATTGCGGGGAGCAAGGGAGGCGATGCGTCATTTTCGATCTCGCAGGTGTAGGTGACTTATATGTAATAAAAAGGAAGGTGGGAGCTTGGCAAGTAGGTTAACTGCCTACACAGGCCGTGCAATTGTCAATTGTGGAGAAGCTAATGTTACCATGTTTTAAGTATAGAGCACATGCACTTTAGCACTGGTTAGCAGGGGAAAGTGCCCAGATTCATAAAGCCTGCAAAAAAAAGTCAGCAAAATCAGTAAAAACAGGAGGTCTGAAGGCAAAAAGTCAAGGGAACCCACACCAAGGATGCCAGGTCTAACACAAAGAATAAAATGTAGGCTTGTGTTAGCTCTTAAGAAAATATTTGGTGTGTGAAAAGTAATTAGTAACTGGGGTGGACAGAAATCCACTACAAGTAATAGAGTCACTGACCTGTTAGGTCCAGTTCAATGTTTTAATAATCTAAACCTGTACTCAAACCCTGGTAGCTGTGGCATAGAGCAAACAGTATTAACTTAGAGAAAATATGTGAAGCAAAATACAACACAATAAACATTCCACTCTAATAAGGGGAACCAAGGTATGATTTTTTAAAAATATTTAAGTGATAAGAGCGACAAAAAGGGCAAAGTTCAAATGGTAGTTAATGGTCACAGTAGACTGGGCCTGAGGTACGATGTAGAACGGGTCAGATGCACCCACTAAGTTGGTCACACTGGGGCTTCAAAGTAGAGAACTTTGAAAATTTGAAAGTCTAATCTGAAAAGGGACTTTGTCCTTTTTCGGCGGAACCATTATTTTCCATGTGAGACAAACTTGAAATTCAATCTAACGATGTGGAACTGCTGGTTAGATACATTTTATTGCTGGTCCCTTAAAGCTCTGGAGCTCTAAAACATGAAGAAGTCCCCCCAAACCTCTTTTGGTGCCCAAACAACCACAGAAGTACACTTCCAAGGCTCCTAGGGCCTCCGGAAGGGCATTCAGAGACTCACAGGGTGTCAGATAGAGGGCAATATCAATCTCCAATCCAGTTCCAGTTACTACTGGTCAGCTAGGATTCTTTGCAGGAATGCCATCTACAGCTTGTTTATATTCCTGGGGCCACCCAGGGGATCAGCTTTATGGTCCTTGGAGATGTTTCTGTTCTTGGATTTGAAATGGAAGTGGATCCTACCTCCTCAGGTCCTTCTTACAGATGACACATGCAGTAGGTTCAGTCTGCCTGGTGTCTTTTAGCATGTCCTGATGGGGTTCTTTGGAAGTGTCACATGTATTCCTGGTACTAGCTAGTGGATGGGAATGCCTCCTAACCAATGGTGAAAGAATTCCCCGGGGTAACCCTACCCACTTTTTCAGCAATTTCTGTTTGCCCTAATCCAAACAGGCCCAAAAAGCCTTGTGTTAGTGCTTTTTTGAAGATGGTAAAAGTCTTCTGCCTCACTAAACTTGGGCTCCGAGGGCTGGGAATGTGTGTGGAAGTGTCAAAGGGAAATCATCAATGTCCTCTCACACCTAAAACTAAAATGCCATGGGTGTATTTCTGCACCAGATACTACGACCTTATAGAAAATTTCAATAAACCAGTCATGGATCAGGCAACCTCAACATGATTTAGGGGTCAGAGAACATAAAGAGGGAACAGGACAACAGTGCCCACGTGTGCAGAGTCTAAAAATCAACAATAAAATGGAGCCAAAAAAAAGTAGGGTGCCTATGAAAAAGGGGCATTTTCTCACATTACACATTACTCACCTGAACTACTGTTTTACTTAGTTTTAATATATTAGAGTTATTTATTTATTAATCATTAAAGTGCTTTCACAGTACTAGATTTAAAAGTGCACAGGTTAATGCAATATATCAGCATATAGACAACTTTCAATAGAAGAGGACACATTGAAATACAAATAATACAAAAATCACAGAGATCATTAAAATCCCCAAAACATTCCAAAAAACCTCATCAATTAGTAAAAAATATTCACTGTGGGGGAATTTAACAATAGATAAAGTGCTTCCGCGTGCGTTACTTAAAAGTGCCTAGAAAGAACTGGATTAATACATTTTGTGCCAGATTTTCAAAAATGTCACGCAACACAGCGCAGTCCACAAAGAAGCTGTGCTGCATTGCGTGATATGGAGTGAGCAGGAGAGCGACATATCTTCAGAGCTATGGCTCTCTCCTCCCGTTTTCCTAGTGCCAGCATTGATTTCAGCTGCTGTACGCCATGCACACACCTTAGCGACATAGCGATTAGGTGTATGCCTGAATCTAGCATAGGTTTTGTACAGGAAGGGTACCCTTCCTGTACAAAATACTATGCCTAGACAAGTTTCAAAGCTGGTACCACTTTGTATGTGTACTGCACAGTGCAGCACGCATACAAAGCCAGAAAAGCACGAAGAAATGAAAACATTTGTCCCGTTAGCACCTCCTTTGAAGTGGTGTAAACTTTTGGCGCAAAGCCCTGTCTAAAATTCTTTGTAGATACGGTTTTGCATCAAAAGGCATGGGTGATTGCATGGGAGAGCCTGTGTACCACCCATGTAACGCCCCCTCAGCACTAATTAACGCAGAGCAGTGCTTTGCGCTACTTTTAGGTTGCTTTCCAGTGCAAAACAAGTTTTACACTGGAAAGTAAATTCCCCCAAAAACATTTTTCTCTGGTTAGTGTCACTTTTGTGATGCTAACCCAGCTTAAATTGTTTGAAAATCTACCCCTATCCTTTATATGAGACTACTTGTGCTACCAATAATGGACTTTAACCCCACTGGGTTGGCTCAGGTGTTGATAATAATTGCAGGTTATGCCACAGTTATCAAGAATCATGGTTTCATTTGTTATGCTGCTGCCCTGCATTAGATCATCAAAGGTGACTACTGGTAAAGCCTATTTTTTTGGCAGAGGGAGTATGTTCTTGTTCACAGGCATCTTCCTTTTGCTTTAGCAGTAGATCACCTGGGGCGCTTGGGAGATGTGCTAACTTTGTTAATATTTTAAATCAATCTTTATTGAATGTTCGGGCAACAGCCCTCCCTTTGAAACAACATCAGATGTTTATGACATAGTTTGTAATATGCACTGGGCTATTTGTTCAATAGTTGGGATGTAAGTAGGAGCTGAGTTGGAGAATGGTGTTCTCCGGATAGACGATGCTCGTTTATCGGGTTAAAAATCTCTTAGAAAGAATGCCTTTGCACTTTTAAGTGTCCCCTAAATGAAGATTACATTGGGCGTTTTGGTGGGTACCTTTGCATTTTGCATTCCCCTTGGATAGGGTGGTTCCAGGAGGATAGGCCGGAGGCAATAGGAGGGACAATCCCAGTTAGCATTAAGCATAAGAGGGTATACCAGAGGCACTAGGTGTGATAACTTGAGTGTGCAATAACCACTTTGTCCCTCTATATTGTATTGTTTCATTGGTGTACACGGAAAGGTGTCAATGCAATTTGGTTCACCGCATTTATAAAACAGCTCAGTGTATTTATTGCTTACCTCGTAATGTGAACATCTTTTTACACTGACGGTGAACTTTTAGTGGGTATGTAATTATGTTTTATCTTAGGAATGAAATTGTCTATTTTAGATTTGGTTAGATCTATGCACTCACTATGCACTTTAAACAAGGTATACTGTGCAAACTACTCGAATAATGGAATCTTGCAAATTTTATTGCTAATTAAGTACTTTGAAAATTCTGTATATTATGTTGATTTTCTTTTAAATTGTTATGGTTTTAATTAACTATACAATAAAACATATTACTTACTTACATACCCCTTTTTCTGCAGTTGTAGAAGGCCCAGGCAAAACAAAAAAAACCATGATTCAAATCCTGTTTTACAGCCCCACAATTTTGACAACCAGGATGAAAGGCGACACCTCCTTTTTAATCCAAACATTTTCACCAATTGGTATTTGGTTGAACCTAAATTTCATAAAAAATCTGCATACTAAGGGGCATAAATTGGCCTTTAAATAAAATTGCGTCTCATCGCATCTTACAAACATACAACTTTAAGTGAAGAGTTTTTTTTATCAGGGAACAGTGATGCAAGTCTTCATAAAAACATCTTGTCTTAGCAACCTTTTTTAAAAGAGACTTTAAAACACCACAGCTCAGACATGATAACACCTTATCGCTATTCAAATACTAGACTTGCATCTTCTATGGTCTAGGTAAAAGTCAAATAGAGGCTTGTAAAATATTCAATTGGATTGTCTTTGACTTTGCGGAACAAGTTGAGAACACGTACCTATATTTACCACGTAGAGTCTGAGGTAGTCTCCATACTTGCCCAACCTCCTTATATGATAGTCATTGATACTGCTATCTCTATTTCTGGCTCTGTGGATCAACAGTAAGTAAGTAAGTAACTTTATTGTATATGATTAATTAAAACCATTACAAAAATACAGTCAAATCATGTTTCAAAAAAGAGAGATATTAAAAGGACTATAAACAATGAGTAATGTCCAAATCAATAAGTTCGTAAGTGTTTACAAATTTGTCGAGCCTTGGCTACTGCATATAGTGGGACGGGCCGACCTGGATTCACTTTGTTGCCCTCGCCCTGGCAGATTCAATTGTTAGGGTATGCAACAATTGTGAAGCAATAGAGGTCAAGGAGCTTAACAGCAACTGGCTCAGTTAGTTTCCTTTTTGTTTGTTCATCCGAGGTGCTGGAACCTGACCAGGGACCTTCTATGGCTGACCAGGGTATCTTCAGTTGAGGAAATTGTGGTTACTTGTAGTAGCAGCGTTAGCTATTGACAGGGCTGATAATGTGTGGCGTTTTCCAGCTTGAGTTCTGCTTGTGTCAGAAATTTAACCAGTTTAGCTGCAGATCCTTGGGGTTAAAGCATGTAATCACAGCCTGTCTCCGGGTGCGGATCCCTTGGAGATTGAATTGCGATTTGAGTAGGCATGCCCTCTCCTCCTTTAGGCTGGTGCATGAGCAGATTAAGTGTGCCATGTCCTCGATGTCGTTGCTGCACAAGCGGCAAGTGGTCGCGGATTGCCCCCTCGACCATGTTGGGAGGTGCAGGATTGCTTGCAATATTCCTAGCCAGTATTTTGCATTTTTTTCTTTTGCCTTCCTAGAAAATCCCAGGCTAAAGTATGTCTGTATGTAAGGCGAATTATATCCATTGATTGTCATCCAGGCGTGGCTTCTTTAAGCAAAGATAGCTTTATCTTCCGCTAGGGAGAGTTTCCTTATTGCCTTTTTAACTGCTTGCTTGAAGACTGTGTGGGTGGTTTGAGTTTCCCAGAGCTCAGAGAGACCAGTGGTAACCAGAGAATCCTTTAAGTATTGTCTGGCTGGCGATGTTGCTCTAAACTGAAGCTCTTGCCAGAGCTGGTGATTCAATGTATTTGGTTTGTGTTCCTGGTTTTATGCCGGCAAGTTATGTAAGACCCTTGCCTTGCCAGGTGTTGCTTGGTTAGACCAAACTCTAACCGGATCTGCGCTGGAGAAACGTAGGTTAAGATATTAGACAGGACTCTGTAGGCCCTAACTACAGTGATGTCCAAGATTTTTGAGTCCCTTCCCCTCAGGGCTTCACTCCCATAGGTGATGGTAGGTAAGATTTTGGATTGTGCTACCCGGAGGAGGGGGGAAAGAGTGAGCCCTGTTAGTTTTGATTTTAGCTGCCTTAGTGATGTTGCTATAGCCATTTCTTTTCTTCCGATCGTCTCGAGTTGGCTAGCTAATTGTCTGCCTTCATCGATGATTACCCCTAGGTATTTGTAATTGGGGGTGTTCGCAATTGGCTTTTTTGCAGGTACCAGATGTAATTGCGTTGTTTGCCACTTTTTATTGTCAAGGTTTTTGTTTTTTCATGGTTCACTGCATACTCTTTTATTTTATTGAGGAGGCGTTGCATGCCCACTTGGGTATGGCTAGCCAGGACCACATCGTCGGCGTATAAAATGCTAGAAATGGCTTTGCCGCCTAGTCGAGGAGCGTGTGCACTGCATGAGTTTAGGGTTTGTGACATTTCCGCCATATAGAGGTTGAACAATGTTAGGGCAAGCACGCATCCTTGTTTAAGCCCCTTGGTGATCAGGATGTGCTTTGAAAGATGTGTGCCATTGCCTAATTTGACCTGCATCCATGTGTCAGTGTGGAGATGTATAAGCAGGTTCAGAAGTGCTAACTGGATTCCCCAGCATGCCAATTTCCTCCACAATCTTGCTCGGTCGACATTGTCGAAAGCTGCCCTGAATTCGATAAAACAAAAATGGAGCACCTGTTTTGTTGTCTTTGCCATGTCAATAAGTAGTGACATAGTTAATATGTTGGTTGATGTACCTGTGTCTTTGCAGGATCCAGTTTGGTTTGAGGGGATTATTTCATTCTCCTTAGCCCAGTCCTGAAGATCTATCAGGAAGGTACCGGCAAAGTACTTTGCCTCAATATCCAGCAACGCAATGAGGTGGTAATTTTTCAGGGAGGATTTTTCTCAGTTCTTATGAATCAGAGAAATTATAGAACCCTTACAGGAGACTGGTAGGTGCCCGAGCTGTCTGATTCTTCGGAAGAGAGGGTCCAGGGTACCTGACCAAAACTCTGGGTCTTGTTTGAAAAGAGCTGGTGGAATCCTGTTTGGCCCCGGTGCCCCTTCTCTCCTTCCTTTTGAAATGTGTTGCTTGATGGTTATTATGTGAGTTAGGTTGTCCGCTTCCTCCAGGTGCCCTTCAATTGGAGTGAAATGTATCAATTGAAGGTTCGGGTTAGTACTTAACCCTGTCTTTGCTGGTTGAAATGGGATTCCAGGAAGGCTGTCCAGGACTCCTCTGTGATGTGTGATGATACCTCTCCATGTGTGCCGGGTGCAGTACTTTGTTTATGGTGGCCCAGAAGCGCATGCTGTTATTTGCTTTTGAGTCACAGACACGTTTTGTCCAGAACGCTTTTTCGTTAGACCTGTTAATGTCCCACTTCAGTTTTTTGATCTTACTTCTCTGATGGCGTAATGATAGATTGATTTTCTGGTCTCTGGAATGGTGCCTCAGTGATCTGAGCAGTTTGTGTATTAATTTTTTAATGTTTTCAGTTCGCTGTGTGCTAGAGGCCCAGCCCTCATCTCTTGTCTCGTAGGGTGGCTTGTATTTGGAAATAGATGAAAAGGAACTCAAAGTTTGGCAGTGAAAGTTTCCCATTTTCTAACTGGGTTATCTATAAGGTAGTTTTGGTCCTGTAGCAAAGACTTTGTGGCTTGAAGGACCTCCCCTGTGTTTACCAGTGAAGATTTGATGCGTTTTAAGTTTATATTGTGGGATGCGTGCGTGCCCCCTATATGGAGTGTTGGCTTAGGTGTAGTTGTCCCCTAAACGGAACCCTGCTATGTGGTGGAAGAGTGAGAGGAGACCAAGGTGTAATCTAGAGTTGAACATGTGGTTTCTAAATAGAATGAGGCTGCTGGTGGGGAATCTTCATGTAATCCTCCATTCAGTGCCCCTAGGTTGATATGCTCCAAGTATTCCAGTAATTTCCTAGCCGTCTTGGTCAGTCTGCCATGCGCTCTTCTTGTTTGGGCTAGTATGTTCCAGTTGAGAGATCTTGGGCTAGCACTTCCTCGTTTTCTGATGAGCCTAAGATTTGTAGGTTTAGATCCCCTGAGAGAATGAGGTTTGGAGTGTTCTGCAAGCTTATGACAGCAGGTGGTCCACAAGGTGCCTAGATTCATAAATGTTTTGTTTTGGGTTTATATAAGTATTGATGATTAGCACCTCTTCCTTGGAGCCTTTAAGGTTTAAAACTAGCTTAATAGAATTTACCGATGTTAAGGGAGAGGGAATTTCCTTTGCGGTGTAGCTATTTTTTATTGAGACGTAAGTTGCTAGACCACCTGATAAATAACCGTATTGTTATTTCCTAAATGCTGGTGTATGGAAGCAGATAAAGCCTTGTAGTTGGTATTGCTCTGACATCCATGTTTCCTGCAGTAGGACAATGTCGAATGAGTTGAGGTATGACTTAATCTCAGGATCAACTACCTTGCTTTTCAGCCCATTGATGTTCCATGAGCAGAAGCGCGAGGTTGATTTGTCCTGTCGTGGCTGCCTTTTATGATGGGTGTTTTGTCATCGGGAATCCGTATTTGTATTGATGGTTCTGGAGATCTGCCGGGTTCCCAAGTGCATAGGAGGATACTGCGTTTGGCCAAATTGGTTGCTGTATGCTCGTTCCCTTACAGGCGACCGGCCTAATGCTCCCCTGAGCACAGAGGAGGTAGTTTCTCTGCTGCCATTGATGGATCGACATGCTAGCTGTAAGGCTCAGAAAGCTAGGGGAAATTTAAATAATGGGGACGAGTATTCTACAGGCTTGGGTCACTGGCACGCAAATAGGGTCTAACTTTGTCCTTTTTAGGATTAATCTGAAAAGGTGAGATAATCATACTTAGGGTGGAGAAGACTGCCTCGTAAAATGATTATCCCTTTTGGAAAGGTTTTCCCTTTTTCCTCAGAAGTTTAGCTAAAATAATCAGTTAACAATATTTCCCTATTAATGACTTGTACTTATCTTTAAATAATATCTGCCATAAATATACCAGATTATGTATGCCATACATTTGCTACTTATCTTCTCGCTTGATGTGTTGCAGTAGTGGGGGTGATATAATTTTCATAGCTGTGGCCATTGCCCATTATACCACTATGGCATGTTACTCATTGGCACCAATCCCTAGCAATGACCCAAACAGGATCCCTTAAGAGGTATGGGCAATCTAATGAATATGCATGGTAATCACAGTATTGGTATATAGAGGTACCATTTACATGCCATAAATAATATACATAAAGACATCTTCCTAGGAGTGGACTCAGTCATGATGTGTCATAATACCAGCATCTTGAGAAAAAGCCAAGAGAAACATGTGGCATCTCCTGCCAGGTATCTTGGAGTGTCATTGATTGGAAATTATTAAACATTTTCTGAGATTAGACTAGGCAACACAAAAGAAAAGTGTCTCTCACAGCTATCAGACAAAGACTTGCCACAATGGCCACAGTAACTCTAGGAGATAGGGAAGTGGAACTGGCTACAATAATATTGCAGGTTAACCATTTCACTGGAAAGGATACTTAAGGAACTCAAATGAAAATCCTAACATTGAACACATGGCTACAACAAAGGGCATTAGGGGACATTTAAACCATGGGTATTTATCTTCCAATACCCGGTCCAAAGCCGGGAGGCCCATCTTGGGTAGCTGTCATGCTTTTCAAGTGACATATGTATTCATTCAAGAGAAAGAGTCCCAATTAAGAGAATAAAAGACTAAAAAAAGATTTGACTGCCTGGTATATATTTGTTCATCTGATGAGCACTGTTACCAGTAT
This sequence comes from Calotriton arnoldi, assembly GCA_963921515.1. Classification (NCBI taxonomy): domain Eukaryota; kingdom Metazoa; phylum Chordata; class Amphibia; order Caudata; family Salamandridae; genus Calotriton; species Calotriton arnoldi. Next base: position 1,413,628 of record CAWUFW010002154.1, on the reverse strand, counting down.
TCACAGGATCAAGCGCATAGTAGATGCTGTTTTAGTACTCTGAAGAAGAAGCTCACTGGTAAATGGGAAGAGAAGTATTCAGACCAAAAAAGATGACTGCTTCCACGAACCACAAAAGGTGCACCTTAAGGGGAAGTTGTTATAGATGAACCATTTTCCAAGTAGTGCCTACAGAAACTTTGTGATAAGAATGGGCTTTAAACAAGCCCTGTATCTTTTATAATAAGCATTGGCAAAGCCAGCAATCTCACTTGTGATACTGGGGCACAAACCTATTGGATTTGCCAGGGCTTTCGTTTTCCTAGATCGTCATCAAGCATGTGTATAGAGGGCAGGTGTTTTTGAAGGCTTTTTCTTAAGGTTTATGAGAAAGTACTCTAGGATGGCCACCAAGTTCATATGCATGAATAGTGACCATTTTGCAATAATTTTTCATTTGCTGCAATAAACAAAATAAAAAATAATATATATATATATGAGTCAAGTATCTGTCAATTTTTTAGACACACAGATATATGTACATAACAATAGAATAGAAACTAGACTCTATAGGAAAGAAACATCAGGCAATTCTACCCTGCACGCAAGTAGCTCACATCCAAAACATCTCATAAATAGTATACCTTATGGTGAGATGCTGCGCCTCAGACGTATCTGCAGTAATGAGCAAGATCTGAGAAGGGCACAAGAGAGCAGCAAATTGAGATTTTGGGAGAGAGGATACCCTGAACAAGTAATCAACAAAGCAATTACTAAATCTATGGTGCTTAGCAGGGAAGAGCTAATCAGTGACAAACAACAGAAACCACGAAAAACATTAGGGAAAGAGAAGACAGAAAAGGCCGACCAATTTAGCGTCATTATGAGATATAGCAGACAACAGAATAGTCTACGCAAAATTGTCCATAAAAACTGGCCATTGGTTCTGAATGATCCGGTGATAGGACCCCTGCTACCGCAGAGGGTGTCCATCACCTACAGTAGAGCACCATCCATGAGGGATTCACTTGTGAACACCAGCCCAGAAATAATTGAAAACACGAACTGGTTATCAACTAACAAAGGGTTTTATAAATGTAAAACATGCAAGGCTTGTCAGCACGGGGTCAATACCAAAACATATAAAACCCCTTTTAGCAATAAAGAGTACAAAATCCAGAAACTCCTTACGTGTAAGACAGAATATGCAATATACATGCTGGAGTGCCCTTGCGGCCTCCAGTACGTGGGTAGCACAAGATTGCAAGTACATAAGCGCATATTACAACACCTCCGCGCTATTACCAACCAGGATAGTACTTATCCGGTAGCACGGCATTTTAGGGAGGAACATGATTCTAACAATGGAGGATTAAAATACTTTGTTGTAGATGCAATATCACCCAGTAGACGAGGGGGTGATAGGGAATCTAAACTGAGAAAGTTAGAGACCAGATACATTATACAACTAGATTCCAAAAACCCCGGCGGATTAAATGCCACAGAGGATTTACACACCTGTTTAGGATGAGAAATAAGACAACCTTGCAAGACCTATCTATAGTACACAGCATTTTTAATGATTTTAGTGATTGCAAATCCATGAAATGTTGAGATACTAACGCTGATACAAAGGTTCAAGTGATGCAATATGTAAATATATCCAATTCAGATAAAATTATAATTGATTTTAGATCATATATAACAAAGTGTTCATTAATTGATTCATATGTAATTTTATAGCAATATAGATATTTTTGTATATATTTATATATCTATCTATTTATATATTTATTCATCAATTTTAATATGTATTTTTATAGGAGTATATGTTTACAACATGTTAGCATCAAGTCAAGCAGGATTTTGCACAGGAATACAGTACCTGATTCCCACACTAAAATCCTACCAAAATAAGCACATAAGGGTATGAAACCAGAATTTATTTCTATTGATGGGATCAACAAAAAACACAACCATAAATAGTAGGTGGATGACCGAGCGTAATAAGACAAAACCCAAGTAAACCACCGAAACATTCATATTTAGTCTAAGACTCACTGAACTGAATAAGGAATTTTTTAACAGATCGATACACACAGCTAAAACCATTACACACATCACTAAGATTTTAATGCACATTAAATAATAATAGACATTGATATCTCTGACAATAGACCAACATGACATACACCTAATCACTAACAGGGGTAAAGTGGATTCAACCACGATATGAAAAGTCAACTAGGTATACAAACCAACACACAGCATAGTTTATAATTGAGTGATACTTATCATATGCAGGAAAGAAACTCAGAAAACTAGCTGGTATCTATAGGAGAGATATATACAATGTTGATTTACTTGAAATTAAGTACAACAATGTTTATGGATAAAATGTATACTATAGTAACAATGAGTTTAGATCATTGTCATTAGAGATAACAGTCAAGTCGAAATAATTTTAAAAAGCACTTACGAGGCTTTTTGATAATTTTTTCTATGTCTATGGTTGCACAACTCACGTGAGAGTAATCAGCATGCACTTGTCACTTTAAAAACGGTTCCAAAACGATTGTACGATGTCATGTGATCAAGGCTCGGACAAGCCGAAACGTTATGGCGGCATAGCAATAAAATGATTTTGCACCAAATCGATGGTCCGTGTCCGTGTTGGGAGAGTGAATTCCAAAGTAACGTGGAGTGAAGTGATATATATATATATATATATATATATATATATATATATATATATATATATATATTACCTACTGGCGGTCGCCAGTAGGCAGTTATAGCTTACATCTAGAAAACCCTGGCACTCAAAATATCTCAGATTATATTGATGACATAATACTGTCTAACCTAGCAAAAAGAAAGAAAAAGAAGAAATCCTCTTAACACAGGAAACACGGGAAGTGCATTTATCAAGACATTCATTAGTTTATTTGTTACATATCAAAGTACAAAAATTAATACAAGAAGTTGCAAGGACTCAGACACTTCAGTCTGGATAATACAGTCAAAAATCTCTACAATGATGGAGATAGTGATCCAGTCCTTGTTGCAAAGAACATGAAACAGCCAACACGCGTTTCGTCACCACCGTGACTTTCTCAAGGCTGTGAAAACAATAGTAAAAACACGTATAAACATTTATTATATCCCTACAATGTCTAATACATCCTATCCACATAGGACATTGTATAGGCAGGATATAGCAGGAAAAGAAGGTCTGAAACCATGAAAAAAGGTGCAGAAATATAACAAGTAGTGTAGAAAATGGAAATAAATGTGACACAGAGTAAAGGTAAACCCAAATCCGAAAATCGCATAAAGAAGAAAAGAAAAAACATATTGTGATGTGTTCCAAACCATTTAGTGCATAAGACAAGCAGAAAAGTGAACGTGAAGAAACATTGATCGTAGGACCACCAATGTGATGCAAAACAGTTGTGTATCCAAAAGAGTATAGCTAAGACTCATAACCTTAGAGATATACGAATTGTTCGAGGAAGTTGGATGCCTCAACTGTAGTGGTAAGCAGATGTAATTGGAGTAAATCTGTAATATCAGCATACAAAGCTGAAAACATAAGAGTTACCAAAAATCAGAAAAACAAATCTGAGTGTTTAAAGTGAAATTATAAAGTCTAGCTTGGCTGTATGCTCACTCTGTAATTGTATCTAGGCCATTTTCGGTCTCCGTTGCCGTAGCTAAAACATTTAATCGTGTCCTGAAAGACTCGTATTTGAAATCTGTCTGTTAACAAAGAAATGATATATTCTGAATTAAAATTGCAAATTAGAATTTGTCGGGTATGTCAACCATACACCCGCAATTACATATAAGATTTTCAAATAATAACGTCCCCAGGGCTATAACAAATAGTAAGTGTGGGGGGGCTTGAGCCCCCCACACTGTCCCAGGGACCACCACCTCGCCGGGGCACTAATTATTGAAATATGGGGGTCCATTGCGGCCCCCCGGCCCCGGGGACCACCACCTCGCCGGGGATTTAATACTGATGGGAGGAGGGCCGCATGGGCCCCCTCCTGGAGCCCTCTATGGCCCTGGGGACCACCACCCCCCAGGGCCAGCTCCAGCAATGTCCCGGGGTGCCCACCCCCAGGACATTGCAGTTTGCAATGGCAGGGCGGGAGCACTGCACCCGCCCTGTCATTGCAAACTTCTGCTTTGCTTCATGGAAGCGAGAGCAGGAAACCTGCTCCTACTTCCACGAAACAAAGCAGCATTGCTTTTGGACAAGGGGACCTGCATGTCAGCAGCTCCTCTTGTCCAAAAGCAATGCTGGCTCCCGCCGGAGGTGAGGAGCCAGCTGGGACCGCAGGGGCATTGGGGCTCCCCCCATGGTCCCCAACGTAATGCCAGGCCCTGGGGGATGGGATCCCCGGGGCCATAATTGGCCTCAGGAGGGGTGCCACGTGGCCCCCCTCCAAATAACAAAAAAAAAAGGCTGGCCAGGCCCCGGAGGATGGGGTATCCGGGGCCAGAAGTAGCCCGGGAGGGGGGTCACTTGGCCCCCTCCCTGTTTTATTTATTTATTTATTTTTAAATAAGGCCGGACCCAGGGGATGGGGTGCCAGGGGCGCCAAAATTGGCCACAAGAGAGGGCCCATGCAGCCCCCCTCCAAAACTATTAAAAAAAAAAGCAGGGCAGGCCTCGGGGGATGGGGTCCCCGAGGCCAAAAGAGGGCCACCTCCCGTCAAAAATAAAATAAAAAATGAGGCATATCCCCTGGGGATGGGGTCCCGGGGCCGAAAAAGGCCTCGGGAGGAGTGCCGCGCGGCCCCCTTCCTGTTTTTTTTTTTTTTTCTAAAAATGGGTCAGGCCCTGGGGGATGGGGTCCCCAATGCCCACAAAATATTAAGAGAAGTGGGGCCACACAGCCCCCCTTGTAATAAATAAAAAAAAGCAGAAGCCGGCATATCTCCGGAGGCCCCGCCCCCTCCCTGCACCACTATGTAAACTCACCTCCTGGTGCGTTCTGGATTGGGGGTTAAGTCTCCTTGAATCCTAAGGGTCCTTAGGGGCCAACTAGCCTATCAGGTACCTCCAGTAAGCCCAACACAGTGGGATTGCTGAGAGGTGGTCCGAGGGCACGCCCCTTTTTATACCCCTCTGCAAACGCGCCTCTTGGCACACTGCTGGTGGGGCGATGAGGTCCTCTTGTGTCCTGAGGACCTCAGGACTGAAGTGGACTTCCTCCCCCGAGCAGCAGTGCGCCAGGCGGCACGTTTGCAGAGTGGTGTAAAAATGGGGCATGGCCTCGGACCACTCTCAGCAATCCAGCTCTGTGGGGCTTACTGGAGGTAACAGGAGGGCTAGTTGGCCCGCAGGGACCCTCAGGAGGCAAGGGGACTTCATCCCCCAACCAAGAGCGCGCCAGGAGGTGCGTTTGTAGAGTGGTGGACAAAGGGGACGTGGCCTGTGTCCACCTCTCAGCAATCCCACTGTGTGGAGCTTACTGGAGGTAACAGGTAGGCTAGCTGTCCCCTAACCACCCCCAGCAGTAAAGGGGACTTTAATCCCCATCGAAGAGCTTGCCAGGGAGCGCGTGTGCAGACTGGTGGGCAAAGGGGGCTTGGCCTGCTATGAGAACTTACCAATGCTGCTGTGTGGGACTTACTGGAGGTAATAGGAGGGGTAGTTGGCCCCCAAGGTTCTCCTAAGGGGGCAACTACCCCTCCTGTTACCTCCAGTAAGTGCCACACAATGGGATTGCAAAGAGGTCTTCGGAGGCCATGCCCCCCTTTCTCCACCACGCTGCAAACGCGCCTCCTGGCACACTACGGGTTGGGGGATGAATTCCACTTTTCTCCTGAGGGACTTTGGGGGCCAAGAAGCCCTCCTGGTACCTCCTGTAACTCCTACGCAGCGGAATTCCTGAGTGGTGGTCGGAGGCCCAGCCCCCTTTCTCCACCTCTCTGCAAACTCGACTACTAGTTAAAGAAGCGTTTGCAATGTAATAGGTTTTGCATTTGCAAGAGTTAGAGCTATTTGCGTTGTAAATGTAAAAGTGGTTTATTAATGTTTCTTGGAGTGGATGTAGGTTGTGTGCAGTGGAATTATGTGGTATGTTGTGCAGTGAAATTATGTGGATAGAAAGTATGTGGTATTTAGTGTATAGGAATTATGTAGAGTCAGATTATGTGGTATGGAGAGTAATTATGTGGTATGGTAGTCTGTGTTGTGGAGTGGTAACCTCAGGTTTAGTCTTCCTCGTTTCCATAGAAGCTAAACTATAAACTCAATGAGACAAAAAAAAGAAGGAACCACTCAGGAGCACTTCTGGACCTAGTCAGAGGTATGAGCAGGGACACTGGAATTATGTGACTGTTTGGCTGCACAGACTTTTGCACAATTATACATTTTCCGCATTTGCCACATAATCCATCATCTTCTGAATAATCTGCAGATTTGAACAAAAAAAACCTTGTTTCTAGCTCAAACGGCTCAAACGTTACCAAAAATACAGCGACAAGTGTTACAGCGTGGTGGAAGGCCCTTTGCAAACCTAGAATGGTCACCTGTTACTTATTGCTAAATGTGGGTATTAAATTGGTACTAATGGTGTGCAAACTACTCTTTTCTTTCTGCACCTCTCTTGCCTCTTTCTGCATTTCTGTTGCTTCTTTCTGCACCTTTCTTTCTGTTTCTGCACTTCTGTTGCTTCTTTCTGCTCATCTCTTCCACTTTCTGCACCTCTCTTGCCTCTTTCTGCACCTCTGTTGCCTGTTTCTGCAACTTTCTTGCCCCTTTTTGTAGTTCTCTTCCCTCCTTCTGCACTTCTGATGGTTCTTTTGCACCTCTCTTGCCTATTTCTGCACCTCTCTTGCCTCTTTCTGCACCTCACTTGCTTCTTTCTGTACCCCTCTTGCCTCTTTCTGCACCCTTCTTCCCTCTTTCTGTACCTCTTTTGCCTCTTTCTCTACCCCTGTTCCCTTTTTCTGCACCTCTCCTGCCTGTTTCTGCACCTCTCTTGCCTCTTTCTGCACCTCTCTTGCCTATTTCTGCACCTCTGTTGCCTCTTTCTGCACCTCACTTGCTTCTTTCTGTACCTCTCGTGCCTATTTCTGCACCTCTGTTGCCTCTTTCTGCACCTCACTTGCCTCTTTCTCTACCCCTGTTCCCTCTTTCTGCACCTCTCCTGCCTGTTTCTGCACCTCTCTTGCCTCTTTCTGCACTTTTCTAGCTTCTTTCTGCACCTCTGTTGCTTCTTTCTGCACCCCTCTTACCTCTTTCTGCAACACTGTTGCTTCTTTCTGCACTTCTCTTGCTTCTTTCTGCACCTCTGATGCTTCTTTCTGCACCCCTCTTACCTCTTTCTGCATCTCTGTTGCTTCTTTCTGCACCTCTGATGCTTCTTTTTGCACCCCTCTTGCCTCATTCTGCACCCTTCTTCCCTCTTTGTGCAACTCCCTTGCCTCTTCTACACCTCTCTTCCCTCTTTCTGCAACCCTCTTGCCTCTTTGTGCACCTCTCTTGCTCTTTCTGCACTTCTGTTGGTTCTTTTGCACTGCTCTTGCTTCTTTCGGAACCTCTCTTGCAAATTTCTGCACCCCTCTTGCCTCTTTCTGCACCCCTCTTCCCCCATTCTGCACCTCTTTTGCCTGTTTCTGCAACTTTCTTGCCTCTTTCTGCACTTCTTTTGCCTCTTTCTGCACCTCTCTTGCTTTTTTCTGCACCCCTGTTGTCTCTTTCTGCACTCGTCTTCCCTCTTTCTGCACCTCTCTTGCTTCTTTATGCACCTCTCTTGCTTCTTTCTGCACCCTTCTTCCCTTTTTTGCATCCCTCTTGCCTCTTTCTGCAGTTCTCTTGCCATTTTCTGCACCTCTCTTGCCTCTTTCTGCACCTCACTTGCCTCTTTCTGCACTTCTCTTGCTTCTTTCTACAGCTCTGTTGCTTCTTTCAGCAATTCTCTTACCTCTTTCTGCACTTCTCTTGCTTGTTTCTATTCCTCTCTTGCGTCTTTCTGCACCTCTGTTGCCTCTTTCTGCACCTCACTTGCTTCCTTCTGCACCCCTCTTGCCTTTTTCTGCATCCCTCTTCCCTCTTTCTACACCTCTCTTGCCTCTTTCTGCACCCCTGTTCCCTCTTCCTGCACCTTTCCTGCCTGTTTCTGCATCTCTCTTGCCTCTTTCTGTACCTCTGTTGCTTCTTTTTGCGCTTCTCTTGCATCTTTCTGCACCTTTCGCGCCTCTTTCAGCACCTCTGTTGCTTCTTTCTGCACTTCTCTTCCTTCTTTCTGCACCCCTCCTGCCTCTTTCCGTACCCCTCTTGCCTCTTTGTGCACCTCTCCTATCTCTTTCTGCACCCCTCTTGCTTCTTTTTGCACCCCTATTGGTTCTTTCTGCACTGCTCTTGCTTCTTTCTGCACCTCTTTTGCAAATTTCTGCATCCCTCTTGCCTCTTTCTGCACCCTTCTTTCCTATTTCTCCACCTCTCTTGCTTCTTTCTGCACTTCTCTTGCTTCTTTCTGCACTGCTCTTGCTTCTTTCTGCACCTCTCTTGCAAATTTCTGTATCTCTCTTACCTCTTTCTGCACCCCTGTTACCTCTTTCTACACCTTTTGTGCCTGTTTCTGCACCTCTCTTGCATCTTTCGGCACCTCTGTTGCATCTTTCTGCACTTCTCTTGATGCTTTCTGCACCCCTCTTGCCTCTTTCAGCACCTCTGTTGCTTCTTTCTGCACTTCTCTTGCTTCTTTCTGCACCCCTCTTGTCTCTTTCTGTACCCATTCTGCCTCTTTGTGCACCTCTCTGCCTCTTTCTGCACCTCTCTTGCCTTTTTCTGCAGTTATCTTGCCTCTTTCTGCACCTCTTTTGCTTCTTTCTGCACTTTACTTGCCTCTTTCTGTACCCCTCTTGCCTCTTTCTGCACCTCTGTTGGTTCTTTCTGCACTGCTCTTGCTTCTTTCTACAAATCTCTTGCTTCTTTCTGTACCCTTCTTCCCTTTTTTGCATCCCTCCTGCCTCTCTCTGCAGCTCCCTTGCCATTTTCTGCACCTCTCTTGCCTCTTTCTGCACCTCACTTGCCTCTTTCTGCACTTCTCTTGCTTCTTTCTACACCTCTGTTGATTCTTTCAGCAATTCGCTTGCCTCTTTCTGCACTTTTCTTGCCTGTTTCTGCACCTCTCTTGCCTCTTTATGTACCTCTCTTTTTTTATAAACATATTTTCTTGATTTTATGAAGATCAATACAAGATTACTGTACGATACAGGACATATGAATAATGGCATTTGTGAGAATACGGAAGTGGCATTCCACTGCATATCCAGTATCGAAGGAAGACATACTTTGAACAAAAACAACATCAACAACCGCATCGTACCAAGCGAGAACCTGCGCGTATTTCCGTCCCACGTCTCATGGTAAGATGTGCCCCTATAGCGGGTGTAAATTGCCTTGAATGATGACAGTATTAGCTATGTGCACCTGCTTCGGCAAGTGATAAGGGATCCCCGTAGTGTGTGTCTCAAAGGGTATATGTCTGAATGCGGCCCACGGCTTCCAGATCTTGGTGTGTTTGTGGGGACAGCCCCGGGCAGTAAACACCAGCCATTCGAGTTCCATGGCATAGTCCAAGCCCCCCTTCCAAGTCGATAGGCGAGGGGGATTTTCGGCTTTCCAGTGTTGTGCAATGTCCCTTTTGGCTAGTGTCAAGCCCAGAAATAATAGGTGCCTTTTGTAGATATTGCCCCCAATTTCATCTGTGCAATGCAGAAGTGTGAGCTTGGGGGATCGTGGGATATCCCAATGTAATACGTCTGATAAACATTGTATAACCCCACCAAAATCTGTCCAGGGTGGGGCAAGTCCAGACTGTGTGCAGGAAGGTGCCCTCATCTACGCAGCAGGGAAGACACAGGGGAGAGGCGATCAACCCTGCCCACCATAATCTATGTAACATGTAGTGCACTCTGCGTAGGTATTTAAATTGCGTGTAACAGAGACAGGTGGGGATAGCGGCACCTCGCGGTGATTGGAGCGCTTCGGACCAATTGTCATCGTCAATGGGCCCTATATCTTTGTCCCATGAGGCCCGTAAGGATGCTAGGGTGGTAGGGCTGTGTGTAACTAGTGTTTGGTAAATTTGAGTAATTCTGTGGTCCCCCAGGTCCTCCATCAGGAGCTTGCCCTCTAGTGGACTGAACTCTGGCAAGGTTGACAGGCCTCTACTGTAGGGCTGTAAAGCATGGCGCAGCTGTAAGTATTTATAAAATTGAGAATGGGGCATAGAGAATGCCTCTTGGAGATCTCGAAAGGACTTCATGGTGGGACCCCGCATGACATCACCCATGGTTGAGATACCAATATTGTCCCAGCCGCTAAACCCCTACAAGTCTGCGACCTGAGGAAGTAGGCGGTTTCGCCACAGTGGGGTCTCCTGAGTCAGGTGTCCCCACCAACCCTTACGCCGCGATGCCTGCCGCCAGGACAGAATGAACACCGATGTGGCAGGGGAAGTCCCAGCGGGGCAGCCCTGCTGTACAGGAGGGGGTATAAGGATGGTTCCCTCATGATCCAGCGCTCCAACTTATAGGCAGGTTCGTTCCCAGGCCCATACCACCATTTGTTCAGGACCTGTAGCTGTGATGCCACATAGTAGGAGTGTATGTCGGCCGTGGCAATGCCCCCGAAGTATGTAGATTGCATACAGGTACGCAAGGTGACTCTAGCTGTGGAGCGACCTTTCTGTACCTCTCTTGCCTCTTTCTGCACCTCACTTGCTTCCTTTTGCACACCTCTTGCCTCTTTCCGCACCCCTCTTCCCTCTTTCTGCACCTCTCTTGCCTCTTTCTGCACCCCTGGTGCTTCTTTCTGCACTTCTCTTTCCTCTTTCTGTACCTTTCTTGCCTCTTTCTGCTTCTCTTTTGCTTCTTTCTGCACTTCTCTCCCTTCTTTCTGCACCTCTCCTACCTCTTTCTGCACCCCTCTTGTCTCTTTTTGCACCTCTGTTGGTTCTTTCTGCACTGCTCTTGCTTCTTTCTGCACCTCTTTTGCAAAGTTTTGCATCCCTCTTGCCTCTTTCTTTACATTTCCTGCCTGTTTCTGTACCTCTCTTGCCTCTTTCTGTACCTCTGTACAGTATTAGTTAGAAATTAGCATTTAAAAAACCTTTGAAATTCACTGAAATAACCACAGGTTTCAGGGACGTTATAGTTAGTTGGACATTTCACTCGTACAAAACCAGAGAAATTCGGCCGTTATAGTTAGTTGAGCTAACTATAACTCGCGCCCCCGCAATGCGCTGCTGATGACGTCACATATTACATTACTCATGACATGGTCAGTGACATTACTGATGACATCACTGATGACATCTCAAATGACATCACTGATGACATAATCCACGTGATCATCTGATGCACCTCCTCACACCCTAATATAACCTTTGATACTCCCACTCTAAAATACAACCAAGCCAGCCTTTCAGGTTGGCTTGGTTGGTATTTTACCAACTCAAAGCTGTAATACTGTGCCTGGATTGGTAAATGGCTTTTGTCATTTTACAGCTCGGCATAGACAGCACTGTGCTAGTCATATTCTTAAAGACTTTTAGAAAGTTGGCGTTTTTCTACCCTTAGAACTTTTGTTCCTGTAGCCTTGCATGGGTCACATGATTTGGTTTAACTGATATTTAGACTCTATTAATTCCTCTTGGACAGTCACACAATAGAGAAATTAGTGTTGCCTCAATGGGCCATCTGCTGGCAGGATGGGGGCGAAGCTAAGCACAGTCTCACTTGCAACTGAATAGCCTGTGCACTGCCCTCAAAACAAAGAGCCGAACAACCTCACAATGTTACTGTAGCCAGCTGAGCTCCAGGGTAAGCGAGGCAGGAAATTCCTTGAACTTCAAGCCACTGTCTAGAAGCTTACCCCACCTTCCAGAACCAGGGCACTAGGGTATAAAAGTAGGACCTCTAACACAACGCTTCAGTACACTTCTGGACCTGTGGATACTCTGCCAGGAACAAGGATTGCTGTGCTGCTAGAAGGACTGCACTCTGCTGTACTGCTACTCTGCGAGGCTACTGATCTGCTTGATTCCTGCCCTGTTTGTCCTGCTGCTCTACTATCTTCTGCCTGGGGGCAAGGATTAGATCTTCAACTGTCCCAAGACCTCCAGAGTGACTCACAAGGGCTTATTTGCTGGCCTCCTGTTCAGTCATTAGCCAAATATTTGTAATGGGTATCTTAAAAAAGCACTGAACATTATATTGTTGTTTCGATAGTTGTTGAAAATGCTAATATGCTTAAATATCTAGTATGTAAGTGACAGAACTGAGATGTACTAATAATAGTTGCAGAAAAAGAAAGGTACAGGTTTGATGTCCAGTCAGTAAGTAACTGGAACATTACACATTCATACATGATGGACATCTTGCTACAGTGCTGACGTGCTGTAAGGTATATTAGGAATGAGGAAGTATAATTTAAAGTAAATGTGGAGAACAAAAACTTGTAGTTTTATAATATCCACTTATGTTCTGGCTGAATTGCTGATACATCACGGGTAAGAAGGATTTAAAGCATAAGGGTTTCCCACTGTGATAATCATATAAAAAATCACAAAACACAAATGTAATGTTTAGTGGAAAAAAACTCATAGCACAACCAGGATGGCTCAGGCACTAATAAGCAGAAATGACCTAAAATGCACAACCGGTTGTATAGAATCGCTGTTTAGAACCAATCAGGGTCCTTAAATAAGTAGCACCCATAGAAATAACTTGAGTCACTAAATAGTGGAATAATTTGGTTAAAAACAGCGTATTAATGAAATGTTATATGGCAATACCAGCCTGCCGGTTAAGCAAACAAAGCATAAAGCATTAACTTGATGGTTCAAGCATTAGGAAGAATGAATCACAGAGGAAACATGAGAGGCAAAACAGAAATATATGGCCTCACATTATAGTTAGGTGGTTGCCATATTAGAATGGCATAGGATGCACTACTATCCCATAATATACAGTCTACTTAAGATTATGATTGTCCTGATGGTAAGGGTCTACTAAGTCCCTCTACATTAGCAATGTTATCAAGAAGAAACAGTTACAAGGCCTGTGGGAAATTATATTTGAATGGAAGTGTGTTGTGAGACTATAATATATAGAGTGCCTAAGATTATAATGGTAATGAAGGTGAAGTTCTATTAAGCCCCCATACTATAGAAATATTAATACAAAAGTCACTTTCAGCCCTCTGGAAATTAAATATGACTTGTAGTATATTGTAGGATTTTTGTGCCCCACTGTACTATATAATAGAACTAAATTAGAGTAGTATATATTTATTGAGATCTCATAACTGTAAAATAGTGCTAAAGTTAGCTCATATTTTTCTGTACATTGTGCATTGATTCACTATAAGCACAATTATTATTTCAATCAAACATTCTTATCATAAGAGTAACATACTCATGATTAAGAATATGTGTATTTGTAATTCATGTACAGGGAACTAATTAATCAGTGATGTCAATTATAAAATTATACGTAATTGTAGTGAATGGTTTTATATCCATAGTACAGTGACATTTGAATGCCATTTACAGACACCTTATATACTCATTATTAGTTCTTGAAACTGGTTTTATTATTTTATTCCTCTAGGAAAAAATGCAACTCTCTGCCCTTGTTAAGTCTCATACCAACAGACCTCAGTCCGGCTATACATTTGGCTTCAGAATGTTGTAATGTAGTGCTCTAATACCATGTCTCAGATTTGGTTTAACCACATCAATGCCATTAAACCTCACATTAATGCTATCATTCCAGGTATGATTTGATAAGTAATGCTGTGGTCAAAGGGTATTGTGTTATTTTCCATCAGTGTATGAATACTTCCCCATCCTATACTTCTTAGTTCCTTCCCCCTACCTTGTTCCCATCTGTTCTGGAATGTTATGATTTGAAAGGAGCTTGAGCCACCAACTGAGAAAGAGTTTTCCCTGACTGTGGTTGGAGAGCCTACAACTACAGCTCTCACATAATGTAACCCTCTGAAAAAAAACATTAGCTATGATACAAACAAGTCCAACTCTGCATGCAACTGGCAGAAAAGCTGCCATGCAAAGCTAGAAAAGGCAGATAAACTCTAAAGGATGAAGAACTGCTAAACGTGGCAGGTCCATTTGACGTGCCGACTAATGACAGCAGCAATGAACCCAACGGAAAGGATCAAAGGCAAAGAAGAATATCATTATGATTTAGTGCCCAGAAGGATTCACATGGAGTCAAATTCACCCTCGTATGCGGAAACCTTGAAAAGTGATAATGAAGCACTGTTCCAGAAATGTATTATTGATAAATCTGGCATACCAGAGAAGGAGGAAAAGTCCACTAAGGATGTGGGAGCTGCGGATTTACAGATACAGAACTTGTAGTCTATTATAGATAGTACACTGACAACCATTAGTCAGGTGGTTATGCTACATGCTGAAAATTTGGATTCGCAGATTTTAATACTATCATCTTTTGGCATATCATGTCATGAAAATCGAGTTCCGATTGGATAATTTTAATTCACTCATAACGAAAGCCCAACAACAGATGGACAAGCCTTTGGAGCTGTGTTACTGCTCGTTGCTTCTTAAAATATTTTCAGCCCTTCCGGAAATTATGTTGGATCTTCTCACAGAATATAAATTAAGCAATAAATTAAGTAATGAGGTTAATAATCTGAGACCTACTCCAGGAAATTTTCATCATAGTGACGCAGAACCTTCTGCTCTGCAGCAAATGGATGATCATGTCCTGGAACGGAAGCCTGAGGATCGGATAGTGGATGTGAGCTTAGATAAGTGTGCCAAGTTTCCCCCCTGATGCTATTGCAGCACATAAAGGTAGCGCAGCTCTTAATCTCAATCTAAATGTGGGAAACACTTTACAAGCTGACAATTCTCCAAGCAAACTCTCAAAAAAGAATAGAAAATGCTTGAAGAAATTAAATAAGAAACAAAAACCAAAATTAAGGGTAGAATTGTACTCCATCTTTAGAAATTCCAGAGGGAAATCTATTTTTGTTCCAAGAGATTACCTCCAGGACAAGGCAAGGATTCTACCTAGTAAACCCCTGTCGCCTCTGGAATTTGTCGACTCTTCTGCCTTCTCAACCTCAACAAGCAAGCCAGTAAGAGATGTAACAACTATTCCAGGGGATTCTCAAGTCAACGTAATTACCAATCAAACAATAAGATTGGAATCAAATACTGTTTTGCCATCTTTTTTATCAAGGCCGGCAGGAGAAGGATAATACATCTGTGGTGGCAATGGTGCTTTCTTTCAATAGCAAAAAATAAAAAAAATAACAGGGGCTCAGATGGAGGTCATTGTACCCCCAGAAGTTGAGAGATACAAGGCCCCACTGTCTCTTCATTACTCTTGACATTCTCAATCAGATAGTGGGGCACAAGACAGCCATGGTCAGGGTTTTCTTACAAACAATACACTGGCAGTTCGACCAGACTCACTAAAGATGAATTAGTTTGACATGCTTAAAGGAGCTGTGTCCCGCTTAGTCCCTGGAGGACCAAACCGGTCAGATACATCCCACTGGAATCCCCCACTTCATAGCCTTGTTCCGGCACCTCAATCCATTCATGCTCCACATGCAAAACATGCAGTAGTAAATTCTGGCCCAGAATTACGTCTGTCAGATTCCCCTAAAATACAGGACCAACAAGAGACTGGGAGGGTGGAGGAAATCCTATTATTCCAGCCTGAATATGTTTCTCGCAGTCAGGAAGATATTTTAAACAGGAGCAACTTAAATAAACTATTATCATCTTTACCTGACCTGGGGGCACTTGATTCGAAAGATCTGATCTATATGAAGTTTTTTCCAGGGCACAAAGAGAGTTCACAGGAAGCCACATAAATACTATTCAGAAACAAAGAGATCACCAGGTGGGTGGAGGCTCATTGTAAGATTTTGGCAGGCTGGAGAATAAATATAAGCAAGCCAGCAAAACCAAAATATCCTTGGCTGCTTGCCAAAAATAAGGCACTGCAGCAGCATGATTCTGTACTTTGTACTTTGAATGAGTCAGCTCATCCACGATCATTAGTAGACCCCATCACAATATCAATGAAGCAATTAGGAAATAATAGAGTCTGCTGGATGTCGAGCAATGGTCATTGATGTCCTACCTTTGTAAGAGAGATGTCATGGAATATGATAATACTGGATTCTAATAAACAAATACTCACCACCTCATTGCAAATGTGCTCATGGAATATACGAGGTCTAAAGTCCCACCTGTACGTCAACTTGGCAATGGAAGAAATAGGCCATAAAGATATAATCCTCCCTCAAGAAACCTGGCAAGCAACGCACATGACCTGGCCGGATCATAATGAATTCTGCTCACTGGCCATCCCTTCTAATACAGGAGGATATGCTTCAGGGGCAGTGACGGCTCCTCCACTAAGGCAAAGGAGCGTCACCCCACTGCTTTTAAGCAGTGTAAATAAAGGAAACATAAAATGATATTAACAAAGTTATTATCATTTTATGTTTCTATGCTGCTTTGCGGGCAGGCGGTGCTGCTCTGCTCTCAGAGCAGGGGAGGAGTGGTTTGCCCACTCCAAGTGTGGAATGACTGGATGGCCGGCCTTCTGTGGCTGGCCAAACAGTCATGCACACTTTGCATGTTCACCATACAGGATGCATTACAGCCTGCGTAAAGAACATGCCCAGCCCCCCAGTTGCTGTCTGAGTGCCAAAACATGGCACTTAGACCAATCACAGCGCTGCATTGCAGCGTTGTGATTGGTCAGGGGAGCCTGGGTGCTTCCTGGTTCCTGTTCAGTGGAGTCCTGACACTGAGGCGATAAGGTAAGTTATTTTTTTGTACACCCCCCCTCACCCCTGCCTGGGTCTGGGCCGGTGAATTTAATATGTTTTTGCTTGAGACCCCTGAGATATTTCCATGGCAACAAGAAGAGGACAATCTATGGGGAATACCAGAGAATATCCTGGGTCATGTAAAGAGGGACAAGGTGTACCAGAAGTTTGCCGCCTCTTTGAATGCCTTGGACCTACGAACCTTAAATGGAGGTGGGGCAATGATCAACCTGCCGGCAATACACATACAACTAGCTTGTCTGCCTTGTTGATACACCATATCTGGATTTCTACCCAGCACTTTACATGCAATTTTCAAGTGCTCCACTTTCCAATAAGTGACCATGCACAGTCGTCATGTTCCCTCCATAGGGAGATGCCTAAACTAATACAACTACAAACAATCAGCACAGAAGATGGTACCTGTGGGCTTCAAAGAATAAAAAGGTCAAGAACACCTGCCCCGGTGACCCTGGTAGAATTGGGAGAAGTTCTGCAACGTAAGGCATGCACTGGGTCGCCCTCAACAACAAATTGGCTAACATTATTGTCTAAACTATTGGAGAAATTCGAAAGTAAGCCCCAAAAGACGGGTGGAATTGGAAATCCAGTGATGAGGATCTTGAAACTAGAACTAAATAAACTTAGGAAGTTGGTGCACAAAAGTACTGCTACTGCTGCAGAAGTCACTGAGATCCGGAAGCAGAGGAAGGCTTTCAGGTCAAAATCCTTGGAAATCGTCCATTCTAACGCGGACCAGGCATGGGTAGAATTACATGAGGCTTTGAAAACAAAACATCCAGAGACATTTTGGAATCTTGTTATGATGAGGTTGAATTAAAACATGCGAAAAGCACCTCCTGTTATGACATCCCCCAATTTGTATGGATTATATTCTCAACCTGTATAATCCGGGGCAAATGGTAGGTAGTCAGCAGGATCCTGCGGAAGAAATAGTAGATCGCACCAGCTCCAGCAAAAGTCTGTCGCCCTGGGGTGAAGTAATAGTGGCCCATGAATTGATCAAGCATACATAGCATTTTTTCGAGCTGCGGGAGCTCTGGGCATGAATGGCATCCCCACACGAATATTTTAAAATGCCATAGAAGAGTGGGCATCCCAACTTAATCCCCTCTTTAACATTTTTTAATGGAGAACACAATGTCGGATAGCTGGCGAGGCACTCTACTCACGCCAATACACAACAAGCATTGGCAAAGCCAATAGGTCTCGCCTATGGAAGAGCTATTGGCTTTGCCAATATGTTTTAGCACTGTTTTACACCAGGGTGGCTGCTGTTCAGCATGGCTAAGTAAGTAGGGTAAAGGAGAGTGGCATGGAGTGGAGTGCCATAACGTGGAGTAGAGTTATGTTATTATGTTATGTTATTAAAATTTATAAAGCACGGCTGTTACCCTAAGGTGTCCTGGTGCTGAGTACTGCCCAAATGGTTTCCATGAAGTGAGGTGTCTATGCTGTGAAAAGCCAAGTTTTCAGATCCCTTCTAAAGGAAAGGAGCCCAGTTGCATTTCTAAGGTGGAACGGTAGGTTGTTGCAGCCCTTAGAGGCGGAGGTAATGAAACTCCTGCCACCCCATGAGGCTCTTTTGACTGAAGGAATGATCACTTGTTTTGCTGTCAGAGAGCGCAAGATTCTGCAAGGGACGTACCATTGAAATCGTTGTTTCAGAAAAACAGGGCCATTACCATTTAGTGCCTTGAAAACTGTGCAAAGGGCTTTGAACTGAGCTCGCTGTTTCACAGGGAGCAAGTGGAGCTGCCTTAGTTCCCTCTTAACTGAGACAAACCTAGGCGTGCCCGTCAATAGCCTGGCTGCTGCGTTCTGCACTACTTGGAGTTTGTTCAAGAGTCTCCTTTGAATGTTCAGATAGAGACCATTACAATAGTCCAAGCGTGCCATTATAAGTGCTGTAACTGCAGTCCTCAGGCTATCTTCAGAAAAAGAAACTTTATTTTCCTCAGAATTCTGAGGACAAAAACATGAGGAGACCACCCCGTTGATCTGGTCTTCAAAAGTGAGTTTCTTGTCAACAATCACCCCCAAGTTCTTCACCTTTTCGGCTGGTTCTGGAAGCGTTCCCAGTTCACTAGGCCACCATTCCGGTGTCCAGATGTTAATGTTATTCCTGAAGATAATGACTCCAGTTTTCCCGGAATTCAGTCTCAGGTAGTTTGATGCCATCCAACCCAAGATAGCTTTCATACAGTCATGACATTTCCTACCAGTTTCCACTTCCTGGCCCCGCTGAAGGGACAGTACTATCTGCGTGTCATCCTCATAGGACGTCAGTTGGAACCCGAATGTTCTTATCAGGGCTCCCAGCGGTGACACGTATACGTTAAAAAGTGTGGGACTTAGGGAGGACCCCTGGGGTACCCCACATGGCAAGGAGAAAGGCTTGGACCTGGCCTTGTCCAGATCCACTTACTGTAATCTATCGGTAAGGAATGATTTAAGGAGGTTCCAGGCCGTGCCTTGAACTCCATTTTCTGATAGCCGGTCCATCAAAACTTTATGATGGGCCGTATCGAAGGCCGCCGAGAGATCTAACATGATCAGAATCGCGGCACCTCCTTGGTGCAGGGCCTCTCTAACCTCCTCGGTGGATTTGATCAAGGCCAGTTCAGTGCTGTGTTCCGCTCTGAAGCCAAACTGCGTTGGGTCTAAGATGTTGTTGGTCTGCAGGAACTGACTGAGTTGTACGTTCAAGGCTTTCTCGATCATTTTCGCGGGAAGTGGGAGGTGAGCGATAGGTCTATAGTTGTTCGGGTCTTTGGGGTCGAGGTTCTGTTTTTTAAGCAAGGGCAGGATGGATGCCATTTTCCATTTCTTCGGGAAATGTCCCATATTAAAAATGTGATTAAATAAAGGAGTGAGAGCTGCCGCAATGGTATCTGGAATTAACGTTATCACGTCGGCAGGGCATGGATCCAATGGAGAACCTGATTGAATAGACATCAGGATTTTAATCAAGTCTTGTGTATCCAGGGGAGAGAAGCTGTCTAACGTTGATGTTGCCTTTGACCCATTAGGTTCCATCATTGTGGAGTCTCGAATATCGTTCACTTGTGTGAGTGCAAAAGATGAAAATATAGCCTCCACCTTTAACTGAAAAGCGGAGGCGAGATTTTCGCACAGTTCAGGGCTACTAGAGTGGAGTATTATGGAGTGGCATACAGTGGAGTGGAGTGTAATGGGTAGCGTACAGTGTTGTGAAGCGTCTTGGAGGGAGTAGAGTGTCGTAGAGTGGAAGGGCATAGAGTTGAGTGGCGCAGAGTGGAGCACAGTGTCAGAGTTGAGTAGAGTGTCGTACAGTGGAGTGGCACAGAGTGTCATGGAGTAGCATAGAGGGTGTTGCTTAGAGTGGAGTAGAGTGCTGTCGAATAGAGTGGTGTAGAGTGGAGTAGACTGTCAGAGTGGAGTGGCATAGAGTGGAGTAGTGTGTCATAGAACAGAGTGGAGCAAAGTGGCATGGAGGGGTATATAGGGAACTGTGCAGAGCGTCGTAGAGTGGAGTAGTGTTGTAGAATGGCACAGAGTAGAGCAGAGTGTCAGTGGAGCAGAGTTTAATGGAGTAGAGCATCAAAGTGGAGGGGAGCAGAGTGGCCTAGTGAAGTGGCATAAAGTACAGAGGTGCAGAGCAGATTGGCGTAAAGTGCATTGGTTTTGAGTTAAGTGGTGTAGAAAGCATTGGCGTAGAGTTGAGCGGGGCACATTAGATTGCTGTGGCATAGAGTGCAATGACACAGAGTGGAGTGGCGCAGAGTAGAGTACAGTAGAGTGAAATGACAGAGTGCAGTGGTGCAGGGTAGAATGCAGAGGTGTAGAGTAGAGTGGCGTAGAGTGCAGTGGCGTAGAGTAGAGTGGCGTAGAGTGCAGTGGCGTAGAGTAGAGTGAAGTGGAGTGCTGCAGAGTATAGTGGTGCAGGGTACAGTAATGGTGTAGAGCAGAGTGCCACAGCATTGATTGCAGTGGCACAGAATGGGTAGATTGGCATTAAGTGCAGTGGCATAGAGTGCAGTGGTGTAGAGTAAATTGCTTCAGAGTAGAGTGAAGTGGTGCGGAGTAGAATATAGTGGTGCAGGGTAGAGTGCAGTGGCATAAAGTGGCGTAGCGTTGATTGCAGTGGCATAGAGTGGAGTGACGCAGAGTGGAGTATAGTGGCATAGAGTAGATTGTTTCAGATTAGAGTGAAGTGGTGTATGGTAGAGTGGAGTGGTATAGAGTATTGGCGTAGAGTGCAGTATTGTGGAGTGGTGCAGAGTACGGTGGCGAAGAGTACAATGGTGCATAGTGGAGTGGGGTAGAGTGCACTGGCGTAGAGTGGTGCAGAGAAGAGAGGCGTAGATTGAAGTGCAGAGCCAGAGTGCAGTAGATTAGAGTGGTGTACAGTGCATTGGCATAGAGTGCAGTGGCGCAGAGCAGAATGGCAGACATTGTAAAATATCGTACAGTGCAATGGTGTAGAGCAGAATGGTACTGAGTACAATAGTGTAGAGTGCAGTGGCGTACAGTGGTGATGTGGAGTGCAATGCTGTAGAGTGGCATAGTAGAGTATAATGGCGTACAGCACAGTGATGCAGAGTAGATTGGCATAGAGTGCTGTGGCATAAAGTGTATTGGTTTTGAGTAAAGTGATGTAGAGTGCATTGTCGTAGAGTGCAGTGGCATGGTGTGGAGTGGCGTGGAGTGCAATAGAGTGGCATAGACTGCAGTGCAGAGTAGATTGTTTTAGAGCAGAGTGAAGTTGCGAAGAGTGCAGTGGTATAGAGTAGAGTGTCGTAGAGTGCAGAGTAGATTAGAGTGGATTGGCGCAGAATTCAGTGGCTGAGAGTGCACTGTGGCAGAGAGTGCAGTGTGGCAGAGTATAATGTCATAAAGTTCAGTGGTGTGGCGTAGAGGGCAGTGGCGCAGAGTACAATGTGAAAGAGAGCAGTGGTGTACATTACAGTGGTGCAGAATAGAATGGCGTAGAGGGCAGTGATATAGAGTGCAATGGTGTAGAGTAGATTGATGTAGAGTGCATTGATTTATAGTAAAGTGGTGTAGAGTGCATTGGCATAGAGTGCAGTGGTATACAGTGCAGTGGAGCATAGTAGAGTAGTGTGAGGTTGAGAGCATTGGCGTAGAGTGGAGTGGTGTAGAGAAGAGTGCAGTGAAGTGGAGTGGAGTGGCGTAGAGTGGAGTGGTGCAGAGTAGAGTGCAGTGGCGTGGGGTAGAGTACAGTCGAGTAACATGGAGTATGCATGATATGGCAGCGTGCTGCCATTACAGACAACAGATCTTCAATTGAAATGACCTTTACATTTGCAATCACCCACAGTTTTACTGATAAAAGTATACAGCACACAAACGATAATGTGTGGAAAAGTCATCACCCAATGTATTGATTTGATGGTCAACACAGTTCATTTAGATACTTAAATGTTGTTGTGTGCAAGGAAAATAAATCTGTACAGCCATCCTCAAGCAGGTCCACACTAGCCAGCATGTTTGTCACATAAATCGTCTCACGTTTAAATCAGAGAAAGAAAAATAAACACCAAGCTCACTGGAAGACATAGCCTAACATTTGACCTCTGTCTTTGATTGCAAAGCAAATGTGACAAGATAAGAACAAGATTTAAAAGCATGTTTACAGAAAGCGAGTTTGAGGAAGAACACAGTATACAAGATTTTGGCAATGGAAGGAATGAACTTGACAGCCTAAAACAAAGCCAGCAAACAGAAAATGTGAGTTACAAACCACAAAGCTAATGGTAAGCAATGGTTGGAATGCATTCCTGGGTCAACTTTCTGAATGTCCCCAATGTCTTTAGCAAACCAGACAGCTGCGCTGGTTGGTAGGCTGAGACGTAAAAAAGTAGTTATATGAATGAGAGCAGTGGAAGGATAGATGTTATCCAGTCTAAGGGATTGTAAAGAAGCTATATTCCAGGGGAATGACAAACACGAGAGGACGACAAGACATCAAGTAAGTAGCAAGCAAACAAGCGATTAGACAGGCAACCAATGATAAGCAATGGGCTGGCACTAAGTCCACTGGAAGTTTTTGATATGGTTCACAGAATGTCTTTCACGCTCAGACAGCTAAAAGGCGTCTGTAGGCAAGTTCTAAAAATAACAGATCAATGTCAATGCATAGGTCTTTGCATTGGGGTAATGGGACTATTGGGCTACTAAGGGTTTGGCGGGCTGAAGGGAGAGGTTGCAAATGCATGCGTGTGAGCGAGTGCATAGCTGGAAAGATGAAAGCATGTGTGCATGGATGAAAAGATGAAGGTGTGAAAAGATGGATGCTTGCCACTATCTCCCCATTTTGAGGGCAGAGAAAACAAATGCTTCCCCAGCTCCATGAAACAGGGAATTCTGGGGAGAGGTTGCATTGTCATGGCTATGCTGGGATCAGGAATGACCAAATTTCAAGTCCCATACAATTATGCCATTTTGTTTCGAGTGAAAGTCTGGTGCATTGAGGAAAGTATGGCCACAACACAATGGGGCCACAGACAGTGCACGGACACACACTGGTGAATGTATTGATGCACCAGTGTCTGTGACAATGCATCAATGGATGCCTTAGAGTGGGAGTGTACATGGATGGCTAAATAGGTATGGATGAGTGCCTGGGTGTGATTGGATTGATAAAGGAAGGCGCAGATGTGGTGGAAGTCGAGAGCTGGACGCCTAGGTCTATTCATAGCCTTCGCTACTAGAAGCCACAATTTCACAGCTGTAATGTGTGTTACAGAAGAATGTGTCCTGAAAAGTAGTAGCAGAAAAAACTCACAAAAGCACAAACAAATTCCAGGTGCTGGACCACTTTTTATGTTAAATGTACAGGCTTGTAAATGCTGAACTGCAGCTATGTTATATAATTCGCCAGAGGGAAAGAAGGATAGCAGCTTTGGCCAAAATAGAACTTTGGCCAGAAAAAAAAGCCTTCAAGGACGCAGAGGAAGCATATTTTGTTGCTTTCTGGTACTTCAATGTGAATTAACTGGCAAATAAAAAGTTAAAAGCAAATAAAGGCTTCAGTGTGAAGGTTAGATGAATGTGCTTCCTCCCAGACCAGACACAAGATTAGCAAATCCAGAGATGTTATTGAGAAAATAAGAAATAAAAAACACTGTTCTCTCTGACACTAAGTTTGTCACACATTGTCTTCCCAGAGTGTTTTACAAACATGTTTCCCATTTATTAAGCAATATCCTCGTGAAATTGTAACATTGGAGGGTGGCTCACAGGGGAATCCAGGCTACACAGAATCTGGTTGGAGTGGGACACCTGACTGTACAAGCAGCATCTTTTAGAATTATAACAAGATGGAGTGATGAACAGATGCTCTGTAAACAGCTATAACAAGTTTGACATCCTCAATTAGAATATTCCACACACTCAGGGATGCACAAGGGGATTTAAAAAAAATCTCTTTCACAATAAGGAGAAAACCAGGTCACCCCAATATGGACAAAGAGCTTCAACTTAATATGACAAGAATCCCACATCATTTGAAAGTTGTCAGGGATCTAATCCACCCAACATGTCCTCAACAGCATGAACGCACTATGAACAACTACAGAGGCATTGCAAGCCTCCAGATCTACAGCAGTCACAGGACCACGAACTCAGGATGACTGCTAGAGGCTTAGAAACGAATATTTTCCAGAACGCAACTCGCAAGAAAATGGCTGGACTAATCCACCATACCTGACGACAAGTCGCCACACCAGCTTCTCTGTTTTCCACTTGCAAAACTTAGTTCGAGAGAGTTAGAAACTCAAAAAGGTTTGGGAGGTACCCTAATACTTGGAAAAGGGATGGGTATAGATACTGAAACAAACACAAAGTTCCCTTCTCCTTCTAGTCTGAAAACATGAGGATTCGAAACCTCTAATTGTATTGGTTAACTTAGTTATAGTAAGGCCATACAGTCAGTTGTTCTTCATGCATTTATTGGACATATTGTTTACCTTTTATTTAAAAATATGATGAATATATGATTTTAAATGTGTTTTTAACTTTGTCAATATCAATCGTATAGAACATGATCTTTTGAATAAAATATTGATAATACATTCCTTTGAATTCATATGTTTGATTAGAAATTGATTATTCTATGTATGATTTTATATATTTTTGTCTGTAAATTTAGCAACCTGGTAAAATTTGTCTTATTATATCTCAGGGTATGGCCTTACTATAACTAAGTTAACCAATCCAATTAGAGGATCGAATCCTCATGTTTTCAGAGTAGAAGGAGAAGGGAACTTTGTGTTTGTTTCAGAAATATCAATGAACCACTAACTTCAAGTTGCATCTAAACCAGCTACGTGTTTACCAGGAATCCAAAACGTGCAAAATTGGAATAACTGGGACCTTCCAGAGTAACACTGTCAGGCTTTCCGGTGCTGCAGTTTATGGCCTTGGTGTTGAACTATTAGGAGTCTTATGTACCTTAAAAAGTGGCAGCAGTAAGCAGGGAACTGGTACTTATTGACGGAAACCCTCAATGATGTAGAAGTAACAGTATTAAGACCCACATATTTAGATCCAGAACTTAAGGTATTATGGGCTATTTTTGTTTAGAGTTACTTAAATGAGCACTGACCTTAGACTACTGCAGACACGCGAGTACTTTTAGATGGACCGCAGTTATTTTTCGAAGTTGAATATCCTTTTACAACACGAGTTTACAACCATTCGTGGAGGAATGGCAAACGTAAGAAAACACAAAGAATTACTTTTAAACACATGGTAACCACAGTATTGCATTGCCCTTATCGTTTATATAGTACTATACTGTACCGTGTTGTAGCTTATTTTATAGCGCTTCATAATTTAGCGAAGCACATTAATACGTTTTGTACATTACACTTAAATTCTATGTCAGTGAGGAGAATCGGTGAAGGGAAGATTTTCCAATATGCTTTGTTTGGAAATCTCGAGGTTGGGACCTAGCCTTCCATGTCGTGGCACCATCTGACATGTTCTCACTTTGTTGAGACACAGCCAACCCCTGAAAGTCCAGACCGTTTACAGTCCAAGTATAGCACTCACACTAGTCATCCATACAATGTAAACCAAAAGTAAAATATCTGCTTGATGATTACACATGAACACGATGCATTACTCCACATACTCTGCAATTTATGGTTTAAACCTTTTTATTGATTTTAACAATGCATAGGATAACATTAGCCGCCACCTACATCCCATGGCCGGTGAGGAACAATCAAGAGATTATATAGAATAGAGTGATAGGAAAAGCAGGAAGCAAAAGTATGATAAGAGAGAGAGGTGGTGCTTGGTGTGGGTGTCTTCTTACACATGTCTAATAGGCAGCCACAGGTGGGATTAAGCTGCTTACTGGGAGTGTTCTCCTGAGTGGGAGAGCGTGTTGGAGAGTCGGAGCACTCGTAGGTATCTCGGGCAGGTAAGCTCCATAAATTCGGAGGAGAGGAATTCAATGGTGGTACCCCATGTTTTGTCAAACCTGGCTAAGGTATGGGACAGGCCAGCTGTGATCTTCTCCATTCCCAATATTTCCCATACCTTATATAGCCAGTCTAGTTTAGTTGGGACCTCTTCTGTTCCCCAGCGGGCCAGCAACGCTTGCTTGGTAGCTCCTAGTGTCAAGGTGATGGCTCATCCCCGACATGACCTGAGAGGATAGATGACAGGGTTTGGCAATCCCAGTAGTGTGTAACTGGGAAATCTGGGTATTTCAGTGTTATGAATGGAATCTACCTCCTGCAGGACTGTGTTCCAATAGGCCTGTATTTTCGGGCAGTGCCAGAGGATATGTGTAAGGGTGCCTGTCTGCCCACAGTTGCACCAGCACAAGTTGCTGCCCCCGGGTTTCCATTTTGCAGTTCTAGCTGGGGTATAGTACCAATAATGTGCGATCTTTAAGAACATTTCTTTCCCTGCGGTACTACAAGATGAGGCTCTGGCCCTGTGTATTATGTCCTATCACTCCCTCGGGGAAAATTCCAGTTCGAGCTCCGATTCCCATCTACGCTGCGCTGGGGTCTTACATATGAGTTTAAGTTTATTAAAAAAAGGAGTAGATATCGGACAACAATCGCTTATCTGAGGAGTGTGTGATGAACCACAGCTCAAATTTAGTAAGGGGCCGGCACGCATGCGGTTGCACCATGGGTTGTGTTACCCAATGTCGGGGTGCCAGGTACTGCCAATAGGCATCTTGGGGATCCCGAAACCTGAAACCAATCCGGGAAAGTCTATTATCCCTTTCTCATCGAATAAGTCCCCTATCCTTTTACAGTTGGCTTCTTGCCATTTCAGATACCCAGACCCATCTCGCGCTGGGAGGAAATCTGGGTTGCCTATGAAAGGTTTTAGTGGAGAGACGGGGGTTGAAAGGCTAAAGGGTTCCTGCACTCTGTCCCACGCCCCTATAGTTGCCCTCAGTACCGGCGAGAGATAGGCACCAGCCGGTCTGTGACGTTTAGGGAGCCAGAGAACTTTCCATATATGCATTCCAGCAATTGGGCAATAAAACACCAATGTTTTTCTGACTCTAGCTCGTACCAACCGAAAATGTATCTTAATTGCGCTGCTTGAAAGTATTTCTCTAAATGCGGTACCCCAAGACCCCCATCGGCTTGCTTCAGGAATGTTTGATGTCGTGCCATGCGGGCTCTTTTCCCTTGCCATATAAAGTTCCTGATAAGATGTTGCAGTTGCGCCAGTACTCGTGGGGGGGACATAAGGGCAATGTCTGCATTACGTATACAATACGAGGCAAAAGTGTCATTTTGACGGCTGCCAGTCTGCCCAGCCAGGACATGGTGTGTTTCTTCCAATTTAAGAGTTTGCGCCTGGTCTGATCCAGCAAGGCCGAGTAGTTAGCCTGAGCCATTCTTTCCGTCGTGGGTATATCTGCAGTCCTAGGTAGGAGATGCCACCGTGGGCCCACGCGAACAGGAATGTTTGACCCAGTTGTTCCTGCTCAGGTCGGGGCAGGGTCAGGCCAAGTGCCAATGTCTTTTGTATGTTAATTTTGAATCCAGATACCTCACTGAATGTCCTAATCTCTTCTAGTAGGGGGGGCAAGGATAGCGTCAGATGCGTGAGGAATAGCACCACATCGTCCGCGTATAGTGAGATTTGGTGTTCTCTGTCTCCCATCCAAATCCCAGTGACCGAGTGGAGATGTCAGACCCTGTCAGCAAATGGCTCCATATAGAGCGCAAAAAGCAAAGGCGAGTCCCCCTCTCGATCCTAATCGGGCGAGAAGCCAAACCGTTCACTCTGATGCGAGCTTCCGGCGCTCTGTATATGCAACTGACCCATCTGCGATGCCGGTCTCCAAATCCAAATCTACCCATAGTGCGATTCAAGTAAGGCCAATGTACTCGGTCGAACGCCTTCTCAGAGTCGACTGATAGGAGCAGAGCAGGTTGCTGGGTGCGCTGCACTTTGTCTAGTAAGTGACAGAGGCGTCGCGTCCCATCACTGCAGTTGCGTTCAGGGATAAATCCAGATTGGTCTGGGTCCACCAGGCCTTGCATATGAGGCACTAGGCATGCCGCCAACACACTGGTGAAGATCTTTAAGTCCACGTTTAACAGGGAAATCGGGCGGTATGAGGCACATTCTAATGGATCCTTCCCTGGTTTCGGTATTACCACCACCTCCGCCATATACATTGTGGGAGTTAGGGTTCCAGAGTCACTGAATTCATTAAAAAGACGCACCAACAGCTCCGGGGCTCCCAGCTGTTAACTTCTGTATGGCCTGCAATATCTCCTCAGGGAGGATGTCTGCGTCCATCGCTTCCACGTCCACCAGGGGGAGGGATGTCACTGGGGGTAGCCGGACATAGTCCTCTGTGGCTTCCTCATCCAGTTGCTCTGCCTTGTATAGTGTAGCATAGAAGGTTTCAAACTCGGCCGCAATGTCTGCATCACCCTGGAGGATCTCTCCTCGAGGAGTCCTTATTCCCGCAATGCGGCTGGAAGTCGTCTGGGCCCTCAACAGGTGTTCTAGGAGTTTCCCAGCTTTGTTACCTCCTTCATAATATCGCTGTTTAGTGCTTAGGAGAGCATACTCCGCAAGATCGCAGTCTAGGGCCTTCATGTGCTTCTGTGCGTTAGTGAGTTGCCTCCTTGTTTGCATCGCTCCCGTGTGGCGGGGAACTCCTTCTAATTCTTTGACTTGCGACTCAAGCACCTCCCGCTTGTCCCTTCTATTTTTGTTGAGTCCCGCAGCAATTGATATGAACCTACCTCTTATAACCGCCTTAAGGGCATCCCACAGTTGGGGGAGCGGAACCGAGCCATTATCATTGAGTTCCAGATAGCCTCGGATTGCGACTCGTATGCCGGCTACATTGGAATCATATGTGAGTAATTTATGGTTGAGCCTCCATGATTTCGGGTGAGGAGTCCCCCCGGGCAGTCGCAGTATCAGTGAAACAGGGGAGTGGTCCGACAGAGCCGCCGTCCCTATAATTATATCCTTGGTATAAACCGTGACGTGGGGAGAGGTCCAAAATAGATCGATTTGCGCGTATGTTTGGTGAGACGCTGAAAGAAAAGTGTATTCTCGAGCAGTAGGGTTGCGGTGCTGCCAAACGTCCGTCTGTCCCATGTCCCCCAGCCTCTGTAGCATGGAATCTGAGAGGGAGCCTGTGTTACCCACTCACGCTATTGACCTATCCATCTGTGAGTCCGGTGCTATGTTAAAGTCCCCCCCTATCACTAAGTCCTCATCCTGAGAGTCTATAATGACATTCAGTGAGTCCCGAAGAAAGGCCTCCTGGTGTTTGTTGGGGCTATATATAGAGGCTATGGTGTATGTGTGGGGTCCTATCCTGATATGCACTGCCAACACCCTGCCCAGTAGTTCTACATGTATGCCTATTATACTCCCCGTAAAGTGCGAAGCTATTAGTATAGCCACCCCAGCCTTCTTCCCCGTGATCGAGGAAAAATATTGTCGATCATATCATTTAGAGCGGAGGCGTTTCCAGTCTGCGCGCAGCAAATGGGTCTCTTGCACTAAACATATATCGCAGCGGGCCTCTCTAAGCAGTGTGAGGAGGCTTGTCTCTTAACAGGAGTATTGAGTCCCCGGACATTGAAGCTCATTAACTTGACCTCAATTGTGGACATATGGGTGATTAGAGAGATGCGTGAGGATCACCCTCTGGATTAGCATAATGGTCGAAGTTAGACCCTACTACCCTCGGCCTGCCCTGGACTTCCTGTGTTACTCCGGCCTGCTGATGGAGTCTACCCACCTTATCCTCTCTCCCATTCCATCGCTTGTGCTGCACTAGTTTCGGTGGCCGCCTCCCTCTCCCCGTTTTAGCGCAGAGAAGTAGCTGAACCTGTGACGTTTGTGAAATTTGCACGTCTGGGCCCAAGTATCCCCCCTCCACCCTGGTGCTGACGTCCCCCACTCGTGTGTTACCCCCATCTTGTTACCTAGGCCTAGGTCTCCCCACCTGTGGTGTTGTCGATTATATGCCCCATGTCCAGAGGGATAGTAAGAAACAAAGATGAAAAGAAAGAGACAGAAGAGTTGAACAGGGAAATGGAGAGTGCCGACCGTTCGGCTTTGAGCACACTATCGTGCATGGGTCCATGTGTCAGGTGCTCAGTCAACTCATCGACAGGGTTGAGCCCACCCCGCCGGGACCGGGTTTCTTTATCGCTGGATAGCTCTAGTGGGTTCTACTTCCAAAAGAAGAGGGTATCCGTAGAGTCTGCCCTCAGGCGTTTGGTTTGTCCCCAGCTCCTTCACGGCCCTGGAGCTGTTGAAGCAACGCCTCTCTTTCTTTCTGGCTTTCGGTGGCGGTGGATTTATAAGGTTTCCCGCACCTCTCCCCTCTTCGTCCTCCAAATTTTTGCGAGTCGCATGTGGCATAGTCATCCGCGGTGGAGCCCAGGATGTCATCCTTCTCCAACTCCAGGCCAAGCACCTCCTGTGCCTCCTTCAGCGAATGTACTGAGCGTGTCTCTTTGTCCCAAACAAAGGAGAGTCTGAAGGGGTGCCCCCATCGATAGCGAATTCCTTTGTCCCCCAAGAAGGATGTGGCTGGCTTCAGGTCTTTACGTCTTTGAAGAGTGAGCAGGGGCAGGTCCTGATAAATTCCAACCTGGCAATAGTCGCTTTATCCTTAGTGGCCGCCATAATAGTCTCCTTCTGCTGGAATGAATGGAGGCATGTGAGAATATCCTGCTGTTGTCCCAGGTCTCTGGCCGGATGCCCTGCACGGTGTGTGCGGTCTAGGACAATTTCTTTGTCTCCCTGTGTCGGTGCAGCATGCCTGTAGAATATGATCACCCATACCTCCAGCTTACCACCGTCTGCGCGAAGAGGTACTCCCTTAATGCGTATGTTGGATCTCCGAGAGCGGTTTTCTAGGTCTTCGAGGCGGAGGTACAACTCCTCGTTTCGGTCCTTGAGCTCCAACAACTCCCGGGTTTGTTCAGTGATCTCCTCCTCCCGTCGGTCTCCATTCCTTTCCAGGGAGTCCACTCGGTCCCCAAGCTCCTGCATCTCAACTCTAATCTGCTTGATGTCCGAGGCGACATCCTGTCTCAGGCCCGCGAAATCCTCTCTGAGGGTCCCGAATAGCTGCTCCAAAAATCCACGGGTAATTGGCTCCTCCGACTGTTCTCCCGGGGGATCCATATGTTTCTCCTGCAGTTGGGTCCCCTGCTGTTCCGCCTTTTTGGTGCCTGCTTTCTTCAGGAGGTCCTTGATTGTCGGATCCTTTTTCCCCCGGTGTGCGGTCATCGTTATAGGGCCTCGTCTCTCCTCTGTCTGCAGTAGCACCCCTCGATCTCGCCTTCTTTAGCTCGCTAGCTCTCTGGGGGGCCCACTGACCTGGCAGGGTGAATCCTTATGTCAACATGTCGAGGGTACCCCCTTTGCCTCCCCTCTCATAAAGTGCTGCTCTATAGCACGTTGTCGCCATGGCCCCAGCCCGTAGTACCCAGCACTGGCTTGATCTGCAGTACTCCTACCTAGTTAGTGCCTTTGTGCCAACTCCAGTTTCGGGCCTGCGTGTGCCTCAGGCCGCAGCGGTACTTTAAGGGGCCCACTTCAGGCCGTCTATTCAGCTGACAGGCCACACTTCCGCTGGGTACGGTTCTCCAACTACTCGGGCCAGCTGCTTATCCCTGTGCACTAGAGGGGGTCGCCTGGGGGGGTCTCTGCTGCTCAATCTGCCTCGCTAGGTCACTGCCGCTATTACTGATTGGGCCTGGGTCTGGATCCGCTATTGTCTGATTCCCATTGGCTGTAGGGTGACCCAGAATCCTCTCCTCTCTTTCAGCCCCGGCCGCCGCCCCTCTGTCACTTCGGGCCCAGCCCGACGTTGTAGTAGGCCCCACTTCTCGAAATCTTCCTCACCGCAGCCCTCACCTGCTCAGTGTCGCTTACTGTCTGGGGGTCCCTCCGCTGCTCTGTTCTGCTGCTGGGGAGTCTGGATGGCGATACTGGGGGCCGTTATCTGCCTGTCGGCCCGGTAGCAGCGCGGCCTTCCTTCCGGGAGCTACCCGCGTAGCTGGCTGTGGCCCCGCTGTGAGGAGTAGGCTGCTCTCGTTCCCGCTGCTCTCCGCGGAGTCGCCTACCCCTCGGCTCACACCTACCCAGCGCTTCTCATGAGCCAGGTGCCCCTCTGCTGCTCTGTTGAAGTGTACAGGAGTCAGGTTGCCTGAGTTCAGGCTCGTTCTCTCTGCCGGCCGGGCTACCGCGCAGCTCCTTCTTAGGTGCAGCCCACACAGGCCGTCTCAGCCCAGCTTGATTAAGGGGCTCTGGAGCTCTATGAGGGGGTCCACTTCCTAATCGCTGCAGCGAGTGCACCCTTGCTCCAGTGCGGCTCCCGGGCAGGCCACACCTCGCTCCCTGTCTCAGCCGCCAGTGCGGAGGCCCAATGCTTTATGGCGCACTCCAGCCGTAGTTCGTGGGTCGCAGTAGTCTCACTAGTCAGTATTATCTTCCCCACTGCAAATAAGGCATTTCCAGCTGCGTGGGTGGTCCAGGATCGCAGTTGGATGCTGATTTATCGGCCACGGCGTGCGGAGCTCCGAAGGAACGCTGCTACTCCGCCGCCATCTTGGCCACGCCCCCCTTGAAATCTTCATACTCTGCAATTTAGAGAGAAAATTTCACCAATCTTACAAAATAACCAAACAAGCATTTTAAGTAAAAGGATCACTTCATGCTTTCACTTCAAACTTACCTTAAAGTACGTTACAGAGTCTGCACAGAGATGAACACTTTGTAGCACAATCTGTGGATGCAGGTGGCTCTTACGAGGCTGCAGCTGTTGCCTTCGTTTTGCTGAACGAAGCCCTCCAAAGTCCTAGCGTGCAGCTGCAGGAGCCAGCCACAAGTTTGAAGAAGCATGAAGCTTCGAGGACTGAAAGCATAACTGCTTCTGGGTCACAACAACACCGAAGGGCAAGGACTAGACCTCCAGTGTTCAAAATGATGCATTAAACAGCGAGGAGCCATCTTGGATGATGTTGAAGATAACATTTTTGGTAAAAAGTCATGCAGTTTTGGGGGGGACTTTATACTTTTTAGAACTCTAAATGCGTTTATGTTGGGTTTTTTTTTTTACAGAAACTGGGATTTTGTATTCATAGATTCAAAGCCTTGTTTGTTCCAATATGAAAGCAAGTCTACAGTACCGGAATGCAAATCAAACAAGCATTTACAATGCAATAGGGCTTGATTTACGCCAGACCTATTGCATTGCAAATCGTAGGCATCACGGACAAAGGGAGGGAGGGGGGAGAAGGCACAGGCAACGGGAGGGAGGGTGGGGGTGGAAAAGAAGGCACGGACAACGGGAGGGAGGGCGGGGGTGGTAAGAAGGCACGGATAATGGGAGGGGGAGAAGGCACGGACAACGGGGGAGGGCGGGGTGGAAAAGAAGGCACCAAAACAAGTAGTGAGAACCTCATTAAAGAAAGGAGTGCTCACAGTCTAAATAACAGGTCCTGTGTAACAGCCGAAGTAAAGGGGCCAGTCATCCGCGGAGGTGACAAATGAAGAGGAGGCGGTACTGAGGCGGGACTAACAAGCCTATCGACGAATCAGAAGCCATCATTTAGGATAGACAATGACCCATTCGCAAATATGGGCAGAGAGTGGGCGGAGCTTCTATTCACCTACTTGTTTACAATAAGTTTCGCAGCGCATGCGTGCTGGCTCAGGCTCAACCTAAAAAAGGAGCATGTGTTAATCCTGCCAACTACTGGCTTATTGTCCTACTGGATGTGGAAGGCAAATGTTTTGCTAAAATTTTAAACAATGAGTTAGAAGAGTGGTCCCACACCAAGGCCCTTATTCCCATCACTCAATCAGGTTTTAGGTACGGTCTTGGCACTGAATACAATGTGATGATACTCTCCTCACTGATTAAAATCACGAACAGTAAAAAGACCCCCCCCACTTTATGTTGCCTATATAGACTTGAAAACCGCATTTGATAGAGTGGACAGAGGGAGACTGTGGCAGAAGCAGTCAAGTTGGGGACATCACAGAAGATCGTTCAAGAACCATTAGAAGCCTATATACGAATACCTGGGTAAAAGGGAAAGTCACATTCAATAGAGTTACAAACCACAGAATCAAGACCACCACTAGAGTAAAACAAGGTTTCATTCTTGCTCCATTATTGTTTAACCTTTACTTGTCAGATGTTAACAAAGCACTGGAGGCAGCACGTACAGGACCTCCGAAGTTTCCAGGCCTCCATATACAATGCCTCCAGTACGCGGACAATACTTTATTATTCGGTCATACCGTGGTTGGGCTGCAGCGATCCCTGGTGGCCTTAGCTTGCTATTGTTCCAAGCTGAAATCAATTATACAAAGACGAAAATCATGGTTTGTGGAGTCAGAAACAAACATCAGACCAAATGTAACTTTTCATTGAACAAGTTACTAGCCAAAAGTTTCTGGACATTTATTTCAACAACCGTGGAACTCATGTCACACATCTAGGGCACCTAAAGGCCTCAGCTCAGTCAATGATAATGAGTTTTAAAAAACTGGCATCTAAGATGAATGCAAAAGACACACAATTGATGGACGGAATGCAGAACAATTCAAATAATTCACCCCCAGTCAAGAGATCTGGGTTAAATCCATCATTCTTTTGCTCACCATGCCACCCCAGTTTTGACCCTGTGCCTCATGGGAACAGTCCAGCCCGAACTGCCAAGCCAGGTCCTCCCTGGACCAGAAACAAGCATCCTAGGACCGGTTTCGGGGTTTCACCCCTCTTCAGCCAGGATAGCTTGATTCCAGTGGCACAGTGAGCCCAGGACCCACGTCTGGGCATACCCGGCGCACTTAGGGTGAGGAAGCAAAAGACACACAATTGATGGACGGAATGCAGAACAATTCAAAACATTCACCCCCAGTCAAGAGATCTGGGTTAAATCCATCATTCTTTTGCTCACCATGCCACCCCAGTTTAGACCTGGCCATATGCAAATCAGTCTTGACCCTGTGCCTCATGGGAACAGTCCAGCCCGAACTGCCAAGCCAGGTCCTCCCTGGACCGGAAAAAGCATCCTAGGACCGGTTTCGGGGTTTCACCCCTCTTCAGCCAGGATAGCTTGATTCCAGTGGCACAGTGAGCCCGGGACCCCCGTCTGGGCATACCCGGCGCACTTAGGGCGAGGAAGCAAAAGACACACAATTGATGGACGGAATGCAGAACAATTCAAAACATTCACCCCCAGTCAAGAGATCTGGGTTAAATCCATCATTCTTTTGCTCACCATGCCACCCCAGTTTAGACCTGCCCATATGCAAATCAGTCTTGACCCTGTGCCTCATGGGAACAGTCCAGCCCGAACTGCCAAGCCAGGTCCTCCCTAGACCGGAAACAAGCATCCTAGGACCGGTTTCAGGGTTTCACCCCTCTTCAGCCAGGATAGCTTGATTCCAGTGGCACAGTGAGCCCGGGACCCACGTCTGGGCATACCCGGCGCACTTAGGGCGAGGAAGCAAAAGACACACAATTGATGGACGGAATGCAGAACAATTCAAAACATTCACCCCCAGTCAAGAGATCTGGGTTAAATCCATCATTCTTTTGCTCACCATGCCACCCCAGTTTAGTCCTGGCCATATGCAAATCAGTCTTGACCCTGTGCCTCATGGGAACAGTCCAGCCCGAACTGCCAAGCCAGGTCCTCCCTGGACCGGAAACAAGCATCCTAGGACCGGTTTCGGGGTTTCACCCCTCTTCAGCCAGGATAGCTTGATTCCAGTGGCACAGTGAGCCCGGGACCCACGTCTGGGCATACCCGGCGCACCTAGGACGAGGAAGCAAAAGACACACAATTGAAGGACGGAATGCAGAACAATTCAAAACATTCACCCCCAGTCAAGAGATCTGGGTTAAATCCATCATTCTTTTGCTCACCATGCCACCCCAGTTTAGACCTGGCCATAAGCAAATCAGTCTTGACCCTGTGCCTCATGGGAACAGTCCAGCCCGAACTGCCAAGCCAGGTCCTCCCTGGACCGGAAACAAGCATCCTAGGACCGGTTTCGGGGTTTCACCCCTCTTCAGCCAGGATAGCTTGATTCCAGTGGCACAGTGAGCCCGGGACCCACGTCAGGGCATACCCGGCGCACTTAGGGCGAGGAAGCAAAAGACACACAATTGATGGACGGAATGCAGAACAATTCAAAACATTCACCCCCAGTCAAGAGATCTGGGTTAAATCCATCATTCTTTTGCTCACCATGCCACCCCAGTTTAGTCCTGGCCATATGCAAATCAGTCTTGACCCTGTGCCTCATGGGAACAGTCCAGCCCGAACTGCCAAGCCAGGTCCTCCCTGGACCGGAAACAAGCATCCTAGGACCGGTTTCGGGGTTTCACCCCTCTTCAGCCAGGATAGCTTGATTCCAGTGGCACAGTGAGCCCGGGACCCACGTCTGGGCATACCCGGCGCACCTAGGACGAGGAAGCAAAAGATACACAATTGAAGGACGGAATGCAGAACAATTCAAAACATTCACCCCCAGTCAAGAGATCTGGGTTAATTCCATCAATCTTTTGCTCACCATGCCACACCAGCTGTGTCTGAACTGGGGTGGCAAAGTGAGCTAAAGAACGATGATGGATTCAACCCAGATCTGTGACTGGGGGTGAGTGTCTGAAAAGTTTCAGCGCTCCGTCCATCATCTCCTTGTGTTTGCTTTGTTCACCCTAAGTTGGCAGGGTATGCCCAGACGTGGCTCCTTGCTCACTTTGCCACTGGATTCAAGCTAGCCTGGCTGATGAGGGCTGTTAGCCCGAAACCGGTCCCAGGATGCTTGTTTCCGGTCCAGTGAAGACATGGCTTGGCAGTTCGGGCTGGACTGTTCCCATGAGGCACAGGGTCAAGACTGATTTGCATAAAGCTGTGTCTGAACTGGGGTGGCAAAGTGAGCTAAAGAACGATGGTGAATTCAACCCAGATCTGTGACTGGGGGTGAGTGTCTGAAAAGTTTCAGCGCTCCGTCCATCATCTCCTTGTGTTTGCTTTGTTCGCCCTAAGTTGGCAGGGTATGCCCAGATGTGGGCCACTTGCTTACTTTGCCACTGGATTCAAGCTAGCCTGGCTGATGAGGGCTGTTAGCCCGAAAGCGGTCCCAGGATGCTTGTTTCCGGTCCAGTGAAGACATGGCTTGGCAGTTTGGGCTGGACAGTTCCCATGAGGCACAGGGTCAAGACTGATTTGCATAAAACTGTGTCTGAACTGGGGTGGCAAAGTGAGCTAAAGAACGATGATGAATTCAACCCAGATCTGTGACTGGGGGTGAGTGTCTGATAAGTTTCAGCGCTCCGTCCATCATCTCCTTGTGTTTGCTTTGTTCGCCCTAAGTTGGCAGGGTATGCCCAGACGTGGGCCCCTTGCTCACTTTGCCACTGGATTCAAGCTAGCCTGGCTGAGGAGGGCTGTTAGCCCGAAACCGGTCCCAGGATGCTTGTTTCTGGTCCAGTGAAGACATGGCTTGGCAGTTCGGGCTGGACTGTTCCCATGAGGCACATGGTCAAGACTGATTTGCATAAAGCTGTGTCTGAACTGGGGTGGCAAAGTGAGCTAAAGAACGATGATGGATTCAACCCAGATCTGTGACGTGGGGTGAGTGTCTGAAACGTTTCAGCGCTCCGTCCATCATCTCCTTGTGTTTGCTCTAAGATGAATGGACCTGATTTAACAGGCATTTGTAAAGTCAATAATGCCAAAATTATGCAACACTCACATATGGCGCATTGATTTTTAATGACCACATTTTGGGTTGGCTGGATAAAGCGCAATTAAGGTGTTATAGATGTCTATTTAACCTCCCTGATGCAGCACCGTCCTCACAGCTACAGCTGGAATTTGGTCTTTTTAAGCAAACATTATTATTAAAGGCCTGATTCTTGGGATATTATGGGAAGCTCAGCACCAGGGTCGCAGAAGGAGATGAGAAGGCGAGGCATCCATGATAAAGCACTAATATGGGAACCCTACTTGAGGGAGGCAATGGAAACCCTGGAGGCGCTCATCATCTTTGCTCACAACCTAACCCCGAAGCTTACTGCAAAACTGATAGCAAAAATGGCGAGGATAAAATTCAGGATCAAGGACATACAAGAACTGCCTCGAAAAGTGCATGCCAGTTTATGTGATTCCTTGTACCAAGAGCCAGGGAAAGCCATGTACTTAGTCTCCCACATGAAACTGACAGTTAAAAAAGAGCTGTTGAGGATGAGATGCGGTTTAATTCCTCTTAAAGCTTATAAATTTGGGAGATTAACAGAGTCTATGGAGCAGCATTGCTACTTATGTACCTTTAAGAAGGAAAGTCATATAATATGTGTTTGTCCAACTTTGAAAAATGTAAGATGTTTCTGGTTAAAACCTCTGTTCCGTAAACTTGGCATAAAACAATAAAACATGGTTACCTCCACATGTCTTAGTGGTGTGAACCCACAGTTATCGGCTAGATAGGTGAAATTCCTCAAAGAAGCTAAAAAAACTATTG
This sequence comes from Calotriton arnoldi, assembly GCA_963921515.1. NCBI lineage: Eukaryota > Metazoa > Chordata > Amphibia > Caudata > Salamandridae > Calotriton > Calotriton arnoldi. The sequence continues at coordinate 1,374,705 of CAWUFW010002154.1, read as the reverse complement.
ATTATAGTGTCAGAGAGCTCTTAATTGCCCGCGCCATCGAAGAGTTTTTTTACTTTTTTTGTCGGACTATATTGGGTGCCTTGATTTCTGTGACTTCTCCTATATTTATTTATCTATTTATTGTTTTAATAGTCACCAATATTTGATTAAGAGCGATACCTGTAGGCAGCCATTTTTGAATTACAGGTGCTTATGGAATTGCCACAACGAATGTAGTATTATTTCTGAGAGCCCATTACCTAGGTTTTGTAATATGATTTAATGGGCTGGGGAGTACATGCCTTGCTATGCTCTGAATCTGTTTAGGGGACCTTTGGCAAAATTCAGTACTTTTTAGTAGGGCATTGGTATTCTATCCAAATATTCGTAGGAAGTATGCTCATGTTATTGGATAAAATTGCAGAGATGTTGTTGGAGGGCCTTGTTTGCCATACCTAGCAATAATAATTGGTTTATCGGACATTATAGTTTTTTTGGGATAGTCCATAAATTTTTCTTCTTTAGAGCAGGTTCTTACTTCTGACAATTTTTTTTTTTTTGATGTACGGAGAAGGTTTATGTCTGTTTATGTGTTACTCTGATTGATTTTTATGTGATTAGCATTGCACCTTGCACTTTAGTGAATTTGGCTCCTGACAGAGTTGAGTGATACTATATCCATTGAATGATTAAGCCATGAATTATTAATAATAATAATAATTTGTATTTGTAAAGCGCTAAAATATAACCCTCAAGGATTTCAAGGTGCTGGGGGCAGTCTGCGAGATTAAGTGAGCCATTGCCAAGAGTCACATGATGCTGAGCTGCCACCAGCACCAGGGATCGATCTGTAAGCCCAGTGCTTCTGAGTCAACCGCTCTGGCTGCTGCGTCACACCTCTCCACTAAGCCATGAATTGTTTTACTTTGATTGTGATTTTTATATTGTGATGGTTTTAAATAACTTGGAAAAAAATATCTATCTTACATGATCTAATTTGATGTTTCCAGTCTTGCTTATTTGAGATATCACACTGGCAACAAGAAGAAAGGTAACATAGGACAAAGGCACCTTACTATGCCTGATGATAAATAAGAGAAGAAGGAACTGCACAATGTGAGAGGATTCCACCTTAAGCTCTATTTGAGCCTGTGAGTCAAGACTGTTAAACACATTCTGCTCTTTAACTAGTCAATAGAGAAGACAGTAAGGTTTTATGGATCTTTGATAACACAGTATACAAGCATAAAGCAATAGGCAACTGGCTCAAATTTACACTGAAATGCCTTAAAAATAAATAATAAAAGGGAGCTATTGTAATTAAATGGAATTTACACGACTGCCAGGAGAATCTGGAGCGCATTGTATGTTAAAGATATTGGGTCGCATAACGTCTGAGCATACTTCATGTTGAACAGGGCCCATGCATTTGAAAGAAAGGATTAGTAACATACATACTCACATACCTTGAATAGGATAGCGCGTGCCCTGCAGATGGCTTTAGGGGAAGCTGCTCACCAAAGTGATGTTTTCAAGAAACTGAGTTTAAGATTTTATTTAAGCAGGGATCAGCTCCACAGGATTGGGCCCAGTCTCAGCTTACCTTCGGACTTAGAAGAAATTTTGAAGAAAAGTTCATGCGAAGAAAAGGTTCAGTGGGACAAAGTGGCTGGTCATGTCCAAGAAGGATGTGTCATCGTTGGGGAGATCCTGGACGGAGTCGTGGTGAAGATTTCTACTTTTGAACTTTGTCACTTTCTTGGAAGTTGAAAATGTCCAGTGGACTGATGCTGCAAGCTTTACATGATGAGGGCACCAAGAGGCTGAATACCTTTGCAGAGATGTCCCGCTGAACAGGATTTGCTACTGCAGAAAAGAGTGTTGCAGAGCTACCCTGGAGTCAGGCCAACCTGCGATATACCTTGGGCGGAATGGCGAGCAAGTAGGTTCTGGTCTACTGTCAGTTCCCAGGCCACTTTACGGTGAAACCGTTTAGATTAGGTAGGAGCAGCACCTTTAACATCACAACCAAGTGTCCAGGATTTGGGGTGCACCACTTGGGGGAGATAGGACTCTACAGCAGAGGCCAGGTGCAGAGTACAAGGTCTCTGCATCTTTTTATATTCCTGTCGCACACAGGAGGCCAGCCAACTAGACCTTGGAGCCACTCTGGTAGCCCTGGGTTTAAGCAGCAAGGCAGGCATCAAGTAGCAGGGCAGTCCTCTGGGGGACAAGGCATGCCTCAAGCAGAAGGAACGTCCTCGGGTAGTAGCAGGGCAGTTCTCTGAGGTACAAGGCAGGCCTTAGGGAGGAGAGTAGTCCTTAGGGGGGGTCCAAGGCTGTCCTTCTGAAGACTTCAACAGGTCCAGGAGTATACTGAAGTGTTGTTCTGAGTGTCTAATATTTATACGTGGTGCTAGCCTTTGAAGTCGGGGAAACTTCTAGGCTACCCTCACATCTGCTTCCAAAAGTCCTCCCCTTCCCCTGCCAAGGTCCCAAGAAGTGTGGGGTAACAAAAGACTAGTGTCAGGTTCCTTTTTGTGCGTTGGAGGCAAGCCCTTTGAAATGTAACTGGAGCAGGGAACAGCTCTGCCCCGGTCATCCTGGCAGGGTGACCCATCCTGCCAACACCTAGTCCCCCTTTGTCTCACTCTCTGGGAGGAATATACAGAGCCCAACAGCTAAGTTATTCAAAGTCATGTGGCCCAGGACACTGGCAGCAGTCACCAAATGGTCAGCGCAAGAAAATGGCAACTTCCCCAAAGTGGCATTTTCAGAATTGGGACTTAAAATCTGACTTTATCATTAAAGATGATTTTAAATTACAATTTATTTGAGTCCAAACATGACATTTCTACCTGCTCCCAATCAAATTTAGCACTTAAATGTAATAAGGTAAGCCATTGTTATTCAATGGCAGACATAGACCTTACAGAAGTGAAATACATATTGAGGAGTACTTCACTACCAGGACATGTAAGACTTAAAAACACATTTTCTTTAAATACATTGCACCCTGTCCATGGTCGTTTTAGGGCCTGACTTAGAGGTAACTTATATGTATTAAAAAGGAAGGTTTAGGCCTGGCAAAAGGTTTATTTTGCAAGGTTGTATTGGCAGTTTTAAAACTGGACTACAGGCTGCAATGGCAGGCCCGAGACATGTTTTAAAGTGTTATTTAAGTGGGTGGCACAATGAGTGCTGCAGGCCTGCTAGTAACATTTAATTTACAGGCCCTGGGTACATTTAGTACCACATACTAAGGACTTCTTAGTAAACTGAATATGCCAATCAGGTGTAAGCCAATTGTACAAGTTTAAGAGAGAGAGCACAAGCACTTTAGCACTGGTTAGCAATTGTTAAGTGCACAGAGTCCTAATGCCAACAAAAATAAAATTCAGCAGGGGTGAAGGCAAAATGTTTGGGGGAAGACCACACCAAGGACAGGTCTAACACAGTGGAAGTGCGAGTCAGATACTTTTTGAGGCAGGTCCCCTATAAGCTCGGAGCTTCATAGTAATGCACACTAAGAACCAAATGAAGGGGATTTACACAACACTTACACTTGTAATACACATGTTAATTAAATGGCTGATTGTTCTCCGCTCCATCACACATCTCCAGTTAAAACTCTTTTCAACACCAACTAATCACAGCCAGGCTGAAGACATAGGAAAGGGGCTAAAATAACTTTATATATATTCACTATGTAGCTGAACGTCTTTGTAGGTTTTGCTCTTGTTTTGAGGAGGAATTATTTAAGGAGGAGGGGAGAGGGTTTACAGGCAAACAAGCAATATCTTTGGGATATCCAGGGAAGCTGTCATTCCCAGATACTTCTTCTCACCTGATATGATCCTGGACATGGTTGCTGACTGTGACCAGGAGCTGGATTGATCTACAGCCTGTTCCCAGGAAATCTCAGGCTATGTCAAAATACAGACTACACTCTTTTTATGGCCACTGAATCTTTCTGAATGTTCTTCACTGACAATGATGGCATCTCACAAACAACCCAGTCTTAATGTTTGCATCAGGTACTGAGATGCATCAACAGAACAGAGGACACATTAATCAGCATGGCAAGGTCAATGATGCAAAGACAAAGGGTGACAAGGGAATTTTAATGCTTTTCCCATTTCCTTTGTTTGCCAGTTGCCATTGACTGCATCCAGGTAGCACTTTAGCTACCTCACCGCACAGCACACCTTTTATGCAATAGAATCTCTGGAACCCCATCAACCAGCAGGCTGTCTGCAATGCCAGGAGCTGCTGCACAGAAGTCTACGCTACTTCCCTTGGAAGCACACGCAACAGCTACATTTTCTATTTACCTCTTGCACATCACTTGTTTGCTCTGGATTTCGGTGACATGTGGCTAATTGGTAAATAACAACAACTCACACTGAGCCTACATTTGCATATGGGGTGGCATCTCAAACATAATAAGAGTAAGTTCACTAATTATGATCATAATAAAAAATGTATATTCCTTTACATTCAAGACATTTCAGGAAAATCTCTTTTGACAAAAGTTAAATAATCATGGGTGATACCATAATTCACTCACCAATTCGCAAGTTCATGTTTGAACATTAGCTATGGTATCTGAGTGACAAACAGAGACTTACTCTGTATCACTGAATCCTGGTGTAATGTGCGCTTCTAACCAATCACTGAGCTACTGGCCCCGGAAGATAAAAGTTAATCCAGACTGACAGAGAGCACAATTAGGTGGCAGTATAGCAATCATATATGCAAACTCCTGTATTTAAATAATGTCAGAGTGGTGTTGGAGTCCATGGACATACAGGGGTTACCAGGCCTCCACTAATGTGGTTGAGTCCAGTTTCCACTGGCATCCCTGGCCTGGCCTACTATGGATGTTGATAACTGAGTTCTATTTTATTCCTTTTAGTACTTGGCTCACAGAGAAGCAAGGCAAACAGTCTAAGGCTTACTGAAGGAGGTATTGCAGGCTTGGAGACTCAGGGAACAACAATCTACATAATATCTCTCTGAAAAGGAATATCCGGCCAGTACATTGACTTTATAAAAAGAGAATGCATTTCATTACACCAGCTACTCAATACAGGACAAAAATCTGGTTAGGGAACGCAGGGTCTATTAATGCAATTCTAATAATGATGCTAAAGTAGTAAGCATGGAAACAGAACAGACGGAGGCTCACAAAGTAAGGAGTGAACTGCTTCTTGCTTCTGGGAGCCAAACATCAGTCATTAGTACAATAAGTCTTGATTTTGCGGCTTTCTCAGGCTAAGTATAATGTCTGCATCCTCACCTGGACTCGAGTGAGGTCAGGCCCACTGTTTTACATGGAGAATTGCAGCACCACATTAATTGCAAGGTTATCACTGTCAAGTTACAGTTCACATCTAGAACCGGCCTCCTCCAGGTTCTAGTAGCTGTTCCAGAGAGGGCACGGTCATACAGAGAAGCGGTCGCATTTCACAATGTGGTTGAGACCAGATGAGAAGCCCCCTTGCCAAACAAAGGGACCCACGGATCTTGAGGCAAGTTTAAAAGAGTTTTGTAAGGAGATGCCTCTCTTCCCATGATCACCTGCAAGTTTTGAACTGATGCTGCTGGCTTTGAAGATGTACTGAGCCTGCCAAGCAGGCCTCAGTGCCAGTGCTCTGACCTTTAAAAAGTGTATGCCTGGGGAGGGCGTGGCCAAGATGGCAGACGAGTAGAACATCTCGATCCCATCTCTCCTTTCCCTTTGCCGCCCGAGCCGCCTCTGAGCCCCTAAAAAAGCTATACGGGGTGAAATTCTGTATCAAAAGCTCTGGTGCCTCCGAACCTGGTTCTGGGTCCCCGATGCACGTCTCCGCTGAGACGAAACCAACACCCGATGCGAGCTGGGCTGCAACACTGAGGCCGTGATCGAGCAGCCCCTGGCCTGGGCCCAAGAACTATGCCCAGCAGATGCAACTGATGCGTACCCAGCTCCCATAAGCTGGGCAGCTAGAGAGACATGGAGATGGACCCAGGCGATCGCAAAGGTCTCCATGAAAGCAAGACATGCTGCAGCACGGAGCCCCACTAGAGCAATAGCAGTCCGGAGTGAAGAAACGCCTTAAGCCCGGGTGTCTAGGAGGCGATCGCCCTTCGAACAGCAAAGCTGGACGAGAAGTGGCCCAGGCGCAGATACTAAGAGATTTGAGTCCTGGAAGCAGAATCTCACCACTATGGCCCAACGGAGCCCCGAAGGAGCAAGCCGGAAGATACGACAGCACCTGGCGGAGTGAATATCGAGCCCTGATGCAGCCTGAGGTGGGCCACAAGAGCAGCGGCCGATCGGCCCACGTTAGAAGACCGAGAGACACGCCCTGTGACTGCTACGCACGCGGGCCCAAACCCAACAGGCCCAAACCTCCAGAGACTGGGCTGGCGATCCCGAGATAAGTTGAAAACAAGGCACACGTGAGCCGCACTCAATTTTAAAGTGGACTGTGGAAAATTGCAAGAGCTTTGGCCGAGCGGCCCCTGAGCAGAATTTGTGAATTGCGCTCAGAAGCCACAACACATGCGGACCAAAACCCTACAGGCCCAAATGACCAGGGGCTAGCACAGGCGATCTGAGGCATGCCGAAAATAAAGCGACTGTGACCCGAAAGAGGTCTGAGTCTTTAGAGGGAGTGATTGCAACCCGGAGCGGGGGCTGCCCTACGTCCCCACAGAGAGAAGCAAGACTGGTAGAAACTGAGTGACCTGAGGCCTCGGTGACAACTCTGCATCCAGGGTCTGATAACCCCTTCTACCTGACTCTGGCCAATCAAGCCTTGGAACAGCTCACTGGAAGACACAACAGAGAGAAAGCCGACTTCACAAGGTGGGCCGTAACACGAGGTTAGAGGAACAGAAGAGAGATCCGCAGCATCAAAAAGAATGCCACTTCCCGGAGTCCGGGCCCACGATCGGTGAGCGAAATAGTACCCAGGGAGGAGAGGACGTATACCCCGCTGGGGTGGGGAATACTTACCTTAGAGAAACCTGTGCAGGAAAGGGGGGTCGGCGAGGCAGGCCGGGATTAGCACACGTGGAGCGGGCAGAAGTAAAGTAACCTTGGAAGGTGGAAATCGCTGGCTTGTATTACACCCGGGGCTAGGAGAGCAGATACATATCCCTGCCCAGGAAGCGGACACACAAGCAAAGCAGTGGTGACTGGAGGCACCCACTGAAACGCAGGGGTACTAGAGCCCATGGCAACCGTGATATAGCCCGACACCCACGCCTACAAATAACGACCCATACTTACCCAGGCTATTTTACTGCAGCAAATAGACTGTAATATCACAAGCAGGGGACGAGTGCAAAGAGGAGACACTACAGATAATGGGGACTCTAAGACCTAAGAGTCACTGCGTAATGCTGAAGCAAGACGTACACAAGAGTGTACTTATTATACAGCTCCCCTGCAGCTCACAAACAATAAAAAGTGCACTAAAAGATGGCCTCAGCTCGTAATAAGAAAGATCATACAATCAAAGACATGCTCACTGGGCCCATAAACACAGCAGCGGGGGACCAAACTACACCCCCAGAAACATCTCGGAACCAGGATGAGTCAGCACCAGATGACCCAGTTACCAGAGTCTTCCTGGAATCCCTGTTCTCCTCCTTGAGAGAAGATCTTCAAGAACTCAAAAAGGACCTTTTTGCAGAATATCAGAGAAGCCCGAAAAGATATAGAGTCCTTGGGAGACCGCATCGTAGCCCTGGAGGAATGGGAAGATAGCCATGTAGGTCCTTCGACTCCAAGAATAGCAGCTAGATCTACAGGCTCACGCTGAAGACCTGGAAAACAGGTCTAGACGCAGTAACATACGTATCTGAGGGATAACATCCAAGGCGAGCGAGATGATATCCATGCATATGTGGGTGACCTCTTCTGTTGTATCTTGGGAACAACCCCTGAGCACAGGATCAAGATAGAGCGTGCACATCGAGTAGAGAGGGCTCGACCACCGGGAGCTCCCCCAGCAGACATCCTGGTCTGCCTTCACAACTTCCCTATGAAAGAACACATCCTCCGGAAAGCATGTAAGAAACATCTATTGAACTTCCGTGGTGAGACTCCAGTCCTTTTCCAAGACCTAGCAGTAATCACACCACAAAAGCACTGTGAATTCAGACCCGTCACCCAGCACCTGCGAGGAAAAGGAGTAGCCTACTCCTGTGGCCACCCTTTCTGTACTATCTTTCGTCTGAGAGGCAAGCTTTACCAACTCAGCTCACTCACAGAAACCTTCCAAATACTCGGCATAGACCTGGAACAAGAAGATCAAACACCGTCCACATCTTGTGCCCGCACAAGACTGCGACGAAACCAGAGAAGCAACCGTGAAAAGAAAAAGGGTCTGACGTGCCCAGATCCAACTGTGATCGCAGAGGGGCAGCAGGCAGCTCTCTGCTCCATCCCGAAAGCCCTGGCCAGAACATATGAATCGTAGACCCCCTGCAGAGATGAGTACCCAATGCACACACAGTTTGGGGGCGGGGGGGAGGGATCACAGGCCACATTTTGGACCGCATTTTCTTTCTCGCCCTACAGACATGGAAGACTGAAGTCTGCCTCAGGAACTATGTTACGAACCTTACGTATCCTAGTATTATATATTTTTCGGGGTTTTCCTTTTTTTCGGGGACTATACTAAGGATCACCTTGTTCACACACTATACCTCATTTGACATATCCTCCCACTCAGCCAACCTTCCTACCAACATCACATGGGCCGATACGAGTGCTATACAACCCCCCTATAAGTTGATGTCAGACAACACCCTGAAAATACTGACTTTAAATGTAAAGGGGTTAAACAATCCAATCAAACGTAAAGCAATACTATCCTACCTTGAGAACTCCGGTGCAGACATATCCTTACTCCAAGAGACACACCTCCTATCCCGAGACTGTCACAGGCTCTGATCATGAGCCTTCCCACAACAACTCTTCTCCTCCGCCTCTTCCAAACCAGCAGAAGTAGCTATATTAGTAGCACTATCCTTTAAGGGGACAGTGGGACCCAAGGTAGAAGAACTAAGAAGCAGATTACTCTCACTATATGCTCCTAATGAAGGCCAAGAACCGTTCTTACGCAAGGCACTCACAGAAGCACATTAGACACAGAGGTCCTCATGGGGAGTGATTTTAACTTAGTACTTAATTCAGATCTTGATAGATCAGCACAATGACATGGTCAGACCGGGGCACTTACGAAAAACGGGCTTAAGTGGATTAAAGACCTGGGACTTTGTGATATTTGGAGGTCTTTCCACAAAGATGAACAGGAGTACACTTTCTATTCTCATGCAAATAAAATGTATGCAAGGTTAGATTATTTTCTAGCCACGAAGACCATTCATAGCTTAACCAAAGACACAGACATACTCCCAACAGTACTCTCCGACCATTCAACAGTAACGCTCTCCTTGAGGATAGACTCAGCCAAGACTCCACGTCAATCATGGCGCATGTGTGAAACACTACTACACCATCCAGAAGTGGTCTCCCAAATTCAAGCAGCTATCTCTAATTACCTAGAAATCAATGAGTCTCTATAGCAACTCTATGGGAGGCACTAAAGGCAGTTATAAGGAGTGAAATCATCTCTATTTCTGCTGCTGATGATAAGCTATGCAAGGAAAAAAGAGACATCCTTAAGGAACTGGAATGTATTCACCGCCGTACGGGTGCCCCAAGAGTGTGGCACCTATTAACAGCACTGCGTGCTCAGCTGGCTGGACTAGATCTTGATTGAGCAGAAAATGCCGCACTTCGTCTGTGACACTCTTGCTACTTTGGGGGGAGAAATGTGGCCGTCTCCTAGCCAATAAACTCTGCATAAAATGCCAGGCAACTAGAGTCTCCTCCTTACAAACCAGAGAAAACAAACTCATTACAGATGACAGAGATATTGCAAACTCCTTCAAGGAGTTCTATATACAACTACATACTAGAAAAGACCTAGATCCCTTAGATAGCACTGATTATCTCGAAGGAGCGCAAACCTTGCGCATCACCCAGGAACAGGCTGAGGAACTAGAGGACGATATATGTCCTGAAGAAGTTATTTTGGCCATTTCCAGTTTAAAACTCTCCAAATCTCCAGGACCAGATGGATACACCTCCATCTTTTACAAAACGTTCTGTCACGTTCTCACTCCGAATTTAACAAGACTCTTTAACTCTTTCACACACCCTGTGTGCAATGCCTGCTTCGATGCTTACTGCATCGAATACAGTGGTACCCAAACCAGGGAAGAATAAACAGCAATGTAGCTCGTACAGGCCTATTTCTTTTCCCAATATTGATTTTAAATTATTCACCGGTATCCTAGCACACAGACTGGGTCCACTTCTTCCCACAATCATAGATCCAGGCCACGCTGGATTCATTCCACACAGACAGACAGGAGATAACACTAAATGTATTCTGCACGTCATTGAAAAAGCTACAAGGGTCCCCAAGGCGACTATGCTGTTAGCCATGGACGCTGAGAAGGCCTTTGATAGGGTACATTGGCCGTTCCTAGAACAACCTATAACATATTTTGGCCTTGGTGACAAATTTAAAGCGCAAATCATGAATTGCTATCATTGCCCCATGGCAACAGTGCGAGTAAACGGCTACACCTCAGACTCCTTCCAGATAGGCAGAGGCACGTGACAAGGATGCCCACTATCCCCTCTCTTATTCGCTTTATGTATGGAACCTCTGGCTCAGAAAATAAGAGATAACCCCAGGATCACTGGTGCAGTCTTCGGGGGGAACACTACAAATCAAGCCTTTATGCAGACAATATTCTATTAACCTTAGTGAACCCCGAACATACCTTACATGCCCTCATAAAGGAAATAGAGGCCGATAGTCGGGCCTCCGGTTTCCGCATAAACATGGAAAAATCACAGGCACTGGGCCTCTCAATACCCCAGGAATTAACCACAAAACTACAAACACAATTCTGCATTCAATGGGTACCCAATGCGCTCCCCTACTTGGGGATTAAATTAGCATCGACACTCCACCAAACCTCTTCAATAAATTACCAAAACCTTCTAAAAACAGGTCAGACACGAGATGTCTAATTGGAAACACCACCAGATCTCTTGATTGGGCCGAATAGCTTCGGTTAAAATGAGTATACTCCCCAAAATTCTCTACATCTTCCAAACGCTACCCCTAGCCCCCCCACCCCCCCCCTGGGACTACTGGCCAAGCTACAAGCTGAAATCCTACAGTTTATATGGTCCGGGAAACAAGAAAAGAATTGTGCTATGCCCCCCCAAATTTGGAGGCCTAGGTATCCCTGACCTCCAAAAGTACTACCAAGCGACACAGATACGATACTTGGTGGAGTGGTACCAACCAGAGTCAGAGAAACACTGGCTCTTCCAAGACAGAGCAGTTGCAGGTACATCTCTGTGGAATGTCCCCTTCCTCAAGAAACCCAATCGACCCGAGACCTCTATCTTTCCCCAATCACGTGAGTAAGCATGGAAGCATGGGACAAAACAAGCACCAAACATGGACTCACCTCTTTCACCTCACCGTTGACCCCTTGGTTTGATAAAAAAAAACTGGCACGACGAGCAGGAACCAGCTCAAAAATATATTCAGACGCGCCAACACCAATATTGGCGGACATGAATACTATTCCTATCTTTAATTTGTCATCAGGCACTATTGATCCACATACTGAATCTCTTTTGGTGAAGGGACTCTCGTTTGTACCAACTACATATCTTAATAAATTTGAACTTATTAAGGATGTACATATGTTTTTTCGCAAAATCAGGCTCAAGAAATGTTTTCAAAATAGGACCATTGACATCTATGATGTCAATCGATCAGGTCTTAAACCTCCATCTAATTTCTATCCTAGCCTTGACTTGGTCGGTACTGAAGTGGCATTATTTGAAAAGGTAGTCCTTACCAAAATCCAGCAGACTATGAAATATTCTCCTAAACCAGTGTTTAACATTACTTGTGATGAGAAATTAGCCCTTAAAAAACTTAAGGATGATACCTCCTCACTATCAAACCATGTGACAAGGGGGGATTGTCATCTTTGACACCAATAACTATCGAACCAAGATGGAGGCCCTTTTGAGTTCTCCTCAACACTATGAGAAAATTGCCTCCAATCCTGAACTTAAACTTAAGCATTGTATTTTGGATATAGTTGAACAGGCGGTTGAAAATGGTGAGCTTTGTAAAAGTGAAGCAGAATTTCTTACCCCCATATACACGTATCCCTGTCATCTATGGGATACCCAAGACACACAAAAATGAGCTAGATCCCCCTATTAGACCTATTGTGTCCACTATTGGGGCAGCCACTGAACCACTTTCTAAATTTGTTGATCGCTTTTTGCAACCCCTAGTATCCTCACTTCCATCTTACATCAAGGATACGGGTGATTTTATTGCCAAAATTGAGGGTCTTCCATATAACCATCAAAGGGAAATCCTTGTAACTATGGACCTGGAGTCCCTTTATACTAATATACCTCAACGAGAGGCGTTGAGAGTGATTACCGATATCATCAAATCAGAATCCTCTATTACCAACTCTAATATTATTCTCCAATGTTTGGAGATTGTTCTGTTTGAGAATTTCTTTGAATTTGAAGGCTCTTTGTTTCATCAAACACAGGGGGTTAGCATGGGCGCCGCCTGTGCCCCCAGTGTAGCCTGTCTATATATGGGCGACTTTGAGAAGCGCAACATATATAATGAAGTAGCACCATTTTACGAGAACATCTAAGCATTGTCACGTTTTATAGATTACATTTTCTTCATCTGGCGAGGGGACCAAGATACACTGGATGAGTTTACTGGTTGGATTAACCTCGCGGATCCCAACTTAAAATTTACGACACACTCTAGCACTATTCGACTGGAGTTTCTTGATGTGTGGATCCAACATGCGGGGGGCCATTTGTCAGCATCATTATACACCAAGCCGACCGCTAGGAACACCCTGTTACAATTCCAAAGCTTCCACCCTAGATATCAGAAGGAAGGAATCCCATTTAGTCAATTCCTGCATTTGCGCAGGAATTGTACCACTATTCAAGATTATTTAAAACATGCTGAGATACTCAAAACCAAACTGATTACCAGAGGATACCCATACAGACTTGTTAGGGACGCACTCAAAAGAGCTAGATTCTATAATCGACAGACGATGTTCCAACCAAAACAAAAACAGAACTCTAATCAACTGGTATGTGTCACTAAACACTCTTGGTTTGATAATAAAATGCGGCAAATTATCAACTCTCATTGGCATCTATTGAATCTGGACCAGGCATTGCCTCATTTGGAGAGACCCCTCTATGCTTTCAAGAGGAATAAAAACTTGCGTAACATGCTCGTTCGAGCTAAAAGACCTGAGAGGAATACATTTGCACAAAGATCTATTACCGGCGGACAACCCATTCTAGGCAACCACAAATGTGGTACGTGCCATGCTTGCCCCAATGCGATCGTCGGTGATCAAATACAGATCAATGAAAGGACGGTACATTTAAAGGAGATGACGAATTGTCGCACAAGTAACATCGTGTATGTTATTTTGTGTCCTTGCGACTTGGCCTATGTAGGAGAAACATCCCGTGAAAGTAGAAGGCGTATGGCAGAACATAAGTCCAATATAAGGCTTCATAAAGTGTCGCAACCTTTAGTGAATCATTGGAACACAATAGGACACTCGGAAAAAGATCTACGATGGTCCATCTTGGGAAAAAAAAAAAATTCGATCTATCCCTGGTTTGGACACCGACAATATACGCAGGAAACGCGAACTCTTTTGGATGTTCACTCTTGACAGCAAGAGAAAGGGACTCAATGAGAACTTATTATGGGAGAATGCCTTTTTATAAACTCTTCTTGGCGTTCATGTATTATTATTATATCTCTGTAAAAAGTTCTGTACCCTTATTGATTTTTACTTTCACCTTTACATTTTTATTATATTTTTCACATTTACCATCATTGTGGACATATGCGGCACTTTGCCTGCTTTATTTGATTGATCCTCGACAATGTTTTTAACTTTAATCTGAGCTATTTAGATGTCCTGGGTAACCACAATTGTTGGTTCTCTTTGGCTAAGTATATATTTCGGTGTTTCTGTTTTTCATTTTGTCTAATCTTTTATTTTTACTCGCAGGTATCCTATTTGCCTGTGTGAGTTTATTTTGTTTCATACTATCTCCTTCTTTTTATTCAGTCCACTGCGGTTGAAAGGTGGATTTATATTCTGGTCAGCCGGGTTTTCCATCTACCACCTTACGTGCGCGGACGAGTCTCTGATTATCCACAGCTGATCTTACGTATTTAGTTGAATGCTTCGCATTTTGATTGGCGGCTTCAGCCTTCCGGTTTCATTTAAATTTCACCTCTTGTTAGCGGCGCCAATTTCACACGGAAATCATTCTTGGTGCAGTTCACCCGTCTTGTGTGTTCAGCCGCATTTCTCATATCGGTAAGTGTTACTATCATGTACGCCCGTATTTTCTCTCTATACGCTCTCTATCTTGCGAAGTTCCCTTGATTTAATTTTGGTTTTATTTTAACGCTGGTTTGTTTTTGTTATGGCTTCTATTTTCAGATATCACTTCATATCTGTTTGTGTTGTGGTTTTCTCTTCTTCTCCTCCATCCTTGCTTGGAAGAAGAATATATTCATTTCATACATCGTTGAAAGTTATTTTCTGTCGTGGCATTGAGGTACTGATTTGAACTTTATCTGTGTGTTATTTTTTAGAGCACCGTCTTTTATAAACACAGGCGACTATTTGCTAACTTCATTTCATTTCTTTGTTAATTTATTTTCAGAACTTTTATTCGAGTCTCATTTCATTTTTGGGTCCCTATGTTTCACATCTAAAAGGAATTCCCTTCTTCGCATCTGTTTATTATTCCACTATTTACCTGTGATGAATAATTTTTTCCACGGAGACGGGCGTACAATCTTGACTTACATATTTGGGTAAGCATTGCTGTTTCATTGCCCATTCTCATCATCTCGATAAATAGTGTTAAAATATCTTGCCTCTTTGATCATTAGGAACTGGCCTTTTATTTTAATGGGCCTCCTGCATCTGTTGTCTCTATTTCAGGTTCAGAGCATCTCTGCAATTCTTGAACAGCCGTGTATGATGTAATATGTATTCAACTGAGACAGTTAGCCCATTATATACCATCTATTGGCCTGCCGTTTACACATTTGAACCACATGTCTGATTCAGGTATTTTCAGATTAATTGGCTTTAGTCTAATTCCGCCAATCAGGTGTCTTGACTATATTTTTCTTTCTGTCACTTTATTTCATTTTCCATTCACACCTAACACCTATTTGCTTTATATATACAGTGTTGTAGTATTTAGGTCGTTTTATGTGTTATGATGTTTTTTACAACATACAAATTTTCTTTTCTGTATTTTTTGTTGCGCAATTCTAATCTTAAAAAGTTTAATATCTATTATATATGATGTGCCCTGTGAACCACAGTCAACTATATGCATTTGATGGATTATTCGGTTATCCTTTTTAGCCAATCTCATTGTGTTTTGGTTATGTAAATATGTACAGCATTGTAATGTTTATTTATATTTTAGGCACCTCCCACTGTTGTCTATGCATTTGTCTGTGCGCCCTGAAGAAGGTGACGCCCACATCCGGGTCTACACCGAAACGCGCGTCGGCGCTTGACCTTGTATAGTTGGATTCCTCCAACTATTTCAGCCCCCTTATTAACTTTTTGTGATTTGTTATATATTTATCTGTCTAAATCTAAACGGGTTTTTTCTTTATAATTACCTCATGTATTATCTGAGTCACTTGTCTTATCTTCATTTTTATTTTATTTTGATTCATTTTTCTCTTTTGTGACATACAGATATTAGTTATTCATGTATACATGTGTCTATCTGTATCTTTAGGGGTACTGTTTTCTGCTATGAATTTTGTTATTGTCTCTTTTAATACAATGTTGGTTGATTGGTTTGAAGCACTTGCAAGTATGATTGTAGGTTTGATTGTGATTTGAATGAATGTTTTGTGGGAAGTGTCTTGGTTTGATTTTTTCATGCCATTTGAAATTTTTGATATTATGTACATTATAGCTAATAAACTGAATTTTGAATTATAAATATTCTATTCTTTTCTTTATTTTGTTCTCTTGTGGATTCATTTTCTCGTTTTCGGGCCTTTTGATCTATCAGCCACATCCTGTGTCCATAGAATCAGATAGGTAGAGTACCTCCTTTTTTGAGTTCCCTTGGTTTGATAACCCAGATTTCACACCTGGACTAGACTCCAAAGCATACACTGAATGGAGAAGGACCAAATGTCGGGCCATGGGACATATGATAGATGAAGCCGGAGTGATACCATTCCAACAACTATGTGATGATTTTAACCTCTCAGAATCAGAATGATTGCACTACCTTCAACTCCGCCACTGGCTCCTGCACTCTTGCAATAAACCATTCATACAGAGACCTCTCACAGCATATGAACACTGGCTGATTTCCCGCACTACAGACAAACGTCTCATTTCAGAGATCTATATGTTCCTAATAAAAACTCACAAACATGTCTACAAAGCTGGTCAACATAGATGGAAGCAGGAATTAGGGAGGCAGCTAACTGAGAAAGAATGGAGCGACCTACACCATAGAGTCTGAAACTCCGCCAGTAATACCTCCCTCATGGAAACATTAGTCAAAATCACCACGTACTGGTACCTCACACCCGCCAGGCTACATCCAATGTACCTGCACCGTAGCGATCGTTGCTGGCGAAACTGCAGCGATCAAGGGACTCCAATACACATACTATGGGAATGCCCCGACTCCAGCCATACTGGACACAAATACTAGACGAGATAGATGCCCATCTTGATACAGAGATACCTAGATTCTCAGTTTATGTTTTACTAGGCCTACCTAACCCCTTAACCTACCCCTTGAAATCTAAACATGGCAGGCAAATCGCCTTGTGCTGGGAGTGGCGACACAGAACATTCTAACACACTGGGGTTCACCACAACTCCCCACGTATACAAGTTGGCTTCACAAGCTATGGTTTATTATGGGCATGGAAAGAATATTCATGACACTCGCAAATCAAGGTAACAACTTTGGGAAAATCTGGCGTCCTTATTTGTCCCTCCGAACGCACGATTTCAGAGAACTCACTTGCCCGAAATATTTACTACTTTTACGTTTACCAGAAGCTGCCCTCACCACATGAGTAGATATGAATGCAAATGTAGTAAATTAACTATGTTTAAATCATTTAGCAAAGGTGATCCGGACTTTGGGGTTGGGAGGAGGGAGGGCTTGGGGTGGGAATGTGTTTCTCTTGTTTCCGTTGTCTCTCCTCTTTCCCTTTTCCTTATGTCGGTTGGTGATGTTTCTCGTTTTCCTTTCCCCCTAACAGTTGAATGCTGCCAAATATTTTACTAGCTGTGTCAATGTTGATGCATATAACGATGTAAACATTACTCCGGCATGCTCTTCAATAAAAAGATTTAAACCATTAAATGTGTATGCCTGATTGGTTCACCTACAATTGGTATAAATGTAGCTTACTTATAAGTCCCTAGTATATGGTACCAGGGGGTCTGTAGATTAAAGTGTCTCTTGTGGACTGCAGTGCTTATTGTGCCAACACAAGTGAGATAAAGCAAAGTGTAACTCCCAGCCTGCCATTGCAGGCTGGCAGAGCAGTTTTAAACTGTCAACTCAACGTTGCCATTTAAAATAATGGCTATTGGACTTGGCCCTTTCTGCAGGGTCATCCCCAATCTTTTTACCTTCACCCTCCTATTTTCTTAACCCATTTTGCTGGCATTTAGGACTCTGTGCACTTTACCACTGCTAAGTGCATGTGCTCTCTCCTTAAAATATGGTGGAATTGGCTTACACCCAATTGGCACACTTAATTTACTTGTAAGCCCTGTAAATATAATGCTACTAGTGGGCCTGAAGCACTCATTGTGCCACATTTTAAACCTTTGTGTATGAAAAAACAAGGGACACCCTACTCACACGGAACCAGGGTACTTTACAGTTTAACAGACAACAGCGGTTCCTGTGGACAATCAACAAATGATACTTAATATATAATAGCTCAATCACAATAATCGAAGGCAAAGAGATGTCTGAAAGAGAAAAGGCATATAACACGAATTTTGTATGAAAATACGCTGTTTTATATAATGTAATCACAGTATTTTAAATCCCAATTGATTGTGAAACCTATATTTCAAGGTTGTGACTCTTTGTGACATAAAAACAAGGTTTCATCAAAAATGTACAAAAGTGACTATTAAATCAATACATAATATGTGCTCGCAGCCTACTAATACAGTAATAGTGGCTGACAAATGGTTCGCTTCACTTAGTTGATGACGTTTCGACCCACTTAACAATGAGGGGTCTCATCAGAACCTAGCAATGAAGGGGCACCTAAAAAAATTATAACCATAGTATCAGTAATGGAGTGGTGAAGAAAAATAAGACTAAAGCATCAAAAAGGTAGATATTCAGTCGCTAATCATACCTGGGGATGACTGTCAGGTAATGTGGTGTGCACCGTGTGGGGGTGAAAAGGAAGAAGAGTACTCACATAGGGCCCAGCCGGGCACTGTGGGGATGAGAAATGAGGAATATTTTAAATACATACGGGCACACGGGGTTAACGCTGGAAGTCACCAGCTGTGAATATAAGTTCAACTTACCCTATAGTGGGGCGGGTACTGACAGTCAGGAAGGCTCAAGGTTGAAAGCCTTAATAATTTCAAAAAGGGCGATAAGTTGTTGTCAGGAATTTCTGAAAGAAGGGTTCAAACACCCAGTAAATACGTATGTTGCAAAGGTGGTCAATTTTATATA
This sequence comes from Calotriton arnoldi, assembly GCA_963921515.1. Classification (NCBI taxonomy): domain Eukaryota; kingdom Metazoa; phylum Chordata; class Amphibia; order Caudata; family Salamandridae; genus Calotriton; species Calotriton arnoldi. The sequence goes on along the minus strand of CAWUFW010002154.1, from coordinate 1,355,786 downwards.
TTAGTCAAATTGAAAAAACTCTTACCCGTGGTAAAGGGCTGAACTCTAAATTAGCCTCAAAAGAAAATGACGACAATCCGTCTTTTGGTTACCCAAAAATAAGCAGTGAAACGAGTGAATAAACATTCACCAAATTTCCAAACTATAAAACCAGAATTTGACGCGAAGGAGCTCTTACCCGGTGTGGAGAGGATAATGGAAAGAAAGGGGCTGCCAAGGTCAGCTGCAGTAATTAATCACGCTCGCCTCGTGGAGAGAACTTCACCTGTCTGTCTCTCCTCGTGCAATGACAAGACCGATCGAAAAGAATTGGTCTTGTTTTATGCTCACGGGGCGCGCCCTGCTGGTCATATTTAGAATAGACGAGCAGACAAGACTAAAGGAAAGGACGAGTCACGAACAATTCCGTATCCTCAAGAAAGCACGTGAAAAATATTTGGAAAAGGGCCTGAATGGAGGGGAAGTACCCATAAAAATAAATGGATAAAAAACCAGAATTGAAGGCAGATAAACTAAAAATATGCATGAATTTACCACGTGGTCCAGAGAACACATTTTTACTATGTCTATGAAATTGTGCAACAAAGTGATATTTATAATGCGAAAGGCTGTGAGTGTGTGAAATATATCCATATATCACAGACGCAAAAAAGTCACATATGAAGGCCAACTACATATTTTGAGATATGAGTCACAAACAATTCATTGGAGGTTCAGTATAGCAGGGTGAGAACCCTTCATGCCTGCTTCATAGTCTGTATTATATCTCATCTGAACGTTCTTTAAAATTCAATTTGTCAGGGTGGAGACAAACCCACGCCATTCCTCAGCCTAGTTTAGTCCTTGATCAATGGAGTTAATACGGTCTATCCATTGGCACTTCAACCTCTGTAGTATATGCGTCAAATCGCCTCCTCTTTCAGGGATGACAGCTTTTTCAACCACTTGCCACTTGAGTTCATCTGCTGTGTGTTTCTTTTCATTGTAGTATGCCACCAATGGAGCATTTAAAATGGAACACAGTATTCTGCTTCGATGTTGGCTTATTCGAGCTTTTATAGGTTGGGAGCTTTGTCCAATGTACGGTAGTTGACAAGGGCACCATATACAATATACCACATTCCTTGTATTACAATTTGAAAAAAGTTGAGAGAATCTTTCACATGTCCATGTTCAAAAGTATCTGTGTCAAATGTTAAAGCACATGCCACACAATTCCCACACTTGCGATGACCTTTGATTTCTGGCAACCCCCAAGCTGATTCTAATGTTCTAGACTTTTGCCTGGTATTATTTTGAGTGGAGGAATGAACCAGGTGATCCTTTATATTCTTACCACGTTTGAATGCGAACATAGGTAATTCAAAAGAGGGATCTATATTTTGGATAAGGTGCTAGTTTTTTTTAATTAACTTCTGGATTTTGTTAGTATGTATCCCAAAAGTAGTGACACAAATCAGTTTTTTAAGGGGCGGTTTATTTCTGGTGGTGAGTAGTTCCTCTCTGGGGCAAAATTTTCAATTTGACTATAAAATTGACCACCTGTGCAACATACGTATTTACTGGGTGTTTGAACCCTTCTTTCAGAAATTCCTGACAACAACTTATCGCACTTTTTAAATTATTAAGGCTTTCATCCTTGAGTCTTCATGACTGTCAGTACCCTCCCCACTATAGGGTAAGTTGAACTTATATTCACAGCTGGTGACTTCCATCGTTAACCCCGTGTGCCCGTATGTATTTTAAATATTCCTCATTTCTCGTCCCCACAGTGCCAGGCTGGGCCCTATGTGAGTACTCTTCTTCCTTCTCACCCCCACACGGTGCACACCACATTATCTGACAGTCATCCCCAGGCATGATTAGCGACTGAATATCTACCTTTTTGATGCTTTTCTCTTATTTTTCTCCACCACTCCATTACTGATACTATGGTTAACATTTTTTTTAGGTGCCCCTTCATTGCTAGGTCTTGATGAGACCCCACATTGTTAAGTGGGTCGAAACGTCGTCGACTAAGTGAAGCAAACCATTTGTCAGCCACTATTACTGTATTAGTAGGCTGCGAGCACATATTATGTATTGATTTAATGGTTGCTTTTGCACATTTTTGATGAAACCTTGTTTTTATGTCACAAAGAGTCACAACCTTGAAATATAGGTTTCACAATCAATTGGGACACCATGCACTGGATTTAAAATAATGTGATTACATTATATAAAACAACGTATTTTCATATAAAATTCGTGTTATATGCCTTTTCTCTTTCAGACATCTCTTTGCCTTCGATTATTGTGATTGAGCTATTATATATTAAGAAACATTTTAAACCTTGCCTCAGGCCTGCCTTTGCAGCCTGTGTGTACAGAATTAAACAGTTTTAAACTGCTATTTCGACCTGGAAAAATAAACCTTTTGACAGGCCTAAACCTTCTTTTTAAAACATATAAGCCATCCCTTGTGTAGGCCCTAGACAGCCCAGAGGGCAGGGTGCAGTGTATCTAAAAAGTAGGATATGTACTTTTAAGTTTTACATGTTCTGGTAGTGAAAGAGTCTTAAGTTCATTTTTCACTACTTCATGGCCTACCTCTACCCTAGGAAAATATTGGAGTTACCATATTACATTTAATAAGCTGTTACTTTCAATTAGGAGCATAACATAACCATGAATTAAAATACCCTCAAAGGCAAAGACGAGGGACCAAATCACCAAATTGCAAGCTTACTTTCCTTGTCAGAAAATCAGTGCAAATCCTTCAAGTAACGTGAAAATAGGCTAAAATACATATTTATTAAATGAAGTCCTAGTCATCCTTGTCTGGCATATGACTTAAAGGGCCTAGTTTTAAGTTAGTTTATTCATAAGTGCAACATTGCTATAAACAATGATAATATATCCAACAGAGCTTCTTCTATAGGTACGATTTTATAATCCCATATGTCAAAGCAGGTCCCAAAAGTTCATTGTGCGTATATGAACAAATAATCTCAACATTGTCTAACAACAAAATGATAGCCAATAGTAAATCGTGTGGGTGGGGCTTTTTGTAAGGCCTTGACCTCTACATCTGCAAGTGTAAAACAATCATTATGTGTTGGTAAAAACATATACAAAAGATTTAGAAAAAAGTGTGCAAACTTGCTACAGTGCATAGTGCTAAATGATTCTCATTATTCAGCTGTGAGATGACAAGTCATTACTAATCAGTAGAACATGTACAAAACATTCACAAAACATGTGCAAACTTGCTAAGGTGATTAGCGCTAAATGATTCTCATTGTTCAACCCTCAAATGACTTAAAACTCAAAAAAGATAATTCAAGGCCCTTGTGAATACCTAATTGGTAGACTATCAACAAACAATCAACAGTATTCCCTTGTAGAAAGACATATCAAGGGAGACGCGCGAGTGCGTGAATCAAGATGGCCGCCCTCCGGTGAGCTCTTCCTCACGTCAGCCCTTAATTGATGATTTCTGGACGAATATTGCCCAGAATTTGGTTAAAAATTACTGCCAGCAATGTTCTAAGACATTTACTAACAGCTGTGGTGATTTTCCAACCTTGCTGAGTGGAGGAAACCATTCTTCTCCCTTTCTGTTCCTGCATCGATCTCTTCACTAAGGTACAGCCCAGCATTCCAATCAGGGGGGCGGAGTATTACTCAGGAAAGGGCGAGGCTTCGGCCTAGTCACTGCCACAGTTAGTTTTAGCTTCTGCACCAGCCTTTTTTGGGAGTTTTTCTTTTCATTATTAACTCATTCCTACATATTGTTTCTATCTGGCTTCTGAACTTTATTTTAAAAGAGATGGAGAACAAAAATGTACAACCTCAACATAATAAAAAGAAACAAAATATTTCTCCTCCTCCGGTTAAATCTAAAGTGGTGGAATCTAGTGAACCTTCTTTGGCGTTGTTACTTGATGAGATTCAGGCAATTCGCTCTAGCACTGATACTATTGCGTCAGAGATTAAAAACTTGCGGAAAGATATGGCTAGTATGTCAATGAAAATATCTGGCAATGCAATTAAAATTCAAGACAATAAAGTTAAAATTGATGCTTTTTCACCGCTTGTGGCAAAAATATCTCCTATGTCTGCTCTTCCTCTCGATTTAGAAAATCATAACAGACAGTATAACCTGCGTATTTTTAATTTACCAGAAGACGTAGAAGGTAATGATTGCAGGTTATATTTGGAGAATCTCATACCTGGTCTTTTACGCATAAAATTTCCTGAGAAGTTTGAAATAGATAAAACTCTTAGGATTCCTTCTCATCGTAATCCACACCACTCTAAGCGGAGACAAATGATCTTCAAGGTTTTACGTCACCGTCATTTAATCTTGATAAGGAAAGCAGCACGAGAAATTCCTTCCTTAATGGTAAATGGTTATAATATTTTTATTCACCAAGACTTTACTAAGGAAACTGTTAAGACTCGCAAGGAATTCACTGACATTCCTCTACGGTTACGAAGTCTTAGATTTAAATATGGTCTTTATGATCCTTCCACAATGCGAATCTGGAAAGATAGTTTTTCAAAATCCTTCCAGCGCCCTGAAGACCTACGAATATTTCTGGATCAGCATTCACAGCTTTCTATGGATACACATGAGTCTGCTACTTGAATATTAATACTTTATTTTTTCTGGTTAAATTAATTGTCTTTTTTCCTCACAGGGCTCCAATGGTTCGGTCATGCCTACAAAGCGTGTGTGCGTTTCAAGATTGTTATTAATGTTTAACTGCTGTCGTTTTTTTATCTTTGCATGTCTCTTTATTCTCCCTTTTGTTTCCCTATTGTCCTTCTCTAGAGATACTGTTTTTCTTCTTTTGCTTCAAACCTTATCTCTTCTTCTTCGTGGTATTGTTCCTACTGTACTATGGCTAACGTTCATAATATTAAAATAGTTTCCTTGAATCTCAAAGGTTTACGACATCCTGTAAAACGTACAAACATTTTAGATTATTTAGGTAGTTATAAAGCGGATATTTGCTTCATAAAAGAAACTCATATTGAAGACAAAGTTTTGGATTTTATGAAAAAAAGTGGTTTGATTCTATTATATCTTCTCCTGCTATGGGTAAAATAAAATGGTGTTGCTATTTTGTTCGCAAAAAGGTTACATTGTCAAATCTTAAGTAAATCTTCAGATGCTGAAGGTAGATATGTTATAGCGAAAGTTAAAATTCAAGATACAGTTATGTTTTTACTTAATGTATATGGCCCAATAGTTGATGATCCTAATTTCTGGTCCACTTTAGCCATTGAAGTTCTCAAGTTGGGTAACATCCCACTTATAGTTGGAGGTGATTTCAACCTTGTATATGATCCTTCATTAGATAGATCATCTCACACTAACTTTTGACCACCTAGAGCATTTTTTACTTTAAAATCTTTTTTTAAAACTACGAAATTGGTGGATATCTTGCGATTACATTATCCTACTGTAAAAATGTTCACTTTTTTCTCTAACCCTCACAACTCTTACCTTAGACTTGATTATTTTTTGTTTCTTGCCAATTAATTAATTCAGTTGTTTCTCCTAATATCTATAATATTGATATTTCTGATCATGCCTTGATGTCTATGGGACTACAACTTAATTCAGATTTTAAAGCTCAATCCAGATGGCGCATGAATACTAACACTGTCCTGAATGAACAAAATAAACCAAAAATTTTGACTGCTCTTCAAGAGTACTTCCAACTTAACCCAGAAGGCTCTACATCTATGGTGAATCGATGGGATGCTTTCAACGCCTATATTAGAGGAACCTCCATTTCTCTTATGGCACATGAAAACAAAACTTTCAATGCAAAAATTAAGGAATTAGACAAACAAATTGCAAAATTCGAGAGACTTTTTATTACTTCTAATGATCCCCAATATAAAATGAAACTACAAAAACTTCGATATGAGTGTAAGTCAATTTAAGTAAAAGAGCTGGTGTACAACTCTCTAACTCTAAGGCCAAATTTTGTTTTAATGCTAACAGATCTGGTTGGCTTTTGGCCAACTATTTGCGTATTAAAAAAGATAAAACATAAATAAATTGCATTATCGCTAAAAGATATTGTTAATGAATTTCTAAATTATTATACTATCCTATATAATAAACCAAAATTTGAAGATCCTTCTTTGATTGATTCTTTTTTTATATAAATGTGGCTTACCTAAAGTTCCTCAGTTATCCAAGGATAGATTAGATTTACCTATTACTAAAAAAGAAATTCAGTTAGCTATTAAGTCTCTTTTAACAAAATAAATCTCCAGGCCCTGATGGTATTCCTTCAGAATTTTATAAAGAATTTGATTTACAACTTATTCCTTATTTGTTTAAACTTTTTACCTTTTTTAGTGCTACAGGATCAACTTCAGGTTCTTTTACCGAAGCGTTGATTGTAGTTATACCTAAACCAAACAAAGACCCGACACTTGTATCGAATTATCGCCCTATTTCCTTAATAGGATCAAGATTGTAAACTATATGCCAAAATACTTGCAACCAGACTGACCTCCGTATTGGATTCCCTTATCCATCCTGATCAATCTGGTTTCATGAAAAATAGATATTCTGTCAATAATACAAGGACTTTATTACATGCTATTGAACAGGGTTCTACTTTATCCTTACCATCTGGAGTACTCGCATTTGATGGTGAAAAAGCTTTTGACAAAGTTCATTGGCAATTTCCATTCCATACTTTAGCAGCATTTAATTTTGGTGATTTGTTTATCCGTATGATATCTGCTCTCTATTCTACCCCTCGTTTATTTATTAATGGTCAAATTTCTAATCAATTTTTCCTTTTTAGAGGTACTAGACAAGGTTGTCCACTATCCTGCTACTATTTCTTCTTGTTATTGAACCTTTGCTTGTTTCCATTAGAAAATGTAATGATATCACTGGTATTAATAATAATAAGGTCATTATTAAAACATTAGCATATGCAGATGATGTACTTTTATTTATTAGCAATCCTGATTCCTCTATTCCTCCTTTATTTGATATTATCTCATCATATTCTTTAATTTCTCAATATTCGTTAAACACCAATAAAACTGAATTTTTTCCTTTAAATCCTCATTGTACCCTAGATATGTTACCCATAAAAGAAATAATTTGGCAAAGAGATAAGTTCAAATACCTTGGCATTTTGTTCTCTTCGTCTATGAAAAAAACAATAACATTAAATTGTGAATCTATTTTAAATTACATTAAAGATAAAGTATCTAAATGGTCTTAGCTTCACCTTTCATGGTGGGGGAGAATGGACTCAATAAAAATGACTATAGCGCCAAAAATCTTTTATTTTCTAGCTATGATTCCTAGTCAATTTCCTATGAAGTTTTATAAAATTGTTGATCAACATCTTTCTAAGTTTCTTTGGAATAATAAGTCACCTCATATTAGCTATAAAAAACTAAAAATGGCAAAGTGTAATGGAGGATTTGGTTTACCAGATTTTTTAAATTATCATAAAGCATTTATCTTAAAACAAAGCTCACTTTGGTTTAATCATCCCCACCTCATTAATCCTCCTGCATGGCTTTTTATAGAAAGAAATTTGGTAACTCCATTTCCTTTGTCTGCCTTGTTAACCATGTCTAGCAAGTCAATATTATTTCATAAGTCTATTATTTTGAAATCCACAAAACTAATATTAAATGATTTTGATTCACTTTTTCAACAACTAATTTCAAATACTGTAGATATGTCATTATGGTACAATCCACGACTAAAACTTTCTTGATCTGTTAAATTTTGGCATTCATGGATTAAAGCAGGTATTTTTTACCTCAAGGATATTTACCATAAAAATACTTTTATATTGTTTGATGTATTACAGACAAAATTTCTCAAATATGAACTTTTATGTAATTCTATATTAGATTCCTTTCCTAATTATGTTCCTTCAAATATAAAGTCAGATTTAACAATTTATATTCAAACGGTATCCTCTTCATCTCATGCTGCTTCATTAATGTACAAGAAGCTGAATGCATTTCAAGGTAACAATATTGATGCAGTTTCAATGTTTTGGAATAATGAACTCTTGACTTCTTTCTCATAGGATACATGGAAAAAAATATGGTTGAATAATATCTCAGGGTGGTTACCTGTATCACTTTATCAAACAAATTCTTATTTCTTATATTCTGTTAGATTGCTTATGGTCCCCCTTAAAGTTATTTCAGGCTAAGCTTCTTCCGAGTTCAAATTATTGGCATTGTAACTCACATATTGGTTCGTTAAAACGTATGCTTTTTGAATGTACATCTGTTTTTAAATTTTGGGATGTTATACAAAAAATATTTAATATTTCCGATGGACTTTCATTTAATTTGTTGATATGCAAATCTGTTGCTCTTTCTAAAGAACTGTCTGATCTAGAATATAAACGTTTTAATGTTCTGTTGTTAGCTGCTCTAAAGGCTATTTCAACTTGTTGGAAAGACGTGTCATTATTATCTGTTCATGCTTGGTGCTCATGGATTATTTTCACTAGAAGAGGTGCCAATCTATCTTTGAATGGTATTACTCACAACTGTAATTCTTATCATTCATTTTGGAAACCAATTGATCATTATTTATCGTCTTAGTTATATTCCCTTTTATTTATTCCCTTACAGTATAAATCACACATGTTTTAACTTATAATAGCTCTACTCAAATTGCTTCTTACGATATTATATGCTTATTCTCATTCCTTCCTTTTTATTTTTATGATTTTTAAGTCTATATTAGATTGTACCTGTTTTATATTCAATTATTGTTCTTCATAGATATGTTTCTTATATGGGTACTCTATACAGTGCTCTTTTTTGTAATGTCATTGTTTATTATAAGAAACATTTTAAACATTTTGAACACAAAACAAAAAAAAGAAAGACATATCAAGTTAAAATAGACAGGTTTTTTTCTGGTCTCAGCCAAAAACATAACAAACCCACAAGCTAGTGGGCTAGAATTGCCTGATAAACATAAGATAAGTGTCTGCTGACACGTTCTTACTCCAGCTTCTTAAAATACAGGGTTTAGACAATTTTGACACGCACTCAATAAGCTTGGGCAAGTGCAAACTATACGCAATAATGTCTCCTGTGGATAACCACAAAGCCTATAGCTACTATTAAGCCAATCGTGCAACCATTTTGGAGCTCCGGTCTTAGTTGGATAAACACGGAGTTGTAACCTCAGGAATGCATCTCACATACACGTAGAAAAATGCATGGTCATATAATTCTGAATGCCCAAAGTTTCATATGAATTATTTGTAGACCAAGCATGCTTTTTAGTAGCAAGTACACCTTTATCCAGAGTGAGAGGCACTTTGTTGATTGATTCAGAAAGTGCTTAAGGCTTTTTGTTGTCATTTGAGTTGGTTGTTGTTGCTGAAATCCAAAGGTTTGAGGGGAATTTATCATATAAATTCTCCATGAACCGGTGTATGCAGAATTAATGTTTCCCGGCCAGCACATGTTTGCAAGAGAGCCAGATTCTGATATAAATAAAGAGTGCAAATATTTTAGAAAGGCTGCCTGGCACGCTAATATCTGCCTTTGAATGCCAAACTCTAGTCGAGTATGTGGCTGTATTCTTCGAGATCTCTAAAACAGATTTCCGGGCTTGATTTGCAACAGGTCTAGTATTTTGGCATCTTTGCCTCGAAAGATAAATGAAACATAAGTTAAAGCTGGAATTAATTTGGCTGACATTATTTTCACAAGGTGAGCATAGGATGGACATGCCAATTTATCACGAAGGGTCTTAAAGGTAAAAACATTGGTGGCAGTTTGGGATCTAAATAGATTAAAATGGCTTCCAAAAGACATCCTATTTTCAAACAAAATACCAAGGTACTTAATATAGTTTTTAACTACTTCTCATGGTTTCCCTCTCAAGTACCAGGACCGAGTTCTGACTGAAGAAGTGCCAATTGACATCATTCTTAATTTAAAATGTTATGATGTAAAATGTTTTTATCACTTTCTGTTTGTGAATAACTTTTATGGCTGCCACAATGCTGCTGAATAAAGTTTTGAATCGAACTGATCGATTGACATAATTGTAGTTTTTTTAATGTTTAGATCAAGATGGTTCATTAATGTGTATTCATCAAAGGAATTGATTAAGTGTTGCAATCCAATTGGTGTTTGGCTAAGTAAAATAGTATCGTCAGTATATGGGAGATATTTTAAAGGAGTATTTGTGAACTTAGGAGAGTGGGAGTTTGTTTTCTCTAGATGTTGATTGAGATAAGCCATAAAAAGGTTAAATAAATTGGGGGCAAGTACGCACCCCTGCTTTAGTCCATTCAGTTTACCAATTCTCCGAGTAAGTGATGTGCCATCCCCGACATAATCTATACCCATGTATTCGTATAGAGAGGTATGATAAGATCAAGTACTTTCCGTGGTGTACCCCATGCAGTTAACTTTTGCCAAAGCAAAGTCTCAGGAATTGTGTCCACAGATGCCTTTAACTCACTAAAACAGATGTCAAGTTTTGCTTCTTTAGTATGGTGGTCTCAGCCAACAGTGAAGAACAAGCAAATTGGTTGATGTTGACAGACCCTTACAAAATCCAGACTGATTCAATGGAATAAAGTATGCTGCAGATGCCCAATCTTCTAACTCCTCTAGGAAACAAGAGGCAAAAACTTTTGCCTCAACATCGATAAGGGCAATTAGGTAATAATTAGCAAGTAGATCTGATTGTACGCTTTTATAAATGGGCTGCAAGATGCCTTCTTGCCATGATTCTGAAACCGTTTCAGACAAAATGAATCCATTATAAAGGGGGGCCAGCACCAATGACCACAAATCAGGGTTGGCCCTAAAGATGGCATTGCAGTGACCATTTGGGCCTGGTGCTCCATTACTCCTGATCCTTTTAAGGAGTGCTGATGTTTCTTCCTTTTTGAGCAACTCCATTGTGGGGGAAACAAATGAGGCACACCTACTGGGTGTCATAATCAAGCTCTGCTGTTTTTCATAAAAATAACATCCAATCTCACTGACTGGTTTCCCAAACTCTCAATTGTTCCAGTATGCCTTTTGCTCCAAAGAAACATCTGGTTGGGATCCATACAAGAGGTAGACTCCAAGATGTTGCATTATGAGCCCTATTTTCGTTGCTTTCTAGATCATTAATGATAGCCCAAAATAGCCTGCTATTATTGCACTTGCTTGCAGATAACCATTTAATCCATAACTCCTAGAGATAATTATTCTTGAAGTTCCATAGTGCTTGCTTATAGGACTTTCTTAGTCTATTTAATTGTTGTTTGGTGTCAAATTGAAAGGGGGAGCTCTTCTGATAAAAAATGGCCTTAACTGTCTGTTCAGAGCCTTCTTTTGTTGGTACAAGTTAAGGGTATACCACATTTTGTTTAATTTAACAAGAGGGTTAACCTTTCTCGATGTTTTAGAGGTAAACTTTTATAATAGAGAATGGGTGATAGAATTCCACTTAACCACTATAGATGTTTCTCCGACAGATGGAAAGCAACCAGCTCTTATTAGTGATTCAGCATATTCTAATATCTCTTCCTGTTTATTAGACTGCCAGACCAGACGTTTTAGATTATATGAAGCATCATTTTGATGAGGAACAATGGATTTCTGCATTCGGCAGACAGATAAACCCGAACACAATACTTGTGGATTATGGTCACTTTCCATTCTTGGTGTAATCTCATGTCCAATATCATGTGACAACAAACCCTTTGTAATTATAGTATAATCAATTTTGGAACTGTAACGGGAGAATCTGAATGCTGGAACCATAGTTGTATTCTTTGTAACACTGTCAGTAAGCAGGAGTAATCCAAGACTTTGAAGTTGTTCGTGACAGGTCTGAGAGATTGTGTTTCTGGTTGTACCCAACGTTTTAGTAGTTGCTATACTGGTAGTGTTAAATTGTATATTGAAATCACCAGAAATAATAATATTTGCATTATGATATTGGAGAAGTGATTTAATTGTTCCCCACAAAGATTGAGCTATCTTTTTATCACGTCTCATGCCAAGAAAAACAATTAGTAAAAATAATGGAGATAAAAAATGAAATTGTATACATTATAGCCATGGCATTTCGAAAGCGAGAAATTGAAATTCAACCTTAATTTCTGTTGACATAAATGTAACTAGCACTTCTTTAGCATGGCCTTTTAATGAACGGAGTGGGAAGTGATCTCTTGATAACCAATAATCGGAGTGCTCTGTTCTCTCTGCCTTTCTTGGAACATCAAAATATCGAATCCTTGTAGGAATCAAATTGACAGCGGATCCTCCAGAAGCCTTCCCAAACCGTACACATTCCAAGAATATAACCTTATTGGCAGCAGTTGTTAGTCATTCTTCACTCAACTTCAATTCTCAGTAATGGTCGTTGGACCAGATAGAAAAGATGGCAGCCAAGTCCAGCCTTCCTTTGGGTATTGCTCTTGGTGAATTGTTCACAAGGACGTGATTTAAAATCTGAATTTGTGATTATAAATCGCAGTGTTTTAGCCAAATTTAGAAGAGGACCAATGACACCACGTAAAAGCAAGGTAGGCTGCTGTTTACAAATTGGAAGTGGGCTTGGACTGTTCTTCCTCCTTGAGGGCAGTGCAGGGATTAGTGTTGATGGGTATCCTTAAGGAAACATACTTCCTGACTTCAATACCCCACTCAGAAAACTGCCCTCTGCAATTAAACATTCTGGAACTGATTTAGATCTTGTCGGACGAGTTATTCTATCACAATGGTGAAGGATATTCTGTCCTTTGGAATATAAAGCCCATAGGATATAATGGGATTGATATTTCAGCGGATGGGATATCCGTCACGGTTGTGACAGAGCAAACCATCCGCCAAGATCTAAATCAGGCCCTCTATGTGCTATTTCCAGGGATGACAATATAACACAAGTTGTTTCCCGTGAAATATTAGAGGCATCCTGAATAAATCTTATTGCCTCAATCTCTGTAGATGTAAGGTTGGATAAAGTTGGAATTGATACTAAAAGTTTTAAGACCACACTACGATTTGAGAATATCAAAAGATCCTCTTGATTGGTATTTGGGAAAAAAGATCAACCTAGAGTGATTAGGATGAGGACTGATCAATGTAAAACATTCTTGTGGTTCAATGTCCTGATCAAGACCTGGGCACTGTTCTTTAGTCACAGATCCGGACAAGATCCTTGACTGAGGTGTGATGTCTAAAGAATCCACAATATTCCCTTCTTGGGGTTTATTAAGAATTTGTTGATTATTAACTTCGCTGGGTACAGATGTATTGATACTTCTTGTCTGCATGTCCACTCTTCTGCTGAGCTGACTGGGATTCATACCTGTAGTTGATTTTTATTTAGCATCCTCTTGGTTTATAGGGGGTGGAGGGTCTATTTTTGTCATAGACATGATCGACAACCCTGTTGTTTGCAATTTGATTTGGGGATTAGTGCAACTAACTAACCAGTTCAGAGGCAGACTCCAAGTGCTCTTCTATACGTTCTTCCTCTATTACTGACAAGTTTCCTTTATACCGACAATTCTTCTTTTTTTTAAAGTTTTTATTGGCATTTTGCATAATAACAATACATTTTCATTCAGGTGTAACATATCAGCATACCCAATCCTTACATCTGTGGTGCAGGGTTGTAAATTTCAGGAATCATAAGCTCCTGTTCTCAGATCCTCCTCCAAGACATGTACAGCATAAGTGTTGCATATACCATTTTTCCAACTATATAGAACTTTAACGTTTAACGTATCCCCCTCCCCCTCACAAGGTCGTGTTATGTCATATCATCGCCGGGAAAATAGGTTATCCTACTTTTTATGTGCCTCATCTTTCTATACTATCCTTAATTGCTGGAGAGCCTCCGGGCGTCGCTACTGCAACTATCTCATCCTGTCCTGACTGCATTGTGCCTGTCTGCCCCGTCGGGGGGGTCTTCCTTCTTAAGTATATCTGTTGTCATGAGATACCAGGCCCTCGCATCTTCTTCTAGCTTATCATCTCTTCTGACTTTTTTCATTCGGATTAGCTCCGCTGTAGCCCATTCGTGTACGTCCTTAACCCCGCTCTCGACTGTGGGGGGATCTGGACTCAGCCACCTAATTGCTATCCTACTTTTTTCTAACACTAGTCCTAATTGAACACATTTTCTACTGAGTTTTTTATTTTTGGGCATGGGGAGAAGTCCCAGCACTACCACTTTAATATTAGGTGATATTTTCCATCCCGTGGAATAGACTGTCTATTACTTTCCCCCAATAGTGTAATAGTTCCGGGCAGTCCCACACCATGTGTACAAAGTGAGCGTCTGCGTATCTGCATCTAGGACAGTGATTCGTGCGCTCCGGGTATATTTTTTGTAATAGTCGTGGGGTCAAATATGCCTGATGTACGATATTGTATTGTTTGAGTTTGAACCTTGTGTTAGAGCTTATCTGTTTGACCCCCTCGTGCACTTTTTTTCCATTCTGTCGCTGTTAGGGGTTCATCCATTGCAGTGTCCCATTTTGTGTGAAGGGAACATCCTCACCAAGCGCTTTGTATGTATGTGAGACCAGTCTACGTCCTCCCGCCAGGTTGGATATCGTCTGCAGGACTGTCGTAATGGGTGGCTCCTGTGGAAATACCGGCCACAACTCCCGGGCCACTGCAGAGATTTTGGCATATTGCAGGTATTGCCCTCTGCCAAGCTCAAATGCGTTCTCTGCCTCCTCCCGTGTTATAAACCGCTGAGCGTTATATAGGTCTCCCATCGTGTGGCAGCCTCCCTATATCCATTTATTGATTGTCATCGTTTGCCCTATCTTTTTTAAGGGCTGTATAATCCACAATGGGGCATCTGGGGCATAAGGGTGTTTGTTTAACGACCTTATGTACTGCAGTTTCCCAGATTGCAGCAACATGTCTGATAATGTATGGGAAGGATTCAGGCACTCCAGACGTCAACATAAGGAGCGCCGGGAGAGGGGTTCCCTTGTGAGTACCCACCAACAGTCATTTCTCCCAATTATCTTTCTCATCTAACTAGTGCACCGCATGTTGGAGCTGTGTAGCCATGTAGTATAGTTCTAATCGAGGGACTTCCAGCCCCCCCTGCTCCCACCTCCTCTGCAAGGTGCCTAGTTTTATCAGTTTTCTTTTGGATCCCCACAGTAGCTGCACTATCAGGCGTTCTAGCTGTGAAAAATACCTGTGTGGAATTCTATACAAAGAATTCTGAAGGGCATATAGACAGAGTGGTAGGATGACCATTTTTGTCAGCGCCACTCTGCCCATCAGTGACAGTGGGAGTTCTTTGCAAAAGGCGATCGATCTTTTAATGCCCTCTACGCTCCTTCCTATATTACTTTCTAGATAAACCATGTGTGTGTGTGTGCCAATTTAATCCCCAAATACCACACTTCATCGCGCACCCACTCCATCCCCACCCTAGGTAATTCAGCTTCACTTTTTGCGACCAGGTTTCCCATGAGGAACAGTTTGGATTTCCCCGGAATAAGGCGCAGTCCGGACAACTTCCCAAATCTCTCTAGCTCTGTGATAAGTGCAAGTACTGCTTCTTCGGGATGGCACAGGTACACCAGCGTGTCATCGGCATACATAGATACCAAGTGGTTCGTGTCCCCCAATCGGATTCCCCAGCCCTCCATTTTGTTTCTCAGGGTAGTCGCCAAAGGCTCCATCGCGATATTGAACAGGAGCGGAGACAAGGGACATCCCTGATGGGTACCTCTCCGTAGTATGAAGCTGGTCTCGAAGGCGTATCCTTGCTGCCGGTCTAGTGTATAATATTTCCATCCAGGTTATATATTGTCTTCCCAGTCCCATCCTCTTAAGCACCACCCACATATAATTCCATTCTACTGAATCGAAAGCATGCTGTATATCCAGTAGGCCCAGCGCCCAGTTCTCTTTTTCTTAAACTTGGCGCAAGCCACACATGTGCCAGCCTACGCAGATTATGTGTGGTATTGCGTCGAGCAATAAACCCGGCCGGATCAGCCGGGGCATGTAAGGCAACAAACGGGCTTCCAGAATTCCACTTAATATCTTTGCATCTATATTTAGTAGGGAAATCGGTCTATAAGAGCTCGGGGAGAGGGGGTCTCTGTCCGGCTTAGGGATCAAAGACACCACCGCCTCCAGCATAGTTTTTGGTAACACTCTGTGGACTAGGGCTTCTTTAAATACATCCAGCAGGAGATCAGCCAGCAGCGGGGCAAATCTTTGATAGAACTCCGCTGGGAGCCCATCTCCCCGGGACATTTCTCTGACTTCAGTTTTTTGATAGATGCGAGAATTTCCTCTCTGGAGATTGGCGCCCCCAAAGCTTCTGCATCTTCCTCTTCAAGGGTAGGACGTACCGTACCATCTAGGAATTCCTGTAATATGTGCGGTTGAGCCGGGAGGTTAGTCGTATATGTGTTCTCTAAGTGAGTAGCGAATTCTTTCAACATCGCTCCTTGTGTCAGCAGTGTGTCCACATTGCCATTTTGGAGCTGCAGAATAGGTGTATGTTCCCTCTCTGTTCTGATCAGTCGCGCAAGGAGTGCCCCCGACCTCTCCCCCTCCATATGCAGCCTTTGTCTGTAGGCAGTGTACATGAATTTTTCTAGTCTAGCCCAGGCTTCAAGCAGTTCTCCACTGACCCATGTCCATTCGGTTATGTGCGTTGGCGTCGTGTGTATGGTACCCTCTAATCCCTGTAGTTGATTTTCTAGCGCTGTAATATCTCTACTAAATTGCTGTTTCACCCCATAGGTAGTCTTCATGCATACCCCTCTGATAACCACCTTCATGGCTTCCCATTCTATTGACCTGTTGGCCGTCGACCCCCAATTTTCTTCAAAATAATGTTGTAAGGCCTCTAATATTGTTTTCGTGTATGGTGGGTCTGTGAGTGCCTCGACCCTAAGTCGCCAGAGTGGGATGGCCGGGCGACCCAGTCTGCTCTTTAGGGTGAGTAGTAGCGGTGCATGGTCAGAGAGATAGCGAGGAAGGTAGGAGATTCCCTCCGTGGTAGCGGAGAGGTCAGGTGTAAGACATCAGTGATCAATACGACTGAATGTGTTGGCAGCCGGGTTATAGCAGGAGAACACTCTTTTCAGAGGGTTCCTGGCCCTCCATTTGTCTCTAAGTTGCATACCTTGCATTATTGTATTCAGCAACCTTGACATGCGAGGCTTAGTGTTATCCCTGGGGGGCTCCCTATCTAGCACCACATTGCAGACACAGTTAAAATCCCCAAAGAGAATGATCTCCTCCCCCATATATGGTGTCGCTGCTTTTAGGATTGACGGGAAGAAATCAGGACAATCCATATCAGGGGCATAGACATTAACAATACATAGCTTTGCCCTCCCATTTCCCATGCAAGATTACATACCTCCCTTCAGGGTCTATGACATGGTGTAGATGATGAAAGGGGACCCCGGGTGTGGGTGTGTGTGAACCCCGGGTGCCACCCACACCTACCCACACAAGGGCTCCTTATGCAAAGCCAGAGTATGAGGTGGTATATAGCTGTCCTCTCCATATTTTTCATATACTAGAAATGGTGTTCCACCATACATGCGTCTCCTGTAATCCAGCTATCGCTATTCTGTACCGTTTCAGAAATGCATGCACTCTGCGACGTTTTTCTAGGCACGCCATACCACAAATATTCCAGTTAAGTATTTTCAGAACTTGGGGGCGCTAGAGGGTGCACGGCAAGATGGCCGCACCCTAGTATTGCTCTGCCCAGCTGAGCCACTATCAGCCCATTATCCGCCTTGAATTGCAGCATCTGAACCCTGAAACCACACAAACTAAATCGTAATATCCCCCTGCACACATCGGGGGCACGGCAGAGCGGTGGGAAACGCCACGGCAACCGGATTACTGAAGTGCTAAGCTTGAGTGGTGAAATCGCAAGATGGCGGCTGCCGTGATGCCTCGCTGATGGAGCATACCTGCTGACGATCTCGCCGCCGAGCTGGGACGGAGCGGCGAGCTGTGGACAGTTGCGGTGCTGTCGGTGCTGCGTGGACCCTGGAGCGGCAACGTAGGGCGAGAGGACATCGGGCGCTGGTTGTGCTGCTGCTGGGCCCCTGACTGGGCGAGGCGAGGCGCGGTGGCCTGGCTGGCTGCTCCTGTGCCCGGCACTGGATTCTGGAGTGCCCGTCGGCGCTCCTGGTGCTGGCTGCGGTAAGTGGGGTGCGGCCTTGCCGAGACCCGCAGCTGTGGTGGCGGGTGTGGGCCTTGGTGGGGGTCACGGCCTGCGAGCTGTGGCGGGCACCTGGGAGTGCGCTGGTATCTGGTGTGGCTTCCCCGGAGATATTTGGCAATGTGCATATAACCACAGCGAAAGTGAACGCCGGCATTAGCGGAGGCCTGCTACTGCATATAACTGCTTCCTTCCCGCTGCTCCGTGCACACGCTATATAGCAGTGACCTGCCAGCAGGGATCTACCAGAGGCCCTCTCCTTGCCGCTACGTATGGGGCGCATTCCACCGGTCGCCCTGAGGTGGTAGTGTCTTGGCCCTCGTATGAGAAGCGGCCTGGGGGTGTATATTGGCAGCGCTGCTGCAGAAAACATTTGCGCTTTGGGTGGCGAGAGCTCCATGGTGAAAACACCGAGGTCATATTACCGCCCTTGATGAACTGCTTGCCTGTGGGCCCTCATGGCTGCAGGGCACCTTCATTCTGCACGACTGCACGCACGGAAGAGGGCCCTGAAGGGGACCTGCGGTGTATGTCTTGTACTCTATCTGGCCAACACGTATCCTGGGACTGAGAAGAGGCCTTCCCCCCCTGGTAACATTGTTGAGGTGTGTGGGGAGTGGGGGACTCTACTTTCACGCACTAAGGTGACCCTCTGAGCGGATTGTTAGTGTAACTCCAAGCAGGCCCACCCCAGGTCTGCGTCATGTGTGCCTGGAGACGTCCATTTTTTGTTTACATAATATGCCGGAGGGCTAGGCCTGGCCTTAATTGCAGCAATCATGGGGAGGATAGATACATCCCAACCTCGCCTCATGTTTGAGGCGCGTAAATCCACTAAAACCTTACAGAAAGCTGCCTCGGACTCGGAGGCTGAAGCCCAGAGCGATGCTCCCCCCACGCTTGAGTCAACGCTGTTGGCGATGCAGCGGAGTCTCCAATCTATTGAGGGCACAATGGCGGCAGTGAATCACCGCCTAGACCACATGTCTGCCCAGCTAGAAAAGCAAAATACTCGCATGGGGGAGGTCGAACAGTGGGTGTCTGCTACAGAGGATGGTCTGAGCGAGGTTGCTGGGAAGGCACTCAACATGGAAAAAATCATTGCCCTCATTCAGGCTAAGAATGAGGACTTAGAGGCCCGGTCCCAGCGTAATAACATTAGACTTATGGGGCTACCAGAGTCAACCAATGTGGGCAAGATGGAGAACTTTATTGAAAACCTCATTTAGGACATCTTCGGCGCTGAGCATCTGTCACCCATGTTTATCGTTGAGCGTGCCCATCGCTCTCTTGCAGCAAGACCTGTCCCGGGCACCCCTCCCCGCCCAATTATAGTGAAACTGTTAAATTAAAGG
Source organism: Calotriton arnoldi (assembly GCA_963921515.1). Lineage (NCBI taxonomy): Eukaryota > Metazoa > Chordata > Amphibia > Caudata > Salamandridae > Calotriton > Calotriton arnoldi. The sequence goes on along the minus strand of CAWUFW010002154.1, from coordinate 1,336,199 downwards.
GACCGCAACACTATTTTACGGATGGCCAGAGATAAAGGCAACATAGTGCACCAAGGCAATTTACTTGCATTTTTTCCGGACTTCACGGTCACTGGGCAGACTGCAAGAAGGGAATTTGGTGCGGTGAAAAAATTCTTGCAAACGGAGGGGGTCCCCTATGCGATGTTGTATCCCGCTCGGTTGCGGATTGGCCCGGATGGGAACTCTAAGATCTTCACCAACCCCAAAGCGGCCCTGGAGCATGCCAAACACTTGAAGCGGAGTCGGCGTGAGTCCCATACTACACAGGAAGAGGAAGAGCAGTGAGAGGGTGGGGCGGACTGCTGGTGACTTATCATCCCACACTGTTTAAATGCACGCACCCTTGTTATTGCATAATGTCATGTCTTATAATTGCTCTCTTACAGGTCGGACTTATTGAGCCTCCCCTGTTGATGTGTGCTTACTCTGCAATATATGCTAGTGTGGTTGTGGGTTTATACTTTGGCACAGGTAATAGACCTGCTCAGCCACCTCCTACTTGTTAGGAGGCTAGTAGAACTCTGACACCCCCCCCCCCAATGGGAGAACCCCATATGCATATTTCTGTTTGTTTTCTCTGTTGGGTATGGGTTAGACAGTGATGGGATGGCTTTAGCAAGTTGGGGGTGCTGAAGTGGGTGGGGGGAAGAGGGGGAGGGGGTGGCTGGGGATGAACGGCACTATTCTACTTCAGAGTAATTGAATCTAACTTGTCTTACGGTATGGGGGCACACGACTTTGGCTCCTTTTCATCTGTTATCATATTGTTACACAGACTAAATGAGTGGTAAAGTGAGGTTCCTGACTTGGAATGTATGGGGACTGAACACTCCCAACAAAATTCGATCTGTATTGGCCTATTTAGATTGGATGGACGTTCAAATTGCCTTTCTACAAGAGACGCACCTCACTAAAGTCTCAGACAAAAACATAGGTGCGCGCTGGGTGGGGGTCCGAATAGCGTCCTCTTACTCTACGTACTCATGGGGAGTGATGATCCTAGTCAAGATGGGGATTCCAGTCACAGTTGTGTGAGCTGAAACGGATGAGCAAGGCAGAGTGGCACTAGTTCAGGGCAGGCTGGGTGGAGCGAATGTTCTATTGGTTAACATTTACAGGCCAAATATTGATGATCCGTCCTTCTTTGTGGATGTATGGCGCCGCATCTCTGGGTTTCCTCCTGTGGAGATACTCTGGGGTGGCGACTTTAATGTTTGCTTGGATTTTACCATGGATCTATTAGGTAGTGGGACAGTTCGACCCAAGCAGGCTTCAGAGGTTCTCCTTGGGCTATTGGATGCAGGGAGCCTACATGATATCTGGTGCATGTAACATCCCGGGGTACGGGAGAGCTCCTTTGCATGGGACGTGGTCACGCCTGGATTACTGGCTCGTCACCGAGGTCGCTTGCACATGGGCGGTTCGGTTTAGCCATGAAGCCAGAACACTTTCTGATCACTCTCTGGTGGTCCTTGAGCTGCAGGTTCCCACATGTGAAAGGCCGCCGTTCGTGTGGCGTCTACAACAGGCTTCCTTGACGGACCCAGTTTTTAAACATACCATTGGGGAGGCAATCCGTAACTATTTCAGGGAGAATGAGGGCATCGTTGAGAGTGCTGGAGTCTTGATGGAGGCTTTTAAAGTGACCGTCGGGGGTGCCTGCATAGGTGCTCAAGCCGGGGTACTGAGGGACCTCCGGCGTAGAATCCGCAAATTAGCCACGGAGATATCAACTCTGGAGCAGTAATATGAAAAGAACCCTTCCCCAGATACGGTATCTGTGATGCGGGACCTTGTAACTGAGCACAATGACACTGTCGATCAGGAGCTATTGCACAAGTCCAGGTGGAGCACGGCTCATTATTACGGGGAGGGGGGCAGACCTAGCCGCTCACTGGCAGAAAAGTTGGCGGCTCCCAGAAGTCAGGAGTATATTACTGAGATGCTAGATGACGAGGGGGTGACACATTATACCACGCCTGAAATAAGTGAGACAGTACTAAGTTTTTACACTAAACTTTACGAAGACAGGCCTACAGTGCAGACGGCGGAAACACACTCCTATCTTAACGATATTGCACTTGGGTGGTTGTCTCAAGGACAGAGGGAATATCTTACGCAGCCCTTTGACATAGAGGATGTAAAACTTACCATAATGTCTCTCTCCACGTGCAAGGCTGCAGGTCTGGACGGACTCCCCAGCGAGTTTTACAAGGCCTATGCTGAGGATCTGGCACCCAGGCTTCTAGAGGTATATGCGGAGGTGTATGAAAAAGGACGCCTTCCACCCTCCTTGAAGGAGGCCCTCCTGGTGATGCTCTTGAAGCCTGACAAGGCTGCTAATCGGTGTGACTCCTATAGGCCTCTGTCGATTATAAATATCGACGCCAAGATCTTGGCAAAGATGATTGCCAATAGGCTCCAGCCTCTTGTCCCCCTCCTGGTCCTCCCAGACCAGTCGGGTTTCGTGCCCGCCAGGTCAACCACGCACAACCTTCGCACGGTCTTTGCCACGCTGCATTACTTCGACACAGACTTCCAGGCTGTGGCAGTGCTGCTCGACGCAGCTAAGGCATTCGATTCCCTTCAATGGGAATATATGTTTATCGTGTTGACTAGAATGGGTGTTCCTCAGTCTTTCCTTCAGTGGGTTAGGGTGCTGTATACTGAACCCATGGCAAGAGTACGCGTTAACGGCAGGGTATCTCCGGCGTTTGCCATCGGTAGGGGCACACGGCAGGGGTGCCCCCTGTCGCCGATGCTCTTCGCATTGGCGCGCGAACCGCTGGCATGTAAGTTGCGCCAGAGGCATAGGCCACTTGTGGTCTCACTGTATGCCGATGACATGCTGTTGTATGTCCGTGAGCCTGCTACTTATTTACCGGAACTGCTACGAGAGTATGTTAAATTTGAGGGTTATTCCGGCCTAGGGATCAACTGGGCAAAGTTGACGGTGTTCCCGCTGACGGCCGGCATTCAGGCGGTAGACCTGGACTTCTTGCTGACTTGGACTCAAGACCCGGTGAAATACTTGGGGATATGGTTGCATAGGGATCCCGAGCAGGTCATCTCTATGAACTATGGCCGAGTTATCGCACGGATCACTGACCAGGCTGAGCGGTAGACCCGGTTGCCTCTGTCGCTGGCTGATCGGATTGCGGTGATAAAAATGTTCATTTTGCCCAAACTCCTCTATTTGTTCGTTAATATCCCTATCAGGCTGAATACCTCGCTGTTTTGGATGCTCCAGTCGGCCTTGCTGACATTTGTATGGGGAGGAAAAAAGCCCAGATGCAGTTGGGGCATTCTTGTTCAACTGTTTGACCGAGGGGGTTTCGAGGCTCCTAACATGAGGCTATACTACCTGTGCACACAGGCGCAGTTTGCGCATTATTGTTTTTTTCCGCAGCCGTTTCTGCCCCACACAGCGCTTGAGTCAGATGCGGTACTCCCCGTGCCACTAGTGGCGGCAGCACTTTAGGGTGGTGGAGGGGGCCCCAGGACAGAAATTAACCCTGTCCAATGCACTGCGTGGGCCTGGAAGGCCCTCGCAAAAAGGGCACATCTGGACTACCTATATGCCCCGTCGCTACCAATAGCTGCACACCCGGACATTTCTGCGGCACGAGAGCGACCTGCTCTGTGGGCGCTGAAGGCTGTTGGGATCATGCAGATGGGGGACCTGTACACACAGGGTAATTTTGCTCGCTACAGGAGGTGCAGGGGGGTCGGAACCACGGCTTGATGCTTGGGTTTACATATGTGCGAATGCGGCAGGCAATTAGAGACATCTACCCTGACTATCCAACTGAACCAACAACGTTGCTGGCACTGCAGGCGGTGCTGGCCGGGGCAGAGCGAAGGGGCCTGATCACTAAGCTATATAACGCGTCACTACGTGAGAGGGAGCCTGGGGAGCACCCATCTTATCTCAAATGGAATTCTGCACTGGGGTCCACACTATCGCCCGAGCAATGGAAGTTCTGCTGTGAGTTAACGGATCACCTGACGGCGAATTGCAATCTCCGCATAATCCATTTTAAATTTCTGCACCAGTTATATTATACCCCAATGCAATTGCGGAGATTCGGTTTGCGTGAAACTGCTTGTTGTGTGATGTGCGGGCAGGCTGATGCTGATTTTCTGCATCTGGCGTGGCTATGTGCAGGGATATTTGCATTTTGGTCCAGTGTGGTACGTGTGCTTACAGATGTGGTGTTGGAACCTGTAAGATGTGCGCCGGAGGTATGCCTGCTGGGTGGTGTGAGTAGCCTTAAGCCATGCAATCGGCGGATTGTTGCTGGTTTGACTCTGTTGGCAAAAAGGGCTGTGGCACAGTGCTGGGGGGCAAAAACCACTCCCACCATTAAGAAATGGATCCACGATTTGATCTATTGTAGGGAACAGCTGGGGATATATGCGGAGGAGCTCCCCGAGGCCTCATGGCCCAAAGACTTCTGGGCCCCACTTACTGTGTATTTATGGAATGATCCTGACTTGCAGTGATTTGTTGTACTGTCTTGTACCATACCAGGGTCTTTTGGAACCGTGACTCCCTTTCATGGATATTGCCAACGTGTGTCTAAGATGCTTGGGATTCAACAACTGAACAAAGTAATGTTATCCAAAGTGCCGGGCGGGGTGGAGGGGGTTATTTCTGGGTGGGCTTGTTTTTTGTTCTATGTTTTTTACAAGATGCAATGATAGGAACAAAAATTGCTTGTATCACTATATGCTCTGTTGGTATCGTCGGTCCCGGACCCGGGACTCTGTGTATTGTTAATTGCAAGCTACACAATAAAAATAAATTTAAAAAAAATAAAAAAGTATTTTCAGAACTTGTGCAGACATGATTATTGTCCTCCCCACTCTCCTCCCCTATATTCCTTCCCTGTGGATATCTGCCCTTTGTCCTGGCATTTTGTGTTAAATGAGCACATTTTCTCCACGACCTGGGAGCTTCCCCCGTAATTGGTACAACATCTGTAACTAAACTGTCCCTTGTCCCCCCCACTCCTTGGGCAGTTGTGTGAATTCTGTTGTTCGCAGTACAACCAGTACAAAATGCAGCCCATACCGCCCCATTCCCCCCTCCGCCCAACCCTTATGTAACCTTTTGGTCCATAACATAAATGTCCGGGGACTGCTCCGGCCTCACTTTGGTTCCTGTTTAACTGCTCGTTATCAAGTGCTGTGCTAGAGAACTGGTCCAGCCAAGGTGCAAGACTGCTCTCAAGCTTCCCAGGCGGGCCCAAACTCTGGTGGGGGTGTCGCTACCACACGGCTGCCCATTCATTCCCCTATGCTGGATATTGTTCAGCTTAATGTTCACCTTTATACCTTGCCCATGTCATCACTAATTGTATATCAATAGAGTTCCGCACTAGCATGTAATTACTTATTAGTCACTTATCTGTGCAACTGTTCTTCGGGATCTTGGTTGCCTTCATTCATGTCCGCTTCCTTGATCTCCAATATCAATCTCTGGATCCTGAGTCATCTCAACGGATTCCGGCACGTCTCCGTGTGCCGTCCTGGAGGACTTTGATCCGGCCTGGATCCCCTGCCCTTTCTCTCTGCTGTTGCCGTTTGGGCTGCCTACGCTCCTGTGTCGCAGTTTTCGCAGTCGGGTTTCCAGTGGAACCCCTGGATGAGGCCAGGCGTCGCCCTCCCACTCCTCTGGTATCTAGCCATTCACTCGGAGCTTTGCAGGGAACATGAGGCTATATTTCAGGTTCAGATTACGCAGTCTCCGCTTGACCGCGGTGAAGGATTTCCTCTGTTCCTGTACTCTTTGGGTGTAGTCTGGATACACCAATTTAGGGTGGCCCTCGAAGAAAAACTGCCCCCTGCTGCGGGACATTTGGAGGAGAAGGTCTCTGTCTCTATAGCTACAAATGTTTTGCGATAATGGCTCGGGGGGGGGGTGCTCCGGGCCTGGGCGGTGGCACCAATGTCCTGTGCGCTCTTTCAATATTGAAAAACTTTGATAGTCTCTTGGGGGCAATTTCTTGGGTTATCCAGTCTTCCAAGAATAGTTCAGTTGAGGAGCCCTCTGCTTTTTCGGGAAACCCAACAAATCTTAGATTGCTCCTTCTCGATCTCCCTTCGGAGTCCTCTGCCCTCTCATCCAATTTTATTACCTGCTTTTTAAGTTCAACTACTGTGGCACTGAGGCTTTTCATTTCCTAGTGTAGTGTGTCCACATCCGTCTCAGTAATGGACTCCCTGTCCGAGACCTTCCTTAGGTCACATCTTAGCAGGTTTACATCTATGGCCACTGCATCGATCTTTTGGACCAAATCATCTCTAGTCGTTTGGATGGCTTGAATCACGTCTGTTAGTGTGGGAGGAGCCTCAGCGCCCCATTCAGTGGGCGCCTTCCCACCATTGGTGTCATCTTCCCTGCTTTCCAAACCATGTACTAGGGGCTGGGCATAATTTGAGATTTTGTTCGTCTGCGCCCTGGACATCTTGTCTTTCACCATGTTAACTGTTGGTTTCGCTGCCCACTTCACTTCGTAGGTCTCACCCGCTTTGTAGGTCCCCTCGTGCCATCCCACGGAGGGTCCTCGGGACAGGCCTCCAACTTTCCTTCTCACTAGTGCTGGTCAGGTACTGGCTCTCCTCTTCTTGTGACCCCACATAGAGGCCTTCTGTAGCCTGTTCCTGTGTTTAGGCCAAACTGTGCCACACGCTAATGAGCCCCACCTTTCATTGCCTGCTTTCGTCAGTTCATCCGCTTTTTTGCTGCTCCTCGGTCCACATCTCCTCTGTCCCATTCAGGAGCCCCCTTTCACACAGGGCACAGTTCACCCCTGATATTGTAGCCCTGCTCTGCCCTGCAGTGTCTTTGCTAGGATACGACCCAGCCTGAGGCCCTCGGAATAGCTGTATTTCCCCAGCGCAAATGGGACGAGGTCTAGTGTAGGCTCTCAGCTACGACTCATAATCGCCCCAGTGTTCCATGCTGGTGCTCCGCTGAATCTTTTACATACCCTCCAGGCACCGTATGTCAGGGCGGAGGCCCTTTTCCGACCACCAGCAGATCCGGCGATCAATATCTCACACGTCTCTGGGATCCTGGGTCACCAGTCCTTGCCTCATCTCAGATCCAACTCAGGGTCTCCTCTCGGACCCTAGCCCCATCCCAGGCTTGTTCAACTTTATTCCCCCTCTCAGGCTGGCAAGCGGGAGTACGCTACCTTTCTGGCGCGACCCAGCACTTCGCTGGGAAAACGGTTACCGCCGCCGGCACCTGCAGGGCTCCCAGGTCTCCTTACGATGTTGGTCAATCTCCGGGACATCGCTTTCCCCACTGTCTACGCTCGGGGTGGGACCGCAGAACTCTCCGGCTTCCTGACTCGAGGCTTCTCCGCTGTGGTTCGTTGCCTTACCGCGGCCTCGGTCTCCACTTTCTGCCCACGTTTGAGCCCTAAGCCACCTCACCGGAGCTTTGATTTGTCCCCCTCTCCTCAGTGAGCTTCAGGAGTGGGCCATAGAGTTCTCCGGTTCTCGGATCTTGCCAGCGGGCCTGCTCCACGATCCTCTGCAATCCAAAATGGCGCAGTTGCTCCCTGGGGACTTTGTCCCTGTCTCAGCAGCTTCAGTGTTATTCTCGGGTGTTGGCTGTGTGAGATCCTATACTAATCCGGAGCTCGATTAGGGCTTAATGTAGGGGCAGGATAATGTAGGATTCTTTCATTATTCGGGCCGTCGCAAGGAGCTCGGCAAAAACACGTCTAAGCGGCCATGATGTTAAGCCAGGCCGATACTGACAATTCTTGGTAAGTTTAGGATTGAATATTGTGTAGAAATCTTTTAATTTCACATCATCATTTGTAGTTATCTCTGGTTTCTTTGATTTGTTTCTAGCCTTTCTAAGTCTTTTTCTTGCTCTTTTTGGCAGCCCTTTTTTGCGTATTAGAGCAAATAAGAGTATTCTGTTATTTAATTTCTCCAGATAACAAAACCAGCTCAGGGTACTGATTTATAATTCTCGCACCTCACAGGAAATGGATTATCCCAGGTTGCAAGTTGCTGGGCATTGCACATTACTGGGAAGCATCGAGAATTATAAGATGTTATACGAAAGAACTAATTGTGTTCAGGGTGTCCACATTTTTGGCATGAGCAGGGAGAATAAGATCAGTTAAACTAAAGGTGACCCCTTAGGAGAAGGACTTTAATTTATACTATGCGTAATACCTACAATATGCAATTGCACTTACAGCTGTGAAGATCATATTTTATTTTATGGCCATGATGATAGAGTAGCAGTGGGGTAATTAAGTTAGACTATTGTGTAGGTCATTAGAAAGTGATATGGGCAAGACTGATAGTGAGTATCACACACTGAAACTATGAAATTAAGTGTGGTAAAGCATTTCCGAAGGGACAAATTGTTTTAATGAACCGACAATGCCTCTTTTTATTTCATGTTGATGATCTAATTTATTGTTTTAACATCTACTGAACAAGGTATGCAATAATTGATATAATCCCCTTAGCCATCCCAGGGAGTTGCTGAGCTGCCCCTATCCGAAATGATACGGATAATCTGAGTGATATATAGCGGACCCAATAGGAGCACTCTCTCAAGGTCCCTGTTTTTGTAGTTTTTGTCCCTTGATTTTGACTGTAGTTTTGGGGCAGCATTTTGTCAACTGATGAATTATGACTGGTTTTTAATATATGTATACTGTTATTGGGATGTGATTTTGTATATATGATCTTTTTATGTATTTATAATGGCTGTGCACTGTGCACTTTTATGGTTAATCGAACTGAAATAAAGTTAATATGTTGATGATGATTTATAATTCTCATCTGATATCAAACCTTGAGTTTGGATCTCTCTAGTTCTATGTTCTTGTATTTCAAGGTGATGATCAATGATCATAAAGAGATTTCTTGACAGTATTTAGCTGTTGAACTTTGTTCATGCTTTTACTTTCATTTGCCGTATTTTCAGTACCTAATGGAGATGGTCTTGCTGCTGATGGTGTTGAAGCCAGAGTTTGAAAATCTCTTTGCCCTTGCAGTTTCCGTTGGATGCCCAAAGAATTATCCACATTGTTTGTCCGTTGCAAGGTAGCTATATATTTTACTTCATCCATCAGTGAACCAACTATCATTGGAAGGCTAGAAACATTGCCCAGTATATGAGCACGTGTGGAGGTAACTAGTTGGCTATTAGTATCAGACAGCACTTTTACTGGTAATTAATTGGGAGTCTATCCCCGCAACAAAAAGGGCAAGAGTATTGAGCAAATCCACCTGAATGTTCAATTTGTCTGAGTGGAACTCTAAAGCTGCTGTTATTGCATCCATAGTATTAAGCAGGTTAAACCAGGGGCCTGGAGGGACATTACAAGGGCCAATGGGAGACTTCAAAGGGTTAGAAGTAATAGTATCATATTTTGCCATAAAGGAAAGATCTGCAGATTTAATTGAGTTGTTCATAAATTCCATATCGTCGACCATTATTGGACTAGAGGCGCCTGCAGTAGATAATCATTGGAATTACCTGTGGTTTTATTAATAGTGTTTTCAAAGTTGATTTTCAACTGTGTCAAAGTAGGTTTTGGATCGGCAGTTCTGAGACCTCTAGTTGAAACTGGACTAAAAGGGTCTATATATACCTTTTCACTACTTGTATATATTAGATAGATTCTGCATCGAAATTGTATTAGGTGAGATCATGACATTTGCCAAAGATTGTGATTCTGAAAAAAGCTATATTAGAAGGAGGTTGTTGTTAGTGAGCAATCACCAATGAAAGGATCTTTAAGGGAGAGTTTTCCATGTTAATCTCTGAATTAGAACAATGGACGTGTGCCTTGACAACACGCTTAGAGATATGAAAATCATCTGCAGAGATGTCATCCAAAACAATTACCTGAGTTGGCTGTGATCCTGAAGGCTGAACATTAGATAAGATTTGGTTAGAAAGACTTAAAGCAGGAGATCTCAAATATGTTGCTTGCTGTGTGTTGCTTTTCCTGTATATTTAAAATAGTTCACAACAGAGGATTGGGTGCTAGAACATTAATGCTTAAACAATAGGGGCACTGTCCCCAGAGGTAAAATTGCAGGGCTTGAGGGTTGCAAGGCCTAAGGACTTGAAGGTGGAGGACAGGTTAAAAAAATATGTTTAATTGGAGAAGCTCAGGCTTTGCTTTCTTACACCTTTTTAAGGGAAATGACTGTGGAGCCCTTTTCAAACATACCGACCTCATGTTAATCAGTTAAGCTGAGGTCTAGTTATTTACAGAAATGTATGATAAACTTTGGTTTTGGCATAGCGAACTAGCTTGAGGCTATACCAGAAAGAATAACAGGGTTTGTGAGAGCAATAACAGCAAGATGGTAAATGCAGTAGCAGGAATAGTTATTTGGATAAAGTGTGGGGGAGCTCACAAGGGGTGTGCAAACAGCACCTGGACCTACCCAGGCAGCCTTCGCATCCTCTTGGCTCTACCCTCCAGCAGCAGTCCATAAAAATTGCCCCCATACCTCTAGTATATAATGTCCATATGCCCCATGCTCTCTTTGACACTTTCCACCTCGCCTGATATTGTCAATGACAGATCTTAATTTGGCCAAGTACGGGGGAGCATGCAGGGGGCTTGCAAACTGCACCTGGACATAGGCAGGCCCTAAACCCTCCAGCAGCAGCCCTAAAAATTGCTGCCATGCCGTTTGTGTTTCATACAGTACTCTTCTTGCAGTTGGCGTAACAAGGCTCGGTCTATTTGATGATGATCTTCTGGATGTTATGAATGGCTCCACTTATGCGTCTATTGCCTCTTTTTTGCCTTTTCATTTTGATCTCTTTTCCTCTTTCCAAATGTGATGTGACCTTGACTAAAATCCAGTTTGGTGTCGAAAATAAAATGGTTCTGTTATTACTGTCTCATCTCATCTCACTGCTCTGACTCTCCTCTTAATGAACTTCCTGCCGGAAGCACCTACATGCCGTCACTGCTGAGCCGCCACGACCACAGCTTTGTTGCAATCCCTCCCGACACCTCCAAAATGGGCCGGCAGAAGCAGGGCAAGGGCAACAGGGTAAGCAGCAACAGCAGTCTGGTGGCAGTTGAATCCACTATCCACGAAGCCGCAAGCCACGAGCCGTTCCTCGCTCCCACCTGCTGGCCACCCTGCTGGACACTGGTCACTGTGCGAGGGCGGCAAAAGCAGTGGCACAATAGACGTAATGGTGGGGAAGTGGGTGGGAAGTCAAGCAAAGAGAGCCGTGGGCAGTTCTCGGCCTCAGCACCATGCTGCAAGCTCTGTGCAGCTATATGGCTGGACAACCTCCAGACAATTTCTCCCAGCAATTTCTCCCATCCAGGAGTCGAGGACAACAAAGTCGGCCAAGATGGCCCAACAGACCGATCGGGGACCTGCAGCCGCAGGATCGTCTGTGCGTGCTCTGTTCAGGTCTTCCGACATACAGCATTCTCAGCGTCTCTCCATCATCAGGCACTAACCTGGAACTTGGAAACAGGATATCAGCCAAGCAAAACACTCTGGGCCACTCTGAGTTAACAAGGGGGAGAAGCTATCACCTACCATACTTACACCTCACAGAGGCTCTGCGTGAGAAGTCTTATATAGGGCTTATCATTAGTCTATTGTGACCTCAGACAATCCCGGGCTGGACAGGGAGGAAGGGGATGCCTGACACCTCAGGGGGGTGGAAACCTCTAGAACCTTCCTCTACTTCAAAGTGGGCACCAGGTGTGTGTTCCTGCCTTGTATGAGTATTTACAAACAAATGAATTCACACTACCCTCTGATAAGCCTAACTGCTCAGCCTAGCTACCACTAAATTGAGAGTAAAGTATTATCTACTTTAACCTCTGCCCTACCTTTGGGGACTCACTTGACTCTGGGCACACTATACCTCTTTAGGTATAGTATATACAGAGTACTTCCTACTATTGTTGCTTGCACTGCCCGCTAACGCGAAGTTTCGTCAACCCGACCCTTTGCGCTACAGCATAGACCGCTTGCAGGGAGCACCATTGTGAACATCCGTAACAACAACAGGTTCTTCGCACTACAGCGACAACCATCCACAATGCCAGACCAGCTCTACGCACTGCAATGACAACCATCCGCAACGCATCCCTGCTCCTTGTGGCCCCCTCCACTGCAAATGGAACTATTTGCACTGGACTGAGAAGGTCACTTTCAGTGGAACTGACCTGGTCCCTGTATCCAACCTGTGCTCCATAATGGTCAGCTTGAACTTGTGACTTTATCCCAGTCGTGCATCACCAGATAACTGAGTGCCGCTTTGGGATTGTTGGTGCTATTTGCACTTAAATCTTTTAAATTGCATCTCTCTTTTTGATTTATTTATTAATTTTTTTCTAAATTTGTGTGGGGTTTTTCTTGTGTTGTGTTTCCATTTTATTACTGTTTGCAGTGCTGCATAAATACTCTACACATTGCCTCTAAGTTAAACCTGACTGCTCTGTGCCAAGCTACCAGAGGGTTGAGCACAGGTTAATTTGGGGTTTGCTTGCATCACCCTGACAAGAATTGTTACTGCTTGAGTAGGATTTAACCCCCCTCAACCAGCAACCCAATTACGCACATTGGTGACAGCGGTGAGATTAGGACTTGTGTTAGTGCAGTGTCATAGAGTAATTTATTGTTACACTGAAAATTCAGGATAAATACTTTAGACCAATTCAAGTTTTAAATTCTCCTTGATTAGCCTTATTGCCAAATTCACCTTTACTCTACCTGACTGTTTGTGCCTGTCACTTCACCTGCAAGAATGGATTTTGAGCTCCTCAATCTGGAGAACTACACTGTGGCTGTGCTCAAGGAATTTTGCAATGAGAGGGGGTGCCCCCACCAAAGGAATTCCAGGGCCATATCACAGATACAGCGCATTTTCCTTGTTTTTGCCGGGTGCATCTTTCATACGGTGCACCAGGCGCAAACAAGGAAAACGCGCTGTGTTAGAAATAATGTGCTGCCCTTAGGGCAGCCGCAAACTCACACTGACCTGGGGACAGCACATTCATGTGAAAAACGGAGCAGCTGCTTTGAAGCTGCTCTGTGTTTCACAGCGCAGGCTTGAACTTGCCTGCACTATGAAGGGGGATTTAAAGATCCCCTTGCAGGCGGGTGCAGTGAGTGACTGCACCCGTCTACAAGGGGATGTCTGGGGGGTCGATGGGACTCCATTTGCCCCCTGTAGAGGTCTACCATCAGGGGGCACACTGACTGTGCACCACACCTTAGGTGGCCCACTTTCAGTGCGCCTCCTGACAGCTTCTTTGCCTCTGCGCCCATGTCTGTAATACAGAGCAGGAACAGAGGCAAAGAGATTCCGTCACTTGCATGGGGCCATGCCACATGCAAATGAGGAATTGCCCACTGATGATAGCGCTGGCGCTTTATGTATGCTAGCGCTATTGGTATTACAGAAGGGGATGCACAAGCGTTCACAGCCCCTTCTGTAATACCAAAGTGCCCCGGGGGCATGCAAAGAAGGCACACATGCCCGTTGTGACTTCAAAGTTGTATACAAAAGGGGATGATGACGAACGCTTGAGCCAACAACACTCACCTCAGTCAACTGATCTGTCATCACATTTTATCAGTCATCACTCAGCCAGTATCACATCCATATGCAACAGTTCGAGCCCATGCTGGGAACAGCTGGACTGCCGCTGCCATGTCCTCCCTGACCGAAACAGCATCAGGACTGTTTGCATTTCGCACTGCCATCATTCAGCTCGCTGGAGCAGCGGTAGACCGACGCCTAGCGGTCAGGCTCAACAGCTGCATACAAAAGGGGATGATGGATCGAACGCTTGACAACCATTCACCTCAGTCAATCTGTCTGACCTATCACTTAGCCACTCCACCACCCCAGTGACATGCCATATACATAAACAGCCCGACTTGCTCAGGCAATACTGGACCGCCAAGCCATGGTCTTCCTGGACCGAACAGCACCTCCAGTATCAGGCTATTGCCAGAGCCTCAGTGCAGAGAGCAGTGACCCATCATGCCTAGCAGACTTTCAGATTGGTTTAACAGCCGCATACAAAGGGGGATGATGACGGAACGCTTGAATCAACATCACTCGACTGGGCTCTAATTATCATCACTTAATAGCTATCATCACTAATATATGCAAACAGTTCGACTCATGCCATGGAAGATTCAGCCCTGTCTCGCCATGCTTCCTCGACCGAAATCAGCAGACTTAGACCGTTGCCAGTCGCCAGGCTTGCTTGAATCCAGCGGCAAAGTGAGCAGGATCCACGCCTGGGTACTGCCACTTGGGCGAACAGTGCTGTATACAGGGGATGGATCAACGCCATGACCACTCCCAGTCAACATCCGGCTTATCCATCACTCACTTCATCTCACATCCCAGGCCCATACTGTCACCAGTCTGACTTAGCCCATGGGACACTACACTGACTGCCATGTCTCTCCCGGACTGAAACAGCATCTTTCAGCCGTACAGCCAGTCTTGTTTGCAATCCAGCGGCAAAGTGAGCAGTGGGACCACGCCTTGTACTGCCTAACAGTTTGCTGCAATGAGCGGAGAAGATGACAAACACTCAGCCCAGTCAACCTGATCTGTTTGATCCATCACGACCTTAGCAGCCACCACCACTGTTCAGATCTATGGCCATATGCACCATGTCTGATCCAGTTCATGGGAAGTCAGGCTCGCCCGGCCGCCATGCCTTCCTGACCGAACAGCGATCTTAGAGACCGTTCATCCAGTCAAGCATCAGCCAGGCTTTAGCTTGATCCAGTGGGCACACGACCAGTGGCCACTCAGCCCAGTTTTAACAGTTTTATACAAAGGGGATGATTGACGGAACGTTATATCAACATTCACCTCGTCAACTGATCTGTATTCATCATCATTCTTTAGCCACATCACTTCCACATGGCCATGCAACAGTCTGGATTCAGCCTCATGGAACTAGCCGACCGCCAAGCCATGTTCTCCTTGACCGAAACAGGCATCTCAGATCCATTTGCTAGCCAGGCTTGCTTGCAGTCAGGCAAAGGTGAGCAGGGACTCCACGTTCCGCGTCACTAGGCTTAACAGCTGATCTACAAAAGGGGATGATGGACTGAACGCTTGAGCACAACAATACTCAGCTTCGTCAACTGATCTGATTTAATCCACTTCAGCTTGCCACCACTTAGATTCAGCATATATAACAGTCTGATTCTGTCTCATGGGAATACGGGCTGCGCCAAGCCATGACTGCCATCGATTCGAGTAGGATCTCTAGGTTGTCATTTCAAGTCGGCCAAGCGCAGTGCTGGACTCCAGTCGGCGCCAACCTGGGCCTAATGTATAGCGATACAACATGCTGATGCGATGAACGCTTGAGTTGGACAACACACTCTCAGTCAACTCGATCTGGTTTATCCATCATCATTCTTAGCTCACTCCATCACCTCGTCAACATGGCCATGGATACAGTCTGATCTTCATGTCCATTGAGCTGCCAATTGCCATAGTTCTGCCATCTGAAACAAGCATCCAGGACCGCTGACGACGGCTGGAATGCCAGAAACCGGTCCTAGGATGCTTGTTTGCGGTCCAGGGAAGACATGGCTTGGCAGTTCGGGCTGGACTGTTCCCATGAGGCACAGGGTCAGACTGATTTGCATATGGCCATGTCTGAACTGGGGTGGTGGAGTGAGCTAAAGAATGATGATGGATTAAACCCAGATCAGTTGACTGGGGGTGAGTGTTTGATTGGCTCAAACGTCTCCGTCCATCGTCCCCTTTTGTATCGCTTTGTTCGCCCTAAGTTGGCGGGGGTATGCCCAGACGTGGGTCCCTTGCTCACTTTGCCACTGGATTCAAGCAAGCCTGGCTGATGACGGCTGGAATGCCAGAAACCGGTCCTAGGATGCTTGTTTGCGGTCCAGGGAAGACATGGCTTGGCAGTTCGGGCTGGACTGTTCCCATGAGGCACAGGGTCAGACTGATTTGCATATGGCCATGTCTGAACTGGGGTGGTGGAGTGAGCTAAAGAATGATGATGGATTAAACCCAGATCAGTTGACTGGGGGTGAGTGTTTGATTGGCTCAAACGTTCCGTCCATCGTCCCCTTTTGTATCGCTTTGTTCGCCCTAAGTTGGCGGGGGTATGCCCAGACGTGGGTCCCTTGCTCACTTTGCCACTGGATTCAAGCAAGCCTGGCTGATGACGGCTGGAATGCCAGAAACCGGTCCTAGGATGCTTGTTTGCGGTCCAGGGAAGACATGGCTTGGCAGTTCGGGCTGGACTGTTCCCATGAGGCACAGGGTCAGACTGATTTGCATATGGCCATGTCTGAACTGGGGTGGTGGAGTGAGCTAAAGAATGATGATGGATTAAACCCAGATCAGTTGACTGGGGGTGAGTGTTTGATTGGCTCAAACGTTCCGTCCATCGTCCCCTTTTGTATCGCTTTGTTCGCCCTAAGTTGGCGGGGGTATGCCCAGACGTGGGTCCCTTGCTCACTTTGCCACTGGATTCAAGCAAGCCTGGCTGATGACGGCTGGAATGCCAGAAACCGGTCCTAGGATGCTTGTTTGCGGTCCAGGGAAGACATGGCTTGGCAGTTCGGGCTGGACTGTTCCCATGAGGCACAGGGTCAGACTGATTTGCATATGGCCATGTCTGAACTGGGGTGGTGGAGTGAGCTAAAGAATGATGATGGATTAAACCCAGATCAGTTGACTGGGGGTGAGTGTTTGATTGGCTCAAACGTTCCGTCCATCGTCCCCTTTTGTATCGCTTTGTTCGCCCTAAGTTGGCGGGGGTATGCCCAGACGTGGGTCCCTTGCTCACTTTGCCACTGGATTCAAGCAAGCCTGGCTGATGACGGCTGGAATGCCAGAAACCGGTCCTAGGATGCTTGTTTGCGGTCCAGGGAAGACATGGCTTGGCAGTTCGGGCTGGACTGTTCCCATGAGGCACAGGGTCAGACTGATTTGCATATGGCCATGTCTGAACTGGGGTGGTGGAGTGAGCTAAAGAATGATGATGGATTAAACCCAGATCAGTTGACTGGGGGTGAGTGTTTGATTGGCTCAAACGTTCCGTCCATCGTCCCCTTTTGTATCGCTTTGTTCGCCCTAAGTTGGCGGGGGTATGCCCAGACGTGGGTCCCTTGCTCACTTTGCCACTGGATTCAAGCAAGCCTGGCTGATGACGGCTGGAATGCCAGAAACCGGTCCTAGGATGCTTGTTTCCGGTCCAGGGAAGACATGGCTTGGCAGTTCGGGCTGGACTGTTCCCATGAGGCACAGGGTCAGACTGATTTGCATATGGCCATGTCTGAACTGGGGTGGTGGAGTGAGCTAAAGAATGATGATGGATTAAACCCAGATCAGTTGACTGGGGGTGAGTGTTTGATTGGCTCAAACGTTCCGTCCATCATCCCCTTTGTATCGCTTTGTTCGCCCTAAGTTGGCGGGGGTATGCCCAGACGTGGGTCCCTTGCTCACTTTGCCACTGGATTCAAGCAAGCCTGGCTGATGACGGCTGGAATGCCAGAAACCGGTCCTAGGATGCTTGTTTCCGGTCCAGGGAAGACATGGCTTGGCAGTTCGGGCTGGACTGTTCCCATGAGGCACAGGGTCAGACTGATTTGCATATGGCCATGTCTGAACTGGGGTGGTGGAGTGAGCTAAAGAATGATGATGGATTAAACCCAGATCAGTTGACTGGGGGTGAGTGTTTGATTGGCTCAAACGTTCCGTCCATCGTCCCCTTTTGTATCGCTTTGTTCGCCCTAAGTTGGCGGGGGTATGCCCAGACGTGGGTCCCTTGCTCACTTTGCCACTGGATTCAAGCAAGCCTGGCTGATGACGGCTGGAATGCCAGAAACCGGTCCTAGGATGCTTGTTTCCGGTCCAGGGAAGACATGGCTTGGCAGTTCGGGCTGGACTGTTCCCATGAGGCACAGGGTCAGACTGATTTGCATATGGCCATGTCTGAACTGGGGTGGTGGAGTGAGCTAAAGAATGATGATGGATTAAACCCAGATCAGTTGACTGGGGGTGAGTGTTTGATTGGCTCAAACGTTCCGTCCATCGTCCCCTTTTGTATCGCTTTGTTCGCCCTAAGTTGGCGGGGGTATGCCCAGACGTGGGTCCCTTGCTCACTTTGCCACTGGATTCAAGCAAGCCTGGCTGATGACGGCTGGAATGCCAGAAACCGGTCCTAGGATGCTTGTTTCCGGTCCAGGGAAGACATGGCTTGGCAGTTCGGGCTGGACTGTTCCCATGAGGCACAGGGTCAGACTGATTTGCATATGGCCATGTCTGAACTGGGGTGGTGGAGTGAGCTAAAGAATGATGATGGATTAAACCCAGATCAGTTGACTGGGGGTGAGTGTTTGATTGGCTCAAACGTTCCGTCCATCATCCCCTTTTGTATCGCTTGTTCGCCCTAAGTTGGCGGGGGTATGCCCAGACGTGGGTCCCTTGCTCACTTTGCCACTGGATTCAAGCAAGCCTGGCTGATGACGGCTGGAATGCCAGAAACCGGTCCTAGGATGCTTGTTTCCGGTCCAGGGAAGACATGGCTTGGCAGTTCGGGCTGGACTGTTCCCATGAGGCACAGGGTCAGACTGATTTGCATATGGCCATGTCTGAACTGGGGTGGTGGAGTGAGCTAAAGAATGATGATGGATTAAACCCAGATCAGTTGACTGGGGGTGAGTGTTTGATTGGCTCAAACGCTCCGTCCATCGTCCCCTTTTGTATCGCTTTGTTCGCCCTAAGTTGGCGGGGGTATGCCCAGACGTGGGTCCCTTGCTCACTTTGCCACTGGATTCAAGCAAGCCTGGCTGATGACGGCTGGAATGCCAGAAACCGGTCCTAGGATGCTTGTTTGCGGTCCAGGGAAGACATGGCTTGGCAGTTCGGGCTGGACTGTTCCCATGAGGCACAGGGTCAGACTGATTTGCATATGGCCATGTCTGAACTGGGGTGGTGGAGTGAGCTAAAGAATGATGATGGATTAAACCCAGATCAGTTGACTGGGGGTGAGTGTTTGATTGGCTCAAACGCTCCGGTCCATCATCCCCTTTTGTATCGCTTTGTTCGCCCTAAGTTGGCGGGGGTATGCCCAGACGTGGGTCCCTTGCTCACTTTGCCACTGGATTCAAGCAAGCCTGGCTGATGACGGCTGGAATGCCAGAAACCGGTCCTAGGATGCTTGTTTGCGGTCCAGGGAAGACATGGCTTGGCAGTTCGGGCTGGACTGTTCCCATGAGGCACAGGGTCAGACTGATTTGCATATGGCCATGTCTGAACTGGGGTGGTGGAGTGAGCTAAAGAATGATGATGGATTAAACCCAGATCAGTTGACTGGGGGTGAGTGTTTGATTGGCTCAAACGTTCCGTCCATCGTCCCCTTTTGTATCGCTTTGTTCGCCCTAAGTTGGCGGGGGTATGCCCAGACGTGGGTCCCTTGCTCACTTTGCCACTGGATTCAAGCAAGCCTGGCTGATGACGGCTGGAATGCCAGAAACCGGTCCTAGGATGCTTGTTTCCGGTCCAGGGAAGACATGGCTTGGCAGTTCGGGCTGGACTGTTCCCATGAGGCACAGGGTCAGACTGATTTGCATATGGCCATGTCTGAACTGGGGTGGTGGAGTGAGCTAAAGAATGATGATGGATTAAACCCAGATCAGTTGACTGGGGGTGAGTGTTTGATTGGCTCAAACGTTCCGTCCATCGTCCCCTTTTGTATCGCTTTGTTCGCCCTAAGTTGGCGGGGGTATGCCCAGACGTGGGTCCCTTGCTCACTTTGCCACTGGATTCAAGCAAGCCTGGCTGATGACGGCTGGAATGCCAGAAACCGGTCCTAGGATGCTTGTTTCCGGTCCAGGGAAGACATGGCTTGGCAGTTCGGGCTGGACTGTTCCCATGAGGCACAGGGTCAGACTGATTTGCATATGGCCATGTCTGAACTGGGGTGGTGGAGTGAGCTAAAGAATGATGATGGATTAAACCCAGATCAGTTGACTGGGGGTGAGTGTTTGATTGGCTCAAACGTTCCGTCCATCGTCCCCTTTTGTATCGCTTTGTTCGCCCTAAGTTGGCGGGGGTATGCCCAGACGTGGGTCCCTTGCTCACTTTGCCACTGGATTCAAGCAAGCCTGGCTGATGACGGCTGGAATGCCAGAAACCGGTCCTAGGATGCTTGTTTGCGGTCCAGGGAAGACATGGCTTGGCAGTTCGGGCTGGACTGTTCCCATGAGGCACAGGGTCAGACTGATTTGCATATGGCCATGTCTGAACTGGGGTGGTGGAGTGAGCTAAAGAATGATGATGGATTAAACCCAGATCAGTTGACTGGGGGTGAGTGTTTGATTGGCTCAAACGCTCCGTCCATCATCCCCTTTTGTATCGCTTTGTTCGCCCTAAGTTGGCGGGGGTATGCCCAGACGTGGGTCCCTTGCTCACTTTGCCACTGGATTCAAGCAAGCCTGGCTGATGACGGCTGGAATGCCAGAAACCGGTCCTAGGATGCTTGTTTGCGGTCCAGGGAAGACATGGCTTGGCAGTTCGGGCTGGACTGTTCCCATGAGGCACAGGGTCAGACTGATTTGCATATGGCCATGTCTGAACTGGGGTGGTGGAGTGAGCTAAAGAATGATGATGGATTAAACCCAGATCAGTTGACTGGGGGTGAGTGTTTGATTGGCTCAAACGTTCCGTCCATCGTCCCCTTTTGTATCGCTTTGTTCGCCCTAAGTTGGCGGGGGTATGCCCAGACGTGGGTCCCTTGCTCACTTTGCCACTGGATTCAAGCAAGCCTGGCTGATGACGGCTGGAATGCCAGAAACCGGTCCTAGGATGCTTGTTTGCGGTCCAGGGAAGACATGGCTTGGCAGTTCGGGCTGGACTGTTCCCATGAGGCACAGGGTCAGACTGATTTGCATATGGCCATGTCTGAACTGGGGTGGTGGAGTGAGCTAAAGAATGATGATGGATTAAACCCAGATCAGTTGACTGGGGGTGAGTGTTTGATTGGCTCAAACGTTCCGTCCATCGTCCCCTTTTGTATCGCTTTGTTCGCCCTAAGTTGGCGGGGGTATGCCCAGACGTGGGTCCCTTGCTCACTTTGCCACTGGATTCAAGCAAGCCTGGCTGATGACGGCTGGAATGCCAGAAACCGGTCCTAGGATGCTTGTTTGCGGTCCAGGGAAGACATGGCTTGGCAGTTCGGGCTGGACTGTTCCCATGAGGCACAGGGTCAGACTGATTTGCATATGGCCATGTCTGAACTGGGGTGGTGGAGTGAGCTAAAGAATGATGATGGATTAAACCCAGATCAGTTGACTGGGGGTGAGTGTTTGATTGGCTCAAACGTTCCGTCCATCGTCCCCTTTTGTATCGCTTTGTTCGCCCTAAGTTGGCGGGGGTATGCCCAGACGTGGGTCCCTTGCTCACTTTGCCACTGGATTCAAGCAAGCCTGGCTGATGACGGCTGGAATGCCAGAAACCGGTCCTAGGATGCTTGTTTCGCGGTCCAGGGAAGACATGGCTTGGCAGTTCGGGCTGGACTGTTCCCATGAGGCACAGGGTCAGACTGATTTGCATATGGCCATGTCTGAACTGGGGTGGTGGAGTGAGCTAAAGAATGATGATGGATTAAACCCAGATCAGTTGACTGGGGGTGAGTGTTTGATTGGCTCAAACGTTCCGTCCATCATCCCCTTTTGTATCGCTTTGTTCGCCCTAAGTTGGCGGGGGTATGCCCAGACGTGGGTCCCTTGCTCACTTTGCCACTGGATTCAAGCAAGCCTGGCTGATGACGGCTGGAATGCCAGAAACCGGTCCTAGGATGCTTGTTTCCGGTCCAGGGAAGACATGGCTTGGCAGTTCGGGCTGGACTGTTCCCATGAGGCACAGGGTCAGACTGATTTGCATATGGCCATGTCTGAACTGGGGTGGTGGAGTGAGCTAAAGAATGATGATGGATTAAACCCAGATCAGTTGACTGGGGGTGAGTGTTTGATTGGCTCAAACGTTCCGTCCATCGTCCCCTTTTGTATCGCTTTGTTCGCCCTAAGTTGGCGGGGGTATGCCCAGACGTGGGTCCCTTGCTCACTTTGCCACTGGATTCAAGCAAGCCTGGCTGATGACGGCTGGAATGCCAGAAACCGGTCCTAGGATGCTTGTTTCCGGTCCAGGGAAGACATGGCTTGGCAGTTCGGGCTGGACTGTTCCCATGAGGCACAGGGTCAGACTGATTTGCATATGGCCATGTCTGAACTGGGGTGGTGGAGTGAGCTAAAGAATGATGATGGATTAAACCCAGATCAGTTGACTGGGGGTGAGTGTTTGATTGGCTCAAACGTTCCGTCCATCGTCCCCTTTTGTATCGCTTTGTTCGCCCTAAGTTGGCGGGGGTATGCCCAGACGTGGGTCCCTTGCTCACTTTGCCACTGGATTCAAGCAAGCCTGGCTGATGACGGCTGGAATGCCAGAAACCGGTCCTAGGATGCTTGTTTCGCGGTCCAGGGAAGACATGGCTTGGCAGTTCGGGCTGGACTGTTCCCATGAGGCACAGGGTCAGACTGATTTGCATATGGCCATGTCTGAACTGGGGTGGTGGAGTGAGCTAAAGAATGATGATGGATTAAACCCAGATCAGTTGACTGGGGGTGAGTGTTTGATTGGCTCAAACGTTCCGTCCATCGTCCCCTTTTGTATCGCTTTGTTCGCCCTAAGTTGGCGGGGGTATGCCCAGACGTGGGTCCCTTGCTCACTTTGCCACTGGATTCAAGCAAGCCTGGCTGATGACGGCTGGAATGCCAGAAACCGGTCCTAGGATGCTTGTTTGCGGTCCAGGGAAGACATGGCTTGGCAGTTCGGGCTGGACTGTTCCCATGAGGCACAGGGTCAGACTGATTTGCATATGGCCATGTCTGAACTGGGGTGGTGGAGTGAGCTAAAGAATGATGATGGATTAAACCCAGATCAGTTGACTGGGGGTGAGTGTTTGATTGGCTCAAACGTTCCGTCCATCGTCCCCTTTTGTATCGCTTTGTTCGCCCTAAGTTGGCGGGGGTATGCCCAGACGTGGGTCCCTTGCTCACTTTGCCACTGGATTCAAGCAAGCCTGGCTGATGACGGCTGGAATGCCAGAAACCGGTCCTAGGATGCTTGTTTGCGGTCCAGGGAAGACATGGCTTGGCAGTTCGGGCTGGACTGTTCCCATGAGGCACAGGGTCAGACTGATTTGCATATGGCCATGTCTGAACTGGGGTGGTGGAGTGAGCTAAAGAATGATGATGGATTAAACCCAGATCAGTTGACTGGGGGTGAGTGTTTGATTGGCTCAAACGTTCCGTCCATCGTCCCCTTTTGTATCGCTTTGTTCGCCCTAAGTTGGCGGGGGTATGCCCAGACGTGGGTCCCTTGCTCACTTTGCCACTGGATTCAAGCAAGCCTGGCTGATGACGGCTGGAATGCCAGAAACCGGTCCTAGGATGCTTGTTTGCGGTCCAGGGAAGACATGGCTTGGCAGTTCGGGCTGGACTGTTCCCATGAGGCACAGGGTCAGACTGATTTGCATATGGCCATGTCTGAACTGGGGTGGTGGAGTGAGCTAAAGAATGATGATGGATTAAACCCAGATCAGTTGACTGGGGGTGAGTGTTTGATTGGCTCAAACGTTCCGTCCATCGTCCCCTTTTGTATCGCTTTGTTCGCCCTAAGTTGGCGGGGGTATGCCCAGACGTGGGTCCCTTGCTCACTTTGCCACTGGATTCAAGCAAGCCTGGCTGATGACGGCTGGAATGCCAGAAACCGGTCCTAGGATGCTTGTTTGCGGTCCAGGGAAGACATGGCTTGGCAGTTCGGGCTGGACTGTTCCCATGAGGCACAGGGTCAGACTGATTTGCATATGGCCATGTCTGAACTGGGGTGGTGGAGTGAGCTAAAGAATGATGATGGATTAAACCCAGATCAGTTGACTGGGGGTGAGTGTTTGATTGGCTCAAACGTTCCGTCCATCGTCCCCTTTTGTATCGCTTTGTTCGCCCTAAGTTGGCGGGGGTATGCCCAGACGTGGGTCCCTTGCTCACTTTGCCACTGGATTCAAGCAAGCCTGGCTGATGACGGCTGGAATGCCAGAAACCGGTCCTAGGATGCTTGTTTGCGGTCCAGGGAAGACATGGCTTGGCAGTTCGGGCTGGACTGTTCCCATGAGGCACAGGGTCAGACTGATTTGCATATGGCCATGTCTGAACTGGGGTGGTGGAGTGAGCTAAAGAATGATGATGGATTAAACCCAGATCAGTTGACTGGGGGTGAGTGTTTGATTGGCTCAAACGTTCCGTCCATCGTCCCCTTTTGTATCGCTTTGTTCGCCCTAAGTTGGCGGGGGTATGCCCAGACGTGGGTCCCTTGCTCACTTTGCCACTGGATTCAAGCAAGCCTGGCTGATGACGGCTGGAATGCCAGAAACCGGTCCTAGGATGCTTGTTTGCGGTCCAGGGAAGACATGGCTTGGCAGTTCGGGCTGGACTGTTCCCATGAGGCACAGGGTCAGACTGATTTGCATATGGCCATGTCTGAACTGGGGTGGTGGAGTGAGCTAAAGAATGATGATGGATTAAACCCAGATCAGTTGACTGGGGGTGAGTGTTTGATTGGCTCAAACGTTCCGTCCATCGTCCCCTTTTGTATCGCTTTGTTCGCCCTAAGTTGGCGGGGGTATGCCCAGACGTGGGTCCCTTGCTCACTTTGCCACTGGATTCAAGCAAGCCTGGCTGATGACGGCTGGAATGCCAGAAACCGGTCCTAGGATGCTTGTTTGCGGTCCAGGGAAGACATGGCTTGGCAGTTCGGGCTGGACTGTTCCCATGAGGCACAGGGTCAGACTGATTTGCATATGGCCATGTCTGAACTGGGGTGGTGGAGTGAGCTAAAGAATGATGATGGATTAAACCCAGATCAGTTGACTGGGGGTGAGTGTTTGATTGGCTCAAACGTTCCGTCCATCGTCCCCTTTTGTATCGCTT
This sequence comes from Calotriton arnoldi, assembly GCA_963921515.1. NCBI lineage: Eukaryota > Metazoa > Chordata > Amphibia > Caudata > Salamandridae > Calotriton > Calotriton arnoldi. Next base: position 1,311,119 of record CAWUFW010002154.1, on the reverse strand, counting down.
TGTTCGCCCTAAGTTGGCGGGGGTATGCCCAGACGTGGGTCCCTTGCTCACTTTGCCACTGGATTCAAGCAAGCCTGGCTGATGACGGCTGGAATGCCAGAAACCGGTCCTAGGATGCTTGTTTGCGGTCCAGGGAAGACATGGCTTGGCAGTTCGGGCTGGACTGTTCCCATGAGGCACAGGGTCAGACTGATTTGCATATGGCCATGTCTGAACTGGGGTGGTGGAGTGAGCTAAAGAATGATGATGGATTAAACCCAGATCAGTTGACTGGGGGTGAGTGTTTGATTGGCTCAAACGCTCCGTCCATCGTCCCCTTTTGTATCGCTTTGTTCGCCCTAAGTTGGCGGGGGTATGCCCAGACGTGGGTCCCTTGCTCACTTTGCCACTGGATTCAAGCAAGCCTGGCTGATGACGGCTGGAATGCCAGAAACCGGTCCTAGGATGCTTGTTTGCGGTCCAGGGAAGACATGGCTTGGCAGTTCGGGCTGGACTGTTCCCATGAGGCACAGGGTCAGACTGATTTGCATATGGCCATGTCTGAACTGGGGTGGTGGAGTGAGCTAAAGAATGATGATGGATTAAACCCAGATCAGTTGACTGGGGGTGAGTGTTTGATTGGCTCAAACGTTCCGTCCATCGTCCCCTTTGTATCGCTTTGTTCGCCCTAAGTTGGCGGGGGTATGCCCAGACGTGGGTCCCTTGCTCACTTTGCCACTGGATTCAAGCAAGCCTGGCTGATGACGGCTGGAATGCCAGAAACCGGTCCTAGGATGCTTGTTTGCGGTCCAGGGAAGACATGGCTTGGCAGTTCGGGCTGGACTGTTCCCATGAGGCACAGGGTCAGACTGATTTGCATATGGCCATGTCTGAACTGGGGTGGTGGAGTGAGCTAAAGAATGATGATGGATTAAACCCAGATCAGTTGACTGGGGGTGAGTGTTTGATTGGCTCAAACGCTCCGTCCATCGTCCCCTTTTGTATCGCTTTGTTCGCCCTAAGTTGGCGGGGTATGCCCAGACGTGGGTCCCTTGCTCACTTTGCCACTGGATTCAAGCAAGCCTGGCTGATGACGGCTGGAATGCCAGAAACCGGTCCTAGGATGCTTGTTTGCGGTCCAGGGAAGACATGGCTTGGCAGTTCGGGCTGGACTGTTCCCATGAGGCACAGGGTCAGACTGATTTGCATATGGCCATGTCTGAACTGGGGTGGTGGAGTGAGCTAAAGAATGATGATGGATTAAACCCAGATCAGTTGACTGGGGGTGAGTGTTTGATTGGCTCAAACGTTCCGTCCATCGTCCCCTTTTGTATCGCTTTGTTCGCCCTAAGTTGGCGGGGTATGCCCAGACGTGGGTCCCTTGCTCACTTTGCCACTGGATTCAAGCAAGCCTGGCTGATGACGGCTGGAATGCCAGAAACCGGTCCTAGGATGCTTGTTTGCGGTCCAGGGAAGACATGGCTTGGCAGTTCGGGCTGGACTGTTCCCATGAGGCACAGGGTCAGACTGATTTGCATATGGCCATGTCTGAACTGGGGTGGTGGAGTGAGCTAAAGAATGATGATGGATTAAACCCAGATCAGTTGACTGGGGGTGAGTGTTTGATTGGCTCAAACGTTCCGTCCATCGTCCCCTTTTGTATCGCGTTGTACCCCAAAGGCACTTCTGTAATATGGCCCAAGGATAGCAAAGCTCCACAAGAACCTGAGGGCATGGATGGGGGCCCACCAGGTGCCAATCACAAAAGATGACCAGGATTGAGAGGATGATATGGAGGGGCCAGAGCAGGGCCCGAATGGGGTTCATGAGATGCAGCAGTCAGCTGAGTGGAATGACTTGTCTCCTGAGTTGGAGCTCCCTGCCAGAGCAGAGAGCAGTGTGTCATCTTGAGGCCTGTTCCCAGAGGAGCTGGAGGACAGAAAGGCCGAAAGGGAGGTTAGACTGTAGATGGCACCGTTGAAAATGAAGGAAAAGAAAGCGGCCATGGAGGCAGAGAAAAATAAGCTGGCCATGGAGGCAGAGCAAAAGAACTTGGCCATGGAGACTGAGAGAGCCTTGGAGGAGAGAAAAATGTTGTTGGCTCATGAACTGAATCTTAAGGAGCTTCTCATCAAGGCCAGACAGGCAGGGTCCTGCAGTGATTGTGGCAGGTCTACTGAGTCCTAAAGGCAGGGTGCTTTATATTAAATTGCTGGACATGTGTTTCTTAACTCAGTTTGAGGAAGTTCCTTCACTTTGTGTATCCCTTTTCTTCAAGAGAAGTCATTTTCAGCTTTGAGAAAGCCTCTAGGCAGATACGCCACAAAGGGTGAAAAATGTGTTTGCTGAACTTTGTTTATGACAAGATTGTCACCTGAAGAACAAAATTAAAAATTTTGCCCAACTCAATTGAACAGTATGTATTTTTTTAATAGAAGATAAGGTTATATCTTGTTTTGTGCATTAATGGAAATGTTGAGGTGCTTATACAAATACATATTGTTCAACATATTTACATGGAATAGGGCCTTACCCATCCAATGTAGTATATTAGTCAATTATGTATTTCTATGTCTCACCTAAAAAGGCTAATACAAAGTTGGGTATGCCATGTCTAAGGCTCTATGGGGCATATGTATCAAAGGATATTTATGATTCTCAAATAGCGATTTTTAGAGAATCGCTTATTTGAGAATCGTAGAATGCTATGTATGTAGGATTTGCAATAAATTTTGCTGAATCCTACATATTCCTTAATTGCGAATCTCAAATTGCGATTCGCAATTAAGGAATACTTCCTCATTCATTCCTATGGGCCTAGAGGCTCATAGGAATGAATGGGAAGAGATTTCAATTTGCGATTCTCAATTAGAGAATCGCAAATTGCGAATGCAATTTCAAGGATGCCAGGGTGTCAAAAGGACACCCTGTTGCACCCCTGAAATGAGCATGGGTGCAGATGTGGCGCACATACATGCCCTAAGGGCATGTATGTGAGTCACATGGCAACTTTGAAAAATGCAAAAGTGCATTTTTCAAAGAAATCAGCAAATTACCACCAACTTGAAGTTGGTGTTAATTTGCGATTCCTTAAGTCCAAATTGCACTTTTTCTGTGCTTCTTACATTGCAATTAAGGAATCGCAATTTGCGATTCCTTAAATGCAATCGCAAAATAGGGAATCGCAAAATTTGCGATTCCTTATTTTGCGAGGGGTGTTTTGTGTCATACATTGGACACTGCAATTTTGCGATCGCAAATGCCGAAATTCTGCAAATTTTGGCGTTTGCAATCGCAAAATTGCCTTCATACATATGGCCCTATAAGTATAATTAACTGACAAACACTAACCTGGCACTTCAGAGGAAACTGCTTTTCCAAACTCCCCACACTGTCCATCTAAACTAATAAAAGTGCTCTGGATACGACAAAAGGTCACTTATGCATATCTAAAGGGAGCACTCTATCTCCTACATGTCAGAATCTGCTGCCATGCAAAAGTTTCATTTGACAAATGCATTCCACCCATTGAGGATGCCAGGATGTATTTGCTTTGGATCACCTGGTTTTTCTACCTTTATTGGGGCTGAGTCTCCCTATGTGAGTCTCACTCAAGATAATTGCATGGTAACTGGACTTTGCTTGCTTATCACCAGTGACTGGCTTTTAAGATAAGGCCACTGTGACACAGCTAATGTAAGGGGCACTGGGCTGGTTATACATGAATACTTGTGCACACACATGTGTGCAAGTGTGCGAGCTGCACGTGAGCGACTGCAGTTGTGCACAGTCTAGTAGCTGCACACAAGTAACCTTCCTGCAGGAGTTTTAAACTACAAATTCAACATGCCACAATACATCTTTTGACAGGCTTAAACGTTCCTTTTAAATATTAATGATCACCCATATGTAGGCATTATTGCCCATAAAGGCATGGTACAGATATTTAAAAGTGGAACATGTAGAGATTAATGGTGAACATGTGCTTACAGTGAAATATCAGCAAAAATGGGTTTTACTGTAGCAGGGCTTGCTGCTGCCATAGGGAATCATTGGGCAACATTATGACATTTATTAAATGCTAAGTTTGGATTGCTAGCAGCTAAAGAAATACTTCTTCCACTATTTAAATTGCAATTTAAAATCCTCTTTAATGATAAGGTTGGATTTTAAATTACTATTTTCAAAATGCCACTTTCCTGCCAAACGCTTGGGCCTTTCTGAGAGTTTCCCCGCCTCCTGGGCTGATGATAGCTCTCCCACTGGAGATGTGTATTGGAGCCTCACATTGCACAAAAGGGCCTGGGTATAGAGGGAGTGGATCTTCCTGACTGGATGTCAGTGAGGAGCTGTACCCTGCTCTGATTTCATTTAAAAGGGACTTTTCCCAGTGCATGCAAAGAAACCTGACTCCAGCCTTTGGTGTCTCTAGCGAGGCAGGAGTCAAACCAAGGCAAGAGGGGAGAACTGACCAGAACCAGTTTTAGAGTAAGACAAACGGATGTCCCCCATCCACAGGCTGGAGTGGGCATAAAAAGGGGCATCACCAGAACATGAAATCAAACAAGACCCTGGACCTGGAATGCAATGACGGCAACACCATGGACAGCCGGAATGAAATTCCCCTAATTTACTGATAGAATAATAACTCTGTCTGCAGCTGACCCCAAGACTAGTGAGTCTCTCCAGGGTCGGTGATGCTTGCCTCCTTGCATCCCCTGAGGACCAGTTGGAGGCAAACCTGGACATCTGTGCCCCAGCAATAGGAGGAAGACATCAGGAGCAAGGCACAGGAGAAAGCTGGCTGAGGGAGCCAGAGAAAGCAGCTCGCTGAGATGTGCTCACTTTGGGAGGCAAGGAGGCCTGCTGAAATTGCTCTTGGTGGCTAGAGCTCACCACAATGAGTAAAACGAGTCCAAGAGCAAGGGAATTGGCTCAACAAGGCCAGGGTTATGTGCATTCAAAGATTTGCCCATTTTAACATGCCTAAAAATCAGACCCACGAGCATGTTACACTCCTCCACTATCTTTAAAATTCCCCAGGGAAGGGCCAAACCCCTGGGGGATAAAGCAACACTTATTTGAAAAATGCCCTGTGAGGAAGCATGAGTCGAGCCCCCGCCCCAGACTCCTACTTGACCCAGGAACCACATTCCGAGAGCCAGCATAAACCCTAAATGGGGCCCAGGATCCCCATCTCTCGACCCTGAAGAAAAAGATCGGATCACAGGTCCCCATCCCTGGGGCCCAGATCCCAGAAAGCATTTTGCTCCAATAAAGAACTCTTCCCCCTGCCAGCGAACATGAAATAAAATGCTCCTGATCAGTGTGAGCCAAAAAAGGCTGCCGGGTCCCATGCCTAAGATAGAAGGTTTTTGGGGAGCCGGCTGAGTCATAGGGGCTTTGGGGCTCCTCCCACGGCCCTCAACAAGTTTCAACGGCAGGGGGGTGGGAATGGGGTACCCATTTCTAAAAAAAAGCCAAAGAAAAAGACGTGCTGCGCGAAGCGGCACAGCAGTAGACCAGCTTATCAATATTCACGGCTCCCAGCCTGGAGCACCCCATAATGTTGTTATGATTTATTGACAATAATGATTGCATTTAAACATGGTTATTGATTTCTGTGATTTAATGGTGATTTTTAACATGTGGTTATTGGCATTTTTAGGTGGTGAGCCCATGACAAAGCTAATAGATTTGCCTTATAGTTTGGAGTAGTGACCTCTTGGCAAAACCAATAGGCATGCCTCAAATTTTGTGGTGGTCCTTTGACAAATCCAATAGGTTTGCCTTCTATATTGATGTGGGGACCCCTTTACAGAGCCAATAGACTTGCTTTAATTAAATGATAGACCTCGATACTGTGATGTTCTATCTTGTATATTTGGGAGGGTACTGTGATTTTGGAGGTCATGACCCTTTAGGGGTCAAATGTGCTTTCAGAATATCATAAAGGAATTTCATCTGCCTGATTGATATATTTGTAATAAATTTCTGTGTAGTATTTAGTAGTGTGTGTGTAATGTAATTTTCCATTTTCAGACAAAAAACACTGACTGGACAACCATTTATTGAGTGTTATTACTGTGTGTCTGAGAATGGTGATTACTAGCCCACCCACCTCGCTGAGTAGGCCTTGGACTGCTCTGTTTCGCTACCCTGAGATAGGCAGGTGCTACAATGGTAGGTGCCCCAGGAGGGCGATCCCTAAGCAGGGATCTGCCCACTAGACACCAGGGAGGGGGGAGCGGCCCCTTGGGCAAGGGCCTTCGCTCCCCCCATAAAGTAATGGGCACAATTCAGTCTGTCTGCCCCCCAGGTGCATTTTTTTTAGGGTGGGGGCTGCCCGAAATGGGCACGCCAATGCCCCCACTGCCCCACGACCATTACAGCCTTTCTGCCCCCCCTGGGGGGCAGATGGGGCATTTGCCCCTAATCTGCCCCTTCGGGGGGCAGAAAGCCCACTTGACACCAGGGGTTTTTTTGCGCAATTTTTTTTAGGGTGGGGGCTGCCCAAAACGGGCATGCCAATGCCCCCACCCCCCCACCACAAAAACGACAGTCTTTATGCCCCCCCGGGAGGCAGATGGGAGCTGTAGCCCCCAATCTGGCCCCCCCGGGGGGGCAGAAAGCCCACTAGAAACCAGGGATTTTTTTGTTTTATTCGTGTAGGGGTAGGGGCTGCCCAAAATGGGCATGACAATACCCCCACCCCACCCCCAGAGAAATTCCAGTCTTTCTGCCCCCCTTGGGGGCATATTAGGACGAGCCCCCCTCCTCCGATTACCCCCCAGGGCGGCAGAAAGCCCACTAGGCTTGCCTGTCGCGGGTACTTGGGCCTCCCACACGAGTGAGGCACCATTTTTATCGGGAGACCCGGGGGAACGCTGGGTGGTAGGAAATTTGTGTCAGCCCGGTGATTCCACAACTTTCCCACACAAAAATGTGTGGAAAAAGTGATTTTTTCAGCTAAATTTGAGGTTTGCAGGGGATTCTGGGTAAGGAAACGTTGGGGGATCCACGCAAGCCATACCTCCCCGGAATCCCCCGGGTGTCTAGTTTTCAGAAATGTGTGGGTTTGGTAGGTTTTCCTAGATAGCCGCCGAGCACGGGGCCAAAAACCCAGGTGACCCCCCTTGCGAAACCAGGTCGTTTTGAGATAGGCAATTTTGATGTTGCCTCAATATGTTTTGGGCCCTTGTCTGCCGCGTGAACTTGGGCCTCCCACACGAGTGAGGCACCATATTTATCGGGAGACCCGGGGGAACGCTGGGTGGTAGGAAATTTGTGTCAGCCCAGTGATGTCACAACTTTCCCACACAAAAATGTGTGGAAAAAGTGATTTTTTTCAGCTAAATTTGAGGTTTGCAGGGGATTCTGGGTAAGGAAACGTTGGGGGATCCACGCAAGCCATACTTCCCTGGAATTCCCCGGGTGTCTAGTTTTCAGAAATGTGTAGGTTTGGTAGGTTTCCTTAGATGGCCGCCGAGCACGGGGCCAAAAACCTAGGTGACCCCCTTGCAAAACCAGGTAGTTTTGAGATAGGCAATTTTGATGTTGCCTCAATACGAGAGCCAGACAAGTCACCCCATCCTAGATTCCCCTGGGTGTCTAGTTTTGAAAAATTTATAGGTTTGCTAGGTTTCCCTAGGTGCCGGCAGAGCTAGGGTTCAAAAACTACAGCTAGGCACTTTGCCAAAAAAGGGTCATTTTTCACTGTGAAATTGTGGTGTGTCCACGTTGCGTTTTGCGCCGTTTCCTGTCGCGGGCACTAGGTCTACCCACACAAGTGAGGTACCATTTTTCTTGGAAGACTTTGGGGAACGCAGGGTGGGTGGAAATTTGTGGATCCACGCAGATTCCAGAACTTTCCACCACAGAAATGTAAGGAAAATGTGGTTTTTATGACAATGTTTAAGGTTTGCAAGGGATTCTGGGTAACAGAACCTGGTGAGAGGCAGTCAAGTCACCTCATCATGTATTCACATGGGTGTCTAGTTTTCAAAAATGTATAGGTTTGCTAGGTTTCCCTAGGTGCCGGCAGAGCTAGGGTTCAATAACTACAGCTAGGCACTTTGCCAAAAAAGGGTCATTTTTCACTGTGAAATTGTGGTGTGTCCACATTGCATTTTGCGCCGTTTCCTGTCACGGGCACTAGGCCTACCCACACAAGTGAGGTACCATTTTTCTCTGAAGACTTTGGGGAACGCGGGGTGGGTGGAAATTTGTGGATCCACGCAGATTCCAGAACTTTCCACCACAGAAATGTGAGGAAAATGTGTTTTTTTTACACTTTTTTAGGTTTGCAAGGGATTATGGGTAACAGAACCTGGTGAGAGGCAGTCGAGTCACCCCATCCTGGATTTGCCTTTGTGTCTAGTTTTCAAAAATGTATAGGTTTGCTAGGTTTCCCTAGGTGCCGGCAGAACTAGGGTTAAAAAACTACAGCTAGGTACTTTGCCAAAAAAGGGTCATTTTTCACTGTGAAATTGTGGAGTGTCCACGTTGCGTTTTGTGCCATTTCCTGTCGCGGGCACTAGGCCTACCCACACAAGTGAGGTACCATTTTTCTCTGAAGACTTTGGGGAATGCGGGGTGGGTGGAAATTTGTGGATCAACGCAGATTCCAGAACTTTCCACCACAGAAATGTGAGGAAAATGTGTTTTTTTTGACAAATTTTTAGGTTTGCATGGGATTCTGGGTAACAGAACATGTTGAGAGCCAGACAAGTCACCCCATCCTAGATTCCCCTGGGTGTCTAGTTTTGAAAAATGTATAGGTTTGCTAGGTTTCACTAGGTGCCGGCAGAGCTAGGGTTCAAAAACTACAGCTAGGTACTTTGCCAAAAAGGGTCATTTTTCACTGTGAAATTGTGGAGTGTCCACGTTGCGTTTTGCGCCGTTTCCTGTCGCGGGCACTAGGCCTACCCACACAAGTGAGGTACCATTTTTCTCTGAAGACTTTGGGAATGTGGGGTGGGTGGAAATTTGTGGATCCACGCAGATTCCAGAACTTTCCACCACAGAAATGTGAGGAAAATGTGTTTTTTGGACAAATTTTTAGGTTTGCATGGGATTCTGGGTAACAGAACCTGGTGAGAGCCAGACAAGTCACCCCATCCTGGATTCCCCTGGGTGTCTAGTTTTGAAAAATGTATAGGTTTGCTAGGTTTCACTAGGTGCCGGCAGAGCTAGGGTTCAAAAACTACAGCTAGGCACTTTGCCAAAAAAGGGTCATTTTTCACTGTGAAATTGTGGTGTGTCCACGTTGCGTTTTGCGCAATTTCCTGTCGCGGGCACTAGGCCTACCCACACAAGTGAGGTACCATTTTTCTCAGAAGACTTTGGGAGACGCGGGGTGGGTGGAAATTTGTGGATCCACGCAGATTCCAGAACTTTCCACCACAGAAATGTGAGGAAATTGTGGGTTTTTTTACATTTGTTTAGGTTTGCAAGGGATTCTGGGTAACAGAACCTGGTGAGAGGCAGTCAAGTCACCACATCCTGAGTTCCCCTGGGTGTCTAGTTTTCAAAAATGTATAGGTTTGCTAGGTTTCCCTATGTGCCGGCAGAGCTAGGGTTCAAAAACTACAGCTAGGCACTTTGCCAAAAAAGGGTCATTTTTCACTGTGAAATTGTGGTGTGTCCACATTGCGTTTTGCGCCGTTTCCTGTCATGGGCACTAGGCCTACCCACACAAGTGAGGTACCATTTTTCTCTGAAGACTTTGGGGAACGCGGGGTGGGTGGAAATTTGTGGATCCACGCAGATTCCAGAACTTTCCACCACAGAAATGTGAGGAATATGTGGGTTTTTTTATACTTTTTTAGGTTTGCAAGGGATTCTGGGTAACAGAACCTGGTGAGAGGCAGTCGAGTCACCCCATCCTGGATTTGCCTTCATGTCTAGTTTTAAAAAATGTATAGGTTTGCTAGGTTTCCCTAGGTGCCGGCAGAGCTAGGGTTCAAAAACTACAGCTAGGTACTTTGCCAAAAAAGGGTCATTTTTCACTGTGAAATTGTGCAGTGTCCACGTTGCGTTTTGCGCCGTTTTCTGTCACGGGCACTAGGCCTACCCACACAAGTGAGGTACCATTTTTCTCTGAAGACTTTGGGTAACGCGGGGTGGGTGGAAATTTGTGGATCCACGCAGATTCCAGAACTTTCCACCACAGAAATGTGAGGAAAATGTGTTTTTTTTTACAAATCTTTAGGTTTGCATGGGATTCTGGGTAACAGAACCTGGTGAGAGCCAGACAAGTCACCCCATCCTGGATTCCCCTGGGTGTCTAGTTATGAAAAATGTATAGGTTTGCTAGGTTTCACTAGGTGCCGGCAGAGCTAGGGTTAAAAAACTACAGGTAGGCACTTTGCCAAAAAAGGGTCATTTTTCACTGTCAAATTGAGGTGTGTCCACGTTGCGTTTTGCGCCGTTTCCTGTTGCGGGCACTAGGCCTACCTACACAAGTGAGGTACCATTTTTCTAAGAAGACTTTGGGGAACGCGGGGTGGGTGGATATTTGAGGATCCACGCTGATTCCAGAACTTTCCACCACAGAAATGTGAGGAAAATGTGTTTTTTTTGACAATGTTTTAGGTTTGCAAGGGATTCTGGGTAACAGAACCTGGAGGGAGCCAGTCAAGTCACCACATCCTGGATTCCCCTGGGTGTCTAGTATTCAAAAATGTATAGGTTTGCTAGGTTTCCCTAGGTGCCGGCAGAGCTAGGGTTCAAAAACTACAGCTAGGCACTTTGCCAAAAAAGGGTCATTTTTCACTGGGAAACTGTTGTGTGTCCACGTTGCGTTTTGCGCCGTTTCCTGTCACGGGAACTAGGCCTACCCACGCAAGTGAGGTACCATTTGTCTCCGAAGACGTTGGGGAACGCGGGTTGGGTGGAAATTTGTGGATCCACGCAGATTCCAGAACTTTCCACCACAGAAATGTGAGGAAAATGTGTTTTTTTTGCCATTGTTTTAGGTTTGCAAGGGATTCTGGGTAACAGAACCTGGTGAGAGCCAGTCTAGTCACCCCATCCTGGATTCCCCTGGGTGTCTAGTTTTCAAAAATGTATAGGTTTGCTAGGTTTCCCTAGGTGCCGGCAGAGCCAGGGTTCAAAAACTACAGCTGCGCACTTTGCAAAAAAAGGGTAATTTTTCATTGTGAAAATGTGGTGTGTTCACGTTGCATTTCGAGCCGTTTCCTGTCGTGGGCACTATGCCTACCCACACAAGTGAGGTACCATTTTTATCGGGAGACTTAGAGTAATTCATATTTGTAAAGCAATTGTTATTACCTATTGACTTTCGATGCATTTCTGCCTTCCAAATGAAAGACAATGTGTAAAAAAGAAGTAATTTTGAAAAATGATTGATAATTCTCATGCTAGTATGAGTATTCCCAATTTCGGAAATGTGCAAATATCTACTGTTTCTAAACTCTATATTTTGTTCCCATTTCAGAAATACATAGGTGTCTTTCATACTGATTTTTCCATGTATACATTTTCCCAGAATAATTGCTATATACCCGGAACATAATAAAAAACCATTGCAAGTCGCTGCTCAGTTTTTGGCTCTGGGTTTGTTGGGTTCTTGGTGAACCTACAAGTCGTATATATCCCCACAACCAGTAATGTCCAGCGGATGTAACAGTATATTGCTTTCAAAGAGCTGTCATAATTAGAAGAAGTTACAGGTGAAAACGTTGACACAAAAGGCTGTTTTTTTCAACTAATTTTCAATGTTTCCTATATTTAACTGTTAGTTTCTATAAAGAAACCTTGAAGGATCTACACAAATGACCCCTTGCTGAATTCAGAATTTTGTCTACTTTTCAAAAATATTTAGCTTCCCAGGATCCATTATTCCTTTCATACCCATGTCTACCATTAACTGGAAGGAGGTTGAAAGCACAAAAATAGCAAAAATAGGCTATGTCTCAGAAAAATGCCAAAACTGTGTAAAAACTTTGGTTTTCTGACAAAAGTCTGTCATTCCCTAAAAGCTGGGAAAATGGTGATTTCAGCCCCAGAAACCCTTTTTGATACCATTTGTAGGCAAAAACCCAGATGCTTTCATTTGCAGCACTTTTTTCCCATTTTTCCCCAAAAAACCAAAATTTAGCTGTATTTTGGCTAATTTCTGGGTCCCCTCCAGGGGAATCCACAAATCCTGGGTAGCTTTAGAATCCCCAGGATGTTGGAAGAAAAGGACGCAAATTTGGCATGGATACCTTATGTGGTCAAAAAGTTACAGGGGCCTAAGCGCGAACTACCCCAAATAGCCAAAAAAAGGCTTAGCACAGGGGGGGAAAAGGCCTAGCAGCGAAGGGATTAAAATCACAAAATGCTTACTGGCCATCAATGTACGGTGTTCGAGCACCTTCTCCATTCCCTTTCACATCTTGATTCTGCTCATCCCCTATTTTCATGAACCCTTCAATGCACAGATAAGGGTGTAACTTGAAAAGAAATTCTTTTACCCCATTTCAAGATTCCCATTGCCTTCATATTAAAAGAACTATATATACCATTCAACATCAATGCTATGATTGAAAAATATGAAGATATCATCTCAGAAAATCAAACACAGTTGCACCCATACAATTCCAAAAACATGACCGATACCAAGTTAACTATAGCTTTCAGAAGCAATAATGCAAGCTAGAAGAATTGTCAGGAAAAATAAGAAACAAATAAAGGAAATCAAAATCTTCCCTATTACCCTTCAAGCTAAGCAGAATAAGGAAAAAATACAAAAGCACTATGCCTTCCACCAAACACATTATATGCAGATTATTTAATCATCTAATGCCTCTTGCTCTCATTTCTGAAACATCAGAAACATCACTGTTTTTCATGTATACGTCTACCTACCCCCACACAAAATGTGATTAATTCCCAGTCACTTCACATATAAAATAAAAACCTTAAGAAATAACTTTAAAACCTTTTTATCTATACCAACTAAAGACCTTTAAACCCTCATCAACAACGCAAATCAACAAAATTGTCCTTGATATTCTACTGACAAACATTATGAAAGACTACTCACAGATTTTGGAAAACACATGGTATGACCTAATCAATGCCTCAATAAACAAAGGCACTACACAAAGCTCACTAAAATTTAGAAAAATCTCTGCTTCCCTATAAAACAAACCATGACCCCGACCGACCACTTCTAAATTACCAACTCATTTGAAAACTATCCTGGCTATAAGAAACCTTAGAAGTGACTGAAAATAACACATTTTGGTAAACTATCAATCTGTCTGTCTGTCTTAAAGGCTCCAGTATTGAAATCCTCACTCTAAAGATTGTGGATGAGATGCATAACATATAGGACTAAGGATGCTACTGTTTAATTATGCTGTTGACTTCTTAAGTAGCTTTTGAAATAGTTGACCATAACAGACTAATCTGGACCCTGAAAGTGCAGATATGTTTTTAAGTGCAGGTTCAGGGATAGTTTACTTCGTTCTTCAGCAAAACATTATAAATGGTTAGGATTGGGGAATATTTCTCAGAGGGAGCTAAAGTAAAGTGTTACGTGGTGTTTAACAAGGTTCAGTAATAGATTGTGCTCTGTTAAATCTTCACATGGAGCCCGAGTCTAATCTTAAGGTATACAGGTGCTATTGTTCACCAATTTCCTGACGTCAGCTAACTGTACCTCATAAGTTCAACAAATGAGGAGATCATGACACTGCAAATCTCTCTCATTGAATGTCAGCCCTAGATAAAAGAGAACCTCCTCGTGTTGAGTCCCCTAAAAATGGAATTCCTTCTTTTCACAACTTCTATGAATACAATTGACTCCCTACATCCTTTATAGCTTGGAACTTCATGGATTCCCCCTTGGTTTTTCCACTAGAAAAATCACTTGGGGTCATGCTTGATCCCTCCCTTGCTTTAACCCTGCACATAGACAGGGTGGCAAGGTTGGCCTTGTGAGCAGCTTTTCCAATATAAATTGATCTTTGGTTATTTGCTGGATGTATTAGTATGATGGCATCTGTCCTCTGTATCTTTTGAAGATTTGATTGACCTTAACCTAATCTTTCAAGACTATAATAGAGAGTCTAGGGTGTACTGAATTGTCCACTATACATTTTGAGCCACGCACGAGGCATTTTAAACCTGGATCATTGTGCACCATATTCTTTCAATGCTAATTGTTTTTGGTTATTTTCCTGCCAGATTAGTATGATGACATTTGTCCACCATATCTTTTTAAGATGTGATCGAGTTTAACTTAATCTTTTAAGGTTGTTTAAGTGTTAATTGTGGTACAAACAAATTCATGTTTTTAGTTATTTTTTTTAATGATTTGAATGGCTTTAATTAACTATCAAATGAATAAAGGTTTATCAGGGTGGAAAAAGCAACAAACGTCCATTTTTCTGCCCAAATATTTTCTCCTTATCATCTAAAAACTGCATTCAAACTCTAGTAAGCTCAAGGCCAGATTTTGACAATGCCATAGTGGTAGCAGCTTCCTAGTCCTCTATCGCACTTCTCAGATTTGCACAATAATCAGTTTTCAGAATCGTCAACATCTAATGCAAGTTCACATCGTCCCTATACTCAACAATCTTCAATGGCTCATTATCAAGGTGAAGATTCAGTTCAAATCGTAACAATAGTATACAAAGCTAGCCGCTCTCCTTTCTTCCTCTGGGGGGCACATCATGCATAAGAAGTACATATTCTCTACTATGCAAACTTCACCATACTCAAAACACATCTGCCTTGAAGCAAGTCTTTACAGAGGCTGCTACCTTCACTTAAAATCCTCTAGTGAATGACATACAAGAACAACCATGCCCTCTCTCTCAGAAAGTACTTATAACTTTCTATTTCAGCTCCTGAGCAAAGTCTTTAATGGAACTGACTCAGACAATGGTGATAAAATAAAATTAGCACTTTGTTTTACCATTATACATTGAATGGTGGTTATGCTTTCATACATTATCGTGCCTGCTCTTCAGCCTACAATGATAAATGATACACCAATGTGCCAGGATAATGCCAGAATGTGCTGCATAAGATGCAACAGAATGTGGCGGAAATCAATCCCCAACTGCACATCTTTGCTGTCCACTGAGAACATCTGGTGTGGGAAGCATCATCCAAGGATTGGGAACGAGAGGAAGCACCAACAAGAATCAGTTACAAAGCATTTCTTTATTAACTCTTAGGCCCTGCAAACCTGCTCGTGGTAGGCAGGGTGCAGAGCCTAGCCAAAGCAGGCTGTGCAAAGTATAGGTTGGCCGCAACTGGAGAGTTAGGTGCAGGGACTGGCACAAGGTCAGGTCCTTTGGCCAGTCCCTGTTGCACATGGCCGAAGACTGTGCTCTGTTGGTGTTGGCCACCAACAGAGGACTGGATGCAAAGCCTAGCAAAATGCCATGAGCAGCAGGGATTGGCTGCCCATGGTATGCGAGGTAGAGGGCCTGTCTATAAGCCAGGCCATGCCGCTAATCCGCAAAACACAAGGACAAATGCAGTGTGCAGCACTAAGTGTGCACATAGCAGCTGAAAGAAGTGCAGCCTAAAAAACAATCAATACCAAAAAGAGTTTTTTTTTATTGGGCCACTGAATGAAAAAAGTCTACAAACACTTAAACATGATTCTGGAGGGTTCAAAGTGCCTCCTGCACCCTAAAGATCTTCACTGCGCACTTTCCAGTATGGTACTCAGTTTTATACCTCTCCATTCCCCTTTATATGCGACAGAAGTGTACCCTATGTTATCTCCATTTTGCCAATTACACCCTTTCTAATCCAGAGACATCTTTATCATCTCTCAAATGTCTTGATTTTGATATTACATTCGTCACATCCATTTTTAGCTGATGCAGCGGAAGCAGAGAACATTTTTTATATAACCATATTCAATATCACTAATTCATTTATACTGAATCTTTATAACCATGTGTTCGGGCCCATAAGAACCCAACGATCACTTACAATTATCAGGTCCTCCGATGGACCTATAAGTAGAGCTAATAGGGACTCGATAATGAAAAGATGGATAATATTCCCTTCATGAGGACCTGTAATGGAGGAAATACCTAACTAACAGTCATAGTCACAAATTGCAATATGTCAATAATTCACCAATAAATGACAAACTCTGATAACTTATCAAGTCACTTTTATCTAATATTTCAGGATATGATTGGTCAATACATGAATACAATAAAAAACAGTATCAGAATCTTCATTAGAACAATGCTACAGGTAGGATCACAAGCAAGATAAATACAGCTTATAATGAATTAATCACAATATCAAGTACATGCATGAGTGGAAAGAAGAAGAGACAAAAGAAAGCAGTTAACTGCAAATATCAATAAGTAATTTGATTCTCATACGAACTTAGAGAACTAATGCACAATGTGCAATAGTATAGAAGAGCTAACCTTTCAGCCGAAAAGGTATAGCTTAAGGCAACATCACCAGCCGATGAAGTGCAAAGTAATCAGGGCAGCCTCAGTCAGGTTTGCAAAGTCAGTAGCGCAGAAAAAAATAGCAGCAAGGCTCGCCTCTCATAGAAAAAGCTACTCCTCTAAATATTCCTTTCATTCACTAGTAATTATACTCTAAATGTTAAATGTCCAACACTCTAAAGTATCATTTTCAAATTCTTCACGATCGTATTGGCTTTCAAAATAAGGTGATCATCATCTCATACAGTTTGTCTAAGACTTTAGAAGCAGTCCATTGTTAATACGAAAGATGTCATCCTTCTGCAGAAGCAGGAAAAAATCTTGCAACTTTTATCCACATCCTCATGCACGTTTGTTAGAAATGGGATTTCTGGTTGGCTAGGGCTTGCGCCTTAGCCAGGCAGAAACCACCACTCTAGTCAGGGCAAGGGAGTTACACGCTGAAGATAACCCCTGCTCACCCCCTTGGTAGCTTGGCACAAGCAGTCAGGCTTATCCCAGAGGCAATGTGTAAAGCTTTTGCGCAACACACACACAGCAGCAACACACTAGGCACACCACAAAAGGAACTAAACACAAGGTTATCATAAACACATTAGAATAGTAATCACACAATATACACTGTGCCAACTGGCACTAGGCAATATTTACAGGGGATTATATACACATGACAGGGCCAATTGGGCCACTGTCAAAACCATCACAAGCACAAATAGTAAATGTAGAACATAACCAGTAATAACTGGCGAAATACCGTACTCAGCATTATCCTGTAACATAAATCATAGTATGCAATCAGCATCACATTAGGCGTAAAATACACTCTGCGCCAACCTCATAAGCCTAAACATGTTAGACCATAACCTCCTAATCATAAATCACATTAGAGGCATAAATCACAGTGGAGAACAACCTCACAAGCATAAACCACAGTATGCAAATAACCTCATAAACATAAACCACATTAGAGGCATAAATCAGGGTGCATAAATCACATTTCCTGCGCACCACATAAATCACATAAGGGCCTGGTGCCCTAACATCCTAACACAGTCCCCCTGGCCAACAGGCCTTCTCAGAGGGCTCAAATGCCCTATGTCCAAAATGTCAGGGCTGTCTGCCAATGCAGCAGAATCCCAAAGTGCGCAATTGCGCAGGCCTAAACGTTGCAGCTGCCACTAATTGCTGTACAGCTGTGAACACCACTGAAGGCATGGGCACTCACTGTGCTCTCTGGGTGGGTCCCCACTGGGACTCTCTAAAACAATATGCCAAAACGTTGCAGCTGCCCACGCTGGTGCGGCGCAGCTGGGAATCAAATAATCAGTCCTGGCACCACTGTGCCGCCTGAGCCCCTCTCTGGGACTCTCTAACAACATGCTGCCAAACGTTGAAGCTGCCCGCGCTGGTGCGGTGCAGCTGTGAATAAGGGAAAGGGGCCCTGGCACAACTGTGCCCTCGGGGCCCCCACTGAGGCTCTCTGAATCAAAACTGCCCCCATCATTGCAGCTGCCCTCTATCAGGCGGGGCAGCTGTAGAAATTACAACAGGAGGCCCCGGCACGCTGGGGTCCCACTCTGGGTCTCAGTAACACAAATTGCCACCATCGTTGGAGCGGCCCGCTCTCTGGCGGGACCGCTCAGGAACTCACACTCGCAACATGAAGCCCTACTTACCGGGCGGTTGTGGAGGATTCTGCCGGCTTCGCTGGTCACTCGGCGGTCCCCAGGCGCCGACAATGTGCCTCGGTGGGTCCCGCCTTCCTGGGAGCCGCTCTCGTCATTCTGCTGATACCGTGGGGCTCTCCTTCACACACGGGAGCCCCGCTTCACTATTCGCACTGCTTGGCCGGATTTCCTCTTCCCTCCGGCTCCTGAAGCTCCGCCAACATCAGGCAGCTTCGCCTGAATTCCGGGTCGCCGCACGATCGTGGTGGCCGGCGGCTCCTTTCCTTTGGCGGCACAATGCGGGGTGGGCACCCGCTAAAAAAAAAAACACCATAAGCGGGCTGGGCACCCACTCGAAAAACACCATAAGCGGGGTGGGCACCCGCCGTTATCAAGATCAAATCACCAATGCGGGGTGGGCACCCGCCTTAAAGGTACCAATGCTGGGTGGGCTCCCGCTCGGTTTTAAATTCAAATGCGGCAAAATGCGGTGGAATCCCCACGTCGGGATTCCCTCTCAAAGGGCTGCAGCTCAGCGCTGCAAAGCCCATGCGCTCCTTTTCTTGAGGCAAATTAAAATAAAAGCGCTCACAGGGCGCAAGAGGTCCCAAAAAGTCCTTAAGGCCCTGGAATATTAAAATAAAAGCGCTCACAGGGCGCAAGAGTCTTCCAGGCTCCATGGGGCGTAGCTGGGCCCAGGGAGGCCAGCACACGGGCCCCTCCAGCAGGGAGGCAAGCCCCCATGGCGGTTCCTCCTGGGCCCCAGCAGCAGCAAGCCCCAGCAAGTCAGGAACAGCACACATTCATGGGGTCACAGCCCCTATACTTATACCCAGATTCTCTTTGTATGCAGCACAGGGCTTGGGGGAACCAGATGCAACTGGTTCAGGGGGGAATTGGAGCACTTTGTTTACCAAGCTCCTCTTCCCCTTTGTCAGGTGGGGGCTCGGTGATCAGACACACCACAGGGGCGGAGCCAGCATTGTACAGGCTAGGCACAGACCTATTCAGGGTCAGGGAATTACTCCTCCCACTACTCCCAATGCAGATGTCCCATTCAGCCTAGTGCTGACTCACCCTGCCCCTCCTGGAGCCACACACACCTCCCCGCCCCTGTCACTCAAAAGCCAGACATGCAATTCACATCAGGCAGGCAGACACATAGCACACAGAAATGCCAACTTCTAAAAGTGGCATTTATAAAATAGGTATAATAAATCTGCGCACACCATTGCGCAGCATTTATTATGACAATTCCAAATATACTAAACTTGACCACGCTGCTCCTCTCATATCAGGAATTACCACTGAAACACTTATCAGGGAATCCCCAATGCATTCTTATGGGAGGGCAGGCCCACAGTAGTGAGAAACCAAAATGGTTGTTTGTCACTACCAGGACATGCCCCACACTTAAGGTACATGTCCCATCTTTTACCTACAATGCACCCTGCCCATAGGGCTAGCTAGGGCCTACCTTAGGGGTGACTGACATGCAGGAAAAGGGGGTTACAGACATGGCACACACTTTAGGTGCCACGTCACAGCGGCAGTAACACTGCGCGCACAGGCCCTGCAATGGCAGAGGCCTGAGATAGGTTTGCAAGGCTACTTTGGTGGGTGGCGCAATCAGCGCTGCAAGCCCACCAGTAGCATTTAATTTACCAGCCCTGGGTATATGAGATACCACTTTACAAGGGACTGACAGGTAAATTAAATATGCCAAACAGGTGTAGACCAATCTTATCAAATGTAACACAGAGAGCGCACGCACTTTACACTGGACAGCAGTGCTAAAGTGCCCAGAGGCCTAAAACCACCAACACCATGTCGGAGAAAAGGCTAGGAGAAAGGCAAAAAGTTTAGGGATGACCCTGCAAAAAGGGCCAAGTCCAACAACGTTCTACATTATCTTGCAACATTTGTCGACGAGTCATTCATAGAGGAGCAAATATTTAGCACAAAAAGCAGATTCCTAGGGATTACTTTGTGCACAGCTAAACAAACTACACGGCATTTCAGAACTACTGAAGGACAAAATACATTTCTTTTGCAACTTGCATTTTAAAAGAGAAAAATAATCATTTTCAACAGAGTTTTGAGGCCTTCATAGGAAATCATAAACTGCAAATCAACAGTTTTCCTAGGGAATAAAACACACTTCATTATAAAGAAATATAAAGAAAATACATAATGAATTTGTTAAAGTGAGAATTCATTCTTCTGACTAAACTCATAAGCACAATCCAATTAAGCTCATTAATAATTATTATGTGACTCTCGTGTTATAAAGATAGGAAATAAGTATTTCATGAAACAATTTTCATAAGCGTTCTAATTATTATTTTCATAATTCTATGTGAAAGCTTTTATAATGTAACATTTAATTTTCAGTCTCTTCTCTCATAATGTTTTTAGTCCACATAAAAAAGAATACTCTATATTATTCATGTTTTCTACATGTCTAAATGTTATGTTTATTACTAAACGTGTTGTACTTCGTCTTTGCACATTTGTTCCACACAAACCCGTAAAAGGTCACCCATGTTATTAGTTTTTCACACCATTAGTCATTGGTTTTGTTTATAACATAAACATGAGTAGATTTGATCAAGCAGGATTATTTCGCAAAAATCATGCTACATCAAACCCCATTTGATGGCGACTCAAGCCATCACACAATCTCCAATATCAGATTACGATCTGATTTGTTTTAGATTGAGGTTGTTTTCATCTGTTTCAACCTAACACCCTCTACATCTCTCATTACTTCATAATAGGCTCCCTTTCTGTCTTCCATTTCCATTTCTTCTCTTTTCCTTTTTCTTGCTCTTTGTTTAGTCTCTTTTGTTTTGTACTTACAGCATTTATAAATTAGTAATACCATTAATATGCCAGCAGCAATAGCAATTATTGGTGTTAGTATTCTCCCTAACAACCTATTACTAAATGTTAGAAACCAATTACCTACTGAGGAAAAACCCCTACCAAGTTTCTCCCATGCACAATCAACCTTCAGTTCAGTCAAATCATCATGCAAATGTGTAATGTTACTGATATATCAGCATACTACATCAAGGGCAAGTCGATTTTGCAAAACCATTGATCTCATTGCCACCATTTCAGTGTCAATCATCAAAAACCCACCAGCGGTATTCGTTGATAAACGATCAACCACTGTAGACAATTTGCTAATTTTTTGTGAGTTCAAAATTACCCCCACTGAAGGTATCAATGCACCAAAGATATCTCCCACTATTTCTGCAGCACTAATTCCTCTTTTACTCCGTGGTAGTTTCTTTTCATTGGTTCCAGGTTTCTCATTCACATGGTAGACATTTGGGAATACTATACCCAGATATCAACACCCATACCAATGTTTTTTTTTTTTTTTGTCCTCATTCACCTCTGACCACAATAACCACTCCAGATGCCGGTACCCAAAAATCCCTGGAAGCAGGTGTGGGAAGCCTCCCCCCTGCGGGTACACCTACGTACAGGAAGGTACTGTCCCAAACAGGTAAGGTCACTCTCAAACTTGGTCGGGTATAAACTGGCAGCTGCTAGAAAAGCTCAAAGGAAACGGGGGGCCCATCGCAGCCTAGAGAGATCCAGAAAGGTATATTCATAGGGCAAGATTATTGAAATTGAGAGACCCTTAATCAATTTTCTCCCACCTCTATGTCCCGCCATCTCAATAGAAAGTTCCAAAGGGCCTTCTTCCTCTTGGATGGCTTCCCTCTCAGATCTAACTTGGATGTTGAAATTACAAATTCTAGCCAATCAGTGTGCTGGGGGGGGTGAACGGTCCACCCCTCTACGGCAAATTTCCCTTCTTGCTAAAAGTATGGCATAATAAAGGAATGATCTTGCAGGGCCTGTGATTTCATCAGAGATTCCGAAGATAATCAAAGAGAGGCTTACCTTAACTTGGAACCCAAGGATGCTCGAGATGGTGTTACCGACCTTCACCCAGAATTCTAGAATAGCCAGACATTCCTGGAACATGTGAATGTCCGATGCTCTCTCCAGGCCACACTTCATGCATTTTACGGGAGGCCCTTTTGCCATCTTTGAGAGCCTTTGCAGGGTTAAGAAGGCCCTATGAATTGAAAAAAGATGATTTCCCCTTAACCATGCCGGCTTGACAATAAGGAACAAGGTGCTCAACGATACTTGCCAGAGTTGTTCCCAGTGCACTCCAGGCAGGCAAACACCCCACAGATCTTCTGCCAGTCTGAAATCACCATCTATTGCTGCTTCAATTTCCCAGTACCAGGTGGATACCTCTTTCTTCCCCAGAGGTTTCGCCACCAAGTGTTCTTCTAAGAGGTTACCTATGCCAATTGGAGACTTCAGGTTTTGGGCCCAGATTCTCAGGTGGATATACTTAAATTTAGAAATTTCCCCCTCGAGGATGGTGCGTAACATTAACCAAGGTTGAATCGTACCCTCCTGAGCAAGGTCTTCCCATCCGCTGAGCCCGGCATTTCTTAATGGCTGTGCTAGTTTATCTTTTAAACAATCCGGTGTTCCGGGGGAGTACCAGAGGGGGGCAAGACTAGAGAAGTAACTAAGGCCCATCAGCCGTCTGATGCATGCCCATATTCTGGCCATGGCCTGTTGCACCTTGAGCCTTATCTTTTTGAAGAACTTAGGGTCTTCGTAATTAAACATGAAACAATCCTTGCCTTGATTGACTCCCTTCAACATGGCTGAAAACATGGACTCCTCCCCGGAAGAGTCTGGGGCTTTTAACAGCATTCTGGAGTGAGTCACTTGGAAGGCCCACGCATAATACTGCAAGCCCGGGAGGGATAATCCTCCCTTCTTCCTTCTGCATCGCAACTTCTTCCAAGCAATTCTAGTTCCTTTGTAGGCCCAAATAAAGGAATTTATGGCCTGCTGAAGTTTATCGATGGAAGTCTTGCCAAAATGCAGAGGGATAGTGTTAAAAAAGAAGGTGATCTTAGGCAGTATTGTCATTTTAACTGAAAATTGACAGGGGAGGTGAACCTAGCTCTTCATAAGCCGCGAGCATTCCCTTGTGGCATTCGACATGTTGGCTTTTGTAATTTTATCTGTCTCCTGTACTATCTTCACCCCAAGATATCTCATCTCTTTTTTAGTCCGGTGTTGACTCTCCTCTAGATTCCATGTCATAATCTCTGTTTTTCCTGAGTTTACCTCATACCCTGTCACCTTCCCGAACTCCTCTGCATGTTTTAAGATGGCTGGAAGGGCGGCGGAGAGATCTGAGGAATAAACCAGTATGTCATCAGCATAAAGGGCTACTTTTCTCTCCCACCCTTCATAACTAAAGGATGGAATATTCACTTGTCTCTAAGCTTCTGTGCAAACGGCTCAATATAGAGGATAAAAAGAAGAGGGGATAAAGGGCAGCCCTGTTTGGTACCCCTGGTTATTTTAAAAGGTTTAGTTACATTTCCACTAACCAACATTTTCACTGATGGATCTTGATAGATCAACTGGATAGCTCTGTGGAAGTTCTTACCAATGTTATACTTTTCTAGCACGACCGCCAAGTACACCCAGTTGACTCTATCAAAAGCCTTAGTGGCATCTAAAGTCATAACTGCTAGGGGGAGCGAGTACGTTGAGGCAAGATCTATCGCACCAATAAGGCCATATATAAGTTCATACAGATTTCTGCCCTTGATGAACCCCTTCTGGTCAAAGTGCAACATATCACCTGCTACTGTGCCCAGCCGATCTGCTAGGATTTTAGCGGAGATCTTATAATCTGGATTAAGCAATGATATGGGTCTGTACGACTCGCAGTTGGTGGGATTTTGCTCTGGCTTTAGTATTAAAGTGCTTGTTGCCTCGCCTCAAGAACCAGGTAGTTGTACACCATTGCTTAAAATCCCATTAAACAGCAGGGTCATAGTCGGAATTAAAACATCACCCAAATTCTTATATAGCTCCATCCGGTCCTGCCGCTTTTCCTTTTTTGCTTAAAAGTACAACTCTCTTTACCTCCTCCTGAGTAATTTCCTGCTCTAAGAGATACTGTTGTGATGTATCTAGAGGTTTAAGTATGTTCGAGCTCAACCATTCCTCAACTTCATGTTTGTTAACAACACTGTCTTCCGTGTATAATTTCTGAAAGAAATCGTAAAAAGCTCCCTCTATTTCTGAGTCAGTAGTTAATTTAACCTTGCTCACAGTATCCTCTATTTCCCTTTTCGAGTTACGTATTCTATCTGTTTTTGCTTTCCATGCCAACAATCTCCCTGCCCCTTTCCCGTATTCAAAATGAGCCAACTTGCTCACGTCCCAGCGCTTTGTAACCCTCATCTGTAGGACAGTATCTAGCTGTTCCTTCAATTTCATCAGTTTATCTTCATCTCCCTGCCTCATCTCCTCTTCCCCAGTACGCCACATGTCAGCCTCTAAGATATTCATTTCTGTTTCTATTTGGGCAACTTCCTCTCTGTACAGCCTATTTCTGAAGCATAATCTGCTGGTCATTTTTCCCCTTAAATAAGCCTTCAAGGTGTCCCAAACTATTGGAGTAGATGCCGTCCTGATGTTATGGCTTAAGAATTCCTTTGTCTCAAGACGCAGATAATTCATTTCTTCTGTATCCTGGAGCAGCGTCCGGTCCAGAGTCCAGACTCTCCCGACCTTCCTGTTTTTCAGATCTAGGTCCAAATACACCCCTGAGTGGTCAGACAAATAGACCGTTAGGTACCCGATGTCCTGGATTTCCTCTCTCAGGCTTAGACTGACCAAAAAATAGTCTATTCTAGATCTATGGCCCGTATTTCCTATTGTAATAGGAGGCACCCAGCTGGAGGTCAGATCTATCCCTCCAGACATCACTTAGCCCCGTCTGCTTCATCATCGAATGTAAATATACACGTGATTTAGGAACCGCCACCGCTCTACTGTTTAGCGATTTAGCCAGCTTGGGATTTAAAACAATATTAAAATCGCCCACCATAATTACAGGGTCTGGGAAGCCTAACACATTTGCAAAGATTGTCTTTAAGGGGTCCGGATCATCACAGTTCGGGCCATAATACCCTACCAAAGTAATTAAATTACCCAGCAGTATCACCTTAAGAATGACCCATCTGCCGCAAGAGTCGACTAGAAAGTCAATTATGTGTGCCTTAACTTGCTTCTTAATTATTATTGCCACTCCTCTTATATTGGCACTGTGATCGGTGCAGATCATATGTCCAACCCATTTTAAATTCTTAAAAATCGCTGTACATTCGTTTTTGATCAGATGGGTCTCTTGCAAAATAATTATTTGTGCTTGGGAGTCCCTGAGATATTGCCATATTTTAGCCCTTCTCCGTTTAACACGTAACCCATTAACATTCCAAGATAAAAACTGGAACAGTCTCTAAATATTTCATATTTGAGGCATACAAACCAGACCGCTGCACTTTTTTTTCTGAGATAAATAGCCTGACTGAGGCAAATGAGGATTTTTTTTTGTTTTTTCCCCTATATGCTCCCCACCCAGTGCACCCAGCCTAACCCCCCACCCCTGCGCCCCACTCTGGAGAACCCATCCCACTATCTCCTTGGACTTGATGTTAGTCCTAGATTGCAACGCCCAAAGGCAACCCGCCACCATAACCCTCTATCGTGTAATATCTATAGCCACATCAATTTCAATAAATAACTACACTGTTTGCCCTCCCTGTGTACCCCCCCCCTGCGTTAACTAAGAGGTATTGTATATTTTTTTTCAAGTTAGAAAAGGGACTAAAAAGAACCAGAAACGGAAAAGAAAGACCTCAAAGAAATTCAAGCAGACCCCTGAGATATTAGCTGTCACCTTTTTTTATGCTCTCCAAAAGCTCATCAGCCTCTTGCTTAGTCCTTACATTATGAATTCTGTTCTTATGCATAACTTTTAAGGAGGCGGGAAATTTAAGTTGGGCCACAGCCCCTAACTTTTGAACTCATCAAGTATTTTCCCCAACTCCAATTGTCTATCTAAGGTGGCTATGGCGAGGTCAGATCTAATTTCGAAGGAAAAATCTTTCCCCTTCAACGACTTTGCTTTCAGAGCCATGGTCAGAATTTTTTCTTTTAAAGAATATGTATGCAAATTCAGTAAGATCTTTCGGGGCTTGGTTTTGTTGGGGTTCCTTCTAAAGGGATCCCTGTGCACCCTTTGGATGTCTTTACTTAATTCTTTCTCGGTCTCCTCGTTCTGTAACTCTTCTTTAATTAATGCAGTGATGAAAGCCCTAAGGTCCTCTCCTTCCTTTCCTTCTGGAATGTTCAGAATACGAAGGTTGTTCCTCCTAGAATTATTCACCAGTTGCTCCAATTTATCACGGACCTCCTGCTCTTCTTTTTTAAGAACCAATATGTCAGCTTTTGCGGCGCTCAATTAATCTTTTAGCTCCCCTACAGAGTTCTCAAGAGTCTCAGTCCTCGTATTTAAAAGATCTATTTTCTTTTCTGGGACTCGCAAACACACCTTATCTCTCCCTGGTTTGATTCAGAAACTGCGAACCCCCTCTTGATTTCTTCCGAGAGGGTATAGAACATGGCTTCCATGGGCACTGGTGATTTCCCTAAGGAGGTATCCATAACTGCACCACCTGTACTAGGCTCAATCTCACCGCCCTGGGAAATTGTTTTTGAAACCACTGGTGCAGCTTTTTCACATTAGTGGGAGCCCGCTCATGACTGCTTACAAGGTTTAATGGAGGAGAGCCCTCCTTGGCAGCCATTTGCTCTATAATAGGCTGCTCCACTAACCCTTTTCTGAGGGCCTTTGCCTGCTTTGTAATGTCCACCACAATGGGCTGTACCTAAAGTAGGACCTCATGGAGGGGGTAATTTTTAGTTTGTGATCTTCAGATTTTTTTCTTCCCCTTCCTATTTTAATGCTACGGCCCTTTACCTCACACTACAAAGGTATGCTAGACAAATCCTTCCTCTGATTCCTGTGTGGAACCTTGGATTGGGAGAGGGAAGACCTTCCCCCCCCACTACTGTCTGCCTTCCCCCTTGCAAAGCCTTGCTTTTTCTCTCGGGCTGAGGATTTAATTTGTTTCAGAAATCCCACCTAGTCTCCTTTACCTACTTTCGCCAGCTCCGGGCTTGGAGGGTCCTCAGAGTCCTGCTGAGATGTACTCGGGAGCTGCCTCTGGAGCTCCTGTGAGTCCTCTGTCTTCCCGCACTGGCTGCTCCATCCCCCTGCTTCCAGGGCTAGACAAACGGGACGTGTGCTGCCGCTGCCCACGTTGCCCCGGAGGAGACCGCGCGCTGCTGCCCTAACTTTAAATTATAGAGGGGGGGGGGTTAAATTGAATTTGCGGTGCGCTGTACACGATTTAGCTGAAAAAGCATCTACCTTGCAGGACGAGGAATTATAGGATGTAATGAGTCTAATAATATTCTCCTTCTTATTGATTTTAGCATTAGGGTAAAGTAACTGATCTCTTTTCAAGGGCTTTGCTTTCTTCACCGCTTTATTCATAACCTTAGATGTATAGCCCCTCTCTTTTAATCTTTCTCTCATTTGTGATGTTTCTCTAATTCATTTTGATTGCTACAAATTCTCCTTAACTGTAAGGTTTCCCAATTAGGTATGCTTTCTATTAGGTTTTTAGGGTACTGACTCTTAAAATGGAGTGGGCTGTTACCTGCTGTAACCTTCCGGTACACCGAAGTATGTATGTTTTCTTCTTGTACCTACAAAAGGATGTCAAAGAAGGGGATCTCTTGTGAACTCATCGTTATTGTAAATCTTAGATTGTAGGGGTTCTCATTCAATTTTTCCAAGTATTCACATGCTCGTTCTCTAGAGCCATTCCACAACAAAAACAAGTTGTCTATATAACAAGTCCAAATTAAAATACTGTCCAAAGATTCCTCGTTATCTTCTGCCCAGGCCATCCTCTTTTCCCATCACAGGAAGTGACATCACTGGATCACCCATCATCCACCTGCGCAGGAAGTGACATTACTGAATCTCCCATCATTCATCTGGAGAGGAAGTGACATTACTGTTTTTCCAACCAAAACCGTCTTTAAAAGAAGAAGCCATTCAAGCGGAATTCATTTCCCAATACCAATTATCACAGGAAATTACATCATGTCACCCTGGACTTTTCCCCATGACCTACTTAATGACAGCTGTGTCACAGATGCACAGGGGGCATGCCATAGGCAAGCCCATCTGCAACCATCCATGCCTGGACCACGCCCAGCGTCCAGAACCCTGGACCCCTCACCACCCAATGATACTCTGCAGCACTCCCTAGGTCACTAGACCCTGGACACTGTTCTCCCAAATGCTGCTGCGCTGCTCCTCACACCACTGTAGGAACTTTCACCTGTACCAACTGCCTGTTCCCCAGCAGCCAACCACCCACACCCCCATACAAAAACTAAAAACACTCTCAACCCCCCCTCCCAACACACACATCACACAAGCACCAACGCTTATGCTCCCACTCTACACCACACTCCATAGCAAACCCACCTGTCAACTCCCACTTGAATGCATTCTTCTCAACAAACGATCACTCAGCACACACGCAACCGAAATATAGGACCTTCTGGGCAGTGAGGCATCCGACATCCTCTTCATCACAGAGACATGGCTCAACCCCTCATCAACTCATGACATCACTACAGCAATCCACAAGCTAGAAGGAAGACTTGTTTTCATCTACAAGGAATCCATGAAAAGCACAACATCCAAAGAGAACACCACCCCATGCATGGATCACATGTACTTCAAGCTTCAAATGTTTGGACAATTCACCCTGATCAGAACCCTCACCCACTGACCACCCAGACCCTGAGCCACCATTACCAACCTCATCACCAACTTTGTTTCTCCACTCAACATAAAAAATCTGAAAACCGAAAAGACCCCTAATCCACAGCACTCCTAGAAAGCTTGTGCAATGTTGGACTCACCCAGCTCGTCACAGAACCAACACACACCACAGGACATACACTGGACCCCATCTTCACCACAAGCGGCAGTGTTGCTCAAATGTGAATTTACCTTGAAAAACTAAAAGAAAAGAGCCATTCGGCAAAACAGGAGCAGTTGGTTTAATTAAGCGCAGCAGCCAGGAGAGCAGGTGACAGAGTCGGGCTCTGAAGATTGGATTGGTTTCAGCCGTCATTTTATACATTACATGAAGCATCAAAAAGTAATTTGTACATTTCTTTGGAGACAGAAATCTGGGCCTAGTCATAAGCCATAAATCTGGTCATTTGAAAAGAAGCGCAGGATGGTCTCGACCTTGAGTGGACACAATGTGGGGCCAGTGGGTACTTGTCCAGATGCCCGGAATGGGGATCACGTGATCACTGCATGTAGTGTGCATACTGTGGTCTGATTGTCTGAGTGTTCCTAACTTAGTGTGGCATCTCACTTTATGGTATTTTAGGAATGCACGCTCCTCTGGCCAAACGTGTTTTATTTGGCCAACTTCTAAAACTATAGTGGTATCGCTGCCTATCTGTGGGATCAATCTGGGTTTTCCTGTTCAGGCATTTGTCTATGGGTTACGTGTAACCCCACTTGTGATCTGTTAATCAGTTGCTTAAGTCGCAGGGCATGCCTGACCACGCATTTCTGACTTGGGGTTGATGGGGAGGTCATATTGGGTGGATTTGATGGCGATGAGCAAGTTTGTTGTTATACATACATACATTAAGAAAATGTGGAGGTGACAGTGGCCTATATTAAATGCTAGCACATACACTCCTGAATATATACATATATCATGGCGTACATCGACATTGTACTTTTCAATATTAACATTCCCCCCTCTAGTTGAATTTTCAACTACATTAATTTCCCACCACTTCATGACAGTCACATTATTTAAGGTTTGGTGTGTTTCTGCTGTGTCTTTTACTTCCTCCCTAGTTACTTGCATTCTACCTAATTTGAGGACTGCGTTTCTACAGCAGGAAACCCCCACTTGTAGGAAACTACACAAGAACAGCACAAAAATAATAATCTGAAGCAATGCCGTGCAGAGTCTGGTCACCCACCAAGGAGCCAGGAAAACAAATTGACAAACCAGTCCTGCTCAGGGGCACCTCCCTCCTTCTTCATGTCAGCTTGTAGATGATGCAATGCTTGGATGGCAAGAGTTGGCGTCTCATTGAAATGAAATTTGTACTTGTAAAGCGCACTGTTACCCTAGGGTGTCCTGGCGCTGTACGCATACCGCTGTGGAACCCTTCCTGACTTTTCCCTGTGAAATGTCCACTCCTGGGCACCCCCAAGGTGAAGCCAGGCATCCCAGCGCTGGTGGGGCCGTTGTGGAGATTAAGCAAGCTATTGCCCAGAGTTGCAGAGTGGGACCCATGATTAGAATAGGCACCGAGGCGAGAATTATCAGGTCCGAGGAAATTGAGCCCAAGACCCGCCGAGGCGGGAATTGAACCCTGGTCCCGGGCCAGATCTCTGCATCAGGGTCTGCCGCTCTAACCATTGAGCCACACTTCTCATTGTCCATGTCACTTCCAGAGATAAAAGTACAGCAGGACGCATCGATCTTGACACACACCCCACCCTCCATTGTGGTCATCAAGTCCAACACATACCAATGTTACATCACTATGAGGAGGATGGCTCTTAGTTCTTCCTTGATAGCATTTAGGCCGAGCTCAGTATTGTTGATCCTCTTCAGCAATTCCCACTTTGTTACCTGCAACCAGCGGGTGTTCGCTTTTGTTTACATGGTGAAGAAGGGTATGAACCCTCCTGCATTTACCTGAGTGTCAGAAAACAGTCTAAATTCTTCCAGGATGTCCTTGTACTCAGCCTATCCAAAATAATCAGCAGTTCTTTTTTCTCTAGCCTGATGCAATAGAGTTATTTTCTTCTGTAGCGGACGTTTGAACAATTCGGACAGGTCTTCTCCAGGGATGGCCAAGGCCGGGGTGTGCATGGTTACCAGGGCGCAAAGGCCCTGCCATCTGGGGACAAGCTGAGTGTAGGCAAACTCCCCACAGTGCCAGTAGATATCCATCAGCGTGGAGGTGCCTCATTGCATGTCGGGTACGTTCAGCATTGCTCTACAGTTCTCATTTGTGCCAAGCAGGATCGTTTCTTTGCCTCTGAAACAGAAGGAATACAGTGTAAACTTCCATACATAGGGGTTGCCCCTTCTCTTCTAGCCTTCGTGTTCCTATCTATCTAGGCTTCCCAGATTTCCTGACATGGGGTATCTATGCTGGCTTTCAACCCTTCCCTTCTAGACTCATTTCCCCTTGTATCATTGAGGTAGATAGCCCTGCACTGGAACTTCATGTCTGGAATCCTTTTGTTATTAAAGAAGTCTATCCCAGACACGCTAAGGGCCACCCTGGGACCACATTTGGAGGCAGGAGCAGACGTGTTTGTGTACTGTTGCAGTGGTATTGCTACCTCCAAGAACCTTTTTTCTGGAAAATCTCAGGGCCAAACAGTGCCCTCCCCTATGGTGCTCCACCTGTGCACCATGTCTAGCTCAGTTTGAATATCGCTAGGCTCGGTGAGAAGGTACAGTGCAGTGGGGTTGGTCTCATACCAGATGACGTTTACTACTACTCTATGGGGTTCTACTCTACCAGGTTGTTTTTGGGCCATAATCCTACATAGGTACAGGTAGATGAGACATTTTGCTTTTTCGGAGGCTATTTCTTGAGATGGGTAAAGTCTGCCTGCGCCCACAGCGTGTGGTATCAGCGAGCAAACATAGCTGATGTATGGGCACCCACAGTGGTCATGTGCTGGTACCGTTGTTGTGCAAGAGTGCCTGCGTAGTACATGTGCAATACTAGTGTTTGGTTCAGTGTAAGCGTAAGTGAGGTGGTAGAGGTCCCTACACAAGTAGTGTAGAAATGTCAAAGTAGGCTCCATATGACTAGGCATATTTCACACTACAGATGGATGCGGCCACACCCATGCTAAGGAAAATGTGTACAAAGGCGCAATAATACATAACTTTGGAACATTGTAGGTCTTGGAATGCTGTCTGGAGGGGTCGGCTGCGACTTTCTGGCATTTGTGAGTGTCTTTGCTTTGCAAAGTGTAAAGAGTCTGTTGTAAAAATGTCTGTAAAAAATAGTCCATGGTCTTTTTTTTTTGGCTTGAACCCACAGGCCTCATTGGGGTTTCGGAGGTTGCTACTGAAGAGGTGGCGGGCCACAGTAAAGATGGTGCACATAGGGCTCACTTGCAGACCTGTTGGATAAGAGCTGTGGGTTGTAGGTTAGCTTTTAGAAAGACATATATCATTATTCGGTCTCACAAATTCCTGTGCCTGTTCTTTTTGGGGCATTTCTGTGCACTAATTTTGCGCAATTTTGGCAAGGTAGGGGATGGGGGCCCAAGTTTGGGCGTCATTTTAGAATCTGTGAGGTTTTGGTCATGGGCCACCTGACTTTTATTTTGTGGGTAATTTGATCCTTCTCCCTCGCCATGACAGAGGTGAGTGTTTTATTGGGGTGATCTCCATGGGTGCTTGGAAGATTCTTTTTACCTATCATTTTATGTGCGTTGTCAGTCCTCTAATACCCTACTTTCCCTAACGTGTGTGTGCTTAGTTTTATCGATGCAGATGGAGAAAAAATATTTCGCTTATGATGGGAGTCAGGTGAGTGGCTGGGACTTGTCCTGCTGCGGGTAACAAACTGGGATGGCTGAAGGTCCTGGTGTATTTCCCTGCTGACTTGGTGCTGAATTGTTGCTTATTCATGTGTGGACTACGGATTTCTATGGGGCATCTCGACATCCCACGTGTGCAGAAAGCCTGGCTTCAGGCACTTGGAACGTCACCTTGTTTTGGTATTAAAAGTGGGCCTCCACTACCTGGAGGTCTAAAGATGTTGAAGAATGGGGTCCTTTTGATCTGGGGCCTTTATTATTAGAGACTGGAATGGATGCCGATCTAGTGGCTTTTCTGCATTGGTCCCACCTAAATTTAACAGCCTCGTCAGATACAATGAAGACGGTTCCCTTACAGAATCCTGGGACGTTAAGCGAGGGGTGAGACAGGATGTATTTTGGCCCCTGTTTTGTTTACCTTATATATTAATATTCTGGGGGCTGCCCTACAAACGGCTAGCAAAGACATTCCTAGAGCAGGCGCTAAACTCATCCCTGCTCTTTTATATGCTGATGATGCAGTTTTACCTGCAAGGATACCAACGGTGCTGCTAAGACTTGTAAATTTGTTTATTGATTTTATGGTCTCACTCGGCCTCTCTATCAATTTCTCGAAGTCCCATATAATGTCATCTGGCAAAACAAAGCGCGACAAGCGTACGCTCTTATGCACAGGTGGAGAACTGACAAATGTTGCTACATTTCCCTATTTGGGTATCTTGTTTGACGAAAAAGGGTCTTGGGTAGCTCAGCGTACTATAAAAAAAAACACTCTGTCTAGATCAGCAGGAGCGACAATAGAGTTTGCCAGGAGAATGGAGAGCAAATGACTACGACCATTACTGAAGGTATATAATGAGAAATGTATACCAATGGCTACGTATGGCAGCGAGGTATGGGGCTATAAGGAGGTTGGTGATCTGCAGGTGTCTGAAGATAAATACCTGCGAACACTATTATCTGTACCCCCCAGCACCCCATCTTTTATGGTGCATGAAGAACTAGGACAGGGTCACATCTCTGACCGTACAGCAGTGGCTAAAAATATGGTCTAGCCCCACACCTACGCTGAACGAAACTGTTTTAGAAGATTGTATGAGACTCAAAAGGACGGCTGACATTCCTTGGATGG
The DNA here is from genome assembly GCA_963921515.1 of Calotriton arnoldi. Classification (NCBI taxonomy): domain Eukaryota; kingdom Metazoa; phylum Chordata; class Amphibia; order Caudata; family Salamandridae; genus Calotriton; species Calotriton arnoldi. Next base: position 1,277,249 of record CAWUFW010002154.1, on the reverse strand, counting down.
GTTACATCTCACAGCAGCTGGCGAATGTAGGGCGTCCTGAGCTTTTTACACATCCGAGACAAATGCACTGTGATGAGTTGAAAGTAATTAAAAGACAATTTTTAGCCAAAAGGATGGTGGAAAGGTAAAAAAATTAACTTAAAAAACCCACGATAAGACAGTACATAATCTTGAGTCCTGGGTCTTTAGAACAACCCTTCTGGTCTTACATTAAAAATCTACACCACTGTTTTCTTTTAATCAGATTTAGGTTCAATTGTATTCACTGGTGCCTCACGGTTCCTAAGGGTTTTTCGAAGCCGGGGGCTTTAAAGCCCTGCCCTTGTGATGATTTCTTGGACCAAGGTCACCTACACTTTATGTTCTTCTGTGGATTCTATAATGATCTTCAGTCAAGATACATTTTACCACTTTTAAAACATTGTAACTTTGCACAAGTGAGGCCAGCCCTGATATATCTGCAAATGTTGTCCTCACCTTTGATATGTATCAGGGTTGCGAATTTCTTAACAGGAGCCCTATGGCGAAGGAAAAAATTTGATCATGCATTGTTATATTTTAGTGGGCATTGTTTTTAATCATTTGTTAGTACTGTAACAGAATGCACTTTATCCAGGTCTAAGAAGGCGTAGTAGTTTTGACATGTAGTAGTTTTTTATATTTTTATTAAAATTAATATACACTATGGCTTTGTCATTTACACATGGAAATTTGTACATGAATTATCGGTTTCACCCTTTTATCAAGTATTGTATACGTTTTTACTATTTACTCTTGGGGTGTGCAATTGTGCTTTTATGGTCATTACTGGCCGAATAAAGTTTTATTTGACTTGACTTGACTTGATCTGGGGCTCGCCCTAGTGACTTGGGTGAGGGGACCTGGGGGCCTGTTTTTATGCACTGGTCGGGGTCACCTTGCCCCTTTGTCTGACTGCCCTCCCTCTTGTGGGGGTAGCCAGCCAACCCAACCCAGGGGGGCCGACAGCAGAGTGGGGCCTAGGTCCCCTGCAAGCCCCCAAATGGTGGATTTTAAATGGATTCCCAGTCTACAGAACATACAGCAACCCTGAAATCTTCCTGAATGCAAATAAAGGTTTGAGTTTTCTCCCAATGCTGTGTCACTAGTCTATTGTTGTGGTGAGTTTTCTGAAGTGGGTATGAAGTGGATGAGTCATATTGGGGTTTTGGACTTATTGCGTATTTGAATTGGGCGATTGCGTGAAGGCATCGCTTTCCCAAACGATCACCCTTCCCAGTCGTGGTTGTGGCCCCGGTCTTTGCTGGGTTGGGTTCCCTGTCTGCTGCTGTTGTTGGCCTGTGCTTGGCCAACCACCTGGTCCTTGTTGCATTAGTGTGTTTGCTGACTTATTTCTTTGTGGCTGAATGTGCTGTGCACTCAGGTTGATCTTAGCTTGGTTTTGTAGATGGGGATTTTGCGGGGACTGGCCCAGGCCTCTTGATCTTTGCTCATGGTACGACTTTAGGTGGCATAGGTCGGCCAAGTGGCCCATTATGAGGCAGTAGAAACATCCTCTTGGGTCTAGCTGTGGCCAGTATTCCTGACCTCTACCACCATAACTGCGGGGAACCCTCTGGGATTCTGCAGTGGAGTCCCTTTCATGACTGGTGCCATCTGCCTGCTTGCAGCCAATGCAGCCCACTTGGGGGATTTTACTCAGTTTGTGGGATCCCAGTCTGGGCTTGCTCCCGGTTTTGGCCCTTTCTAGTGGGCCATTGCGTCAGGGGTGCATGTGGTGGCCTGCCCCCTCGGTCTTTGGGACCTTTCCCATGTAGCCGGTGCGGTGACTTCCTTAGGGTGGTGTATCATTTCCTGGGTGTGCCGAGTTTCCTCCAATGGTCACTCACTTGGGGACCGTATTCGGCAGAAGCTAGGGGGCTTCAGGCATGGGGGGACGCACTGCATAGTCCTGGGAAACCTTGTCTGCGCCACTTCTCTCACTTGGAGAAGTATCAGAGTGGTGACAGAGGCAGAGCTTAGTAATCCCGGGGGTACACGTGGTCTGTTTGCCACCGCCATTGCCCCTCTGCACCTTGGGCTGACTCCCCACCTATCCTTAGGGAACTCAGTAGGCAAGGACAGATCCCGGATCTCTTGCTTCTTGTGTACCTTTCTGGCTAACAAAGTGTTCATCTTTTTGGTGGTTTCCAGTAAGAAGTTGTATGCGCGGCATGCCCACCGCCGAGCTAATTTGCATAGCTTGAGGAGATTTCCCACATACTCCAGGACCACTCCTGTGAAGGGGGTCCGGATGACTGGGGCCACTCTGGCTGGAATTCATGTGGCATGGGAGTATATTGCTGGGTGGTGCCCTGAGGGGGGAAATCCAGGGGAGGAGCAGGCTATAGCCCTGAAAACTGGATTGCCTTTTTTAGTTTCGTCATTAGGTCCCATATCAAGATATTAGTCAGGCAGAGGGAAAGTACAACAACTGTTCCCTCACTCTCTCCCCCTTTCTCCAGCTTGAGGGGTTCTGTGAAGAGGATCCCTGCCACCTTGTATGGTTGCAGTGCTCTTTGATAGGGGGACTGTCCCATCCCATAGGCACGACCTCGTCACTCTGTGTCTAGTAGAAAGTGGTAAGGTGTTCTGTTTATCAGCATCGTAACCGCAGAGTCCTCGGTCCGCAGGTTCCTCCTCAGGGCAGCCTGGGGTGGAAAGTAAAGTAAAGTCCTGTCGGTCTCTGGCATGACTATTCCTGCACCCTCACCCTTGCTGTTGGATCGTGGTGAACTGATGTCCTCTACCTCACTATCGCTAGTTGTGTTATCGTTTAGACCCGCTAAGAGGTTCCCGGCAGCTAGTGGAGTGTATCTTTTGTGGGCTCAAAGCGGGTTACAGAGAGGTCGTGTTTCAGGGGATTCTAGCACCGAACTGGGGTAAGGCTGAAGTCTCTTGGGTCAGCCAGTCGGGCAACCTCCCAGCCCTTGATCTAGTAGCTTTCTGACCGGTGGGGGGCCCCCTGGGCCCCTTGACCAGTGGGTTAGTGTAATCTACTGCAGGAACAGTGGGACGGCTGGCATCAGAAAGAGCACCTCCGTGCCGGAGTATGGCTGAGGAGGTGCAGTCGCCTTGCTTGTAGATTCTAGGACAGAAATGTATGTTGGGGCTACCTCAAAGATGGCCCACAGTTCTAATAGTGCCTCTCTTCTAGTCTTTTTCTGTCCTACGTATTTGGTCTGAATATGCGTCCTCATGTGTTTGATTATGTTGATGTCGAAGGTTCTCTCCTCTGGCCAGGGGAAAGCGTGTGTCTTAGAGTGTGCATACCACTCACGGCTAATTTTATCTAGCTTTTTAGCCTGTGTGGAGAATCTAGTTTGGATGTGGTTTAAAGCAAACTCCATTATTGTGTGGAAACTTTTTTAAGGGATTTAGTGAACTTTAAAAAAATAAACTTAACTCTTACTCTGTTCGTGGGGAAAGACTATGTACATGAGGTTATGCTGGCAATAATTACTTTTACTATGAGCAAAGCTTAGGACAAAGATGCATCAAACAAAACTTAGTACATAAAACAACACATATAAAAAATAGCAACCTGTAAGAAAGTGCAAAGGTTAATTCTAAACATTATGAGTTGTTTTTTAACAGAGGGACAACTTTTTCATACACACATAGAATCATTAACTGGACATAATGTTAAACATAGAATACAGTTGCAATCATTTATCAGCACCACAACATCAAGAAAAAAATTCATCAATTTGAAAACCATAATAGAAGTAAAAGAGAAGAACCGACAGAGAAAAAAAAGATGAGTTTGTGAGAAAATCTTAGCTCGCTCCTGGCACATGCTGCTTGATGATGAGGGAGGCTCCGCGCAGTACACAGGACTAAGTGAGCCCAATAGTCTCTCAATATTGGCTCTGGGACAAAGATAGCAACAATTTACATGGAAAAGAAGGAGCAACTGGACAACTACAGGTCCTCTTAGGCCAAGCACAAGCTGCACCTTACTCTCCAAGGTCCAAATTTCTCCCTAACGTCCAAATAGCACCCTATGCCACATCCAGGGGTCATGCGTACAGGCTGTGTCATGCCCAGTGGTCCAAGCAACTAACACCTCTCACTTCTTTCAGATACTACCAGTGTTAAGAAACCAATAGCACTAAGAAAACTCCTTTAGACTAAAAAATTAAGATCAAGATGCAGGCTCTATATCACACCCAGAGCCTATGTGTACCATCTGTGTCACTCCCAGCAGTCCATTCGGTGAAGCCCCACCACTGTATCACACCCAGTGATCAAGCATACCATCTGTGTCAAGCCCAGCAGTCCAAGCAGTCCCTATATCACACCCAGAGACAAGCGTACCATCTGTGTCACACCCAGTGGTCCAAGCGGTCCCTATATCACACCCAGGGACAAGTGTGCCATCTGTATCATGCCCAGCGGTCCAAGAGACTCAACAACCCTCACCTTTCCTCACATGTTGACTATTGAAAAAAGGTGACCTCTGTGGGATCGCCTCCAAGGCCACCCTGCGACTACTCAGCTCGGACAAATAAAATTGCCAAAAAGTCAGATTTCTATTCGTGGCAGGGCTCTCAGGTTAGGTTTTTGTGCATCTTCATAGTTTGCCATACACCAAATGCTGGGACTAAGGATCAGAGGGCAGCTTCAGGATGGAACCTCCGCCCCGCTGATTTAGCAGAACTTTCAATCAATTGGGGTGTTTGATCACTTTTCTTGCAGCACAGATGTGAATCCGTACGTGCGGGGTCCTGTTCTTCCAGCTGCAGTCGGGCTCAAGAACCAATCTCTCCTGGCTGGCTCTCCAAGATGTTTCTTGAATGCAAATTTACCTAGAAAAAATAAAAGACAAGAGGTGTTTGGCAAAACAGGAACAGTTAGTTTAATTAAAAGCAGCGGCCAGGAGAGCAGGTAACTGAGTCAGTGTCTGAAGACTATCTCAAAGTAGATTGTTTAGGCCGTCATGTTATACAGTTCATTAAGAGTCATAAAGTAATTTGTACATTCTTTTAGAGGCAGAAATCTGGGCCTAGTCACAGGGATATAAATCTGGTCATTTGATAAGAAGTGCAGGTGGGTATCATCCTTGCGTGGATGCAATGTGGGGCCAGTGGGTACGTCTCAGGATGTCCGGCATGGGGAGCACTTGATCACTGCATGTACTGTGCATGCTGTGTTTTGATTGGCTGAGTTCTCCTAACATAGGGGCCTATTACGATGGCGGTCGGAAAACCTCCCCGACTGCCATGGTAGCGGGAAAAGACTGCCCGCATGGACCGCGACATCACCGCCGGTTGAATTACAATGACCCGTGGTCGAAATCCGACCGCAGCGGTCGGATCGCGGGCCTTAACATCGCGGCGGTTGCTGCTGCCCGCAGCACCGCGGCGATGCCGAAAGGAGCATGTCCTGCATTTCCCTGCACTGCGTGGGAGGCACGGCACAGTGCCTGCCACCTGGTATAGGAAAATGTAGTGGGGGACCATGGGTAACCCCCAGTGCACCCACACCCTCCCCAACATATTGGGGGCCCGCAATGGGCCCCCGGAAGACAATCTCTGCATGCCTTTCCATGGCAGTTTGACCGCTGAGGAACGGCTGGCTACCGCCGGCATCATAATCCTGGCGGCGGAGCCTGCTCTGCATGCTACCATTATCCCGGTCCTGCTCTGTCCGACAGGCAGGAGTGCGGATGGCAACCGGCAGAAAAGCAGCGGTTGGAATTTCCCACCGCCGCGGTCACCATCGCCATCCTAATTTGACCGGCAGTTTTCTTTGTTGCGATCGCGGTCGGATGTCCACCGCTGGCCCGGCGGTGGACATCCGCCCGCCATCATAATAGGCCCCTTAGTGTGGCATCTGACTTTATGGTGCTTTGGGAATGCGGGCCACTCCGGCCAAATGTGATTTTTTTTGGGGGCAATCTCTTAGGACCATTGTGGTGCTGGTGTCTATCTGTGGGATGAATCCGGGTTTTCCTGTTCGTGCGTTTGTCAAAGGGTTACATGTCAACCCACCTGTCGTCTCTCAATCAGCTGCTTCAGGCCTAGGTCACAGGTCCTGCCCTAGGAAGGGTTTCTGACTCGGGGTTGTAGGGGAGATCATATCGGGGGACTGTCCCATCCCATAGGCACGACCTCGTCACTCTGTGTCTAGTAGAAAGTGGTAAGGTGTTCTGTTTATCAGCATCGTAACCGCAGAGTCCTCGGTCCGCAGGTTCCTCCTCAGGGCAGCCTGGGGTGGAAAGTAAAGTAAAGTCCTGTCGGTCTCTGGCATGACTATTCCTGCACCCTCACCCTTGCTGTTGGATCGTGGTGAACTGATGTCCTCTACCTCACTATTGCTAGTTGTGTTATCGTTTAGACCCGCTATGAGGTTCCCGGCAGCTAGTGGAGTGTATCTTTTGTGGGCTCAAAGCGGGTTACAGAGAGGTCGTGTTTCAGGGGATACTAGCACCGAACTGGGGTAAGGCTGAAGTCTCTTGGGTCAGCCAGTTGGGCAACCTCCCAGCCCTTGATCTAGTAGCTTGCTGACCGGTGGGGGGCCCCCTGGACCCCTTGACCAGTGGGTTAGTGTAATCTACTGCAGGAACAGTGGGACGGCTGGCATCAGAAAGAGCACCTCCGTGCCGGTGTATGGCTGAGGAGGTGCGGTCGCCTTGCTTGTAGATTCTAGGACAGAAATGTATGTTGGGGCTACCTCAAAGATGGCCCACAGTTCTAATAGTGCCTCTCTTCTAGTCTTTTTCTGTCCTACGTATTTGGTCTGAATATGCGTCCTCATGTGTTTGATTATGTTGATGTCGAAGGTTCCCTCCTCTGGCCAGGGGAAAGCGTGTGTCTTAGAGTGTGCATACCACTCACGGCTAATTTTATCTAGCTTTTTAGCCTGTGTGGAGAATCTAGTTCGGATGTGGTTTAAAGCAAACTCCATTATTGTGTGGAAACTTTTTTAAGGGATTTAGTGAACTTTAAAAAAAATAAACTTAACTCTTACTCTGTTCGTGGGGAAAGACTATGTACATGAGGTTATGCTGGCAATAATTACTTTTACTATGAGCAAAGCTTAGGACAAAGATGCATCAAACAAAACTTAGTACATAAAACAACACATATAAAAAATAGCAACCTGTAAGAAAGTGCAAAGGTTAATTCTAAACATTATGAGTTGTTTTTTAACAGAGGGACAACTTTTTCATACACACATAGAATCATTAACTGGACATAATGTTAAACATAGAATACAGTTGCAATCATTTATCAGCACCACAACATCAAGAAAAAATTCATCAATTTGAAAACCATAATAGAAGTAAAAGAGAAGAACCGACAGAGAAAAAAAAAGATGAGTTTGTGAGAAAATCTTAGCTCGCTCCTGGCACATGCTGCTTGATGATGAGGGGAGGCTCCGCGCAGTACACAGGACTAAGTGAGCCCAATAGTCTCTCAATATTGGCTCTGGGACAAAGATAGCAACAATTTACATGGAAAAGAAGGAGCAACTGGACAACTACAGGTCCTCTTAGGCCAAGCACAAGCTGCACCTTACTCTCCAAGGTCCAAATTTCTCCCTAACGTCCAAATAGCACCCTATGCCACATCCAGGGGTCATGCGTACAGGCTGTGTCATGCCCAGTGGTCCAAGCAACTAACACCTCTCACTTCTTTCAGATACTACCAGTGTTAAGAAACCAATAGCACTAAGAAAACTCCTTTAGACTAAAAAATTAAGATCAAGATGCAGGCTCTATATCACACCCAGAGCCTATGTGTACCATCTGTGTCACTCCCAGCAGTCCATTCGGTGAAGCCCCACCACTGTATCACACCTAGTGATCAAGCATACCATCTGTGTCAAGCCCAGCAGTCCAAGCAGTCCCTATATCACACCCAGAGTCAAGCGTACCATCTGTGTCACACCCAGTGGTCCAAGCGGTCCCTATATCACACCCAGGGACAAGTGTGCCATCTGTATCATGCCCAGCGGTCCAAGCGACTCAACAACCCTCACCTTTCCTCACATGTTGACTATTGAAAAAAGGTGACCTCTGTGGGATCGCCTCCAAGGCCACCCTGCGACTACTCAGCTCGGACAAATAAAATTTCCAAAAAGTCAGATTTCTATTCGTGGCAGGGCTCTCAGGTTAGGTTTTTGTGCATCTTCATAGTTTGCCATACACCAAATGCTGGGACTAAGGATCAGAGGGCAGCTTCAGGATGGAACCTCCGCCCCGCTGATTTAGCAGAACTTTCAATCAATTGGGGTGTTTGATCACTTTTCTTGCAGCACAGATGTGAATCCGTACGTGCGGGGTCCTGTTCTTCCAGCTGCAGTCGGGCTCAAGAACCAATCTCTCCTGGCTGGCTCTCCAAGATGTTTCTTGAATGCAAATTTACCTAGAAAAAATAAAAGACAAGAGGTGTTTGGCAAACAGGAACAGTTAGTTTAATTAAAAGCAGCGGCCAGGAGAGCAGGTAACTGAGTCAGTGTCTGAAGACTATCTCAAAGTAGATTGTTTAGGCCGTCATGTTATACAGTTCATTAAGAGTCATAAAGTAATTTGTACATTCTTTTAGAGGCAGAAATCTGGGCCTAGTCACAGGGATATAAATCTGGTCATTTGATAAGAAGTGCAGGTGGGTATCATCCTTGCGTGGATGCAATGTGGGGCCAGTAGGTACGTCTCAGGATGTCCGGCATGGGGAGCACTTGATCACTGCATGTACTCTGCATGCTGTGTTTTGATTGGCTGAGTTCTCCTAACATAGGGGCCTATTACGATGGCGGTCGGAAAACCTCCCCGACCGCCATGGTAGCGGGAAAAGACTGCCCGCATGGACCGCGACATCACCGCCGGTTGAATTACAATGACCCGTGGTCGAAATCCGACCGCAGCGGTCGGATCGCGGGCCTTAACATCGCGGCGGTTGCTGCTGCCCGCAGCACCGCCGCGATGCCGAAAGGAGCATGTCCTGCATTTCCCTGCACTGCGTGGGAGGCACGGCACAGTGCCTGCCACCTGGTATAGGAAAATGTAGTGGGGGACCATGGGTAACCCCCAGTGCACCCACACCCTCCCCAACATATTGGGGGCCCGCAATGGGCCCCCGGAAGACAATCTCCGCATGCCTTTCCATGGCAGTTTGACCGCTGAGGAACGGCTGGCTACCGCCGGCATCATAATCCTGGTGGCGGAGCCTGCTCTGCATGCTACCATTATCCCGGTCCTGCTCCGTCCGACAGGCAGGAGTGCGGATGGCAACCGGCAGAAAAGCAGCGGTCGGAATTTCCCACCGCCGCGGTCACCATCGCCATCCTAATTTGACTGGCAGTTTTCTTGGTTGCGATCGCGGTCGGATGTCCACCGCCGGCCCGGCGGTGGACATCCGTCCGCCATCATAATAGGCCCCTTAGTGTGGCATCTGACTTTATGGTGCTTTGGGAATGCGGGCCACTCCGGCCAAATGTGAATTTTTTTGGGGCCAATCTCTTAGGACCATTGTGGTGCTGGTGTCTATCTGTGGGATGAATCCGGGTTTTCCTGTTCGTGCGTTTGTCAAAGGGTTACATGTCAACCCACCTGTCGTCTGTCAATCAGCTGCTTCAGGCCTAGGTCACAGGTCCTGCCCTAGGAAGGGTTTCTGACTCGGGGTTGTAGGGGAGATCATATCGGGTGGATTCAACAACAGAGATGTGAGTTCATTGTTATGTGTACATATATCATGGTGTACATCAACATTGTATTTTTTCAATATTGACAGCAGCATCAAATGCAACTCCACCACACAGCTCACATGGAGGGTTCACTGACAAAATACTAAGGGTAAAAAATATCGATCTACAAAATTATCGAGACATAAATATCTACTACAAAAATATCAACAACCTATACTTAAAAGGGTAAGTACAAAAATATCAAAAAATAAATATTGTTTTCAATACTATCGCTGTATTAAATATTGATGTTTAAATATATATAAATTAAAATATTAAAAATAAAATATATTAAATACTAACATTAATGTTATAAAAATTAAATATATTTAATGAATATTGTAATAAATATATATATATTCACTGAAAAAACCATAGGTTTTAGGGACAGTTATAGTTAGTTGGACATTGCACTCGTACAAAACCCGTGAAATTCCCCGTTATAGTTAGTTCAGCTAACTATAACTCGCGCCCCATAATGCACTGCTGATGACGTCACATATTACATCACTCATGACATGGTCAGTGACATCACTGATGACATCACTGATGACATCTCAAATGACATCACTGATGACATCATCCAGTGACTGTGTGTTTCTGTAAAGTTTAAATATTTTTACTATATTTAGGGAAAGGCGTATTGAAGAATGAGTGGGTGTATAAGTGTCTGTATGGATGATTTAGTAGGTGCGTGACTAATTCTATAAGTGAGTGATTAAACGTATCTTACTGAATGCATGGGTTAGTGACTAAACTGGGTGAATGTCTGTATCTGTCTGTTGCTGTGTAAGTGGCTGCATGGGTTTGTGAATAGCTACATGAGTGTCTATAAGAGTTATTGATTTATTGTCTGAGTATCTGTATGGGTGCCTGAGTGTTTGTGTGGATGGGGTGTGTGCGACTGTGCATAGATGTGTGAATGGGTGATTCACTGGGTGGATGGTTTCAAGAGTGCATCTGTGATAGACTGTATGGGTGGGTAAGTGTGTGTAAGAGTGTGTTAGTGAGTGAATGTATGTCCCAGTGGTACATGTGTGAGTAACTACATATGTGAAAGGCAGTATATATGTGTGTTGGAGTATATAAATAGCTATAGCGAGAGTGAGTGATTGTGATAGTGGCATATGGATGAGTGTGTGCTTGTATCAGTGATTGTATAAGAGCGTAACAATGTGCTAGTATTTGTATGATTAAGTGAGCTGGTGTGTGTATAACTGTATAGGTGAGTAAATGGCAGTGTGTTTAATTATTTGCATGACTGACTAGGTGTGTGAGTACCTCTATGGATGAGTGGCGGTGTTTGAGTGTCTATATAGGAGTAAGAGTGCATATGATAGTCCTGTACTGAGTGACCATAAGTATGAGTGACTGTACGGGTGAGTGAGTGGATGTGTGTGTGTAGACCTAAGAATCAGTGAGTGGGTATGTAGTTATTGGTGTTGGAGTGTCTATGGTTTTGCGAATGGCAGTCTGTAATTTAGATTGGGTGTATCAAAGGTTATATTAGGGAGTGAAGAGCTGCATCAGATTATCACGTGGATGATGTCATCAGTGATGTCATTTGAGATGTCATCAGTGATGTCATCAGTGATGTCACTGACCATGTCATGAGTGATGTAATATGTGACGTCATCAGCAGTGCATTGCGGGGCGCGAGTTATAGTTAGCTGAACTAACTATAACGGGGGAATTTCACGGGTTTTGTACGAGTGCAATGTCCAACTAACTATAACTGTCCCTAAAACCTATGGTTTTTTCAGTGAATTTCAAAGGTTTTTTAAATGCTAATTTCTAACTATAACATATCTTAAACCTATGGTTTTTTCAGTGAATTTCAAAGGTTTTTTAAATGCTAATTCCTAACTATAACATGTCTGAAACCTACGTTTTTTTCAGTAAATTTCAAAGGTTTTGTAAATGACAATTTTTAAATGTATTAATTGTTATATTAATTTTTTTCATACTGATTTACTACATTTTTAGAAACAATTTTTTTTTACATATTTTATTTTTAAATTACATTGTAATTACATTATACATTACATTACAAAAAATACTTTCTCAGAATGAATTACTTTAGTTTAAATACTTTGCACATAGGCAATAGACTTTTAAGTACAGTAGTTACAGTTGTTGCAATGGGCAACACATTTTCAAACACAATGCAACATTCAGCTCAATGTGAATTTCTAGTTAAATGCAATTAGTTACTTTATGGATTACTTTTCTAACCACAGGACTGGATCCTAGATTCAGTCCTGGTACATCTCCTGTAAACAGTTGAGTAAAAGCGTTTTGGTTACAGTCGTGATTTTTAAGGAATATTATTGTATTTTAAAAGTTGACACTTAGAAACTTTTTCTCATAGAATCACCAATGTTATCCTATGGAAGGAAAATCACTTAGCAGGTAAAAACTGTTATCGTTACTTTTTCTTACTCAGTGTTGGATCCTGGATCCAGCACTGGTGCATCTCCTGTAAACAGTTGAAAGAATGCGTTTAAGTCATACAGGCGATTTTTAAGGAATATTTGTAGTTTGTGAAAATCGACACTTTGAAACTTTTCTGCTGAAAACCAGACAATGGATTCCTATGGAAGAAAATATAAGTTACTGGTAAGTACGGTTAAAAAATGTTTTCAGGGTCAGTGCTGGGCCAAAAGATGCAGCACTGGGTTCTCTCCTGATAACAGGTGAGTAAATTGGAATTCGTACTTTGGTTGATTTTAGAGGAATATTATAAAGTTCCAAAACTCCACACTTAGAAGAATTTCCAAGTGAAACCAGCCTATGAAGGAAATTCAAGTTACCGGTAAGTACGGTTAAAATTACTTTTGAGGATCAGTACTGGGCTGAAAGATGCAGCACTGAGGTCTCTCCTGATAACAGGTGAGTAAATCGGAATTCGTATTTCGGCTGATTTTAGAGGAATATTTTAAAGTTCCAAAACTCCACACTTAGAAGAATTTCCAAGTGAAACCAGTCAATGTTAGCCTATGGAAGGAAATTCAAGTTACTGGTAAGTACGGTTAAAATTACTTTTCAGGACCAGTACTGGGCTGAAAGATACAGCACTGAGGTCTCTCCTTATAACAGGTGAGTAAATCGGAATTTGTATTTCGGCTGATTTTAGAGGAATATTTGTATGTTTCAAAAATCAACACTTAGAAACTTTTTCAGCAAAAAGCAGGCAATGATATCCTATGGAAGGAAATTCAAGTTACTGGTAAGTACGGTTAAAATTACTTTTCAGGATTAGTACTGGGCTGAAAGATGCAGCACTGAGGTCTCTCCTGATAACAGGTGAGTAAATCGGAATTCGTAGTAAGGCAGATTTTAGAGGAATATTTGCACAATGGTGAAGGGAGGGGCGGGGCCTGAGGTGACATCTGTGCAAACGCGCCCCGTGGCGCGTTTTAAGTTGGGGGATTAAGTCCCCTTGAATCATGAGGGTCCCAAGGGGCCAACTAGCCCACCAGGAACCTCCAGTATGCGCCAGGGGCTGCGTTGCAGAGACGTGTAGAGAGGCCACACCCCTTTTACACCTCTCTGCAACGCAGCTCTGTGGCGCTTTCTGGATGTACCTGTTGGGCTAGTTGGCCCCCAGGGACCCTCAGGATTGAAGGGGATTTAATCCCCCATCAAAACGCGCCACGGGGCCTGTTTGCACACATGTCACATGAAGCCCGCCCCCTCCCTTCACCACTGTGCAAACGCGCCCTGTGGCGCGTTTTAAGTTGGGGGATTAAGTCCCCTTGAATCCTGAGGGTCCCTGGAGTCCAACTAGCCCACCATATACCTCCAAAAAGCGCCACAGAGCTGCGTTGCAGAGAGGTGTAAAAAGGGGCGTGGCCTCTGTACACGTCTCTGCAAGGCAGCCCCCTGGCGCATACTGGATGTTCCTGGTGGGCTAGTTGGCCCCCAGGGACCCCCAGTATTCAAGGGGAATTCGTTCCCCTCTGCAAACGCGCCAGTGGGCGCGTTTGCAGAGTACTGCAGGGAGGGGGCGGGGCCTCCGGCACGATGCCGGTCGTTTTTTTTTTGTTTTTTTTTAATGGGAGGGGGCTGCGTGGCCCCCCTTCCCTTGCCCACTTTGGCCCCGGGGACCCCATCCCCCGGGGCCTGAGCATTTTTTTTTTTTAAATTTAAAAAAAAAATGAATAGAGGGCCGCGTGGCCCCCTTCCCTGGGCCTGTATTGGCCCCGGGGACCCCATCCCCCGGGGCATGGCCTCCATTTTTATTTTTTTTATTTGGAGGGGGCTGCGGGCCCCCTCCTCAGGCCATTTAAGGCCCCGGGGACCCCATCCCCGGGGCCGGCCTTTCCTTATTTAAAATTTTTTTTTTTGAACTTTGGGGAGGGGGCTGCGTGGCCCCCCTCCCGGGCCACTTATGGCCCCGGGGACCCCATCCCCGGGGCCTGGCCTCACGTTGGAGACTGTGGGGGTCCCCAATCCCCCACAGTCCCAGCCGGCTCCCCGCCTCCTGCGCGAGCCGTGCATTGCTTTCCACATGGGGAGCAGCTAACATGCTGCTCCCCATGTGGAAAGCAATTGGTTTGCATTTTGAAAGAGAGAGCAGGTTTCCTGCTCTCTCTTTCAAAATGCAAACCAAGTTTGCTATGACAGGACGGGAGCCGCGAGGCTCCCGTCCTGTCATAGCAAACAGCAGTGTCCCGGGGTAGGCACCCCGGGACACTGCAGGAGCTGGCCCTGGGGGTGGTGGTCCCCAGGGCCATCAAGGGCTCCAGGAGGGGGCCGCGCGGCCCCCTCCCATTCAGTGCACAGCCCCAGGGAGGTGGTGGTCCCCGAGGCTTGGGGGTCCGTAACGGACCCCCATATTTAAATGTTTAGTTTTAAATGTTTAGTGTCCCGGGGAGGTGGCGGTCCCCGGGGCGTGTGGGGCTGGAGCCCCCACACAGGTTTAAAAAAAAAAAAAAGAAGCCCCGGGGAGGTGGCGGTCCCGGGGCTGCGGGAGGGCTCAGAGCCCTCCCGCCATCATTCTTAAATAAAGCCCCGGGGGTGGCAGTCCCCGGGGCTTGGGGGGCCTTAGAGGCCCCCCCTACATAAATTAAACCCCCCCCACCATGCCCCCGGGACTTGGGCCACCCCGCGCTTCGATTTTTTTTTTCGGCATGATCCGCGCACCCTGAGCGCATCCTGCCGATTTAAAAAAAAAAATTTTTTGCCCAGGGGTCCTTGTGGGACCCCCTGAGCAGACCTAGGGGGTCAGGGTGTTTCTACCCTGCCCCCTTTGTGCGTTTTGCGCACTTGTTTCTGTCCCTCGGTTCTACCGAGGGACAAAATGGCTGCCAACACTTCCTGATTTGGAGTGTTGACAGCCAATTAGCTTATGCAGCTCGTGATCGGGAGGGTGCGCGAATCCGACGCGGCCATAGATATATATGTACTTTTACTTTTGATTTTCTCCGCAACTACTGAACGGATTTACACCATTTAACAAAAAGGGTTCTTTCTGAACCAAGAACTACCTCTTTGCCAAATTTGGTGTAATTCTGTTCAGCAGTTCGGCTGTAGCCGTGTCTAAAGTTACCTATGGAAAAATGAATGGGGAAAACGCGTTTTGGGACCCCCTTTTTCTCGGCCCCCGCTTGACGAATCACCCCGAGACTTTCAGGGTAGGAGCGGACCGGAGCGCCCCACAAAGTTTGAAAATTTTGCGAAGATACGTCAACCGGCAAGAGAGTTATTTCAAATAGAATGTCGTGGATTTCCTATGGAAAATAGGTTGTAACTATAACTATCTACTGGCGACCGCCAGTAGATAATATATATATATATATATATATATATATATATATATATATATATATATATATATATATATATATATATTCACTGAAAAAACCATAGGTTTTACAGACGTTATAGTTAGAAATTAGCATTTAAAAAACCTTTGAAATTCACTGAAAAAACCATAGGTTTCAGGGGCGTTATAGTTAGCTGGACATTTCACTTGTACAAAACCATAGAAATTCCACTGTTATAGTTAGTTCAGCTAACTATAACTCGCGCCCCCGCAATGCACTGCTCATGACATCACATATTACATCATTCATGACATGGTCAGTGACATCACTGATGACATCACTGATGACATCTCAAATGACATCACTGATGACATCACTGATGACATCATCCAGTGACTGTGTGTTTCTTTAAAGTTTAAATATTTATTATATATATGCCAAGGTGTATTGAAGAATGAGTGGGTGTATAAGTGTCTGGATGGAGGATTTAGTAGGTGCGTGACTGACTGTTTAAGTGAGTGATTACATGTGTTTTACTGAATGCATGGGTTAGTGACAAAACTGTGTGAATGTCTGTATTAGTCTGTCTGTTGTTGTATAAGCTGCTGCATGGGTTGGTCAGTAGCTACATGAGTGTCTATATGGGTTATCGATTGGTTGCCTGAGTATTTGTATGGGTGCCTGAGTGTGTGTGTGGGTGGGTGGGAGGTGTGTGACTCTGTGCATAGATGTTGGAGTGGTTGATTCACTGGGTGTATGGGTTCAAGAGTGTATGTGGAAACAGCTGTATGGGTGGCTGAGTGTGTGTATGAGTGTGTTGGTGAGTGAATGGATGTCTGAGTGGTACATGTCCAAGTAACTACATATGTAAAAGGCAGTGTATGTGAGAGTTGGAGTATATAAATGACTATACGTGAGAGTCAGTGATTGTGAGAGTGGCTATATGGTTGAGTGTGTACTTGTATCAGTGATTGTATAAGAGAGTAAGTATGCGTTTGTTTCTGTTTGAATAAGTGATGTGGTGTGTGTATAACTGTATAGGTCAGTAAATGGAAGTGTGATTGATTCTTTGCATGACTGACTAGGTGTGTGAGTAACTCTGGATGAGTGGTGGTGTGTGAGTATCTGTATAGGTGTATGAGTGCATATGATAGTGTTGTATTGATGAGTGACTGCATGTATGAGTGATTGTATGGGTGAATGAGTGGATGTGTGTGTAGACCTAGGAATCAGTGAGTGCGTATGTAGTAACTGGTATTGGTGTGTCGATGGTTTCGAAAATGATAGTCTGTATTTTACAGTGGGTGTATCAAAGGTTATATTAGAGTGTGAGGAGCTGCATCAGATTTTCATGTGGATGATGTCATCAGTGATGTCATTTGAGATGTCATCAGTGATGTCATCAGTGATGTCACTGACCACGTCATGAATGATGTAATATGTGACGTCATGAGCAGTGTATTGCGGGGCGCGAGTTATAGTTAGCTGAACTAACTAGAACAGTGGAATTTCTATGGTTTTGTGCGAGTGAAATGTCCAGCTAACTATAACGCCCCTGAAACCTATAGTTTTTTCAGTGAATTTCAAAGGTTTTTTAAATGCTCATTTCTAACTATAACGTCTGTAAAACCTATGGTTTTTTCAGTGAATTTCAAAGGTTTTATAAATGCTAATTTCTAACTATAACGTCTGTAAAACCTATGGCTTTTTCAGTGAATTTCAAAGGTTTTTTAAATGCTAATTTCTAACTACAATGTCCCTAAAACCTATATTGTTTTTAACTAAATTTAAAAAAGACGTGCATACTTTTTGTAGTGAAAAACTAACTGTAACAGTAGTCTGTTATAAGTTATAATTTAACAATGTTTAAAACTTAATTAGCACTAATTAGCATATAAGTGTGGAAAAAGTGTGACGCAGCAGCTATGATACCTGACTTCGAACAACAGCATTCACAGTTCGATTCCCGGCTCCAGCGGCACGTTAGCCCACCACTATGTCACTGTGGGCAACACCTTGCTTAATCTTTCCGACGCCCCCGAGCGCCGGCACACCTTTCCAGGGGTAGCTTTACGCTTTACAAATGCTCGCTTTTTTAAATTTAAAACCATAGTGATGAGAAATATTATTATCACGTTTTTTTTTCTTCTATTCTGAAAGATTTTTTTTTTATGTCTTCTATTTAGAATTACAGCAATTAATAAATGTATTTACTCATGAGAATGGAAATGACATGGTTTTCCGGGTAACAGTTTGTAAGCTCTCCAACGTATGTACATATGAAGGACCTTATACGTGTTAGGATCGAAATCGAAACAATTTCCGCTTCACATTTTGTAACTTTTCCCAACACGTACACAAGTTAAACAGTTAAAACGTGAGCACGTGTCAACTGTAAAACGTGACATCTAAATGGGCGGAGCCGTATTTTCCTTCCATAGACTACTCAATAACCAAAAAGTATATAAACCACACCCGTTGATTGATTAGTTTCGTTTTTGCGAGTTATTTACGCGTCTCCATTCAGTGATGCAGGTGCTCTTTTCTAGAGTCGGATTCTTCTTTTGCGGCCACAAAACATAATCCTGAGTTGTAAGTTGTTTGATTATGGCATACTAGATATTTATAATACGTAGCTATTTGTCAATATTTAAACACTTGTATTTAGAAAAAAGTGTTATTGGTTGTTTTTGCCATTTATATGTAACGTCAGCAGCTTGTTTTCAGAAACAGACTGAATACAGCAAACATTGTTCCTGTTCTGGCTCCTTTGAGCTCATATAGTGTGACTTTGTATATTATAATATTGCCACTGTACTTGACCTCAGAAGTGTTGGTGACCCATCGGCGCGAAGACTAAAGATTCATATGTAACGTCAGCAGCTTCTAGTTTGTGGTCTATTTCCCCCTTTAGATGATATAGTGTGAGTATGTATATTATAATAACCACATATTATGATCTCAGAGGAGTTTGTGACCCGTCGGCGCGAAGACTAAAGATTTATATGTAACGTCAGCAGCTTCTGGTTTTTAGACTATTTCTCCCTTGAGGTCATATAGTGTGAGTATGTATATTGTAATATTAACATTTATACTGACCTCAGTGGAGTTTATGACCTGTCGACGCGAAGACTAAAGATTTATATTTAACGTCAGCACCTTCTCGTTCTTACTCTGTTTCTTCCTTGGGATCATATACTGTGAATATGTATATTATAATATTAACAGTCATTGTGATCTCAGAGCACTTTATGACCCGTTGGCGCAAAGATGAAAGATTTCGAAGTCCAGGAGAAAAGAAGCTCTGAACATACTCATCGCTGGAAAGTATTTCGTTATTGATCTTGTTTTGTATTGATGACTTCATTTTCATTTCCTTTTTGTGTGCCATCAGTGACACTGTGTATATTTCCACACAACAGGAATTGGAGGTTTGTCGCCGCCAGGAGTAAACCATCTGAAATACAGTTTACTGACCTTTATAACTTACTTGATCAGATATTTTTACAGTGACAATATTTTTGGAAATTGCAGTTTAAAAAAAATAGTTCCCATAGATACTTTCTTAGTGAATCCCTTTGATAAACCCTACATTTCTGAATGTTATTTTGCTATTTCTATTTTTGTCTGTTGCGGTTCCTATTCACCTTTTCCCTATAGAATATATACGACCAGCAGTGTATATTATTATACTACTATCCTATATATTCTTAAGGGAGTACGTGATTTGTTAGCGGAGCAGTGAGCGACCTGTAAGCACTACGACCGAACTTTCCCGAAATCTACAGAATAGAAATGATAAAAAATGATAAAGCGTACATTTCTATGTAATATAAAGTGATTTGTGTTTAACTGTTTTTTACTTGTTATTGTTCTTCTGACCTGAGATGATGTAGTGCGGGAGTGTTTCTTGTAGCACTTCTTTTCTATTTTATCTAAAAGTAACTCATGCCCTCTTATATTATCAAGAATATGGGGCAACACTTTTACAAACTATAGCAGGGTGTGGCCACGCTAAAGGGATATTTTATGAATTTCGTTTTTATTTGTCACCCCTTTGATATATACAGCTTCAGTTTCCGAAGAAAGTATATTTGTAATTGCTTAATAAAAACTATTTCAAACCTAGACTGAAATTTTTGCTGCGCAACCACAGCTCCCCGTCAGAAAAGTAAACACCACATTATAACTAAACAGTGCTCCTGGGAAGTATCCCACCTGCAAACTTAATAAAAAGAAGACCGCAACCCACTTTGTTATTTTCCCGCCGTGATTTGTACACCCCACGCCAATTATATAAATGGCCCTTAAAATATATAAAAAACAATTTTTACCTTCACAATCCCTCTCCACCACCTTGTGACCACTGTACAGAGTTAATAGTGTTCCTACCCTCCCCGCTACTACATTCTTTTCCCGTACTCCATTGAAGTGCGTCACAAAATGGTTCACAACAGTGAACCGTTCCCAGCCAATAATGAGCAAACTTGTACTCGGAACACTTTAGCCAATAAAATGTCCATGGTGTTCCGCAGAGGGGGAGGGAATTGCTGCCAACACTTCTACTTTCAATGGTTTACAGCCAATGAACATTAAGCTTGGAAGGTCCTGCTTGGAACACGTTACCCAATCAGATGTCCCTGATGCTCCGTGGAGGGAATGGCTGGCAACACTTCTACTTTCAATGGTTTACAACCAATGAACATTAAGCTTGCAAATGTCCTGCTTGGAACATGTCAGCCAATCAGATGTTCCTGCTACTCCGCGGACAGGGAGGAAATGGCTGGCAACACTTCTACTTTCAATGGTTCGCAGCCAATGAACATTAAGCTTGGGAAGGTCCTGCTTGGAACACGTCAGCCAATCAGATGTCCCTGCTACTCCGCGGACAGGGAGGAAATGGCTGGCAACACTTCTACTTTCAATGGTTCGCAGCCAATGAACATTAAACTTGGGAAGGTCCTGCTTGGAACACGTCAGCCAATCAGATGTCCCTGCTACTCCGCGGACGGGGAAGAAATGGCTGGCAACACTTCTACTTTCAATGGTTCGCAGCCAATGAACATTGAGCTCGTTGTTGGAACACCTCAGCCAATTAAACGTTAATTTTGTTACAGACACACGAACAGAACACGCCCTCCCACATAATATTAAATTTCATCTAAGAAAGTGACACTGTCCATGATAAAAGTGAACACCGCATTATAAGTAAACATTACTGCACATTATATTAAAGGAAGGCTGCAATACGGCGCATTGTTATTTTCCCGATCTGATTTACACAGCCTACTGAACATTGCCGCAATACTGCACATTCACACTACCTATGTGTGCACCCTACACACTGCTTGCCGCAATAAGGCGCATTGTTTTCCTGACAGGATTTCCAGAGCCTACGCAACCTTGCCGCAATACCGTGCACCGTTGTTCTGCGGATGTGATTTTCACGGCCTACGCAACATTCAAACTCCCTGCCTCTGCACCGTACAGACTGCTTAAACTAAGACCACAGTGCACCGTACAGACTGCTTAAACTAAGACCACAGTGTTCCTACTATACCCTCTGATACAATTTTTCTCTTTTGTTTCGCCCTACGCCTTTCAACTCAGTCACAAAATGGCTGCCAACACTTCCTAGTTTGCAACAGTTCGCAACCAATGAGCCGCACGCTCGTGCTCGTAACGCCTCAGCCAATCAGATGTCAGAATTCTCAAATATCGATATCTGTAAATTTTGATATTTCTCTAAAACTACTGAACGGACTTACCCCATTTAAACAAAAGCGTGCTTTCTGGACCAAGACCTTTCTCTGTGCCAAATTTGGCGTAATTCCATTCAGCAGTTTGACCTGTAGCCTTGTCTAAAGTTTCCTATGGAAATTGCATGGAGAAAATGCGTTTTGGGACCCCCGCTTTTTCTTAGCCCCCCCTTGACAAATCACCCCCAAACTTTCAAGATAGGAACTGATCTGAAAAGAGGAACTTTTTGGAAAATTTCGTAAAGATTCTTCAAACGACGCCAAAGTTATAAGCACATCAAAAAATGCTTTTCCTATGGAAACTAGGTTCTAACTATAACTATCTACTTGCGACCGCCAGTAGATAATATATATATATACATATATATATATATATATATATTCACTGAAAAAACCATAGGTTTCAGGGACGTTATAGTTAGGTGGACATTTCACTCGTACAAAACCATAGAAATTCCACCGTTATAGTTAGTTCAGTTAACTATAACTCGCGCCCCCGCAATGCACTGCTCATGACGTCACATATTACATCATTCATGGCATGGTCAGTGACATCACTGATGACATCACTGATGACATCTCAAATGACATCACTGATGACATCACTGATAACATCATCCAGTGATTGTGTGTTTCTGTAAAGTTTAAATATGTTTTATATATATGGCAAGGTATATTGAAGAATGAGTGGGTGTATAAGTGTCTGGATGGAGGATTTAGGAGGTATGTAACTGATTGTATAAGTGACTGATTAAACGTGTCTTACTGAATGCATGGGTTAGTGACTAAACTGTGTGAATGTCTGTATCAGTCTGTCTGTTGTTGTATAAGCTGCTACATGGGTTGGTCAGTAGCTACATTAGTGTCTATATGGGTTATTTATTGTTTGCTTGAGTATTTGTATGGGGGACTGAGTTTGTGTGTGGGTGGGTTAGAGGTGTGTGACTGTGCATAGATGTGTGAGTGATTGATTCACTGGGTGTATGGGTTCAAGAGTGCATGTGGAAACAGCTGTATGGGTGGGTGAGTGTGTGTATGGGTGTGTTGGTGAGTGAATGAATGTCTCAGTGTTACAAATGTGAGTAACTACATATGTAAAAGGCAGTATATGTGAGTGATGGTGTATATAAATAACTATATGTGAGACTGAGTGATTGTAAGAGTGGCATGTATGGATGAGTCTGTACTTGTTTCAGTGATTACATAAGAGAGTAACTATGCGTTACTGTCTGTATGAATTAGTGAGGTGGTGTGTGTATAACTGTTTAGGTGAGTAAATGGGAGTGTGATTTATTCTTTGCATGACTGACTAGGTGTGTGAGTAACTCCATGTGTGAGTGTCTGAATAGGTGTATGAGTGCATATGATAGTGTTGTATTGATAAGTGACTGCATGTATAAGTGATTGTATAGGTGAATGAGTGGATGTGTGTGCAGACCTAGGAATCAGTGAGTGAGTATGTAGTAACTGGTATTGGTGTGTGGATGGTTTCAAAAATGGTAGTGTGTATTTTACAGTGGGTGTATTAAAGGTTATATTAGGGTGTGATGAGGTGCATCAGATTATCACGTGGATGATGTCATCAGTGATGTCATCAGTGATGTCATTTGAGATGTCATCAGTGATGTCAGTGACCATGCCATGAATGATGTAATATGTGACGTCATGAGCAGTGCATTGCGGGGGCGTGAGTTATAGTTAACTGAACTAACTATAACGGTGGAATTTCTATGGTTTTGTACGAGTGAAATGTCCACCTAACTATAATGTTCCTGAAACCTATGGTTTTTTCAGTGAATTTCAAAGGTTTTTTAAATGCTAATTTCTAACTATAACGTCCCTGAAACCTATAGTTTTTTCAGTGAATTTCTAAGGTTTTTTAAATGCTAATTTCTAACTATAACGTGCCTGAAACCTATGGTTTTTTCAGTGAATTTCAAACGTTTTTTAAATACTAATTTCTAATTATAATGTTCATTAAACCTATGGTTTTTTCAGTGATTTAAAATTATCATTAAATTCTCAACCTAGTGAAAACAGCCGATATCGCCAGTTTTCCAACAATAGCTTCCGCAAAAAAATTTGCCACAAATGAGAGCGACAACTAGCGCTAATAATATGCAGAGTTGGCGTTCCCGTGCAAAAATAACACGAAAAAAACACTTCCCGATATTGTCAACGAGCAGCCAAATCTGGGGTGCGATCCAAAAACAGGCGATAATCTGCGTTAGCAGTAAGAGTTTAACATCTGCCTTTTACTGGTGTAAAGCAGGACTGCCTACAGTGTGAAAGGGAGCCCAGCCCATAACCACATCTAAAGACCAACACATGTCATAGAGCTACTGACCATGCAGCTCCGACACCCAAGAAGGCCTCAACACCCACTGCCATCACCCTCAGGACCTCCCCCCCGGACCACCCCCCTCCCTACTACCACCGAGGCAGCGCAGAACAGGACAGCGGGCCCTCCAAAAACAGCATGGTCCCTCAGCCACACAATAGCTGAATGTTGGGAGATGTGGCAACCAAGTATGTGTGAAGGACGCAAGTCACCCATCAATAAAAAGGCACACAATACCAAGTGTAGCGGTGATGTGGTGGACAGACCTCACTATGCAGAGCCCACACCTCTCCATGTCGACATATACTGCTGGTGCTTGTAGTGTTGTGGACAATAGACGCAACCATGTTACCTCAGGTAGTGGGGAAGATCTCGGTCATGTAGCTGTGTTGTCCCCCCCTGGAAGCGGAAGTGGAGTGGGCTGGTCCAACGTACCCCACTCCAGCGTAGGAGTATGAATAAATAGGCTGGGGCTCTGGGCGTGGTTCACTTGTGGGAAGGCCAAAGCGTCTGCCAGGGCGGCAGCCCTCACCCTGCCATGAGGCCTCCGCCATGACCGCCGGCCTCCTCAACACAGACCCCCTGCAAACCCAGCAGCAGAGCACCACAGACTTATGTCTGTACAGACTACTGCCTTCGATCTACACTGCGGACAGCAGGGCTCACAAATCAGATCGAGTCCCGATTGCAGATGATGCAGTCCAGTAGGCAAGAGACATTGCTCCCAGTGCGGCCCGCCCGGACCACGCATCATCACAGGCTGCGCACACGCTGAGTGCTTCAGGTGCCACCAACTCAGTGCACCCCAAGTCATCGCCACGTAGCCTTATTAAGGCAGAATTCATTAGACAAAAGACATTGCTACCAGTGTGGCCCGGCCGGACAACGCATCATCGCAGGCTGCGCACACGCTGAGTGCTTCAGGTGCCACTAACTCAGTGCATCACAAGTCAACGCCACGTGGACTTATTAAGACAGAATTCATTAGGCAAAAGACATTGCTACCAGTGCGGCCCGCCCGGACCACGCATCATCGCAGGCTCCACACACGCTGGTTGCTTCAGGTGACACTAACTGTACAGCTCAACTCAACGCCACGTGGCTGTGGGCCCTTGCTGACCGCTGCCTCCCGCCTACACTGCGGTCATCAGGGCTCACATTTAAAATTGACTCTTGATTCATTAATTGCAGAGTCCAGTAGGCAACTAAGTATTACGTCCCTAAAACCTACATAATATCCTTTTAGTATCCTTGCTTCCAGAACTTATTTTATATCAGTTATAGCTTTAGTACAATGACCAACTTCATCTTGCAAGTCCAAAGGAACACTGAATGGCAGTCTACACTGCGGACAGCAGAGCTCACAATTTGAATTCAGTCTTGATTTATAATTGCAGGCAGAATTGTACTCTATGTCCTCGAATTTTGTCAAGAGGAAGTGACAAAAAGCATTCCTTGATGTCTGTGCTGACTACTGCCTTCGATCTACACTGCAGTCAGCAGGGCTCACAATTCAGATCGAGTCGCGATTGCAGATGACGCAGTCCAGTAGGCAAGAGACATTGCATCATCGCTGGCTGCGCACATGCTGAGTGCCACACCTACCACTAACTCTATGCAGCTCAAGTGAACGCCACATGGCTGTGGACTCTTCCTGACCACTGCCTCCGGCCTACACTGCGGTCAGCAGTGCTCACAATTCAGATCGAGTCGCGATTGCAGATGACGCAGTCCAGTAGGCAAGAGACATTGCATCATCGCTGGCTGCGCACACGCTGAGCGCCACACCTACCACTAACTGTATGCAGCTCAAGTCAACGCCACGTGGCTGTAGGCCCTTCCTGACCGCTGCCTCCGGCCTACACTGTGCTCAGCAGGGCACACAATTCAAATTCAGTCTTCATTCATTAATTTCAGAGTCCAGTAGGCAACTAACTATAACGTCCCTGAAACTTACATATTTCGACAGTGTATTCCATAAATGTTTCATCTTTTGTTCCATACACCTACACTGCGGTTAGCAGAGCTCACAATTTAAATTGAGACATGATTTATTTATTGCAGACAGAATTGTACTCTATGTCCTCGAATTTTGTAAACAGGAAGTGACTAAAAGCATTCTTCAATGTCTGTGCTGACTACTGCCTTTGATCTACACTGCGGATAGCAGGGCTCATAATTCACATCGAGTCGCGATTGCAGATGACTCAGTCCAGTAGGCAACAGAAATTGCTCCCAGTGCGGCTCGCCCGCACCACGCATCATCGCTGGCTACGCACATGCTGAATGTTTCTGATGCCCCTATCTCAGTGCAGCACAACTCATGGACCCTTTATGATACAATGTTTTGTGTATAATTTCACATCTGCTGCCCCTACCTCAGTGTACCACAAGTCATGGACCCTTTACGAAACAATCTTGTGTGTATTATTTCACATATGTTGCCCCTACCTTAGTGCAGCACAAATCATTGACCCTTTATGATTGAATCTATGTGTCTGATCCAATGATTACTGTTGTACTTGTTGCCAGCACCAACATTCCCGGAGGGCTGGCTTACACTCACCCCACACGCATCCAGCACTGACGTCACTGGACATGTGACCCTGGTAATAAAAATGAGTCGAGCACACGTGCCCGTACCCAGTTCCACTATCTATCTGTGTCCGTGTGTTCATTATGTATGCAAGATGCCACCCCTGGGCCCTATCACATTACATTGTGCTGTGGACAGCGTATGCAACCATGTTACCTCTGGGAAAACTTCGGTTATGTAACTTTCTCTCGGTCATTGTACAAGTACGTACGTAGAGACTGGATCATTAGAGTACTACAAGGAGAATGTATAGTGAATTTATAAGTGCTTGGGATTGGCGGAGTAATTCTATAAGTACATATGTTGGCGCAGCCTAACCCCGAACACAATCTTGGCTCTAATTGGCTGCCCTCCATGTGCCAAAAACTGAAACTTAAACTTTCCATGGCCCTGTAATGCTACAGCTGCAACACTCCACTGAATGTGCAATAAACATTCATATCCACACAGATGTGTCATGTCCACCATCTTTCATGTGTGGAACTATGGATGAATGTAGGGTCAGTGATTCCCCGTACCTTCCATGTTGGCCATGTTGTGGGACTTGGCTCACAGAGTTACACATTGGCGCTTGCGACCCGGGTGACGTCAGCACTACAAGAAGGGACACCCGCATCAGTTGATTCCTCATACAGCCCAGGACGGAGCCACACCCATAGCTCCGGAGTCATTCTTCACAGCCTCACGCAGGACTGGCATACGCCAGGCCAGCCCACTCCGCTTACGCTTACAGGGAAGGACAACAACGCTACATGGCCCATATTTTCATTGCAGTGATCTGCTGGTCACACCCTAGTTGTCAGTACGCCACAGCTACTCCCTCACGGCTAGTATACACCCACACCACACCCATCCAGCACACGTGTCACAGGACACGTGACCCTGCCAATAAAAAAGACCGGGCGCACGTGCTTGACGCCATTTCAGAGTTGCTCGCACCGGATACACTGCGGCCGGCACAGGCACACCGGCACGGGACGGTGACTTTCGGTCCACTGAGGTATGGGTACCATAACTGCTGAGCGGGTGTGCAGCCTGCGGTAATGGCCCGTCCCGGCGGTCTGGACAGCTCAGGTTTTGTGTGCCCTGCTGGACTGCAGTGTAGGCCTGAGCCATCAGACAGCGCAGGCCTACCGCCACGTGGCATCGCCTCGCTGGTCACAGAGTTATTGGCACCGCAAGGGCTGAGCGGGTGTGCAGCCTGCGATGAAAAGCCCGGTGCACTGGTATGTCCTCTGCCATGGCGAAATCAAGACCCAGCACCAAATGTGAGACCTGGTGGCCTGCGGAGCGGGGCTGCATGACATGCAGGGTGCGGTGTCCGCTGGCCCAGGGCTTGCAGCGGCACGTGGTTGGCCCTCTTTTCTACACGCAGGTTGCGAAAGGTGAGCAGAGAGGCTTGTTAGCGCAGCGGCGGGCAGTCACCTCCGGGCAGTGGGAGTGGATGGGCTGCAGCAGCCTGGGTGCGCAGCGGTGGACAGTCACCTCCGGGCAGTGGGAGTGGATGGGGTGCAGCAGCCTGGGGTCGCAGCAGTGGGCAGACACCTCTGGGCAGTGGAAGTGGATGGGGTGCAGCAGCCTGGGTGCACAAAGGCGGGACAGAGAATTAGGCGTGTGCAGTTGTATGTACTCTGCCATTACTGATTCCATACTATGTTTCAGATGAGTAAGCTTGAGGGCTCCACTATGTCCCGGCACGTGGTTGGAGACACACCGGTGACGGAAAGGTGAGCTGTGAGGGTTTTGTCCACAGTGTCGGCACTCACTGTCCCTCTCCATCTCTTCCTTTCTCTCCCTCACACTCTTTCTCTCTCCCTTCCTCTCTCTCACTCTATCTCTCCCTCTCTCTCACACTGTTTTTTTCTTTCTCTCTCTCTCTCTCTACCTCTCTCTTTCTCTCTCTCTCTCTCTCTCTCTCACTCTTCCTCTGTTTCTCTCTTCCTCTTTC
This sequence comes from Calotriton arnoldi, assembly GCA_963921515.1. Lineage (NCBI taxonomy): Eukaryota > Metazoa > Chordata > Amphibia > Caudata > Salamandridae > Calotriton > Calotriton arnoldi. The sequence continues at coordinate 1,249,123 of CAWUFW010002154.1, read as the reverse complement.
TCACACTGTTTCTCTCTTTCTCTCTCTCTTCCTCTCTCTCACTGTTTCTCTCTCTCTTCCTCTCTCTCTCACTCTTTCTCTCTTTCTCTCTGTCTACCTCTCACTCTTTCTTTCTTACTCTCTTCCTCTCTCTCTCTCCTTTGATGGACGCATGATGCACAATCTTATCTTGCTTTTTGTCTAGCAGGCTGTGATTCACAGATTGACGACCCTCCCCCGACACGGACCTCCCGCCACGAGGCGATGACTTCAGTTCCACTGAGATAGTGCCACCAGAGCTGAGCGCGTGTGCAGCCTGCGATGATGCGTGGCCATCCTGCAATCAACAGCCGCTCTGAATTGTGAGCTCGGCTTGACCGCGTGTACGCAATGCCTGAGGAGGTTGCTTCAGCACGTGGTAGACCCTCTTAGACACACGCCGGTGGCGGAAGGTGAGCAGAGAGCCTTGTTTCCGCAGCAGCGAGCAGTCACCTCTGGGCGGTGGGAGTGGATAGTGTGCAGCACCCTGGGTGCACAAGAGCGGGCAGACACCTCCGAGCAGTGGAAGTGGATGGGGTGCAGCAGCCTTGGTGCACAGGAGCAGGCAGACACCTCTAGGCAGTGGGACTGGATGGGGTGCACCAGCCAGGGTGCACAGCAGCGGGCAGACACCTCTGGGCAGTGGGAGTGGATGGGATACAGCAGCCTAGGTGCGCAGAGGCAGGCAGACACCTCTGGGTGACGGGAGTCGATGGGGTGCAGCAGCCTGGGTGCGCAGGGGCGAAACAGAGAATTAGGCATGTGCAGTTGTATGTACTCTGCCATTACTGATTCTATACTATGTTTCAGATGACTAAACTTGAAGACTCCACTATGTCCCGGCATGTGGTTGGAGACACACCGGTGGCAGAAAGGTGAGCTGTAAGGATTTTCTCCACAGTGTCAACACTCACTCTCCCTCTCCATCTCTTCCTTTCTGTCACTCAAACTCTTTCTCTCTCTCTCACTCTGTATCTCTTCCTTTCTCTCTCTCACACTCTTTCTCTCTTTCTATGTCTCTTCCTCTCTCTCTCTCTCTCATTCTTTCTTTCTCTCTCTCTTCCTCTCTGTCTCACTCTTTCTCTCTCTCTCTACCTCTCTCTCACACTGTTTCTCTCTTTATCTCTCACTTCCTTGTATCTCACTCTTTCTCTCTTTCTCTATCTCTTGCTATCTCTCTCACTCTTTCTCTCTTTCTCTGTCTTCCTCTCTGTCTCACTCTTTCTTTCTCTGTCTCTTCCTCTCTCTCACTCTTTCTCTCTTTCTCTCTCTCTCTCCTTTCATGGACGCATGACGCACAATCTTATCTTTCTTTTTGTCTTGCAGGCTGTGATTCACAAATTGTCGAGGGATGACACGCCATACCTGTACCTACTTTTATTTTTTTGTTTTGTTTAAATAAAATGTTTTATATGTAAATCCATAGATGACTGAGATTCTTATTTGTCCAACCTCACATGCATCTTCTTTACTATAATTGTGTGACATCAGCCAATTTGTTACGTTCCAGATTTCCTAACGTTGCTGTCACATTTGTTTGTGTGGGGGGAGGTGAGGGTGGGATGGCGGACAAGGGGCTGGTGGCGGGGGTGGCGGAGCAGTGTTGGGTGTCCGAGCTGCATGATCGTTGGCTCCACTGCATCTGTTGTCATTCACGTATGGCTCTGGGTGGGCTCCCTTTCATATTGCAGCTCAGAGCAGGTGTAAACTTTCTGCTACTAATGCACCTTATCGCCTGTTTTGTACTCTCTTCAATGATCTTGCTGGTGGTTGAGACACTTGCGAAGTGATGTGTTCGCTGCTTTTTGCACGAGAACGCCTACTCTACATCTCATTAGCAATATTTGCAGGACTCATCCGTGACGATGTTTTTTTGAGGCTGCTATCGCTGGTAAACTGGTGATATGAGCTGTTTGCTCCAGCTTGTGAATGGTGCGTTAAATTTATCACCATTTTGGTTGCGATAAAGTGCCGTTAACTCGGCGATATGTCCTTGAGAATATACCCCTCGGTGTTTGAAAGACTTAAGAAGTACTCGAGTGCCGCGCTGAGAGCCGCGCACCCATCGCTTTCACAAGTTTGCTATGACAGGGCGGGAGAGAGCGAGGGAGAGAGACGGAGTGAGATAGCACAAGCAGCGCAAGGCCGCACAGGCACCTGGCTCCACATACCAACATGTGTGTGTGCATCGCCATCCGTGCACAGGTAATTCCCCCACAATGCAGCCCACACACATATCAATCACAGAACATCAGCAATGAAGGCGATGTGGTACAAAACTCCCCTCATACGGGTTCTGTGTCCGGTGTGTGTGGCGGGGTGATGGCTGTATAGCTGTGTGCCCCTGACACATCAGACTGCGTAGGTGATGGGGCTGCATCATATGTCGTCCAGCACCTATGCAAAAACAATGTCTGGCTCACAGAGGCAGAGCTTGCCAAAGGGATACATCCCTGCACATAACACACCTTCTTAATATCTAATTTACCTTCCTAGTTGGTATGCAGATTTCAAATGTCACAAACACATGCAATTCTTTTCTTGTCACACAGTACATGTAATGCACCGCTTTCATCAAGAATGGAACCAGTAATGGCACAATTTCCCTGTTGCTCCACACATAAATCCATGTAAAGAACAAATCAGAATAGTTCCTTATTTTTTTAGATTGCAAAACCTCTCTTTATTGCTTATTTTTGAACTTTCCATATAAACTGTTTTGTTAAGGACACATACAGGTGAAAAGTACAAGGTATTGTATCAACACTTTCTAGAATATTCTACGACACGTGCAGGTTAAAAGTTCATCATTTTTTTAAACCTACCGATATTTTTTTTTGCAACATTTTCTCCAACATTTAACGGCACGTGGAGGTCAAAGTTCACCATTCTTTCAAGTTTGAACTACACCTTCCAAATACAATTAGCAGGTGTGGTTGAGCTGAGCAAATTTCATCCTATAATATGTACTCCACGTATAAACTGCTTTTTTATTAACCAATCACAAAGATGCTTTTCATCAAAACTAATATACACCCTACATTTTAGGACACAATACATTGTATCTCCCAATCCGTTAACGTTTTGTATGTAAAAAAAAAGTAGTTCCCCATGTTTAAACATATCTCTTATTCTACGAACGGACTGCATGAGCTACAGACATTTATCCATATCTTCTAGCCATACCTTCAAAATGCTAGTGTGGATTGTAGGACATAGCTATGTTTTCTGGTACAAGAGGTATGCAGAACAGAGACGTATTGACTTAGACCTAGGTTTACAAAATGTGCACATTAAATGGTTTGCACATAGAGGATTGAAGTGGCACCAATTGCTCCCTTTGGTTAAAACCTGTTTGCATCTCCAACACCCTGATCTCATGATTGTGCACTGTGGTGGTAACGACCTAGGCACATTGACTGGGTAGGTTTGGAAATGCTTATGAAGGACACCTTTGGACAATTGATGTTACTTTTGCCTCAAACTGTCTTTGTATATTCCAATATATGCCAAAGACAGAAGTGGAAATGGTCAAACCAATTTTGTCATAAGATTGAAAAATCTAGGAAGAATGTCAAAAAGCTGTGTCTGCATACCTCAGAGACCATAGAATGGGGTCGATTTACAACAACAACATACGTTTTGATATCGCTGATATCTACAGAAGTGATGGAGTACACTTCACAGATGAGGGAAACCGAATTTTCCTGATTAATCTGAAGCTGTGCATTCGCACTTACATATAGCTCCAACTAATAAACAGAAGGGCTTTTTTTAGAGCCACCTTATATTCCTAATTTCGGCTCACAGAGTGTCAGCTGCGATTCGGCTAGCAGAGGGACACCTGCGGGCCGTCGGGCAGGCTGGCAGAGGAAGAGCTACGGCCCATGGGCTCCGCTCGCAGAGGGAGACCTACGAGCCGTTGGCTCACAAAAACACAGCACCGTACCGGCTCCCAGAGGGAGAGCTGTGGCCTGACTCGCAGAGGGAGACCAATGGACCAACAGGCCTGCTAGCAGACACACAGCTATCAGTTAACGGGCTGGCTCGCAGAGATACAGCTGCGAGCCCTCCGCGCTGCAACCCAACGGGCTAACTCGCAGAGGGAGAGTAACGGGCCGACGGGCCTGCTAGCACAGACACAGCTACGAGCTAACGAGGTGGCTCACAGAGGTAGAGCTGCGGCCCCACGGCTCACAGACACAGAGCTGCGAGCCGACGTACTGGCTTCTAAAGGCATAGCCGCGAGCTGATGATGTGGGGAGAGGGAGCGTAAAAGGAGTATCTCGCACAGACAGACCTGCGGGATATTTTCAGTATTGCCTCGCAGAGGTAGAATTACGGATCCGATGCCTTTTAGAGGGAGAGATGCGAGCTGACGGACTGAGTCACAAAATGGCTCACAGCTCGCAGTCGCAGAGCTGCGAGCCGACGGACTCGCTTCTAAAGGCATAGCCACGAGCTGGTGAAGTGGGGAGAGGGACCGTGAAAGGGGTATCTCGCACAGACAGAGCTGCGGTATATTTTTAGTGTTGCCTCGCAGAGGTAGAACTACGGACCTGATGCCTTGTAGAGGGAGAGTTGTGAGCTGACGGACTGAATCACAAAATGGCTGCCAACACTTCCTAGTTTCAACAGTTCGCAGCCAATCAGCCGCAAGCTCGTGCTCGTAAAGGCTCAGCCAATCAGATGTCAGAATTCTAAAATATCGATATCTGGAAAATTTGATATTTCTCCTAAACTACTGAACAGATTTACCCAATTTAAAAAAAAGCGTGATTTCTGGACCAAGACCTTTCTCTGTGCCAAATTTGGCGTAATTCCGTTCAGCAGTTTGACCTGTAGCCTTGTCTAAAGTTTCCTATGGAAATTGCATGGAGAAAACACGTTTTGGGACCCCCCTTTTTCTTAGCCCCCTTGACAAATCCCCCCAAACTTTTAGGATAGCAGCTGACCTGAAAAGAGGAACTTTTTGGAAAATTTCGTAAAGATTCGTCAAACGACGCCAAAGTTATAAGCACATCAAAAAATGTTTTTCCTATGGAAACGTGGTCCTAACTATAACTACCTACTGGCGACCGCCAGTAGGTAATATATATATTTATATATATATACTGACGGACTGAATCACAAAATGGCTGCCAACACTTCCTAGTTTCAACAGTTCGCAGCCAATCAGCCGCAAGCTCGTGCTCGTAACGCTTGAGCCAATCAGATGGCAGAATTCTTAAATATCGATATCTGGAAATTTTGATATTTCTCTAAAACTACTGAACGGATTTACCCGATTTAAACAAAAGCGTGCTTTCTGGACCAAGACCTTTCTCTGTGCCAAATTTGGCGTAATTCCGTTCAGCAGTTTGACCTGTAGCCTTGTCTAAAGTTTCCTATGGAAATTGCGTGGAGAAAACACGTTTTGGGACCCCCTTTTTCTTAGCCCCCCTTGACGAATCCCCCAAACTTTTAGGATAGCAGCTGACCTGCAAAGAAGAACTTTTTGGAAAAATTTCGTAAAGATTCGTCAAACAACGCCAAAGTTATAAGCACATCAAAAAATGCTTTTCCTATGGAAACATGGTCCTAACTATAACTACCTACTGGCGACCGCCAGTAGGTAATATATATATATATATATATATATATATTCACTGAAAAAACCATAGGTTTCAGGCACGTTATAGTTAGAAATTAGCATTTAAAAAACCTTAGAAATTCACTGAAAAAACCATAGGTTTCAGGGACGTTATCGTTTGTTGGACATTTCACTCGTACAAAACCATAGAAATTCCCCCGTTATAGTTAGTTCAGCTAACTATAACTCGCGCCTCCGCAATGCACTGCTGATGACGTCACATATTACATCATTCATGACATGGTCAGTGACATCACTGATGACATCACGGATTACATCTCAAATGACATCACTGATGACATCACTGATTACATCATCCAGTGACTGTGTGTTTCTGAAAACTTTAAATGTGTTTTATATATATGCCAAGGTTTATTGAAGAATGAGAGGGTGTATAAGTGTCTGGATGAAGGATTTAGTAGGTGCGTGACTGACTGTATAAGTGAGTGATTAAATGTGTCTTACTGAATGCATGGGTTAGTGACTAAACTGTCTGAATGTGTGTATCAGTATGTCTGTTGATGTGTAAGCTGCTGCATGTGTTGGGCAGTAGCTACATGAGTGTCTATATGGATTATTGATTGGTTGCCTGAGTATTTGTATGGGAGACTGAGTGTGTGTGTGGGTGGGTGGGAGGTGTGTGACTCTGTGCATAGATGTTGGAGTGGTTGATTCACTGGGTGTATGGGTTCAAGAGTGCTTGTAGAAACAGCTGTATGGGCGGGTGAGTGTGTGTATGGGTGTGTTGGTGAGAGATTGGATGTCTCAGTGTACATGTCCAAGTAACTACATATGTAAAAGGCAGTGTATGTGAGAGTTGGAGTATATAAATGACTATACGTGAGAGTCAGTGATTGTGAGAGTGGCTGTATGGATGAGTGTGTACTTGTATCAGTGATTGTATAAGAGAGTAAGTATGTGTTAGTATATGTTTGAATAAGTGAGGTGGTATGTGTATAACTGTATAGGTGAGGAAATGAGAGTGTGATTGATTCTTTGCATGACTGACTAGGTGTGTGAGTAACTCCATGGATGAGTGGCGGTGTGTGAGTGTCTGTATAGGCGTATGAGTGCATATGATAGTGTTGTATTGATGAGTGACTGTATGTATGAGTTATTTTATGGGTGAATGAGTGGATGTGTGTGTAGACCTAGGAATCAGTGAGTGCATATGTAGTAACTGGTATTGGTGTGTCGATGGTTTCGAGAATGGTAATCTGTATTTTACAGTGGGTGTATCAAAGGTTATATTAGAGTGTGAGGAGGTGCATCAGATTTGTGGATGATGTCATCAGTGATGTCATTTGAGATGTCATCAGTGATGTCATCAGTGATGTCACTGACCATGTCATGAATGATGTAATATGTGACGTAATCAGCAGAGCATTGCGGGGGCGCGAGTTATAGTTAGCTGAACTAACTATAACGGGGGAATTTCTATGGTTTTGTACGAGTGAAATGTCCAACTAACTATAACGTCCCTGAAACCTATGGTTTTTTCAGTGAATTTCTAAGGTTTTTTAAATGCTAATTTCTAACTATAACGTTCCTGAAACCTATGTTTTTTTCAGTGAATTTCAATGGTTTTTTAAATGCTAATTCCTAACTATAACGTGCCTGAAACCTATGGTTTTTTCAGTGAATTTAAATGGTTTTTTAGATGCTAATTTCTAACTATGCCTACAAAGTTAGGACATGTGAAGAAAGAGGAAGAAAAGCGCAGAAGCAAGACAAATGCAGAAAGAGGCAACAGAAGTCCAGAAAGACGAAGAAAAGTGCAGGAAGAAGCAAGAGATGTGCAGAAAGAACCAACAGAGGAGCAGACAGTCCTCCTGTGCCCCCAACTTTTTACTGACGGGTACTGGTGGTAACTGACTCTAAATAACCAGGACCGGAGCCAGTGCTATGCTAAAAGACACTTAGAATACAGTGAAAACACCTACATACACTAGGGAACACTATGCGTTGGGGTACCTCTGTAATTAGCATGACCTCCTCTGTATTTGCCATGAGTTAGTGCCTGGGTCATTGCATGAGTACATGAGTAGTGACTGGATGATTAGAGTACTGCAAGGACAGTGCATGTTGAACTTATAACTGCCTGGGTTTTGGCGGAGTGATTGGATAAGTACATGGTGCGCACTGAGTGATTGGAGGAGTGCATGGGTAGTGACAGGGCGATGGCTGGACTGCATGGGTACTGCTCAGGGTATTGCAGCAGTGCATGAGTTAGTGCATGGGTCATTGCATGAGTGCATGGGTAGTGACTGGATGATTAGAGTGCTGCAAGGAGAGTGCATGGTGAATTTATAAGTGCTTGGGTTTTGGTGGAGTGATTGCATAAGTGCACACATGTCACATCAGGCCCCGCCCCCTCCCTTCACCACTGAGAAAACGCGCCCCCTGGCGGGTTTTATGTTGGGGGATTAATTCCCCTTGAATCCTGAGGGTCCCTGGGGGCCAACGAGCCCACCAGGTACCTCCAGTAAGCGCCACAGAGCTGCGTTGCAGAGAGGTGGTCAGAGGCCACGCCCCTTTTTATACCTCTCTGCAACGCAACTCTGTGGCGCTTACTGGACATACCTGATGGGCTAGTTGGCCCCCCTGGGACCCTCAGGATTCAAGGGGACGTAATTCCCCAACTTAAAACACGCCACAGGGCGCGTTTGCACACTTGTCACATCAGGCCATGCCCCCTCCCTGCACCACTGTGCAAACGCACCCCCTGGTGCGTTGTAAATTGGGGGATTAAGTCCCCTTGAGTCCTGAGGGTCCCTGGGGGCCAACTAGCCCATCACCTACCTCCAGTAAGCGCCACAGAGCTGCGTTGCAGAGTGGTGTAAAAAGGGGGCGTGGCCTTGGACCACCTCTCTGCAACGCAGTTCCCTGGCGCTTACTGGAGGTACCTGGTGGGCTAGTTGGCCCCCAGGGACCCTCAGGATTCAAGGGGGCTTAATCCCCCAACTTAAAACGTGCCACAGGGCGCGTTTGCACACTTGTCACATTAGGCCACCCCCCCTCCCTGCACCACTGTGCAAACGCGCCCCCTGGAGCGTTGTAAATTGGGGGATTAAATCCCCTTGAGTCCTGAGGGTCCCTGGGGGCCAACTAGCCCACCAGCTACCTCCAGTAAGCGCCACAGAGCTGCGTTGCAGAGAGGTGTAAAAAGGGGTGTGGCCTCTGAACACCTCTCTGCAACGCAGCTCCCCGGCGCATACTGGAGGTACCTGGTGGGCTAGTTTGCCCACAGGGACCCTCAGGATTGAAGGGGACTTAATCCCCCAATTTACAATGTGCCAGGGGGTGCGTTTGCACACTTGCTATGTCAGGCCCCGCCCCCTCCCTGCACTACTGTGCAAATGCGCCCCCTGGCGTGTTGTAAATTGGGGGATTAATTCCCCTTGAGTCCTGAGGGTTCCTGAGGGCCAACTAGCCCACCAGGTACCTCCAGAAAGCACCACAGAGCTGCGTTGCAGAGAGGTGTAAAAAGGGGCGTAGCCTCTGAACACCTCTCTGCAACGCAGCTCCCTGGCGCATACTGGAGGTACCTGGTGGGCTAGTTTGCACCAAGGGACCCTCAGGATTGAAGGGGACTTAATCCCCCAATTTACAATGTGCCAGGGGGTGCGTTTGCACACTTTCTATGTCAGGCCCCGCCCCCTCCCTGCACCACTGTGCAAACGTGCCCCCTGGTGCGTTGTAAATTGGGGGATTAATTCCCTTGAGTCCTGAGGGTCCCTGAGGGACAACTACCCCACCAGGTACCTCCAGTAAGCGCCAGAGAGCGCGTTGAAGAGAGAGGTGTAAAATGGGGCATGGCCTCTGAACACCTCTCTGCAACGCAGCTCCCTGGCGCATACTGGAGGTACCTGGTGGGCTAGTTGGCCCCCAGGGACCCTCAGTATTCAAGGGGAATTAATTCCCCAACTTAAAACGCGCCAGGGGGCGCGTTTGCTGAGTGCTGCAGGGAGAGGGCGGGGCCTAGCCGCGATGCCGGCTTTAAAAAAAAAAAAAAATTGAACATGGGGCTGTGTGGCCCCCCTTCTCTTGCCTTTTATTTGGGCCCTGGGGACCCCATACCCCAGGGCCTGACCCCTTTTTTTTTTTTTTTATGTAAACGGGAGGGGGGCCGCATGGGCACCCCTCCCGTGGCCAATTTCGGCCCCGGGGACCCCATCCCCCGGGGCATGGCCACATATCATTTTTTTAAAGGAGGGGGGCTGCGTGGCCCACCCTCCTGAGGCCTCTATTGGCCCTGGGGACCCCATCCCCCGGGGCCGGCCTTTATTTATTTATTTTTTTATTTGGGGGAGGGGGGCCGCGTGAAATGCCACATCACTAATGACATCACTGATGACATCTCAAATGACATCGCTGATGACATCATCCACTTAATATCTGATGCACCTCTTCACACCCTAATATAACCTTTGTTACACCCACTCTAAAATATAGACTACCATTCGCGAAACCATAGACACACCAATACCAGTTAGTACATACCCACTCACTGATTCATTGGTGTACACACATCCACTCACTCACCCATACAGTCACTTATTCACGCAGTCACTCATCTATACAGCCACTGATATATGCAATACTATACCCATACAGACACTCACACACTGCCACTCACCCATAGAGTTACTCACACACCTAGTCAGTCACGCAAAGAATCAATCACATTGCCATTTACTCACCTATACAGTTATACACACACCACCTCACTTATTCTTACAGATACTAACACATACTTACTCTCTTATACAATCACTGACACAAGCACACACTCATCCATACAGCTAGTCTCACAATCCTCACTCTCACATATAGTCACTTATATACTCTAACACTTACATATACTGCCTTTCACATATGTAGTTACTCACGCATATACCACTGAGATATCCGCTCACTCACAAACACAGCCATACACACACTCACTCACCCATACAGCCCCTCGCACACGCACTCATGAACCCATACACCCAGTGAATCACCGACTCACACATGCATGCAGGGAGTCACACACCCCCCCACCCACCCACACAGACACTCAGGCACCCATACAGGTAATCAGAAAACCAATCATTAACCCATATAGACACTCATGTAGCTACTCACCAACCCATGCAGCCACTTACACACCAACTGACAGACTGATACAGACATTCACACAGATTAGTCATTCACCCATGCATTCACTAAGACACATTCAATCACTCACTTATACAGTCAGTCACACACCCACTAAATCATCCATTCAGACACTCATACACCAACTCATTCTTCAATAAACCTTGGCGTATATATATATATATATATATAACATTCTTAAACTTTTTAGAAACACTCACTCACTGGATGATGTCATAAGTGAAGTCATTTGAGATGTCATTAGTGATGTCACTGACCATGCCATGCGTGATGTAATATGTGACGTCATCAGCAGTGCATTGTGGGGGCGCAAGTTATAGCTAGCTCGGCTAACTATAACAGCCGAATTTCTCTGGTTTTGCACTAGTGAAATGTCAGCCTAACTATAATGACCCTAAAACCTGTGGTTTTTTCAGTGAATTTCTAAGGTTTTTTAAATGCTAATTCCTAACTATAACGTCCCTGAAACCTGTGGTTTTTTCAGTGAATTTCTAAGGTTTTTTAAATGCTAATTCCTAACTATAACGTCCCTGAAACCTCTGTTTTTTTCAGTGAATTTCTGAGGTTTTTAATTGCTAATTTCTAACTATGCCTACATAGGTAGGACATGTGCAGAAGCAAGAGAAGTGCAGAAAGAGGCAAGAGATGTGCAGAAAGAGGAAGAAAGGTGCAGAAAGAAGCAAGAGATATGTAGAAAGAGGCAACAGAAGTCCAGAAAGAGGAAGAAAGGTAGGGAAAGAAGCAAGAGAAGTGCAGAAAGAACCAACAGTGGAGCAGAAAGAGGCCTACCTTGACTGTGCCTTACCACAGACTCATACAAAGTAGCCTAATCACTAATCCTTCTCCCAAGATGTCTTAAACCTCACTTTTCTCTTGAAGGTTCACTATTAATCGACTGCTCAGAATGTTAGGCCTACCAAATATAAAACAGCAATCCCAACCATATTACTGTTGTAAGTCTGACCAAGTTTGTGAAGGTATGCATGCGAGTCTCTTCTTTTACCTAGGGACATGTTACATAAAAATAAACATACAAATACTTTAATGCCTGTGTTTCAAACAGCATACTCTGTAAATATGTGTACAAAAAGGTGTATATATTTATTTCTGCTCATAATACAGGGCACATGGGTATTCAATAGTATATTTGAAGGGCTCTATAATACCTATATACATAAGACATGTCTGCCTGTGCAACTGAATGACAGAGCAGAACTGAGAACATTTAACAACCTATAGGAGAAGCTACCCACTTTTTAAGCTACCATCTTCAGATGCATAACACATGTAAGAATACATGTACAAGTAGACATATACCTCAGTCACAAGAGCACGCAGACCTTTAAACTTGACAGCTTGCTCTTCCCATTTGAGTACATAAAGAGGCGAGAGAAGTACAGAAAGAAGCAAGAGAAGTGCAGAAAAAAACAAGAGAGGTGCAGAAAGAGTAACAAATGTGCAGAAAGAGGCAAGAGAAATGCATAAAGAGGCAAGAGGGGTGCAGAAAGAGGCAAGAGTGGTACAGAAAGAGGGAAGACAAGTGGAAAAAGGCAACAGGGGTGTAGAAAGAAGCAAGAGAGGTGCAGAAAGAAGCAAGAGAAGTGCAGAAATAAGCAACAGAGGTGGAGAAAGAGGCAAGAGAAGTGCAGAAAAAGGCAAGAGGGGTGCAGAAAGAGGCAAGAGAGGTATGGGAAGAGGGTGCAGAAAGAGGCAAGAAGGGTGCAGAAAGAAGCAAGAGAAGTACAGAAAGAAGCAAGAGAAGTGCAGAAAGAAGCAACAGGGGTGCAGAAAGAGGCTAGAAGGGTGCAGAAAGAGGCAAGAGAAGTGCAGAAATAAGCAACAGAGGTGCAGGAGAAGGCAAGGGTACTGCAGAAAAAGGCAGGAGAGTTGCAGAAACAGGCAAAAGAGGTACAGAAAGAGGGAACAGGGTACAGACAGAGGCAAGAGAGGTGCAGAAAGAGTTAAGAGGGGTACAGAAAGAGGCGGGAGTGGTGCTGAAATTTGCAAGAGAGGAGCAGAAAGAAGCAAGAGCAGTGCAGACAGAACCAACAGAGGTGCAGAAAGAGGCAAGAGGGGTGCAGAAAGAGGCAAGAGAAGTGCAGAAAGAAGCAAAATAGGTACAGAAAGAGGCAAGAGAACTGCAGAAACAGGCAAGAGATGTACAGAAAGAGGCAAGCGATGTGCAAAAAGAGGGAAGAAGGGTGCAGAAAGAGGCAAGAAGGGTACAGAAAGAAACAAGAGAGGTGCAGAAAGAAGGAAAAGAAGTGCAGAAATAAGCAATAGAGGTGCAGATAGAGATAAGAGAAGTACAGAAATAGGCAAGAGCGGTGCAGAAACAGGCAGGAGAGGTGCAGAAAGAGGGAACAGGGATGCAGAAAGAGGCAAGAGAGGTACAGAAAGAGGGAAGAGAGGTACAGAAAGAGGCAAGAGGGTGCAGAAAGAAGCAAGTGAAGTGCAGAAAGAGGCAAGAGAGGTGCAGATAGAGGCAAGAGAGGTGCAGAAACAGGCAAGAGAAGTACAGAAAGAGACAGCAGATGTGCTGAATGTAGCAACAGAGGTATAGAAAGAAGCAAGATAAGTGATGAAAGAGACAAGAGAGTTGCAGAAAGAAACAGGAGAGGGGCTGAAAAAGCAAGAGAAGTGCAGAAAGAGGCAAGTGAGGTGCAGAAAGAGGCAAGAGAAGTACAGAAAGAAGCAACAGAGGTGCGGAAAGAGAGCTGCAGAAAGGCAAGAGATGTGTAGAAAGATGCAAGAGAGGTGCACAAAGAGGGAAGAATGGTACAGAAAGAGGCAAGAGGGGTGCAGAAAGAAGCAACAGAGGTGCAGAAGGAGGCAAGAGAACTACAGAAAGAGGCAAGAGAGTTGCAGAAAGAGAGCTGCAGAAAGGCAAGAGATGTGTAGAAAGATGCAAGAGAGGTGCACAAAGAGGGAAGAATGGTACAGAAAGAAGCAAGAGAGGTGCAGAAAGAAGCAACAGAAGTGCAGAAATAAGCAACAGATGTGTAGAAAGAAGCAAGATAAGTGATGAAAGAGACAAGAGAGTTGCAGAAAGAAACAAGAGAGGTGCAGAAAAAAGCATGAGAGGTGCAGAAAGAGGCAAGTGAGGTGCAGAAAGAGTCAAGAGAAGTGCAGAAACAGACAAGAGAGGTGCAGAAAGAGGCAAGTGAGGTGCAGAAACAGGCAATAGGGATACAGAAAGAGGCAAGAGAAGTGCAGAAAGAAGCAACAGAGGTGCAGAAGGAGGCAAGAGAACTACAGAAAGAGGCAAGAGAGTTGCGGAAAGAGAGCTGCAGAAAGGCAAGAGATGTGTAGAAAGATGCAAGAGAGGCGCACAAAGAGGGAAGAATGGTACAGAAAGAGGCAAGAGGGGTGCAGAAAGAAGCAACAGAGGTGCAGAAGGAGGCAAGAGAACTACAGAAAGAGGCAAGACAGTTGCGGTAAGAGAGCTGCAGAAAGGCAAGAGATGTGTAGAAAGATGCAAGAGAGGTGCACAAAGAGGGAAGAATGTTACAGAAAGAAGCAAGAGAGGTGCATAAAGAAGCAACAGAAGTGCAGAAAAAAGCATGAGAGGTGCAGAAAGAGGGAACTGGGGTGCAGAAAGAGGCAAGAGAGGTACAAAAAAGGAAAGGGGGTGCAGAAAGAGGCAAGAGGGGTGCAGAAAGAAGCAAGTGAGGTGATGAAAGAGGCAACAGAGGTGCAGAAAGAGGCAACAGAGGTACAGGAAGAGGCAATAGAAGTGCAGAAAGAGGCAGCAGAAGTACTGAATGAAGCAACAGAGGTGTAGAAAGAAGCAAGATAAGTGATAAAAGAGACAAGAGAGTTGCAGGAAGAAACAAGAGAGGTGCAGAAAAAAGCATGAGAAGTGCAGAAAGAGGCAAGTGAGGTGCAGAAAGAGGCAAGAGAAGTGCAGAAATAAGCAACAGAGGTGCAGAAGGAGGCAAGAGAACTACAGAAAGAGGCAAGAGAGCTGCAGAAAGAGGGACGAAGGGTGCAGAAAGAGGCAAGAAGGTGCAGAAAGAAGCAAGAGAGTTGCTGAAAGAAGCAAGAGAGGTACAGAAAGAAGCAAAAGAAGTTCAGAAATAAGCAACAGAGGTGCAGATAGAGGCAAGAGAAGTACAGAAAGTGGCAAGAGAGGTACAGAAACAGGCAGGAGAGGTGCAGAAAGAGGGAACAGGGGTACAGAAAGAGGCAAGAGAGGTACAGAAAGAGGGAAGAGGGGTGCAGAGAGAGGCAGGAGAGGTGCAGAAAGAAGCAAGTGAGGTACAGAAAGAGGCAACAGAGGAGCAGACAGAGGCAGGAGAGGTGCAGAAACAGGCAAGAGAAGTGCAGAAAAAGGCAACAGAAGTGCTGAAAGAAGCAACAGAGGTATAGAAAGAAGCAAGAGAAGTGATGAAAGAAACAAGAGTGTTGCAGAAAGAAACAAGAGAGGTACAGAAAAAAGCAAGAGAAGTGCAGTAAGAGGCAAGTGAGGTGAAGAAAGAGTCAAGAGAAGTGCAGAAACAGACAAGAGAATTGCAGAAAGAGGCAAGAGATGTGCAGAAAGAGGAAAGAGGGGTGCAGAAAGAGGCAAGAGGGGAGCAGAAATAAGCAAGAGCAGTGCAGAAAGAAGCAAAAGCAGTGCAGAAAGAACCAACAGAGGTGCAGAAAAAAGGCAAGAGGGGTGCAGAAAGAGGCAAGAGAAGTACAGAAAGAAGCAAAAGAGGTGCAGAAAGAGGCAAGAGAACAGCAGAAAGAGGCAAGAGAGGTACAGAAAGAGGCAAGAGGTGTGCACAGAGGGAAGAAGGGTGCAGAAGGAGGCAAGAGAACTACAGAAAGAGGCAAGAGAGTTGCGGAAAGAGAGCTGCAGAAAGGCAAGAGATGTGTAGAAAGATGCAAGAGAGGCGCACAAAGAGGGAAGAATGGTACAGAAAGAAGCAAGAGAGGTGCAGAAGGAGGCAAGAGAACTACAGAAAGAGGCAAGACAGTTGCGGTAAGAGAGCTGCAGAAAGGCAAGAGATGTGTAGAAAGATGCAAGAGAGGTGCACAAAGAGGGAAGAATGTTACAGAAAGAAGCAAGAGAGGTGCATAAAGAAGCAACAGAAGTGCAGAAAAAGGCATGAGAGGTGCAGAAAGAGGGAACTGGGGTGCAGAAAGAGGCAAGAGAGGTACAAAAAAGGAAAGGGGTGCAGAAAGAGGCAAGAGGGGTGCAGAAAGAAGCAAGTGAGGTGATGAAAGAGGTAACAGAGGTGCAGAAAGAGGCAACAGAGGTACAGGAAGAGGCAATAGAAGTGCAGAAAGAGGCAGCAGAAGTACTGAATGAAGCAACAGAGGTGTAGAAAGAAGCAAGATAAGTGATAAAAGAGACAAGAGAGTTGCAGGAAGAAACAAGAGAGGTGCAGAAAAAAGCATGAGAAGTGCAGAAAGAGGCAAGTGAGGTGTAGAAGGAGCAAGAGAACTACAGAAAGAGGCAAGAGAGCTGCAGAAAGAGGGACGAAGGGTGCAGAAAGAGGCAAGAAGGTGCAGAAAGAAGCAAGAGAGTTGCTGAAAGAAGCAAGAGGGTACAGAAAGAAGCAAAAGAAGTTCAGAAATAAGCAACAGAGGTGCAGATAGAGGCAAGAGAAGTACAGAAAGTGGCAAGAGAGGTACAGAAACAGGCAGGAGAGGTGCAGAAAGAGGGAACAGGGGTACAGAAAGAGGCAAGAGAGGTACAGAAAGAGGGAAGAGGGGTGCAGAGAGAGGCAGGAGAGGTGCAGAAAGAAGCAAGTGAGGTACAGAAAGAGGCAACAGAGGAGCAGACAGAGGCAGGAGAGGTGCAGAAACAGGCAAGAGAAGTGCAGAAAAAGGCAACAGAAGTGCTGAAAGAAGCAACAGAGGTATAGAAAGAAGCAAGAGAAGTGATGAAAGAAACAAGAGTGTTGCAGAAAGAAACAAGAGAGGTACAGAAAAAAGCAAGAGAAGTGCAGTAAGAGGCAAGTGAGGTGAAGAAAGAGTCAAGAGAAGTGCAGAAACAGACAAGAGAATTGCAGAAAGAGGCAAGAGATGTGCAGAAAGAGGAAAGAGGGGTGCAGAAAGAGGCAAGAGGGAGCAGAAATAAGCAAGAGCAGTGCAGAAAGAAGCAAAAGCAGTGCAGAAAGAACCAACAGAGGTGCAGAAAAAAGGCAAGAGGGGTGCAGAAAGAGGCAAGAGAAGTACAGAAAGAAGCAAAAGAGGTGCAGAAAGAGGCAAGAGAACAGCAGAAAGAGGCAAGAGAGGTACAGAAAGAGGCAAGAGGTGTGCACAGAGGGAAGAAGGGTGCAGAAGGAGGCAAGAGAACTACAGAAAGAGGCAAGAGAGTTGCGGAAAGAGAGCTGCAGAAAGGCAAGAGATGTGTAGAAAGATGCAAGAGAGGCGCACAAAGAGGGAAGAATGGTACAGAAAGAAGCAAGAGAGGTGCAGAAGGAGGCAAGAGAACTACAGAAAGAGGCAAGACAGTTGCGGTAAGAGAGCTGCAGAAAGGCAAGAGATGTGTAGAAAGATGCAAGAGAGGTGCACAAAGAGGGAAGAATGTTACAGAAAGAAGCAAGAGAGGTGCATAAAGAAGCAACAGAAGTGCAGAAAAAGGCATGAGAGGTGCAGAAAGAGGGAACTGGGGTGCAGAAAGAGGCAAGAGAGGTACAAAAAAGGAAAGGGGGTGCAGAAAGAGGCAAGAGGGGTGCAGAAAGAAGCAAGTGAGGTGATGAAAGAGGTAACAGAGGTGCAGAAAGAGGCAACAGAGGTACAGGAAGAGGCAATAGAAGTGCAGAAAGAGGCAGCAGAAGTACTGAATGAAGCAACAGAGGTGTAGAAAGAAGCAAGATAAGTGATAAAAGAGACAAGAGAGTTGCAGGAAGAAACAAGAGAGGTGCAGAAAAAAGCATGAGAAGTGCAGAAAGAGGCAAGTGAGGTGCAGAAGGAGGCAAGAGAACTACAGAAAGAGGCAAGAGAGCTGCAGAAAGAGGGACGAAGGGTGCAGAAAGAGGCAAGAAGGTGCAGAAAGAAGCAAGAGAGTTGCTGAAAGAAGCAAGAGGGTACAGAAAGAAGCAAAAGAAGTTCAGAAATAAGCAACAGAGGTGCAGATAGAGGCAAGAAAAGTACAGAAAGTGGCAAGAGAGGTACAGAAACAGGCAGGAGAAGTGCAGAAAGAGGGAACAGGGGTGCAGAAAGAGGCAAGAGAGGTACAGAAAGAGGGAAGAGGGGTGCAGAAAGAAGCAAGTGAGGTACAGAAAGAGGCAACAGAGGAGTAGAAAGAGGCAGGAGAGGTGCAGAAACAGGCAAGAGAAGTACATAAAGAGGCAAGAGAAGTGCTGTAAGAAGCAACAGAGGTGTAGAAAGAAGCAAGAGAAGTGATGAAAGAAACAAGAGTGTTGCAGAAAGAAACAAGAGAGGTACAGAAAAAAGCAAGAGAAGTGCATTAAGAGGCAAGTGAGGTGAAGAAAGAGTCAAGAGAAGTGCAGAAACAGACAAGAGAATTGCAGAAAGAGGCAAAGAGATGTGCAGAAAGAGGAAAGAGGGGTGCAGAAAGAGGCAAGAGGGGAGCAGAAATAAGCAAGAGCAGTGCAGAAAGAAGCAAAAGCAGTGCAGAAAGAACCAACAGAGGTGCAGAAAAAAGGCAAGAGGGGTGCAGAAAGAGGCAAGAGAAGTACAGAAAGAAGCAAAAGAGGTGCAGAAAGAGGCAAGAGAACAGCAGAAAGAGGCAAGAGAGGTACAGAAAGAGGCAAGAGGTGTGCACAGAGGGAAGAAGGGTGCAGAAAGAGGCAAGAGGGGTGCAGAAAGAATCAAGAGAGGTGTAGAAAGAAGCAAAAGTAGTGCATAAAGAAGCAACAGAGATGCATAAAGAGGCAAGAGGGGTGTAGAAAGAGGCAAGAGAAGTGCAGAAAGAAGAAACAGAGGTGCAGAAGGAGGCAAGAGAATTACAGAAAGAGGCAAGAGAGTTGCAGAAAGTGGGAAGAGGGGAGCAGAAAGAGGCAAGAGAACTGCAGAAAGAGGTAAGAGATGTGCAGAAAGAGGCAAGAGAGGTGCACAAAGAGGGAAGATGGGTGCACAAAGAGGCAAGAGAGGTGCAGAAAAAAGCAAGAGAGGTGGAGAAAGAAGCAACAGAAGTGCAGAAATAAGCAATAGAGGTGCAGAAATAGGCAAGAGAAGTACAGAAAGAGGCAAGAGAGGTGCAGAAATAGGCAGGAGAGGTACAGAAACAGGGAAGTGGAGTGCAGAATGTCAATGTTTATCTTTATTCAAATGCATAAAAACATCCATAAAAGCTTATCAAACATCAAAGCAGCATTATACAGTACTTATCCAACAGTAAAAAGGGACTGACATAATCAAATAAAATACACAGGTGGTAGAAAAAACTTAAAATACCATTAATGTTGGCATTTTGTACTTATGTGCAAAATCTAATCCACTATAGGTGTTGCTATAATAACAAGCATGCCTATTCCAAATTTTATAAAGTGCCTATGTACTAGGACTAAAACAGTTAAAAATATGGCTATAGGATTATTATGTTGCACTGCCCCTAATTCCGCCAGGTGTTCATTTTAGTGTTTCTAGAACATTTGAGCATTTAATACTGTACAATTTAACCCAATCATGATGTCAAAGCCATATTCTTTCTAATATAAAAGACCGACCATAAAAAAGACGCCAGTCTGCAACATATTTCTAAAGTAGGTAGTGTTTGCAGGTATACGTATGCAGGGTGGCATTGGGTAAAGCTATGCTGTTTTAATATTGGTAAAATGTATCTTTTCCGTAAGCAAGTGTAGAACTTGCAGAAAAGGACCACATGCATAGTATCCTGGGACAATGAGTCAGATTTTCTGCCCAATCATTCATTTTTGGAAAACTGACTAGTTGATGGAAAATGTCAAGTCTTAGGCAAGTTAAAACAAATCTGTGGGGGCATGGCCAAGATGGCGAGCGGGTAAGACGTGACTCGCTTGTCTCCCCGCTCCCGTCGGCCACCCGCTATCTTCCCAGCACTGTAGCAGAGCACCGGACCCTCGATTGTGCTCCGGAGAAGAGCGATAACTCCAGGGACTGTTTTGCAGTGGGATCTGAGCGGGGGAACGGCCCCAGCCGAAGTGTCTAGCAGTCCGGCCCCAGAGAGCCAAAATGGCGGCCCAGACAGCGTAGCGGAGCTGCGAAGCAAGCCTATACATTGGAGGCGTCTGCTCCCGAAAGGCTGTGAGTCCCGGCGGGCCGTCCTGGCTCAAAGGAAGAGAGGGGTGTGTCCTCCCCGATGCCCGTGGGCGATGGAGGGAGTTGCGGAGGAGGAGTCACAGAGAGCGGAGGCCCGTGCGGAGTCAGAGCAGGTCGGACGTCCGAGCCCAAGATCACGCGCTTGGGGCCTCCGAGAACAGCGACCATCGGGTCTCCGGATAATAGAGGTGAGCGGTCCGGTGGCACTTCCTTTCCCCGCAAGATGAAGCAGACGCGCTGCACAACGCTGCTCCAGGCTTGCGGCCCCATATGAGACGGCGGGGCCCAGTTCCTGCAGAGGTGCCCCGGGACCCTGTATTGGGGGCTAGCAGACGGGGACCTGAGCTGCCTTCCCGCGTTGGTCTTTATGGGGGAAGAGGAGAACTAGAGGGTCCCCCCCGGCCATACAGCCCTCTACAGGACACAGTCTACAACATAGCTGGGTGAAGACCCGCTTGGCCACGCACTGAAGGCTACTGAGTGTGGAGGGCTCCGAGGCAGGAGAGGACGTAGGGGAGCGAGCCAACGGCCCGAGTAGAACTTGGACGAGTCGATGGGCCCTTTACTCAAATTTCATGCGCTCCCCACTGCAGCACCAGAGGCAGTGAACCTAGCGATACAGCGGTTACCCTGGGGGGGATCGAACCAAAGGGCCCGCGGATGCGAAACAAGACATAGCATGCACTGCCGCAAGTAGGAGGTGGGGGTCACTCAGGCGGACCTTCGGTCACTTGAACACCTTGGGGGTGCGCAGTCCATGCTACGCATCAACCCGGGCCGTGTCCCGAGATCAGAGACCCGCCGCTGGCAGCGCTTCTGCAGACCGGCGAGCCAGCAACCTCCCGGTGCGCTCAGGGCTACGAGGAGGCTCGAGGTGCAGCACTCGACGGAGGGCCTGGGTGGTCCAGGGGCAGGAGTGCAGAAGGAAGTTATCTATAAGGCTCTGGTCGGACGGAACGCGGCCTTGTGGTGCCATATTGCTGGAGCAGATACTAGAGAGGCCTGCATGACACGCAGCGGTGTCCACGTCGTGACCCGCACCTTCATATAGTCGCCTCAGAGTGGGCAGCGGGAACGAAACAGTAGGGAATTGCAAAGTGTACTGCCCCAGCCACAGGAGACTCGACTATAAGGCCCATTGCTCACGCACCACTGCTCCCAACAGGGCAAACACCAGTGCACGTGTGGCCACACTCTCTGGCAAGAACCTTGGGCCATATCCTCACGCCACTGCCTCTCGTGCCCAGCCGCAGATTGGATAAGTCCTCAACACGGGCAAAGAAGGACAGAAACGTGAAGGACATGTTCACCAAGATGGCGGGGGCGGGCGGAGGAGACGGCCGCGCATCCCCGATTACGCCAGGAAGGCAGGAGACGGAGTCCATGGAGGAGCCGGTCACACGTGCATTCCTAGCACAACTATTTTCCACCCTACGGGAAGACTTACAAGCCCTCAGAAAAGACTTCTCCAATGAGATCAAGGAGGTGCGACGAGATCTGGACGCAGTCGGAGAGAGGGTGGCCACAATGGAAGATCATGAAGAATCGCGGGATGAAGAAGTGGAGCAATTGAAGCAAGAGGTGATCCGCCTTCAAACCCAACAAATAGACATTCAGGCTCACGCGGAAGATTTAGAAAATCGCTCCCGTAAAACAACATTCGCGTGAAAGGCGTTCCCTCAAAAGACGAAGGCACGGACATCATTCAATATCTCCAGCGCCTCTTCCGGCACATCGTGCAGGAATCACAGGACTTTGCGATAAAAATTGATAGGGCCCATAGAGTAAGTTTACAAAGAAAGGCGCCGGCACCCCCTCCCGACATACTGGCCTACTTCCCAGACTTTCAACTTAAGGAACTCATTCTGTGGAAAGCCAGGGAAGCGCAACCACTAACCTATAAGGGCATGACATTGCCCTATATCAGGACCTGGCAGCGATCACGTTGCAAAAACGTAGAGACTTCCGACCAGTCACAACGCATCTTCGAAACCAAGGTACCTCCTACTCATGGGGGCACCCCTTTCGCATTATATTCAAGTGGGACGGCAGGCTACGGCAAATAAGGTCATTACAGGAAGCTTGCAAGGTCCCGGGTATCTACAACCCCCAATCAGCCGAGCCAGATGACGGAGATAAGAAAGGTCAAAGAGACAGATGGCAAAGTGTTGGTGGACGAAGGAGGCGGGAGGCCTCCTCCAAGCCGGACTCAGAGACTATAGCTCAGGAACGTCGGGCAGTGCTGGCCTCGTTGACCGCTGAATCTGGGTCTAGATCTGATGATTGATCTGCTTAATGGGTCAGATAAGTGGTTTCAAGCCATGCCGGGGGGCGGCGGGTGGGCGACTGGGGGCGGGGGGAGTATTGATGGCCACAAGATGCACCCAACAAACTGTTTCACTGAGGAGGTGCGGATAAACACTGTGGCTCCTGGACTATTTTCTCAGGTAAATACTGTTTTGTTCGGTGGGGTTAGGGAGGTGGGGGGGAGGGGTTCGGTATACATGAAGTTTCTTTCCAGGTGGTCCCAGGTGTTCGCGGAGCACCTTCCTACGCACCTTCACACCAGTACATACCGAATTGACCTGCGGCGGGGGCGCTCAGTTATGTTTGAGGGCTGTGCGCACCCTAGGGGGCTGTACTAGATCTGTCCACAACCATCTGTCATGGTCACGGAAGAAGTGAAAATACTCATGGTTAATGTTAAGGGGCTCAATAATCCAGACAAAAGATGTGCAATCCTATCCTACCTAGAAAATGCAGAGGCCGATATATGTCTCCTACAAGAGACACATCTCCTTGCCAAGGATCACCACCGCATGAGATCGAGAGAATTCCCCCAGCAATATTTCTCTTCCACAGGGGAAAAAAAGGCAGGGGTGGCTCTGCTCATATCCAATCGATGCAGGGGGGTAGTAAGAGAGAAGGTGGCTGAGCTAAAGGGGAGATTGCTGGCCTACACCATACAATTTGGCTCCCAACTCATAGTGATAGGTTCCATATACGCCCCCAACTCGGGACAGGAGAGCTTTCTTAAAGCAGCCCTGGCAGACGTCATGGCCCCACAAAATCGCATGACATTAATCGGGGGGGGACCTAAATATGGTAATGGACTCGAGCAAGGATAGATCACAGGCCTCTTATTGGCACAAGGGAGAACTGTCGGGGGAGGGGAAAAAATGGCTGAAGTAGATGGGTTTCGTAGATATCTGGAAAGAGGCTCCTCTCACCTCGACACAATACTCCTTTTTCTCACACGCACACAGATCTTATGCGCGCATAGACTATTTCTTAGGGACGGGGGAGATTAACAGGGTAGTCAAAGCAGTGAGTATCGAACCTGCGGCTCTTTCAGACCACGATGCACTGACTACACATATATCGTTGCCGTCAAGTCCCTGTCAAGCTGGCTGCTGGAAACTTAAAGAGAATATGCTCCACAGGAAAACAGTGGAGCAGCAACTTACTAAATGCATTCAGGAATATTTCACTCTCAATGATACCCCAGACATAGCGACAATGACACTTTGGGAAGCGATGAAAATGGTAGTGCGGGGGGAGCTAATAGCGCTGTCGGCGGCCGACAATAGGGAGCGCAAGGAATTGAGATCCAGCTTAGCGGCTCAGGTACAAGAACTGGAAAGAGTACATAGTAGGACAGGGGCACCCAGGGTTTGAAGGCAGCTGAAAGCAGCTAGGGCACAGTTAGCCGGATTAGATTTGGACAGGGCGGAATACGCGGCAGTTAGGTTGAAACATTCTTACTACATCGGGGGCGACTGCACAGGCCGCCTCTTGGCCAATATGCTTAGGGCCCAAAGACAGCGGACAAAGGTCTCCTCGCTACAGGGGAATGGACAGAGGAAGGTCACTGGGGACCAGGAGATAGCTTGCACCTTCAGGGAGTTTTATGAAAAACTGTACACGGCTGACACCACATCAGAACACGAAACCACAGACTACCTTCAGTCCATTACTATGTCCACACTAACCCCAGACCAGGCAGCAGCATTGGATGCTCCCATCCGAGTCGAGGAAGTAGTCACAGCAATATCGCGTCTCAAGGTGCTCAAGTCCCCCGTCCCAGAAGGGTTTCCTGCTCTTTTTTATAAGAAATTTTGCCACATTCTAGCCCCGATTTTGACGAGACTGTTCAATTCTTTTGGGAGTGCAAACCCGATCCCCGCAACGATGTTAGCGGCGGCAATTGTGGTTCTGCCTAAGCCGGGTAAAGATAGGCAACAATGTGGCTCATATCGCCCTATATCTTTACTCAATGTAGATTTTAAAATCTTTACCGGGATACTCGCTACATGACTAGGCCCCTGCATGCTACATCTGATTGAGCCAGATCAGGCAGGATTTATTCAATCCGACCAATGCGCAGATAATACAAAGAGGGTACTCCACCTTATTGACAAGGCAACCAATCACAAATGGACGCACTTTTGTTGACAGTCGATGCCGAAAAAGCGTTCGACCGGGTTGATTGGGGCTTCCTTAGTCATACGATGTCCAAAGTCGGTTTGGGGGAGAAATTCAGGGAGTGGGTGGGCTGCTGCTACAACAGGCCTTCGGCGTCCATTAGAGTAAATGGCATCTCTTAACGACCATTTGCCATTCAACGGGGCACCAGGCAGGGTTGCCCGCTATCTTCCTTTGCTGATTGCTCTCTATGTTGAGTCCCTGGCACAAAGGGTCAGGGACAACCCTAACATTGGAGGGATTCCATTTGGGGGAGCAACACATCCGATCAGCCTATATGCAGACGATGTGATTGCGGCGTTGACGGAACCGAAGGAATCACTCCCCGTCTTTTTAGAAGAATTGGACATATTCGGCCGTGTTTCAGGGTTCCGGGTTAATGTTGGAAAATCGCTGATATTGAATTTAAACCCAGCGCCCTTCACTCTCAACGCCAGGGAGGAATGGCTGTCCGGAATTCAAATAGTGGATTCTATTCCATATCTGGGCTTGGACTTGGCGGCAACAGTGTGCCAAACGACTCAGCTGAACTATGCCTGGCTAGCCCGGCAAGCGAAAAAAGATCTGGGTGCCTGGAGTAAACACCACTTATCGCTACTTGGGAGAATAGTGGCGGTCAAAATGTCCCTTTTACCAAAGGCACTCTACCTGTTCCAAACCCTGCCGGCATTGCCTCCCCCTGGAGCAATTGCCTCGCTACAACGGGACATTAATCAGTTCGTCTGGGCAGGGGCACGACCATGGATGAGTAAGGTTTTAGGATATATGCGGCCCGAAGTTGGAGGATTGGGGATACCAGACCTCCTCAGCTATTATAAGGCGGCACAGTTGAGGTATTTAGTGGAATGGGCTTGGCCAGAATCCGAAAAAAGGTGGCTTTTTCAGGATAGAGCACTTGCTGGGATTCCTCTTTGGAAGGTCCCCTTTTTAAAGAAGACCCAACGCCCAAGCGGATTGATGGGGTCACGATTACTAAATCCGTGATGACAGTTTGGGATGGGGTGGCGACAGCAAAGAACCTTACTACCTTTCTGTCTCCCTTGACCCCCCTATTTGGCAATAGCAAATTCACACCCGGGATGTCTGATAAAGCTTTTCTGGCATGGCGGGACACCTGCTGTCGCACGATGGGTCATCTATTTGACCTATCAGGAATAATCCCATTTTCTCAAATGAAGCTTGATTATGGAATTCCCGAATCCGAGAGATTGAGATACCTGCAATTGCGACATTGGGTACTCCAGAAGGGGATAAGGGAGCAAGGGTCCTGCCGACTGACCAAATATGAAAAATGGCTAATTACCAAACTTACCGATAAAGGACTGATATCCGACATATATGATATGATTAAACATAGCCCACAATCACAGGCCACACCGAGTCAAAGGAGGTGGGGGAGAGAATTGGGTGGGGAACTTATGCAGAAAGACTGGGAAGGGATTTACTATACACATAGCTCGAAACATAGCCAGCATAGAAACCGCCATGAAAATAGCTACTTATTGGTATCTCACACTTGCGCGCCTACATAGAGGTAATCCAAAAAGGAGCCCTACTTGCTGGCGTGGCTGCGACAATGAGGGAACATTATTACACATTCTGTGGGATTGCCCATTGTTGTCTATTGGACTAAAATTCTAGATGAGATAGACGAGCTATTTGACACACAGATCCCGAGGCTTCCTGTTTATGTCATCTTAGGCCTCCCCAACCCAGTCACATTCCCACTTAAAAGCACGAGAGGACGTCAGATGGGGTTGGCACTGGGGGCAGCGTTGCAAAATATACTGTCGCATTGGGGTTCCTCCATCTCTCTCACACATACAGGTTGGCTTCATAGGCTCTGGCATATTTTAGGGATGGAACGGATTTCGGCTACCCTGAATAACACCAATGACTCCTTTCAGAAGGTATGGAGCCCATTCCTAACACTGCTCTCGTCTGAGTTTAATGAAAATACCCAGCCCAAATATCTAAGAGTGTTGCGCCTATCGAACTTATGGACAGAACACACATCATCTCTCATTGTTTAGCAAATGATGTAACAAATGCAGAATTGGGACTTACTCAATGTGATACAGAGACTACCGAAGGGGTAGGGGGGAGGAGTTTACGTATTTGGTTTATTACAGAGGCAGAACTTTCACTGGTGTTATCCACCGATTGTTGTACAATGGTTTTATCTATAACAAATACTGTGCTGACGATATGCTTCTTTCTGTTACAAGATTATATGTGGATGGTACCTTCTATTGCATTGTATTATTTATGCCTATGTATTGTTTTCCAATTTTGAAAATGCTAATAAACACATTTAAACATAAAACAAATCTGTGTCTGCCATGCAAAACTGATTTGAGATAGGGTTGCATATTAAAAGTAATTAAAATTAATTGGGTCTTTAATACACTCGGTTTAGGTGCTCCAAGTGTCCATCTAAGGTTCTCTAAATGAGTCAAGCCTTTCTCTATCAGGATTTTTTTACTAATGGTGTGAAGGGTATCTGGTCTTTCAAAATACTCGCGGCAGCCCATATCTTGGAAAAAACGTTGTACATACGATTACCATAAAATTCTTGTATGCAAACTGAGTTTTGGACAGTCCCCAATAATTGCTTGATTGAGTACTCTATACTCCGAGGTCCAAATTTTATACCAAAGGAGTATTGGTTGCAGCTTTATCAAGTCTGTGACGTGCTGAGCCCCCAGTTCCACGTAGGTTGATGTGCTTTTAGCGATGGCGAGTAAGTATCTAAAAAAGTTGTTCTCCACCGTTTGCAAGTCTGTACAATTTCTATACCCCCACAATCCTGCCCCATATGTAGCTATGCTTAGACACTTGGCTTTATAAATTTTCATCATTACCTCCGGGGGGATTTGCAAAACACCTGAGGGCCAATGCAGGATTTACTAAATAGTAACTTCCTGTTGGAAATGGCTTTATTCCACAAACAATCTCTATCAAATAAAACTCCCAGGTAAGAGAATGTGTTGGTAAAGCCAAAGGAAGTGTCATCAATTCTTATGGCTCTACATTTATTGCTTGTCCTGCCGCATTTCATAATAAACGTTTTCCCTATGTTGATCAGGAGGCCAAGATCTTTCATATATTGTGAGAAGTTAGTCAGCAGGGACTGCAAAACTAAGTGTGTGCAAGCCATGAGGACGGCATCATCAGCGTAGAGGAGGGCCGGGACAGGGCGAGTTCCTATTTGTGGTAAATCTTTGGTTGATGTTGCAAGTATCTCCCCTATGCTGTTGATGTGTAGTGAAAACAGGAAGGGGGCCAGAACGCATCCCTGCCTGACCCCTCTCTCGACGCTGAATGCTTCAGGGCATTCACCCCTACTGCCATATCTAACCCTGGTTTTACAGCCCGAGTACAGATCCCTCAATAAACTGATGATTGATGCCTCCACTCCCACGTCCATCTGTTGTTTCCAAAGTTTGGAATGTATGTCACAGTCAAAGGGCGAGGATAAATCGACAAAGGCTAGATATAAGTTCCTTTTCTTGACGTGGACGTACTTTCCAATTAACAAGTTTAAATTAAGACTCTGCTCAATCGTACCGATTCCTGGGCAAAAACGTATTGTAAATCTGACAAGATGTTTTGTGATTCCGCCCAGTCCTGCAGCTTTTTTAAGTTTACACGCCCCACTATCTTGACAAGAGAATCGAGGAGTGAAATAGGTCTGTAACAGGCGGGATTGAGACATTCTCCTTTTTTAAAGATCGGGACGATGATGGACTCTCCCCAAGTGGGCAGCTTCCCTTTTAGACAACAGGCCCTTAGTACCAGGGTTAACATGGGCCCCCAGAGGTCAATGTTGCCTTTATATAAATCAACCGGTATTGCATCCGGTCCCAGAGCCTTGCCACTCTTACTCTCTAGAATAGCATTTTTAACTTCTTCCAGTGTAAATGGTGTAACTGAAGAAGTTAAAGATGGGATGGTATTTTCAGCATGGCTATGGACAGGCTCACAAGCTAGTAGTGAGTCAGATAAGGCGTAAGTCTAAGAAAGATGGCTAATCCATTCTCCCTCCAGAATGGCAAGCTCCACTCTGGGAGCTTCAGGATTAGCAAGGGGTGTAGAGTTAATAACCCGCCAAAATGCTCTTAAATCATTACTTACGCTTGCTCCCTGTAAATGCTCCCATGCCTTCTCTCTTAAAGTTGATTTTTACGTAAATTTACTGCTTGCTTATATTCGGATCTACATTTAGGTACTTCTGATTAATTTCTGGGTGTTTTATATAGCTCCTCCTTTAATCCTTTAAGTGCTTTAGAGCACGATGAATCAAACCATCCATGTTCCTTCTGTTTAGCCTTCTCACCCACGGCAAAGAGGCCCTCTTTAATACCCTCTGTTATTGATAAAAAAAGCTGTAATAATTTCGATATTTAAACTAGCCTCATCTAAACAGCACTCGAAGTCGCTCCTCTTATTATTAATCAACTTGGAGAGGAAGCCTTCCAGATTAACCTGGGTCCAGCGCAGAGAATAACCATTGTTCCTAGCTAACTCAACTTCATTTATCTGTTTATACATTTTACAGCGTTTCTGCTTAAAAAATAACGCCGTGTTCATTTGTGTGCTTAATGGATAGTGATTGTCAGGGGCTGTCAGGGACTATGTCGGGAACACAGTCAGGGACTTGGGCAAGGCCTGGGAACGGGGTACAAAACGTACACAGAGGGAGGAGTACAGCGCTGCCCAGGTTCACATAGGAAGTCAGAGGAGAAAAGGGATCCAAAGGGGAAGCCTGTACAAAGGAACAAGATGGCTAAGACTCAGAAAGGAAGGGCACTCACAAGGCAATTTAGCATTCAGACTAACTACACCCAGGACGGACGTGCAAGACATATATATAATACAACATTAGCAATAACGGGAATGTGGGGTAAAGCACTCAGAGGCTCCACATGGTAAGACTGAAGCTCAGTAAGTTCTTAACCCACAATTGCTGTTACAGATACTGACTGAAAATACCCACATATAGGATATGTATACAAAGTCAGGGTCTGTGGAGCTTATAAGTATGGTGATGTTATAACAGTAACTCAAAGACAATACTCACAGTGAACAAGAAACACCACCTAGGTAGTCAGCTGTGCCCACAGATCCTGGCGATCAAACAGGAACACGCAAGGCAGTAACAGCAAAGGGGTAGAACTAAACACAAGCACAATAGACAAGGAGCTAGCAAGGAGGAGTGCTTAACAGGAAAGGAAGGAAATCACAGGGCACACTTGGCAGAAAGCAGGTAACAAACATACAAGGTAACAGAAGCAAGACAGCAGAAATAGAAAGACAGCAAACTAGAACTGGAACCAAGGAAATGGGAAGAAAGGCAGGGACTGGAAAAGGATATACAGAAGGGGAGGCTACAAGGGTATACTAGAATAGTGCAGGTTCAGGAATCAAGAAAACAAAGTAGCATAGAAGGCAGTGCTGGGGCAGGAACAAGAATTGAGCAAAAGCTCAGGAGTCAAAGTAGCACTGCAGGTAGTGCTAGTACAGGAGAAGGGAAACTGCTGCAGGTCAGGAACAAGGAATGCCAAGGCTCAGGAGTCAAGGTAGCACTGCAGGCAGTGCTAGTTCAGGAGAAGGGAAACTGCTGCAGGTCAGGAACAAGAAATGCTAAGGCTCAGGAGTCAAGGTAGCACTGCAGGCAGTGCTAGTTCAGGAACAAGGGAAACTGCTGCAGTTCAGGAACAAGGAATGCTAAGGCTCAGGAGTCAAGGTAGCACTTCAGGCAGTACTGGTTCAAGGAAACAGGAAATAGCTACAGCTCAGGAAACAAGGAGTCAAGAGAGCACTGCAAGCAGTGCAAATCAGGAACAAGAAATAGCTGAAGCCCAGGAACATATAGCTCAGGAACTCAGGAAACAAGGTAGCACTGCAGGCAGTGCTAATTCAGGCACAAGGAATAGCTATAGCTCTGTTATGTGCTGGATTGAGGCCCTAACATAGGTGCTCAGTTTCAGAGGCACAAATCCTTCGTACCACAGAGACAGGCAGGACCTTTCACCTACATTGGCCCTCCCTTCACAAATAACGAGCAACAGAGTCTGTCCCTTATCTGACGTGTGCTCTGGGTGCAGAAGACGGTCCATCCTAAATACGTCATATCCATGTCCAACAGTGACTAACCTATGTCACAACGAGTTCTTAGAAACAGACCCTTAAGCTCTTGGGATTTTCCCTAGCACAGGATTACTGATTTCTCCAAGAACTCATTAAATATGCATGAACCACTATTTCCTAAGGGTTCATTCCTGACGTCTTCCTCTGACCGACTGTACGTCAATATTAACATTCAAGGCACCTATCAGGTATAAATATACCTCCCTTTGCCCAAGCAAAGCAGAGGGGACCGAGACTTTCCATGCCGACACTCTGACGTGAGACGCTGCAACCTGCATCATGCCACAGCTCCAGCTGGCAGAGGTCCATCCACCCATCCTGGGGTGTCCAGCACGAGACCAGGATGAAGTCCCACTGAGGTAATGGGGTTAGACTAAATCCTAGGGGGATTCTTGGCTCTCTAAGACCTACACACATGCTAGGTACACTTAGGTACATCTAGTTAGGCATCATAGGGGTATAGGCTTTATCTTAATGCTTTCTGCATTTCATGTATGTGTTCATTACTATTGCACAATGGTAAAACTGTACCATGCATTTTCATTTAACTGCACTGCTGGCCATATTTCTCTGCTACTGTCCAACAGT
This sequence comes from Calotriton arnoldi, assembly GCA_963921515.1. NCBI lineage: Eukaryota > Metazoa > Chordata > Amphibia > Caudata > Salamandridae > Calotriton > Calotriton arnoldi. The sequence continues at coordinate 1,217,886 of CAWUFW010002154.1, read as the reverse complement.
TGTCGTAGCAACATATAACCAGTACTAGAACAACAACTGTGCAATACATTTTATTGTAAACACACCCGACTGTTTCTTCTATGTACTTCTCTGAGATGAGTGACTGAATGAAAAGTAGTATATTGTTTCCACGATCCTGAGGGATCAGGGTTTTATGTTATGTGGTTGCCAGAAGCTATTCCCTTCTTGTCTTCAAGAAGTTTCTAGTGGCTTCTGAGATAGCTGGCACAGGTAATTAAGTTTAATATAATCGATAGGGACATACCGACCTTAGTCCTATGTCAAACCTATAGGTTATATTATTCCAATGCGCAGAGCCTATTAGGGAAATAGGAACTACACTACATGACGCCCAAACGTGAATTTGGCACTTATTTAACAGTAGAATCTGAGTAGTTCAGTCATGCTTATTCTCAGAGACCCCTACTCACAAAACGCCAGAGACGTCTGGAGTGGGTAGGCACAAAATTCCGCCACAGCTGAGTAGGCAATCTTCCTATGTATTGGCTGTAGGTTAATCAAGCTTGAAGGAAAAAGTTCCCGAACAATTGTGCCTTTTAAAACCTTATCTTAAAACCCTTTAGGACATTTTGTTTTCACAACACAATGTCTGTCGAGGCAGCTGCTCCTGTCACTGGGACACAGGTCTCAAACGAAGAAGAGGAAGCAAATGCAATACATTTTGCACCCAAAATCAGGCATACACTCACACAAAAACCCTCAGACATGGTTTAACAGACCGAGAGGGTACAGTGATATTAATAGAGGCACACGAAGATTATCAAACAGATGTGTTCTATTCTTGGGTTACATTCCCAGCAGTAAATGCAACAACTCAGACTTTTCATTCTTACATACATGAAAAAGTCCCAGCGGTCTACACTCAGTTCGAGGAGATTAAGATTCCGCACACTGACCAGGACCACAATTTGTGGTTTAATGGCGCCCTACAACAAATAAATAAAACCAGGTTCGGTCCACTAGGTAGACCAGGAGCTACAAGGCCAATATTAGCTGGCTACACACCACATCCTGACATTGACATGATGCCACAAGATGCACTGCTCTTACAACACAAAGAGTTGGTAAAACTCTTACAGAGCCATGACGCAACTCGTCATGAGGACACTTGGTGTCCAGCCCACAGTAGCTACAAATAACACAGCTCCAACACAGAGCACCGCTACTAAAATCACTCCACAAACATTACACACAGTAATGGGCAAACTGCCCACAAAATGTGAACAGATTCCTTTCTTGGTAGCTCAGAAAATTACCCAGTTAGAAGCAGTATTTCCAAATACCACACCATTTGAAAGCATATAATGCTAACACTCTGCTTGCCCATGGGGATCACACCACAGTTAGAGGACTGCACCACTTGGGCTACAGTCTTTGCTGCCATGTATACCAGGACTCATGGTATTCCTTCCTTAGCAGTAATTCCAGATGTCTTACGACAGATACAGAACAAGTATGGAGCTGAACTAGCTCTGACCTTAGGTATGAAGTTACTAGGTAATTACGACCAGGTATCAACAATAATACTAGCTAACATTAAAGGGGAAGCAGCTTCAGTGGCGATCCGCCAACACCTAAGAGAGGTCAGTCTTATAGACCAACCACAAGAACTTCCCAAAATAATTGAAACTGCATATGCAGAACTGGGAAGGGACAGTTTGGGTGGGAAAGCTTTTAAAACCACAGCTAATGGGCAGTCCTGAGAAGGACAATTCTAAGCAGACACCTACTTCTTCTAAAAAGAAGTGGGATAATAATAAAAACAACATTTTTCAGAAAAGATTCTCAGTCCCGAGGTAGGTCTCCTCAACAGGAGCCCTCTGCAAAGAGGTATAACCTTAGGAATAGGGATAATATTAGGAAACCTGACAGGTATCAGGTGGGGCAGCGACCCTTGACCTTGCCAGGTAGGTCGCTCCCCCACCACACAGCTCCGCCTGTGTTGCCCGCCCGCTGCTGCTGCTGGTAAGCTCGCCCCTCTGCTTGTGGCCTCGGTGCCCGTTTCCTTCTGTTTCCCCTCGCTGCCCCCATTTTCCCTGTGTCCATTTTCCTTCTGTTTCCCCTCGCTGCCTCCATTTTCCCTGTGTCCATTTTCCTTCTGTACCCCTCGCTGCCCCCATTGAACTGTGTCCTTTTTTCCTTCTGTACCCCTCGCTGCCCCCATTGAACTGTGTCCTTTTTTCCTTCTGTACCCCTCGCTGCCCCCATTTTCCCTGTGTCCATTTTGTCCATTGTGTCCATTTTCCTTCTGTACCCCTCGCTGCCCCCATTGAACTGTGTCCTTTTTCCTTCTGTACCCCTCGCTGCCCCCATTTTCCGTGTGTCCATTTTGTCCATTGTGTCCATTTTCCTTCTGTACCCCTCGCTGCCCCCATTGAACTGTGTCCTTTTTTCCTTCTGTTTCCCCTCGCTGCCCCCATTTTCCCTGTGTCCATTTTGTCCATTGTGTCCATTGTGTCCTTTTTCCTTCTGTACCCCTCGCTGCCCCCATTGAACTGTGTCCTTTTTTCCTTCTGTACCCCTCGCTGCCCCCATTTTCCCTGTGTCCATTTTGTCCATAGTGTCCTTTTTCCTTCTGTACCCCTCGCTGCCTCTCTCCACTCCCACCGCTGCGTCCCCTGCGGCCCCACCCCCCTGACTGCCCATTCGCTGCCCCTGCCTCCCGCCTCCCAGCTGCTCCTCCCTCCCACCTCCCCATATATGGCGGCCGCTGCGCGGTGAGGAGAGCGACCCTTGACCTTGCCAGGTAGGTCGCTCCCCCACCACACAGCTCCGCCTGTGTTGTCCGCCCGCTGCTGCTGCTGGTAAGCTCGCCCCTCTGCTTGTGGCCTCGGTGCCCGTTTCCTTCTGTTTCCCCTCGCTGCCCCCATTTTCCCAGTGTCCATTTTCCTTCTGTTTCCCCTCGCTGCCCCCATTTTCCCTGTGTCCATTTTCCTTCTGTACCCCTCGCTGCCCCCATTGAACTGTGTCCTTTTTCCTTCTGTACCCCTCGCTGCCCCCATTTTCCCTGTGTCCATTTTGTCCATTGTGTCCATTTTCCTTCTGTACCCCTCGCTGCCCCCATTGAACTGTGTCCTTTTTTCCTTCTGTACCCCTCGCTGCCCCCATTTTCCCTGTGTCCATTTTGTCCATTGTGTCCATTTTCCTTCTGTACCCCTCGCTGCCCCCATTGAACTGTGTCCTTTTTTCCTTCTGTTTCCCCTCGCTGCCCCCATTTTCCCTGTGTCCATTTTGTCCATTGTGTCCATTGTGTCCTTTTTCCTTCTGTACCCCTCGCTGCCCCCATTGAACTGTGTCCTTTTTCCTTCTGTACCCTCGCTGCCCCCATTTTCCCTGTGTCCATTTTCCTTCTGTTTCCCCTCGCTGCCCCCATTTTCCATGTGTCCATTTTCCTTCTGTACCCCTCGCTGCCCCCATTGAACTGTGTCCTTTTTTCCTTCTGTACCCCTCGCTGCCCCCATTTTCCCTGTGTCCATTTTGTCCATTGTGTCCATTTTCCTTCTGTACCCCTCGCTGCCCCCATTGAACTGTGTCCTTTTTTCCTTCTGTACCCCTCGCTGCCCCCATTTTCCCTGTGTCCATTTTGTCCATTGTGTCCTTTTTCCTTCTGTACCCCTCGCTGCCTCTCTCCACTCCCGCCGCTGCGTCCCCTGCGGCCCCGCCCCCCTGACTGCCCATTCGCTGCCCCTGCCTCCCGCCTCCCAGCTGCTCCTCCCTCCCACCTCCCCATATATGGCGGCCGCTGCACCCGTCCGCGCCTGGATCGCGCCCAGCACCAGAACCCCTGGGCCGTGCGCCCCCCGCACCAGCCTCGAGGACCGACGCCGCTACGATGCCACCACACTCCACGCTCTCAACCCCGGACGGACGCACAACTGCTTCAAGGCCGCCCCGAAACGCACCCATGGTCCCTTCACCTGCCGGAACTGCAGCTACACCAGCCTCAGAGCCACCGAAGCGCCCGCCAAGAAGGACCTCAACCACCTCCGATGCATCCTACTGAACACCCGCTCCGCACGCAAACACGCCGTCGAGCTCTGGGACCTGCTCGACACATCATCACCAGAAGTCGCCTTCCTGACAGAGACCTGGATGAACGACTCCTCCGCCCCCGACATCGCCATAGCCATCCCAGACGACTATAAGATCACCCGCAGAGACCGCGTCAACGCAGTAGGAGGAGGAATCGCCATCGTCCACAAGAACACCATCAGGGTCTCGACCAGCACCGACGACACTCTCAGTACCGCCGAACACATGCACTTCCAGATCCACACGGACCCCAACACCACCCTTAGACGCACCCTTGTCTACAGACCCCCTGGGCCCCGACCCCAGTTCAGAAACTCCATCGCTGACTTCATCAGCACGCACGCCCTGACCTCTACCGACTACATCCTCCTCGGAGACCTGAACTTTCACCTGGAGAACAACAACGACAGCAACTCCACCACCCTGATCGACAACCTCGCCAACCTCGGTCTGAGCCAGCTCGTCACAACACCGACCCATTCCGCCGGCCACACGCTTGACCCCATCTTCTCCTCAAGCTCCCACGTCTCCTTCAGCCACACCACGGAACTCCTCTGGACCGACCACCACTGCATCCATTTCACCTTCCAGAAACCCACCACACACCACCGCACCCAACATATCCCACGCCGCTGCTGGAGCAAAGTCACCGAAGACCAACTACGGGCAACCCTCGCTCTCAGCCCTCCCTCCGACCCATCCAACACCGACGACGCCGCCTGCAACCTCAGACGATGGATGGACGACTGTGCCAACACCCTCGCCCCGCTGAAAAAACTCACCTACAGTGACACCACCAAAAGAGCCAGCTGGTTCACCTCGGAACTCCTAGCTTCCAAGCGCACCTGCCGGAAACTAGAGAAGAAATGGCACAGTGATAAGACACCGGACAGCCACGCAGCCCACAAAGACGCCATCCGTAACCACCACCACCTCATCAAGTCCGCCAAGAGAATCTCCTTCAAAGACCGCCTCGACAACAACGCACACAACAGCAAGGAGCTTTTCAACATCGTGAAGGAACTCTCCAACCCCAGCTCCAACACCAACGACATCCCGCCATCGCAACCCCTGTGCGATTCCCTCGCCACCTTCTTCCACCGCAAGATCGCCGACTTCCACGACAGCTTCAACACCCAGACAGCCCCAACTAAGATCGATGCACCAGACCCGCCGCACACCATCGACCACGACCCCCTGCCAGCCTGGGCCGGCGTAAACATTGAGGACACCATCAAGACCATGAGCACAATACACTCCGGCTCCCCGTCAGACCCTTTCCCGCACCACATCTTCAACAAAGCCAGCAGCTCCATCGCACCCCACCTGTGCAACGTCATCAATCTCTCCTTCGAGACCGCGACCTTCCCAGAGAGCTGGAAACACGCAGAGATCAACGCCCTACTCAAAAACCCAAGGCGGACCCGAGAGACCTCAAGAACTTCCGGCCCATCTCCCTGCTTCCGTTCCCAGCCAAGGTCATTGAGAAGATCGTCAACAAACAGCTAACCCGATACCTCGAAGAAAACAGCATCCTGGACCCATCCCAATCGGGGTTCCGCAGCAACCACAGCACTGAGACTGCCCTCATCGCCGCCACCGACGACATCAGGATCCTGCTGGACAACGGTGAGACCGCAGCCCTCATCCTGCTGGACCTCTCCGCCGCCTTCGACACTGTCTGCCACCGCACTCTACGCGCATGCCTCCACGACGCAGGGATCCGAGACAAGGCCCTGGAATGGGCCACCTCCTTCCTCACCGGCAGAACCCAGAGAGTCCGCCTCCCACCATTCCGATCCGAAGCCTCCGAGATCATCTGCGGCGTACCCCAGGGATCATCCCTCAGCCCAACACTGTTCAACATCTACATGGCCCCGCTCGCACGCATCGCCAGACAGCACGCCTCAACATAATCTCCTACGTCGACGACACTCAACTGATCCTCTCCCTCACCAAGGACCCCTGCCGCCAAATCCAACCTCCATGAAGGAATGAAGGCCGCCGCCGATTGGATGAAGATCAGCCGACTAAAACTGAACACGGAGAAGACAGAGGTCCTCATCCTCGGCTCCAACCCCTCAGCCTGGGACGACTCCTGGTGGCCAACGACGCTGGGAGCAGCCCCGACACCCACCGACCACGCACGCAACCTGGGAGTCATCCTCGACTCAACGCTCTCCATGGCCAGGCAAGTCAACGCAGTCTCATCCTCCTGCTTCAACACCCTCCGCATGCTTCGCAAGATCTACAGGTGGATCCCGACAGACACAAGAAGAACAGTCACCCAGGCCCTCGTCAGTAGCAGACTTGACTACGGGAACGCCCTCTACGCGGGAGCCCCGGCCAAGCTCATCAAGCGACTGCAACGCATACAAAACGCCTCCGCACGCCTGATCCTCGATGTACCACACCACAGCCACATCACCCCCCACCTGAGGAACCTGCACTGGCTCCTCGTCGACAGGAGAATCTCCTTCAAACTCCTCATCCACGCACACAAGGCACTCCACAAGACTGGCCCAGCCTACTTCAACAGACGACTCCTCTTCTACGTCCCCAACCGCCAACTCCGCTCCGCCGACCTCTCCCTAGCCACCGTCCCTCGCATTCGAAGAACTACCACCGGCGGCAGATCCTTCTCCCACCTCGCCGCCAAGACCTGGAACACCCTTCCACTAAGCCTACGACAGACCCAAGACCTGCTGACCTTCAGGAGGCTACTCAAGACCTGGTTGTTCGACCAGTAGCAGCACCCCCCTTTTTTCTCCCCAGCGCCTTGAGACCCTCGCGGGTAAGTAGCGCGCTTTACAAATTCTGTGATTGATTGATTGATTGATTGATACTGATACACATTCCTCTCGACAAACAACACAGGGAGAGAAGGAGAGTCAGCACACAAAGAAGAGCGCAAGCAGTCCAGGGACAAGCACGCTCAGGATTCTTCTAAAACAGAAGACAAGCCACAATCCAAACCTCAATTTAAAAAGAAGAAAGTTGCAGGTCTCAAAGTTAGACATGCACAGAATCCTAAGGACTCAACTTCTGAACTGGGAATGGGCTCAGACAATGCTAGACAGCGCAGCAGAAGTAACAATAGCTAGCCAGAACCTGAAGGAATTTCTGGACAGCAAAATTGAATGATTACATCACGGTGGAAACACCAGACAAAAGGGTGAACGTCCCTCACAAGTTATATGAAATAACACTCCGCATGGAGGAGGACAAACACAGGAAAGTAAAAGGTCTCTTTGCGAAGAACCTATTGTCTGGTTTTGACATACTGTTAGCAGAACAAGATTAGCCGCCAGCATTCGTCAGGGAGCGCCCAAAGGGAGAAAGTATATTTTTCCTGCATTTTCCAACCATGTTCCAGTTCACCTTAAACATACATATGCACGGGAGTGGGCAGTAGCCCAAGCTCCAGCATTATATAAAAATCACGCTGGATGGGATGATGCCTCAACCCACCACGTAATACCATTAATAGTTTCACCACATGCTCAAAGACATTATCGTATTAAGCAAGAAGCTAAAAACACAGGTCAGGGAGATCTTAGATCAACTTGAATACTTGGAGATCATTGAAAAATGAACTTCAGAAAAGAACAATCCCTTGTTTCACTTATCAAAACATGATAATACATTTCGTCTAGTTTTCATTTACAGACACTTGAACACTTGCACAAAGACATATGCTGTCCAACATGCAGATAGTGCCGCATTAATGAATAACATTATGCTGGAAAAAATACAAAACGACACTTGTTGTCTCAAATGGATTTTTCTGTCAAACTATAGCACCTGAAAACAGGTACCTAACAGCATTTAGTATATTAGAGTCCCAGCGACAAATTTTTGTCATCTCCCCCGTGGGTATAAGAACAGCTCAGGGGTATTTTCTGAAAGAGTTACTGAATTGCTAAAGCACTTTGATGAAGAAGCGTTGTCCTATTTGGATGATATTTATCTAACGGACGACCTATTGGGGAAACACTTGACCAGGCTGAGCACCATTATTATGGGATTCGCCTCTGAGGGCTACAAATTTAATTTTGAGAAATCAAAAATTGCCCACCTCTGTGTCCTATTTTTGGGATACTAGTTTTCAAGTGAAGGGAAAAGCCTGGCAGCTAACTTTTTAGAAAAGTGTGCTGCGCTGCTCCAGCCTCCAAAGACATTAAAACAACTTCCAATCAGTACTGGGATTCCTAGATTTTGGCAGAACATACATTTTTGATTTCGCAGAGAGAGTAAAACCTTTCTACGACCTTTTTCAAACCTGACTTTTCAGTCAAACACTGGACACAAGAACACACCAATATTCTTTGTTCACTCCAGGAAGATATTATTGCTTCCAAACACATACACACATGTGTAAACTTGCACCACTTGGTACTCAGTATCATTTAGGGTCAATTCGGGTACACTTATTAAACCTTAGATGAAGGTGAAACTGTACCAATCGCATACAAATCTCATCTGTACACAAACACAGAAATTAGTTTTAATTCAACAGGAAAAAATTCTGACAACCATTCAGACTGCTGTAGCCAATGAAAGAGCACTGGCTCATGGGATGATGCATTATTGTCGTCACCCCGGTACCGGGGCTAGCATTCCTAATGCCAAAGCCTTACATCCAGAATGGATACTAAGGGCTAATTCTTTTGCTGCATCAGACTTTGAATCCAGATTTGATCCAAGTTTAAAAACATATGCATTCCTGCAATATGAGAAAGAACATCATCTACCAAATGAAATCTTGCCTCTAGATCAGTATGAATTTTTAAGATTTACACTGATGGGTCTGCCCCACCGGCCGCCTTTGTTGAAGATCAAATGCTGGATGGAAAGTTCCTTCCTCATTGCACCAAAAAACTACCTCTAGGTAATAGCACGGCTCGGTTGGCAGCTTTAAAAGCCCTGATACTTGCACTTGTAAACACGGATCGCAAATTCCCCACAGTGTGCGATTCCTTTTACTGTGTGCAATCATGTAATAAATATTTACACTATTGGGAACAAAATGGGTTTAAAGATGAAAAAGGTGGCATAATTAAACACAAAAATTATGGGAACAGGTAGTGGAGTTGAAAAATACGACCTACCAAACAAAAACTCACGTGATTAACACACTGAGTCATCAACGTGATGGCGTGCACGTTGCAGGGAATTCATTGGCTGTAGAAGCCACACAGGGGGCTGTTCACACAGCTTCCGTAGCGGCGCACACTCGTTCAACAACGAGAATAGACGGTTAGAATATGGTGGCTGTAATTGCTTCACGCAAAGGCAGCACAGCAGTGCCTAAGAAATTTCCACTTATATACTCCTTCAAGTTAGGTGCAAACATCATTCCATATGCTCAGATTCCTGGAGTGGGGGATAGAGTATTTCCAAATATGGATAGTAGGCAGGAATTAATCATTTAAAGCACACAAGGGCTTGGGCTCCGCGCATTCAGGGGTAATAGCTACTATTTCTTCATTGCAACAGTGCTATTGGTGGCCAAGGTTCAGAAGTCAGACTATTGGCTTTGTCTTGAACTGCAAAATCTGCAAACAAATGCCAGGCTATACCATCGCAAGACCCGCGTAGGTCCCATTGCTAGACAGCATCAGACTGTCCACTTGATAGTGTCATGTAACAGGACCACTGTGGTCCCTCAAATTTTGAGGTGGCTTAAAAATATATCTTGGTGGCAGTGGATCCGTGCTCAAGTTTCCTATAGGTATGGCCTTAGCGCTCGGCTGACGCTCCAAACTTATAGAAAGATTTGCGAGTCCATAACAGGAGATACGCAATCAACGTTACACCCTGACTGTGGCTCCACGCTTAGCTCTCGGGCTGACAAAGAGGCCATGGAAGGGATGGACGTAATATTGCGGTACTCCTCTCCAACACCATCCTGAGGGAATTTAGGTAGAGGAGAGGAAGGACTGGGGCATAGAACAATCCTTAACAGCTAGGGTATTAGGCGGAGCGCTAGTGAGGTCAAACACTTATATGGATTCAGGGGGCAATACACACCCAGCCAAGAAGCTCTCTAGGAGGTCTGACTCCATTTACGAATGTGGGACCCTGATCATAACTGTGAAGGCACAGTGGCGGATGAAAACCATTCTGTATCTATGATCGTTTGGCTGTTTTACAGGAACTAAAGGAAACAAAGAAACAAACAAAGATTCTGTCAAAGTGAAGCAGGCCACCACTGGGAAGTCGATGTAATCACGGCAAGACCTGTCTGAATCCCAAAAGTCGGGGATCTGGGCAGAGAGAGATAAAGATCGCGGACACAAAGGAATTTGGCCCCTCATACAGGAAAACCTGTGCCATTCCTTGAAGTGAAAGGAAAAAGAACTGTACTTTTGCCGCATCTTGCCGTGAAAAAGGAAAACAGATTAATTTCAAATGAAAGAATCAAACAACACTATGTGGCCAATACTGAGCAGTACGCCTCATGAACTCCACAGTAGTAGACGTCCCTCTCACTACTATTCAAGAACTTCAAACTGAAAAGCTCATCACGTTTGAGAAATCAAATCCATGGAGTGGGGGACTATGCAACAATGCAATGGAACTAGTTCTCCTTGAACCAACCTTTCACATTCAAAATAAAAGTCAAGACAACACTCAAGTTGCAATTTGGCCAAAAACAAATGTGTACACCAACGTTTTTCAACAAAAACATCAAATAATAAATGCTTCAACGTTTTTCAACAAAAACATCAAATAATAAAAGCTTCAACGTTTTTCAACAAAAACATCAAATAATAAATGCTTCAACGTTTTTCAACAAAAACATCAAATAATAAAAGCTTCAACGTTTTTCAACAAAAACATCAAATAATAAAAGCTTCAACGTTTTTCAACAAAAACATCAAATAATAAATGCTTCAACGTTTTTCAACAAAAGCATCAAATAATAAATGCATCAACGTTTTTCAACAAAAGCAACAACTAATAAATGCTTCAATGTTTTTCAACAAAAAAATAAAATATTAACTTCACCATCTGAAAGTTTTTCAGCAAAGACATCAACTATTAATTTCAACATTTCAAACGTTTTTCAACAAAAACAGCAGAAATAACTTCAACTAAACACGATGCAATTTCAACAATTGATCATACAGCTACTGGCTATTTCATTAACTGTGATACGTTTTCCATGGCTCCACATGAACAGGAAGCGAAGCCAGCCAAAAACAAACAACGAACATGCAAGTACAAACTTTTGAACCTTTTCTTTGTCCAAAAAGATACAGACCTGGCTTCACCATGGGTAGAACTATGGAGTATTTCTGGGTTCATTTTTTCTGTTCTAGCTTTGCTTAGAGCTAGCTTTTAGTATGACTCTTAGTGGACACTTTCTACAACACAGGATCAATATAAAACTGAAGCCACATCCATTTTAAATTCAAATGCAAAAGAGACTTATAAATGTATTCGGCCTGAACAAGCCTTTGTATTCTAAATGATGTATTTAATCATCCGGTTTTTAATTCTGATTAATGTATTTTTAACTTTCATTCATTTTCATTCATTTTATCATTCATTCAGTGATGTCATTACCTGCAGTACATTTTTCTGAAAATTGGGTTACTGATACAGTGAATAATATGATGTCTGTTTTAGGAATAATTGCTACATTTTCAGATCATGAAATGTTAGAGATTTATTCTTATTGTGACGCTTTATACTTGTTACCTTCATTAAGGTTATCAACTCCTACACAATTGTAATGCATCTAGAAATGTGGTTGTTTAAACACCAGTAGGAACGTTGCCAAACACCACCGAACACCATCGCACGGGGTGGAATAGTTGACATACATCAGCAGGGGCAACATTAGATGCCATTTACAAAAGAAACAGGACAGACCCAGATAGGAAAGTATGGGTGATTTGGCCTTTTGATACAAATACCTGTCACAAAAATGATTCCTGAACATCACCAAGAGACTCAGTATATATAAGCCAGACCTACGTTATGTACAGATAACATCCAGAGGTAGTGAAATCCTACAAGTGTAGGGAAGTTGTGCCCTTTTTGGCTAGAAGCCCCAACACTGAAAGTAGTGAACCAAAAGTTTCCTTTGTAAAATTCAATGCCTTGAGCAATCTGAAAACCATGCTTGTGCAGCACTTTTTATTTTTCATTTCACATCAGCTAAAGAAATATTTTTCTTTTTTTGCAAAATAGCATTCTTAAATACAGACTGCCCCTCTTTCCTTTTTGATACATTTTATCTTTCACACACAAGCAGTGTGATGCACCTTGGGAATACCTTGCAAACAGGAACTATGCTTCTTATGGTTTCTAATATTTAAAAGACCAGTCTGAAAAGACTGCAACTGCAACATACCTGTTCTCTGATGCCTGTTTTTTGCAGTGAAGAATGCGTGGTCATCATCTGTCTGACACTTCCAAAGGAAACGCCAGCGGCATTTACCACCAGGCTGGAACTGCTGAAGTCCCATGCTTGGCTGTGTCCCAAGCGTATTCCCATCAAACCAAAGCATTCCTTGCAAATCCGGAGGGTGCCTTTTTGCTTCCTTTAGCTAGCACCAAGGTATCGATTACAGCACCGGCTGCCTCAGAACCAGCAACTGGCAGCACTGCTCATTCTGTGCTCCCACAACGATTCTGCAAGGTATTACAAAGGTCCGTCCCCTGCACTAACTAGTAACAGAAATGTTGTGTCTCTCAGCCACTTGTTATCTCAATTTTGCTAAAACATGTCCTGAAACACATTTTTTCTCTTATTGTTTCAACTCTGACCGAGTGCTTGGAGCATTCCCTCTAAAATGACCTTTCTCTTTCTTTTTTTTTTTTCTTCTAAAGAAAGCATGGTCTTCTGAACAGCTTGTAAGAGTTTTCAATTTTATAAACAGGAACTTTTATAAGTAACTACTGACTCTAAGAGTATTTTTTAATGACACTATAGATTTTTCCTGTCTCCACAGAGTCTATAGTAATTTTACATATTTTAACAGCTGCTATTTTTTCAGCTCATAAACCACTCTCATGCAACTACCTGCCAATCATATGCAAATGCCTATTTTAGTCACGTAGTTTGCTTTTAATGGGTTATTCACGATTGTCCATAGATTGGAGTGGGTGTTATGTGCTGGATTGAGGCCCTAACATAGGTGCGCTGTTTCAGAGGCACAAATCCTTCGTGCCACAGAGACAGGCAGGACCTTTCACCTACATTGGCCCTCCCTTTACAAATAACGAGCAACAGAGTCTGTCCCTTATCTGACGTGTGCTCTGGGTGCAGAAGACGGTCCATCCTAAATACGTCATATCCATGTCCAACAGTGACTAACCTATGTCACAACGAGTTCTTAGAAACAGACCCTTAAGCTCTTGGGATTTTCCCTAGCACAGGATTATTGATTTCTCCAAGAACTCATTAAATATGCATGAACCACTATTTCCTAAGGGTTCATTCCTGACGTCTTTCTCTGACCGACTGTACGTCAATACTAACATTCCAAGGCACCTATCAGGTATAAATATACCTCCCTTTGCCCAAGCAAAGCAGAGGGGACTGAGACTTTCCATGCCGACACTCTGACGTGAGACGCTGCAACCTGCATCATGCCACAGCTCCAGCTGGCAGAGGTCCATCCACCCATCCTGGGGTGTCCAGTTCGAGATCAGGATGAAGTCCCACTGAGGTAATGGGGTTAGACTAAATCCTAGGGGGATTCTTGGCTCTCTAAGACCTACACACATGCTAGGTACACTTAGGTACATCTAGTTAGGCATCATAGGTGTATAGGCTTTATCTTAATGCATTCTGCATTTCATGTATGTGTTCATTACTATTGCACAATGGTAAAACTGTACCATGCATTTTTATTTAACTGCACTGCTGGACATATTTCTCTGCTACTGTCCAACAGTTGTCGCAGCACATATAACCAGTACTAGAACAACAACTGTGCAATAAATTTTATTGTAAACACACCCGACTGTTTCTTCTATGTACTTCTCTGAGATGAGTGACTGAATGAAAAGTAGTATATTGTTTCCACGATCCTGAGGGATCAGGGTTTTATGTTATGTGGTTGCCAGAAGCTATTCCCTTCTTGTCTTCAAGAAGTTTCTAGTGGCCTCTGAGCTAGCTTGCACAGGTAATTAGGTTTAATATAATCGATAGGGACATACCAACCTTAGTCCTATGTCAAACCTATAGGTTATATTATTCCAATGCGCAGAGCCTATTAGGGAAATAGGAACTACACTACAGCTCAGGAACTCAGGAAACAAGGTAGCACTGCAGGCAGTGCTAATTCAGGCACAAGGAATAGCTATAGCTCAGAATCAAGGAACAAGGATTAACTATATCCCAGGAATCAAGGAATATCAAAAGCTCAGGAAACAAGGGTCGGACTCTCCGGAAAACGGCTACAATGACCAACACTGGGCTGAAGGGAGCTGGGGCTTAAAAGAGCTCACAGTATTCATGCGCATCAGGTGTGAGCAGGCTAGCAGCAGCCAGCCACAGGTGAGCTGAATTCCTCTACCCATCCTTGGCCTGCAGGGGTGGAGACAAAGCAGTGAGCAGGGGATTAAAGGTAATGGAGTTTCCAGCATGAGCAGACTGGCTTCAACAAAACCCGGCATGGATTGGGAATGGATGTCAATTCCTAAATGATGTCCAAATGCCTGGAAGTCAGGATATGCATACAGGGGAGTGTCTGGATTAGAATATTGGAAAGCCCCACAGTTCGGCCCCCTGGTGGTGGGAACGAGAGCACAGGGAGTGAATTGTGACAGTGATCACTAAGTGGGATTGAGTGGCAGGAGATTCTGGAATCAAAGATACAAAACTGAGGCCAACTGAGGCCCTGCGATACCCCTTTTGTTTCCAGAGGAATAGCCTGGAACACCGTCTTGACTGAAGGATCGCTTTTTGTATTTCGACACGAAAGGTCACATTGGACCTAGGCTACATTGCACCCATTACACCTGTGGAGTGCGATCATTTTCAACGTCTTCTTTTAATTCCTAAGGAAAGATACTCACCTACTGAGCCCTGACGAAGTTCTCACCATGAGAACGAAACGCGTTGGCTGACCGTATAATCACCTATTCTGTGAGAATTAACTTATTGAAAATAAAGATTCATTTGAAAAACTAAAATACTGGCTTCCTGGACTTCATCACCTGATGCACGCCCAGCCCCTCCATTTTACCTATATGAGAGTTGGATGTGGTTAATAATACTCTGGCTATTCCTTCCGTAACAGGTTGTTTTGCGAGCCACATACGTTGAAGCAATTTTATTTGCAAAAGCCAAATCAAATTTAGACATTGTGTTATTGAGCTTATCCCCATAACACCCATGACTAAAGTGGGGCTGATCATCACCCTCTTGTTCTGCCATACCACAGATTTGTCCATCTGGGTGGGGCATTGTTGCAGATTAAAGTCGCCACCCCAACAAATGATGGTTTGACTATTGCTGCCTGAGATAATATGTTCCACTTCCGCACTCAAACTATTCAAGGTGTCACTAATTTCCCTTGTTGTGGTGTTGTTGTAGAAGTTGATTAATGCCAATCTTGTTGCCCCATGAGACTCACATAATAGTAGTTCATAGTATGGGTTATAGCTAACCATTTTAATGTTAGTAAATTGGACACTATTAGACACAAAGATACACAGTCCCCCCTTCGCCCGCCCATGGGTTGATTGAATGGCCGATGTGAAGTACGTCCTAAAACCATTAATGTGAATGGGCTCAGTGAGCCATGTCTCCTGCAATGAAATAATTTGGTGATCTGTCACAAACTCTATCCATTTAGTGTTAAGTCTCAACCTCTTCAGTCCAGCCACATTCCAGCTTAGGAATCCTAATAGTTCACACTTATCCTCTATATGCTTATTACTGCAGCCCGTGTCTACCATGCTTTCTGTAATCGATCTGACTTCCTTAATTGCCAGTTGTGAACATTTATCCTTGATGGCCTTATCTACCCCGGATCTACTTGTAAAAAATAAGTGTGGGGGCGCCAGTCCTCCCACACTGCCCCGGGGACCACCACCTCCCCGGGGCACACTTGATTTATATATGGGGGTCCATTGCGGACCCCGACCCTGGGGACCACCACTTCCCCGGGGCTTCAAATCAGTTGGGAGGGATGCTACGCGGCCCCCCTCCTGGAGCTCTCCTTGGCCCTGGGGACCGCCACCCCCCTAGAGCCGGCTCCAGCAATGTCCCGGGGTGCCCACCCCCGGGACATTGCAGTTTGCAATGGCAGAGCAGGAGCACTGCTCCCGCTCTGCCATTGCAAACTTCTGCTTCGCTTCATGGAAGCAAGAGCAGAAAGACTGCTCTCGCTTCCATGAAGCGAAGCAGATTTTCTTTTGGGCAAAGGGAGCTGCATGTTTGCAGCTCCCTTTGTCCAAAAGCAATGCCGGCTCCCGCAGGAGGTGGGGAGCTGGCAGGGACCGCAGGGCATTGGGGCTCCCACCGCGGTCCCTGGGGCTGAAATTGGCCAAGGGAAGGGGAGCCATGCGGTCCCCCTCCCGTAAAGTTCTGAACTAAAAAAAAAAAGAGGCAGAGCCCCTGGGGATGGGGTCCCCGGGGCCAAAAATAGCCCGGGAGGGGGGCTAATCGGCCCCCCTCTGATTTTTATTTTTAAAAAAAGATAATGCCGGCCCCGGGGGATGTGGGCCCCGGGGCCATAATTGGCCTGAGGAGGAGGGTCACACGGCCCCTCTCCCTTTTTTTTTAAATTAAAATTGGCCTGGCCCCGGGAGATGGGGTCCTCGGGCTGATATCGGGTAATGGAACTGGCGGGCATTCATTTTTATTATTCTCTCGTCATTGGAGTCGCGATCCCCCAGTGTAACGTTGCTGTGGATTCACGGATCTACCTTAAATAAATAATTTAATAGTATGTAATTTAGAAGGTAGTGTTGCATTTGTGAACTTTTTTTATAGAGCTAGTGAGATTGAAGGTAATAATTGAATTAAATTTGATAGAGTTAGTAATTTTAAAAAAGTAAAAATTAAAAGTTAAACTTGAAAAGTGTATTGTGTTGTAGTACATTGAATTTGTGCTTTTGTTTTGTGGATTCGTGATGGGTTCGCGAACCCGTAAAATATTTAAAAAAATATGTATGTTAAAAAATAAATAAGATTCACTGTTGAGTTATAGGGTGGCTCTAAAAATAGCACTTGTTTTCATTATGAGCTTGTTGTAGCTACATGTAAGTGCAGATGCTCAGCTTAAGGTTGTTGAGAAAGACTCTGTTCCCTTGATCTGTGAAGTGTACTCCATCACTTCTGTAGATGTCATCCATATCAAAACGTAGATTGTTGTTATACATGGAGCCCATCCTATGATCTCTGAGGTAAGCAGAAACAGCATTATTGACATTCTTTCTAGCTTTCTCAATCTGTGGACAGAATTGATTTGACCACTTCCATCTCTGTCTTTGGCATATATTAGAGTATACAAAGACAGATTGAGGCAAAAGCAACATCAATTTGGCAAAGGTATCCTTCATGAGCATTTCCAGTCCTACCCCAGTCAATGTGCCTAGGTCATTGCCACCACAGTGCACAATCATGAGGTCAGGGGGTTGGAGATGCAAAAAGGTTTTAACCAAAGGCATCAATTGGTGCCACTTTAATCCTCTCTGTGCAATCCATTTAATATCCACATTTTGCAGAGCTAGGTCTTTGTCAATACCTCTGTGTTCAGCATACCTTTTGCACCAGAAAACATAGCTACAATCAACATAGCCCTACAATCCATACTGTAAGCATCTTGAAGGGATGTCTTGAAGTAATGAAAAGATGTCTGTAGCTGAGGTAGTCAGTTGGTAGAATGAGAGGTATCTAAAACGGTGGAGAAGATGCTGTTTTTGAAAAAGCCGATAAGTGATTGGCTGTTCATTAACATTGTGCACTCAAAAATAGGATGCATGTTACTTTCCTAAAGAAGCATGTTTCTTATTGCTTATTAAAAAATGTGTGAAAGGTACATTAGATGGGATAAGGTAAATTTTTGCAAAAGCCAACCACACATGCTATTGCATTTGTAAGCTACTGTGCTGAACTTGAAAATATAGTGAACTTGTGACCTGCCAGTACAGTTAAGTGTTGCAAAAACTGTTACTATGGAACCTGGGATTACGAAGAATGGGGGAAGGGTTGAAAGTTAACTGTGGATTTAAAATGTGAAATGGTAACTTATATGTAAGTGATATGTTACTAAATTAGGTTTTTCTAAATCAGTAGTACATGTAGAAGTAGTCTGTTGTTAAAAAAAATACTAGTATTATTAGAAGTAGGTTTTTAAACTCCCGTATGGATTTGCAACTCCATCATGATGCTACACTGTAGCACCACGGTGGATTTGCGACTCCAGAAAATTACTGAACCAGTTTGGGCACTTTTATAAGACAGTTAGAAAGGGTTAATATGTCTAACCAATAGAAATGTGTTTCACAATTTGAAATGATGTAGAAAGCAATTTGATTTGTTACTTACATTTATTTGTATGCAGTAAGAGAGGGAAAGTTTGCCATTACTGGTTTTACCTTGTTGAGAGGGGTGCATTACATTTGTTGTGTGCAAAAGAAAATCTTTTATGAGTTTCTGATATTTCATATTCTGCAATACTATTGGAAAGGTGAGTTACAAATTTGTGAGGTGTATTATGTAGTAGTACTTTACTGTTTGTAGTGATATTTTTATATTTGAAAAGCTTTATTTTCAAACTTTTGAAATTATTCAAGAACTGTGATGTTTGAAATATGTTATGAAATGTAGAGATGTGTATTGTAGTTTGTTTTATTGTACTGAAATGATCATTGAAATAGATTGTGCATAGTATGTGTACATTGGTAGATGGATTAGTGATTATGGTAGTTTGTATTAGTGTGCGGAAATGTACAATCGAAGTACATCGCATAATTGTAGGTGTCACTTTGAAATTGGAAGTGCAGTCTGTCAGGTTTTAAGGTGTGCATGGACTTGTGACTGAGGTATGTCTCTACTTGCATATGTATTCTCATATGTCTTATACATTTGAAGATGCAAGATGTATAAAAGGCAGGTGTTTGGCTAGGCCCAACACTGTGAGTAGTACTAGAATGCTGAAGCTGCAGCAAAAAAAGTGAGGTTTAAAACATGTTCAAATGAGGTATTAGTGATTAGGCTACTTTGTATAAGTCTCTAGAGAGGTACAGTTGAAATATGCCACATAATGTTTGATGTGTGCTTGAAATGGGAAGCGTGTTCTATGAAGTTTTCAGGTCTGCATAGTGTTGTGATTGAGGTATGTCTCTACTTGGAGATGTATTCTGATATGTGTTATGCATTTGAAGATGCTTTACATATACAAAAAAGGTATGTGTCGATTTGTATGTTTCTTTTATATATGGTGTCATTAGCAAAGGTACAGACACATGCATGCATGCTTTCAGGAATATGGTGAGACTTACAACAGAGACATGTGAAGGGTTGCTGCTTTGTATTTGGCTAGGCTGAACACCCTGAGTAGTAGTAGAATGGCGAAGCAGCGGCAGAAAAGTAAGGTTTAATACATGTTGACTGAGGATTAGTGATTAGGCTACTTTGTATGAGTCTGTGGAAAGGTACACTTCAAATATATCGCATAATTTTCAGTGTCTGCTTAAAATGGGAAGTGCAGTGTCTGAAGTTTTAAGGCCTGCATGGTCTTGTGACTGAGATATGTCTCTACTTACAGATGTATTCTGATACGTGTTATCCATCTGAAGATGCTAGACGTGTAAATCACAGGTAGACATCTATTTGTATGTTTCTTTTATATATGGCGTCACTAGCAAAAGGTACAGACACATGCATGCATGCTTTCAGGAATATGGTGAGACTTACAACATAGACATGTGAAGGGTTGCTGCTTTGTATTTGGCTAGGCCCAGCACCCTGAATACTAGTAGAATGGTGAAGAAGCAGCAGAAAAGTGAGGTTTAAGACATGTTGGCAGAGGGATTAGTGATTAGGCTACTTTGTGAGAGTCTGTGGAAAGGTACACTTCAAATATACCGCATAATTTTCGGTGTCTGCTTGAAATGGGAAGTGCAGTCTCTGAAGTTTTAAGGTCTGAATGGTATTGTGACTGAGGTATGTCTCTACTTACAAATGTATTCTGAT
Organism: Calotriton arnoldi; assembly: GCA_963921515.1. Lineage (NCBI taxonomy): Eukaryota > Metazoa > Chordata > Amphibia > Caudata > Salamandridae > Calotriton > Calotriton arnoldi. Next base: position 1,197,659 of record CAWUFW010002154.1, on the reverse strand, counting down.
ATGTGTTATCCATTTGAAGACGCTAGACGTGTAAAACACAGGTATACATCTATTTGTATGTTTTTTTATATATGGTGTCACTAGCAAAAGGTACAGACACATGCATGCATGCTTTCAGAAATATGTTGAAACTTACAACAGAGACATGTGAAAGGTTGCTGCTTTGTATTTGGCTAGGCCCAGCACCCTGAATACTAGTAGAATGGTGAAGCAACAGCAGAAAAGTGAGGTTTAAGACATGTTGGCAGAGGGATTAGTGAGTAGGCTACTTTGTATGAGTCTGTGGAAAGGGACACTTCAAATGTACCGTGTAATTTTCAGTGTCTGCTTGAAAGGGGAAGTGCAGTGTCTGAAGTTTTAAGGCCAGCATGGTCTTGTGTCTGAGGTATGTCTCTACTTACAGATGTTCTCTGATATGTGTTATCAATCTGAAGATGCTAGACGTGTAAAACACAGGTATACAACTATTTGTATGTTTCTTTTATATATGTTGTCACTAGCAAAAGGTACAGACACAGGCATGCATGCTTTTAGGAATATGGGGAGACTTACAACAGAGACATGTGAAGGGTTGCTGCTTTGTATTTGGCTAGGCTGAACACCCTGAGTAGTAGTAAAATGGCGAAGCTGTAGCAGAAAAGTGAGGTTTAAGACAAGTTGGCAGAGGGATTAGTGATTAGGCTACTTTGTATGAGTATGTGGAAAGGTACACTTTAAATATACCATGTAATCTTCGGTGTCTGCTTGAAATGGGAAGTGCAGTCTCTGAAGTTTTGAGGTCTGAATGGTCTTGTGACTGAGGTATGTCTCTACTTACACATGTATTCTGATATGTGTTATCCATCTGAAGATGCTAGACATGCAAAGCACAGGTATACATATATTTGTCTGTTTCTTTTATATATGGTGACACTAGCAAAAGGTACAGACACATGCATGCATGCTTTTAGGAATATGGTGAGACTTACAAGAGAGACATGTGAAGGGTTGCTGCTTTGTATTTAATTAGGCCGAACACCCTGAGTAGTAGTAGAATGGTGAAGAAGCAGCACAAAAGTGAGGTTTAAGATGTGTTGGCTGAGGATTAGTGATTAGGCTACTTTGCATGAGTCTGTTTAAAGGTACACTTCAAATATACCGCATAATTTTTGGTGCCTGCTTGAAATGGGAAGTGCAGTCTCTGAAATTTTAAGGCCTGCATGGTCTTGTGACTGAGGTATGTTTCTACTTACAGGTTTATTCTGATACGTGTTTTCCATCTGAAGAGGCTAGACGTGTAAAACACAGGTATACAACTATATGTATGTTTCTTTTATATATGGTGTCACTAGCAAAATGTACAGACAAATGCATACATGCTTTCAGGAATATGGTGAGACTTACAACAGAGACATGTGAAGGGTTGCTGCTTTGAATTTGGCTGGGCTCAACACCCTGAGTAGAAGTAGAATGGTGAAGCTGCAGCAGAAAAGTGAGGTTTAAGACAAGTTGGCAGAGGGATTAGTGATTAGGCTACTTTGTATGAGTCTGTGGAAAGGTACACTTCAAATATAGCATGTAATCTTCGGTGTCTGCTTGAAATGGGAAGTGCAGTCTCTGAAGTTTTGAGGTCTGAATGGTCTTGTGACTGAGGTATGTCTCTACTTACACATGTATTCTGATATGTGTTATCCATCTGAAGATGCTAGACATGCAAAGCACAGGTATACATATATTTGTCTGTTTCTTTTATATATGGTGACACTAGCAAAAGGTACAGACACATGCATGCATGCTTTCAGGAATATGGTGAGACTTACAAGAGAGACATGTGAAGGGTTGCTGCTTTGTATTTAACTAGGCCGAACACCCTGAGTAGTAGAATGGTAAAGAAGCAGCACAAAAGTGAGGTTTAAGATGTGTTGGCTGAGGATTAGTGATTAGGCTACTTTGTATGAGTCTGTTTAAAGGTACACTTCAAATATACCGCATAATTTTTGGTGTCTGCTTGAAATGGGAAGTGCAGTCTCTGAAATTTTAAGGCCTGCATGGTCTTGTGACTGAGGTATGTCTCTACTTACAGGTTTATTCTGATACGTGTTTTCCATCTGAAGATGCTAGACGCGTAAAACACAGGTATACATCTATTTGTATGTTTCTTTTATATATGGTGTCACAAGCAAAAGGTACAGACACATGCATGCATGCTTTGAGGAATATGGTGAGACTCACAACAGAGACATGTGAAGGGTTGCTGCTTTGTATTTGGCTACGCCGAACACCCTGTGTAGTAGTAGAATGGCGAAGGAGCATCAGAAAAGTGAGGTTTAAGACATGTTGGCAGAGGGATTAGTGATAAGGCTACTTTGTATGAGTCTGTGGAAAGGTACACTTCAAATATACCGCATAATTTTTGGTGTTTGCTTGAAATGGGAAGTGCAGTCTCTGAAGCTTTAAGTCTGCATGGTCTTGTGACTTAGGTATGTCTCTACTTACACATGTATTCTGATATGTGTTATCCATTTGAAGACGATAGACGTGTAAAACACAGGTATACATCTATTTGTATGTTTTTTTTATATATTGTGTCACTAGCAAAAGGTACAGACACATGCATGCATGCTTTCAAAAATATGTTGCAACTTACAACAGAGACATGTGAAGGGTTGCTGCTTTGTATTTGGCTAGGCCCATCACAATGAGTAGTAGTAAAATGGTGAAGCAGCAGCAGAAAAGTGAGGTTTAAGACATGTTGGCAGAGGGATTAGTGATTAGGCTACTTTGTATGAGTCTGTGGAAAGGGACACTTCAAATGTACCATGTAATTTTCAGTGTCTGCTTGAAAGGGAAGGTGCAGTGTCTGAAGTTTTAAGGCCAGCATGGTCTTGTGACTGAGGTATGTCTCTACTTACAGATGTTCTCTCATACCTGTTATCAATCTGAAGATGCTAGACATGTAAAACACAGGTATACAACTATTTGTATGTTTATTTTATATATGGCGTCACTAGCAAAAGGTACAGACACATGCATGCATGCTTTCAGGAATATGGTGAGACTTACAACAGAGACATGTGAAGGGTTGCTGCTTTGTATTTGGCTAGGCCCAACACCCTGAGTAGTAGTAGAATGATGAAGCAGCAGCAGAAAAGTGAGGTTTCAGACATGTTGGCAGAGGCATTAGTGATTAGGCTACTTTGGAGAGTCTGCGGAAAGCTACACTTCAAATATACTGCATAATGTTCGGTGTCTGCTTGAAATGGGAAGTGCAGTCTCTGAAGTTTTAAGGTCTGCATGGTCTTGTGACTGAGGTGTGTCTCTACTTACACATGTATTATGATATGTGTTAGCCATCTGAAGATGCTAGACGCGTAAAACACAGGTATACATCTATTTGTATGTTTCTTTTATATATGGTGTCACTAGCAAAAGGTACCAACACATGCATGCATGCTTTGAGGAATATGGTGAGACTTACAACAGAGACATGTGAAGTGTTGCTGCTTTGTATTTGGCTCGGCCGAACACCCTGATTAGTAGTAGATTGCTGAAGCAGCAGCAGAAAAGTGAGGTTTCAGACATGTTGGCAGAGGGATTAGTGATTAGGCTACTTTGTGTGAGTCTGTGGAAAGGTACACTTGAAATATACCGCATAATTTTACGTGTCTGCTTGAAATGGGAAGTGCAGTCTCTGAAGTTTTAAGGTCTGCATGGTCTTGTGACTGAGGTATGTCTCTACTTACACATGTATTCTGATACGTGTTATCCATCTGAAGATGCTAGACGTGTAAAACACAGGTATACATCTATTTGTATGTTTCTTTTATATATGGTGTCACTAGCAAAAGTTACAGACGCATGCATGCTTTCAGAAATATGTTGAGACTTACAACAGAGACATGTGAAGGGTTGCTGCTTTGTATTTGGCTCGGCCGAACACCCTGATTAGTAGTAGATTGCTGAAGCAGCAGCAGGAAAGTGAGGTTTCAGACATGTTGGCAGAGGGATTAGTGATTAGGCTACATTGTATGAGTCTGTGGAAAGGTACACTTCAAATATACCGCATAATTTTCGGTGTCTGCTTGAAATGGGAAGTGCAGTCACTGAATTTTTAAGGTCTGCATGGTCTAGTGACTGACGTATGTCTCTACTTATAAATTTATTCTGATATGTGTTATCCATCTGAAGATGCTAGATGTGTAAAACACAGATATACAACTATTTGTATGTTTCTTTTAGATATGGTGTCACTAGCAAAAGGTACAGACATATGCATGCAAAATTTCAGGAATATGGTGAGACTTACAAGAGAGACATGTGAAGGGTTGCTGCTTTGTATTTGGCTAGGCCCAACACCATTGAGTAGTAGTAGAATGGTGAAGCATCAGTAGAAAAGTGAGGTTTAAGACATGTTGGCAGAGGGATTAGTGATTAGGCTACTTTGTGAGAGTCTGTGGAAAGGTACACTTCAAATATACCGCATACTTTTACGTGTCTGCTTTAAATGGGAAGTGCAGTCTCTGAAGTTTTAAGGTCTGAATGGTATTGTGACTGAGGTATGTCTCTACTTACACATGTATTCTGATATGTGTTATCAATCTGAAGATGCTAGACGTGTAAAACACAGGTATACATCTATTTGTATGTTTCTTTTATATATGGTGTCACTAGCAAAAGGTACAGACACATGCATGCATGCTTTCAGGAATATGGTGAGATTTACAAGAGAGACATGTGAAGGGTTGCTGCTTTGTATTTGGCTACGCCCGAACACTGTGTGTAGTAGTAGAATGGCAAAGGAGCAGCAGAAAAGTGAGGTTTAAGACATGTTGGCAGAGGGATTAGTGATTAGGCTACTTTGTATGAGTCTGTGGAAAGGTACACTTCAAATATACCGCATAATTTTCGGTGTCTGCTTGAAATGGGAAGTGCAGTCTCTGAAGCTTTAAGTCTGCATGGTCTTGTGACTTAGGTATGCCTCTACTTTACACATGTATTCTGATATGTGTTATCCATTTGAAGACGCTAGACATGCAAAACACAGGTATACATCTATTTGTATGTTTTTTTATATATGGTGTCACTAGCAAAAGGTACAGACACATGCTTTCAGAAATATGTTGAAACTTACAACAGAGACATGTGAAGGGTTGCTGCTTTGTATTTGGCTGGGCCCAACACCCTGAGAAGTAGTAGAATGATGAAGCAGCAGCAGAAATGTGAGGTTTCAGACATGTTGGCAGAGGCATTAGTGATTAGGCTACTTTGGAGAGTCTGCGGAAAGCTACACTTCAAATATACCGCATAATGTTCGGTGTCTGCTTGAAATGGGAAGTGCAGTCTCTGAAGTTTTACAGTCTGCATGGTCTTGTGACTGAGGTGTGTCTCTACTTACACATGTATTATGATATGTGTTACGCATCTGAAGATGCTAGACGCGTAAAATACAGGTATACATCTATTTGTATGTTTCTTTTATATATGGTGTCACTAGCAATAGGTACAGACACATGCATGCATGCTTTGAGGAATATGGTGAGACTTACAACAGAGACATGTGAATGGTTGCTGCTTTGTATTTGGCTCGGCCGAACACCCTGAGTAGTAGTAGATTGCTGAAGCAGCAGCAGAAAAGTGAGGTTTCAGACATGTTGGCAGAGGGATTAGTGATTAGGCTACTTTGTGTGAGTCTGTGGAAAGGTACACTTCAAATATACCGCATAATTTTACGTGTCTGCTTTAAATGGGAAGTGCAGTCTCTGAAGTTTTAAGGTCTGCATGGTCTTGTGACTGAGGTATGTCTCTACTTACACATGTATTCTGATATGTAATATCCATCTGAAGATGCTAGACGTGTAAAACACAGGTATACATATATTTGTATGTTTCTTTTATATATGGTGTCACTAGCAAAAGGTACAGACACATGCATGCATGCTTTCAGGAATATGGTGAGACTTACAACAGAGACAGGTGTTGGGTTGCTGCTTTGTATTTGGCTAGGCCGAACACCCAGAGTAGTAGAAGAAAGGTGAAGCAGCAGCAGAAAAGTGAGGTTTAAGACATGTTGGCTGAGGAATTAGTGATTAGGCTACTTTGTATGAGTCTGTGGAAAGGTACACTTCAAATATACCGCATAATTTTCGGTGTCTGCTTGAATTGGGAAGTGCAGTCACTGAAGTTTTAAGGTCTGCATGGTCTTGTGACTGAGGTATGTCTCTACTTATACATGTGTTCTGATATGTGTTATCCATCTGAAGATGCTAGACGTGTAAAACACTGGTATACATCTATTTGTATGTTTCTTTTATATATGGTGTCACTAGCAAAAGGTACAGACACATGCATGCATGCTTTCAGGAATATGGTGAGACGTACAACAGAGACATGTGAAGGGTTGCTGCTTTGTATTTGGCTCAGCCTATCACCCTGAGTAGTAGTAGATTGCTGAAGCAGCAGCAGAAAAGTGAGGTTTCAGACATGTTCGCAGAGGGATTAGTGATTAGGCTACTTTGTATGAGTCTGTGGAAAGGTACACTTCAAATATACCGCATAATTTTCGGTGTCTGCTTGAAATGGGAAGTGCAGTCACTGAAGTTTTAAGGTCTGCATGGTCTTGTGACTGATGTATGTCTCTACTTACAAATGTATTCTGATATGTAATATCCATCTGAAGATGCTAGACGTCTAAAACACAGGTATACATCTATTTGTATGTTTCTTTTATATATGGTGTCACTAGCAAAAGGTACAGACGCATGCATGCTTTCAGAAATATGTTGAGACATACAACAGAGACATGTGAAGGGTTGCTGCTTTGTATTTGGCTAGGCCCAGCACCCTGAGTACTAGTAGAATTGTGAAGCAGCAGCAGAAAAGTGAGGTTTAAGACATGTTGCCAGAGGGATTAGTGATTAGGCTACTTTCTGAGAGTCTGTGGAAAGGTACACTTCAAATATACCACGTACTTTTCGGTGTCTGCTTGAAATGGGAAGTGCAGTCTCTGAAGTTTTAAGGTCTGAATGGTTTTGTGATTGAGGTATGTCTCTACTTACAAATGTATTCTGATATGTGTTATCAATCTGAAGATGCTAGACGTGTAAAACACAGGTATACATCTATTTGTATGTTTCTTTTATATATGGTGACACTAGCAAAAGGTACAGACACATGCATGCATGCTTTCAGGAATATGGTGAGATTTACAAGAGAGACATGTGAAGGGTTGCTGCTTTGTATTTGGCTACGCCGAACACCCTGTGTAGTAGTAGAATGGCGAAGGAGCAGCAGAAAAGTGCGGTTTAAGACATGTTGGCAGAGGGATTAGTGATTAGGCTACTTTCTGAGACTCTGTGGAAAGGTACACTTCAAATATACCGCGTACTTTTCGGTGTCTGCTTGAAATGGGAAGTGCAGTCTCTGAAGTTTTAAGGTCTGAATGGTTTTGTGACTGAGGTATGTCTCTACTTACAAATGTATTCTGATATGTGTTATCAATCTAAAGATGCTAGACGTGTAAAACACAGGTATACATCTATTTGTATGTTTCTTTTATATATGGTGACACTAGCAAAAGGTACAGACACATGCATGCATGCTTTCAGAAATATGTTGAAACTTACATCAGAGACATATGAAGGGTTGCTGCTTTGTATTTGGCTAGGCCCAACACAATGAGTAGTAGTAAAATGGTGAAGCAGCATCAGAAAAGTGAGGTTTAAGACATGTTGGCAGAGGGATTAGTGATTAGGCTACTTTGTATGAGTCTGTGGAAAGGTACACTTCAAATGTACCGTTCAATTTTCAGTGTCTGCTTGAAAGGGGAAGTGCAGTGTCTGAAGTTTGAAGGTCAGCATGGTCTTGTGACTGAGGTATGTCTCTACTTACAGATGTTCTCTGATACGTGTTATCAATCTGAAGATGCTAAATGTGTAAAACACAGGTATACAACTATTTGTATGTTTCTTTTATATATGGCGTCACTAGCAAAAGGTACAGACACATGCATGCATGCTTTCAGGAATATGGTGAGACTAACAACAGAGACATGTGAAGGGTTGCTGCTTTGTATTTTGCTGGGCCCAACACCCTCAGTAGTAGTGGAATGATGAAGCAGCAGCAGAAAAATGAGGCTCAAGACATGTTGGCAGAGGCACTAGTGATTAGGCTACTTTGGAGAGTCTGTGGAAAGCTACGCTTCAAATATACCGCATAATGTTCGGTGTCTGCTTGAAATGGGAAGTGCAGTCTCTGAAGTTTTAAGGTCTGCATGGTCTTGTGACTTAGGTATGTCTCTACTTACACATGTATTCTGATATGTGTTATCCATTTGAAGATGCTAGACGTGTAAAACACAGGTATACAACTATTTGTATGTTTCTCTTATATATGGCGTCACTAGCAAAATGTACAGACACATGCATGCATGCTTTCAGGAATATGGTGAGACTTACAACAGAGACATGTGAAGTGTTGCTACTTTGTGTTTGGCTAGGCCCAACACCCTGAGTAGTGGTAGAACGGAGAAGCAGCAGCAGAAAAGTGAGGTTTAAGACATGTTGGTAGAGGGATTAGTGCTGTAGGCTACTTTGTATGAGTCTGTGGACAGGTACACTTCAAATATACCGCAAAGTTTTCAGTGTCTGCTTGAAATGGGAAGTGAAGTCTCTGAAGTTTTAAGGTCTGAATGGTATTGTCACTGAGGTATGTCTCTACTTCCAGATGTATTATGATATGTATTATCCATCTGAAGATACTAGAGGTGTAAAACACAGGTATACATCTATTTTTATGTTTCTTTTATGTATGGTGATACTAGCAAAAGGTACAGACACATGCATGCATGCTTTCAGGAATATGGTGAGACTTACAAGAGAGACATGTGAAGGGTTGCTGCTTTGTATTTTGCTAGGCCAAACACCCTGAGTAGTAGTAGAATGGTGAAGAAGCAGCACAAAAGTGAGGTTTAACACATGTTGGCTGAGGATTAGTGATTAGGCTACTGTGTATGAGTCTGTGGAAAGGTACACTTCAAATATACCGCATAATTTTCAGTGACTGCTTGAAATGGGAAGTGCAGTCTCTGAAGTTTTAAGGTCTGCATGGTCTTGTGACTGACGTATGTCTCTACTTACACATATATTCTGATATGTGATATCCATCTGAAGATGCTAGACGTGTAAAACACAGGTATACATCTATTTGTATGTTTCTTTTATATATGGTGTCATTAGCAAAAGGTACAGGCACATGCATGCATGCTTTTAGGAATATGGTGAGACTTACAACAGAGACATGTGAAGGGTTGCTGCTTTGTATTTGGCTAGGCCGAACACGCTGAGTAGTAGTAGAATGGCGAAGCAGCATCAGAAAAGTGAGGTTTAAGACATGTTGGCAGAGGGATTAGTGATTAGGCTACTTTGTATGAGTCTGTGGAAAGGTTCACTTCAAATATACCGCATAATTTTCGGTATCTGCATGAAATGGGAAGTGCAGTCTTTGAAGTCTTAAGGTCTGAATGGTATTGTGACTGAGGTATGTCTCTACTTACAAATGTATTCTGATATGTGTTATCAATCTGAAGATGCTAGACGTGTAAAACACAGGAATGCATCTATTTGTATGTTTCTTATATACATGGTGACACTAGCAAATGGTACAGACACATGCATGCATGCTTTCAGGAATATGGTGAGACTTACAACAGAGACATGTGAAGGGTTGCTGCTTTGTATTTTGCTAGGCCGAACACCCTGAGTAGTAGTAGAATGGCAAAGCAGCAGCAGAAAAGTGAGGTTTAAGACATGTTGGCAGAGGGATTAGTGATTAGGCTACTTTGTATCAGTCTGTGGAAAGGTACACTTCAGATTTTCGGTCTGCTTGAAATGGGAAGTGCAGTCTCTGAAGTTTTAAGGTCTGCATGGTCTTGTGACTGAGGTATGTCTCTACTTACACATGTATTCTGATATGTGTTATCCATCTGAAGATGCTAGACGTGTAAAACACAGATATACAATTATTTGTATGATTCTTTTATATATGGTATCACTAGCAAAATGTACTGCACATGCATGCATGCTTTCAGGAATATGGTGAGACATACAACAGAGACATGTGTAGGGTTGCTTCTTTATATTTGGCTAGGCCCAACACCCTGAGTAGTAGGAGAATGGTGAAGCAGCAGCACAAAAGTCAGGTTTGAGATATGTTGGCAGAGGGATTAGTGATTAGGCTACTTTGTATGAGTCTGTGAAAAGGTACACTTCAAATATACTGCATAATTTTCGGTGTCTACTTGAAATGGGAAGCCAGTCACTGAAGTTTTAAGGTCTGCATGGTCTTGTGACTGACGTATGTCTCTACTTATACATGTATTCTGATATGTGTTATCCATCTGAAGATGCTTGATGTGTAAAACACAGGTATACCACTATTTGTATATTTCTTTTATATATGGTGTCACTAGCAAAAGGTACAGACACATGCATGCATGCTTTCTGAAATATGTTGAGACTTACAACAGAGACATGTGAAGGGTTGCTGCTTTGTATTTGGCTAGGCCCAACACAATGAGTAGTAGTAGAATGGTGAAGCAGCTACAAAAAAGTGAGGTTTAAGACATCTTGGCAGAGGGATTAGTGATTAGGCTACTTTGTATGAGTCTGTGGAAAGGTACACTTCAAATGTACCGCGTAATTTTCAGTGTCTGCTTGAAATGGAAAGTGCAGTGTCTGAAGTTATAAGGCCTGCATGGTCTTGTGACTGACATATGTCTCCACTTACACATGTATTCTGATATGTGTTATCCATCTGAAGATGCTAGACGTGTAAAATACAGGTATACAACTATTTGTATGTTTCTTTTATATATGGCGTCACTAGCAAAATGTACAGACACATGCATGCATGCTTTCAGGAATATGGTGAGACTTACAACAGAGACATGTGAAGGGTTGCTGCTTTGTATTTGGCTTGGCCCAACACCCTGAGTCGTAATAGAATGGCGAAGCAGCAGCAAAAAAGTGAGGTTTAAGACATGTTGGCAGAGGGATTAGTGAGTAGGCTACTTTGTATGAGCCTGTGGAAAGGTACACTTCAAATATACCGCAAAGTTTTCAGTGTCTGCCTGAAATGGTAAGTGAAGTCTCTGAAGTTTTAAGGCCTGCATGGTCTTGTGACTGAGGTATGTCTCTACATACAAATGTTTTCTGATATGTGTTATCCATCTGAAGATGCTAGATGTGTAAGACACAGGTATACAACTATTTGTATGTTTCTTTTATATATGGTGTCACTAGCAAAATGTACAGACACATGCATGCATGCTTTCAGGAATATGGTGAGACTTACAACAGAGACATGTGAAGTGTTGCTACTTTGTATTTGGCTAGGCCCAACACCCTGAGTAGTGGTAGAACGGAGAAGCAGCAGCAGAAAAGTGAGGTTTAAGACATGTTGGCAGAGGGATTAGTCAGTAGGCTACTTTGTATGAGTCTGTGGAAAGGTACACTTCAAATATACCGCAAAGTTTTCAGTGTCTGCTTGAAATGGGAAGTGAAGTCTCTGAAGTTTTAAGGTCTGAATGGTATTGTCACTGAGGTATGTCTCTACTTCCACATGTATTATGATATGTATTATCCATCTGAAGATACTAGAGGTGTAAAACACAGGTATACATCTATTTTTATGTTTCTTTTATGTACGGTGATACTAGCAAAAGGTACAGACACATGCATGCATGCTTTCAGGAATATGGTGAGACTTACAAGTGAGACATGTGAAGGGTTGCTGCTTTGTATTTTGCTAGGCCAAACACCCTGAGTAGTAGTAGAATGGTGAAGAAGCAGCACAAAAGTGAGGTTTAACACATGTTGGCCTAGGATTAGTGATTAGGCTACTGTGTATGAGTCTGTGGAAAGGTACACTTCAAATATACCGCATCATTTTCGGTGACTGCTTGAAATGGGAAGTGCAGTCTCTGAAGTTTTAAGGTCTGCATGGTCTTGTGACTCACGTATGTCTCTACTTACACATATATTCTGATATGTGATATCCATCTGAAGATGCTAGACGTGTAAAACACAGGTATACATCTATTTGTATGTTTCTTTTATATATGGTGTCACTAGCAAAAGGTACAGGCACATGCATGCATGCTTTTAGGAATATGGTGAGACTTACAACAGAGACATGTGAAGGGTTGCTGCTTTGTATTTGGCTAGGCCCAACACCCTGAGTAGTAGTAGAATTGTGAAGCAGCAGCACAAAAGTGAGGTTTAAGATATTTTGGCAGAGGGATTAGTGATTAGGCTACTTTGTATGAGTCTGTGGAAAGGTACACCTCAAATATACCGCATAATTTTCAGTGTCTGCTTGAAATGGGAAGTGCAGTGTCTGAAGTTTTAAGGCCTGCATGGTATTGTGACTGAGTTATGTCTCTACTTATAGATGTAGTCTGATGCGTGTTATCCATCTGAAGATGCTAGATGTGTAAAACACAGGTATACAACTATTTGTATTTTTCTTATATATGATGTAACTAACAAAAGGTACAGACACATGCATGCCTGCTTTCAGGAATATGGTGAGACTTACAACAGAGATGTGTCAATGGTTGATGCTTTGTATTTGGCTAGGCCGAACACCCTGAGTAGTGGTAGAATGGTGAAGCAGTAGCATAAAAGTGAGGTTTAAGACATGTTGGCTGAGGGATTAGTGATTAGGCTACTTTGTATGAGTCTGTGGAATAACGCAGGTATACAACTATTTGTATGTTTCTTTTATATATGGTGTCACTAGCAAAATGTACAGACACAAGCATGCATGCTTTCAAGAATATGGTGAGAGTTACAGCACACAGATGCGAAGGGTTGCTCCTTTATATTTGGGTAAGCCCAACACTCTAGGTGTTACTTTGAAATGAGAACCCCAGTCTGTGAAGTTTAAGGGACTTTATGGTGTTGTGAATGACTTATGCGTCTACTTCTACATCTATTGTCTGATGTATTATGCTTCTGAACCCGGTTGCTTTGGGTACTAGTAGAGAAATCCTTTAGTTCTGCTCTGTCATTCTAATGCAGAGGTTGTGATGTCTTCTGAATGAAGGAATTGTGCAGTGTCTGACATAGCTTGTTCAATACCAAGGTGCCATATTTTATGAGTAGAAATGAATACATACACTTTTGTTTAACCAAATTTAGATAGCATGCGCTCTGAGATGTTACTGTTTAAACGTTTGGTTCTTATTATAGGTTTGATAATATGTAAAGTATAATATTCTAAATATTTATGTGTTATGGAGACATTTGCAATGCAATTGAAAGTATTTGTCTATTTATAGATATGAATATTTGTATATAAATATTTTAGTAATATAAAATTAATTTTAGAAACTATTTAAACTTTTTTTTTTTTAGATATTTACAATTATTAGTAAGAAAGATTGAGTATGGCAAGAAAAGATCAAAAGAGAAGACAAGAAAAAAACGGTACTATTTAAAGGAAAGAGAAAAGCAGAAATTAGATGAAGTGAAAAATGTTACATTGAAGAAAAAGACTTCTGTTAAGAAAACTAATACGTTTGTTAAAAGACTTTTAAAGAATGTAAAGAATTTTCAAAATGTGGAAAAAAAAAAGGCAAGTTCTACAACCAATCGGAAGGAAACGAACGAAGGACATATTAATAGAAAATCATGTTATGGGAAAACAATCCATGTTGAAAGAAGGCTGCAAGAATATAAAGACATAAGGAAGAGAATGTTTAGAAATAGAGTACTATAAACTTTATTGAAAGATTGTAAAAAATATAAAAAGAGATCAGTAGTTTACAAGAAAAAGCAACACATTGAAAGTGTAGTAGAAATAGCTTTTGTATTGAAACGAAAATTATTTACATTGGTATTGAAGAGAATGAAAACATTGAATAAAACAATGCACTTTATGAAGGAGAAAAGCAAAAGAAAAAGACTGGTTAATAGAAGTAACTTTTGCAAAACTTTTACTGGTGAATGGAAGCACACTTCTAGTACTGAGCCTTTCTTTAATGAAGAAAGCTATTTTCAACAAAACACATTAGTTCAGGCAGTTGATACTAGTGGTCGATGCTATGAAATGAAAGATGGTTGTCCAATTCAAAAAGAAAAGATGGTTCCTAGGAATGTGGAATAAGTAATAGCTGAAGAAGTTCAAGGAAGGCTTACACAAGCTCCAGTATATAAGTGGGATTATAGTAATATTTGCAGTATTCGACAGGAATCTATTGACATATTACAAGTTTTCTCCAAGAATATGCCAAAAAAAGTCTTAAATAGAAGATTTAGATGTTACAAGGACTAGATCCATGTAAAATAAGAAAATATACTAAGTTGCAGTGTCATTCTCTGGCTTGTCTTTCTAGAAAAGTGTTTAAAAGTACTTTTCATCACTTAAGAATGTTAGCAGTACACCACTCAGAAATGCGGAAGTTAGTAAGAAGACTCTACTATGTAAAAAGTCCTGCATTATCTTTAAGTGAAATGAACACAGCTCTTTTGCATGGTTCAGTATCAGATGTGAAAAAAGTTTGTGATGCTATTCAGTTTCGTTTCTTTGGTTCACAAGAGGAGTGTAGAGAAAGTGAGAGCTTCATAAGTGTAGGTGTTGAAGAACAGGTGGAAGATATTAGTACTGACAAGTTTGCGGAAGAAATTACAAAGTTTAAGATAGTTTCATCTGAAAAACCAAACTATGGGGCCCATTACGATGGCGGTCGGAAAACCTCCCCGACCACCATGGTAGCGGGAAAAGACCACCCACATGGACCGCGGGAAAACCGCCGGTCGGGTTACGATGCCCGCGGTAGAAATCCGACCGCGGTGGTCGGATCGCAGGCATCAATATTGCGGCGGTAGCTGTTGCCCGTAGCACCGCCGCGATGCCAAAAGGAGCATGTCCTACATGTCCCTGCACTGCGTGGCAGGCACTGCACAGTGCCTGCCACCTGGTAAAGGGAAATGTAGGGGGGGCCCACGGGTATCCCCAGTGCACCCACCCCCCCAAAACATTGGGGGGCCGCAACAGGCCCCCGGTAGACAATCACCGCTTGCCTTCCAATGGCGGTCTGACCGCTGAGGAAAGGCTGGCTACCGCCGGCATCATAATCCTGCCGGCGGAGCCTGCACTGCACCGCTGACATTATCCCTGTCCTGATCCGCCTGCCAGGCGGGAGTGCAAAAGGCAACCGGCGGAAAAACGGCGGACGGAATTTCCCACTGCTGCGGTCTCCACTGCTATCCTAATTTGACCAAAGCGATACCAAAGGGGATGATGGACGGAGCGCTTGAGCTAATCAAACACTCACCCCCAGTCAACTGATCTGGGTTTAATCCATCATCATTCTTTAGCTCACTCCACCACCCCAGTTCAGACATGGCCATATGCAAATCAGTCTGACCCTGTGCCTCATGGGAACAGTCCAGCCTGAACTGCCAAGCCATGTCTTCCCTGGACCGGAAACAAGCATCCTGGGACCGGTTTCTGGCTATTCAGCCGTCATCAGCCAGGCTAGCTTGAATCCAGTGGCAAAGTGAGCAAGGGACCCACGTCTGGGCATACCCTGCCAACTTAGGGCGAACAAAGCGATACCAAAGGGGATGATGGACGGAGCGCTTGAGCTAATCAAACACTCACCCCCAGTCAACTGATCTGGGTTTAATCCATCATCATTCTTTAGCTCACTCCACCACCCCAGTTCAGACATGGCCATATGCAAATCAGTCTGACCCTGTGCCTCATGGGAACAGTCCAGCCCGAACTGCCAAGCCATGTCTTCCCTGGACCGGAAACAAGCATCCTGGGACCGGTTTCTGGCTATTCAGCCGTCATCAGCCAGGCTAGCTTGAATCCAGTGGCAAAGTGAGCAAGGGACCCACGTCTGGGCATACCCTGCCAACTTAGGGCGAACAAAGCGATACCAAAGGGGATGATGGACGGAGCGCTTGAGCTAATCAAACACTCACCCCCAGTCAACTGATCTGGGTTTAATCCATCATCATTCTTTAGCTCACTCCACCACCCCAGTTCAGACATGGCCATATGCAAATCAGTCTGACCCTGTGCCTCATGGGAACAGTCCAGCCCGAACTGCCAAGCCATGTCTTCCCTGGACTGGAAACAAGCATCCTGGGACCGGTTTCTGGCTATTCAGCCGTCATCAGCCAGGCTAGCTTGAATCCAGTGGCAAAGTGAGCAAGGGACCCACGTCTGGGCATACCCTGCCAACTTAGGGCGAACAAAGCGATACCAAAGGGGATGATGGACGGAGCGCTTGAGCTAATCAAACACTCACCCCCAGTCAACTGATCTGGGTTTAATCCATCATCATTATTTAGCTCACTCCACCACCCCAGTTCAGACATGGCCATATGCAAATCAGTCTGACCCTGTGCCTCATGGGAACAGTCCAGCCCGAACTGCCAAGCCATGTCTTCCCTGGACCGGGAAACAAGCATCCTGGGACCGGTTTCTGGCTATTCAGCCGTCATCAGCCAGGCTAGCTTGAATCCAGTGGCAAAGTGAGCAAGGGACCCACGTCTGGGCATACCCTGCCAACTTAGGGCGAACAAAGCGATACCAAAGGGGATGATGGACGGAGCGCTTGAGCTAATCAGACACTCACCCCCAGTCAACTGATCTGGGTTTAATCCATCATCATTCTTTAGCTCACTCCACCACCCCAGTTCAGACATGGCCATATGCAAATCAGTCTGACCCTGTGCCTCATGGGAACAGTCCAGCCCGAACTGCCAAGCCATGTCTTCCCTGGACCGGAAACAAGCATCCTGGGACCGGTTTCTGGCTATTCAGCTGTCATCAGCCAGGCTAGCTTGAATCCAGTGGCAAAGTGAGCAAGGGACCCACGTCTGGGCATACCCTGCCAACTTAGAGCGAACAAAGCGATACCAAAGGGGATGATGGACGGAGCGCTTGAGCTAATCAAACACTCACCCCCAGTCAACTGATCTGGGTTTAATCCATCATCATTCTTTAGCTCACTCCACCACCCCAGTTCAGACATGGCCATATGCAAATCAGTCTAACCCTGTGCCTCATGGGAACAGTCCAGCCCGAACTGCCAAGCCATGTCTTCCCTGGACCGGAAACAAGCATCCTGGGACCGGTTTCTGGCTATTCAGCCGTCATCAGCCAGGCTAGCTTGAATCCATTGGCAAAGTGAGCAAGGGACCCACGTCTGGGCATACCCTGCCAACTTAGGGTGAACAAAGCGATACCAAAGGGGATGATGGACGGAGCGCTTGAGCTAATCAAACACTCACCCCCAGTCAACTGATCTGGGTTTAATCCATCATCATTCTTTAGCTCACTCCACCACCCCAGTTCAGACATGGCCATATGCAAATCAGTCTGACCCTGTGCCTCATGGGAACAGTCCAGCCCGAACTGCCAAGCCATGTCTTCCCTGGACCGGAAACAAGCATCCTGGGACCGGTTTCTGGCTATTCAGCCGTCATCAGCCAGGCTAGCTTGAATCCAGAGGCAAAGTGAGCAAGGGACCCACGTCTGGGCATACCACTTTGCCACTGGATTCAAGATAGCCTGGCTGATGAGGGTTTTGAACCCGAAACCGGTCCCAGGATGCTCCGTCCATCATCCCCTTTGGTATCACTTTTCTGGCTCGCGGTTGCGGGTGGATGTCCACCGCCGGCACGGCGGTCCTACCGCCGCCCGGGCGGTGGCCATCCAACCGCCATCGTAATGACCCCCTATGTTTGTATTTGTTGTTGACGTACTCACTATCGAAGTCAAACTAGGAATGTTGATCTATATTTAAAAAGTGAAAAGGAAAACAATTATTAGTGGGAGCAATTTGGTGCTTATTTGTTGGTGGAAGGTTGTTTTGAGTCGGCTAATGATTAATGTATTTGTAAGTATTGTTACAACAAATTAGAAGAGAACAAAATGCCAGCTAGAGCTGTACATAACAACTTACAGTTGGTAGGTATTCCTCCGGAACTGGCAGATTTAAATGCATATGAGTCCATTCTTATTCAATCTGTGCACGCGTTTCAGGCTAGAGTTCGTAAGGAGCCTAAAACAGGTAAGCTGCCTACAACAGATTTACAAAGAGGGCTGAAAGGAAGAGTTGTGTACTTACCTTTAGATTTTAAGAAAAATATTGAAACAGTTGGTATAGACAGGGAGGAAAGTGAGCCTATAGTTATTCTAGTTAATGGTCTACCAACAAAGAATCGAAAAATATGGCAAGAGTTTGTAGATGTTAACAAACTTCAAAAGGCTAGATTATATCTGATACAGAATAATATTTATTAAAAGAATGTAAATGTGGATGAACAGGAAATATGTTTAGAATCAATCAATCAAAATACTTTATTCGGCTTTAGGATTAAAACCATAAAAGTTACACAACTCCATATAACAGTTAAGACATATAATTCATAACAATAATGTTAAAACAAATTGTCCCCTAAAATACAGAGATATATACATCTAATAAATAAAATTATATGGGGGGAACCACTACACCAGAGGACCAAATTACATCAATATGGATAGTAATGGGGGTACCTACCAACGTTAGATGTTTACTATCTCTCCATACAAATCCTAGATCTCAGAGAGGATTTCAGAAAGCCTACTATAAAAGTCACACAGTCTAATTTCAACAGTTGTAAATAAAAAAGAGCTGGGCGGACCTGAGTAAAATTCAACTTCTTTAAAAGGGGTGTTAAAAAATATCTGCGAGGTACATCATAAAATTTACAAAAAACATAAAGTGTAGCAAATCCTGAGGAGACACTCCGTCGCAGCCACAGGATGCTAACACCTGGCCTCTGCGGCTCCCTTTTGGGACAGCTAATAACAAATGAAAATAATCCAATCGAAACCTGGTTAATAAAAACCGCTCATGGGGCGACAATGGCCACAGAAGATAAGGCTCAATAGATGGGATTGTTTTAAGCATCACATATTTACGGACGCTTGATTTCCCAATTTCTAAATCGTCTCTACCATGCTTTTTAAGGTAATAAAGGTTTTTTACAAATTCCACATCCTTCATGGTAATAGAATCAGGCTTTAAAAAGGTCCGGCCGCCCCAGCTCTTCAAAACAACCCCTAATATATTTTAACCATGGGATACGAGACATGTAATCAAGACTCATAATTTCTCTTAAAATCTGATGGTTGAGAACTAACTCCTTGTTTAACCAACAATTGAGCCAAAACAACAAGGGGCGCATGGCCAAGGTGTCGCATAAAAATGGCAACCCCAGTTCTTCATGTACCACCAGATTTGATGTTCCAGTGGGCACTCCTAGGAGACGTTTTAGAAAGGTGTTCTCCACCACCTGTAGAGCATCGGTTGCTACATAGCCCCAGATTTCACTCCCATAGCCAGCTATAGCAACACTTTTGGCCTGAAATATCTTCAACATTGCGGCAATTGGGCGCTTACCCATCTTCGCTGCAAAGTTGAAGATTGCCGCATTCGCCCTTATAACCTCCCCTTTTTTCCTCTGGATCAGGGCACCCCAATTCAGACGGTCATCTATTAGAACACCCAGGTAAGAGAATACCGAAGTCGTTGGTACTTTCTCATTACCTACTTTAAAATGGAGCGATTTCTTCGGGCGAATCCCAACCTGCATAATATAGGATTTGGAATTATTAATTGCCAAATCGCGGGCTTCCATAAAACTCCGAAAGGTGTCTAACAATGTCTGAAGTCCCCTTGCCGTCCTAGCAATGAGGACCGCATCATCCGCATATAGCAGGACGGGCAGACCTCTTTGCCCCACATATGGAAAATCAACCCCTGTTTTTATCAAAAAATTTTCCAGGTCATTGATATATAAATTGAATAAAAAGGGGGCCAAGATACACCCCTGCCGAACCCCCTCTCTATTTTAAAATCCCTGGATACACGAAGATCCTGTGCATATCTGATGTTAGCCTTTGTATCCCTGTGCAGATCCTCCAGGAAGTCAACCAAATTTTCCTCCACCCCCATGGCCCGCATTGATTGCCACAGTTTCCCCGATTGACACAATCAAAGGCAGAGGAAAGATCCATGAAGGCCATGTAAATTGTACCTTGGCGGGCAATTGTATACTTTCCCAGGATCAGATATAAATTAAGGCATTGGGCCAAGGTGGAGCGCCCTGGGCGGAACCCATACTGTATATCAGAGATGATCTCATTCTCTGCCGCCCAAGAGGATAATCTTCCCAGTAATACCCCACCCACAACCTTGACCACAGAGTCAAGAAGGGAGATCGGTCTATAACACAAAGTGCTATTACGATCGCCCTTCTTGAATACCGGCACAATGGTTGAGATGCTCCAGGAGTCCGGACAACCAATCCTGGCCGCCGCGTTAAGGACAGCCATCAATACTGGGGCCCAAAAAGATGGATTAGATTTAAAAGGTCTGGAGGTATACCATCCGGACCTGGGGCCTTATTACACGTTAGCCCTAAGATGGCCTTCTCCACCTCTTTCTGCTCAAACACTATTGGAGCAGTGATATTAACCCTACTTTGGGATTGATGAGGCTCCATGGGGCGTCTAAAAATAGATTTAAAATGAGACACCCATTCATCCTCAGATATATTAGTGCCTACTTCTCCATCCCTAGCCTTTTCAAATAAAGGTCGATTAATAATGCCCCAAAACCTTGCACTGTTCCCCAAAGTGCTTGCCTCCAGTAAGTCCCTCCACATTTCCTCCTTCAGTTCGCCCTTACGGTTAACCAATGCCCGTTTATATTCACGACGACGGGCACATATCAGAGACTGATTTCTCGGGGTAGCTTTTAGAGCATCTTTCAAAAGTTTAGCTGCCTTAGAACACTGTGGATTAAACCATCTAGGGTCAGATAACACCGTCCCATGAGAGGGCACTTAAAAGTGCCCCTATCTTTAAAACAATAACATCAAAAGCCCCAAGAACCCCCGGGTGGAAACCAAGTGACACACAAGAAGCTAATTCGGTAGCACACGCAACTTGTACCTTGCCAAAAAATGAGTCTGGGGATATCTGTGACCATTTTAGGCGGCGTTTACCATCCACCGGTCTCAGCATGCCTGGGAATGTCACCCTAGCTTGTGTTATCAACAGCCTACCTCCAAGGTGGACACAGATGGGATTATGATCGCTAAAGCGCTATCCATGATGGTAAACCCACGTAAACTAGACTGGAGTCCGGTGGAAATCAAGATGTAATCTATAAATGAACCATCACTACATCCTTTAAAAGAAGGAACGGACTGTGTGCTAAGGGGTTAACCAGAGACATAGATGATACCAAATCAAATTCATTAAGCAGACCATTCAATGCATCCCCCTGAACGGAATGCTCAAAATGGAATCCCCGCATCCTGGCACATCCCATCTCAGCCATACATCTTATTTTAGGGTCTCCACAAGGATGAATATTAAAATCCCCTGCCACCATAAGATTATGAGCAACAGAGTCACAGGACTGTCTTATAAGGCAGCCTAGCTGAGCAATCTTACACTCCCCCAGCACACTTAGTGCATTATAAAAATTAATAATGCCCATACAATCATTTCCTCTCCCTAGGACAATTACTTGAGAGTCCTTATTAGCAGTAGGAAGTTGCTGAATCCTACAGGTCACAGCCAACGATATGTAGGTCACTAAACCACCCCTCGCTCTACCACAAGGTGACGGGGTTGCAGGGACAAAGAATGCTTTATATCCCTCCAGAAACAGGTTGCAGTTCACAAGCCAAGTCTCCTGGAGACAAATCACGGAGAATTGTCTAATGAACTGCATCCATACGGGATCCTGAAATTTTCCTAACAACCCTGCGATGTTCCAAGACAAGATATTATAAATGTCTGCCCTTTCAATCATCCCCTGTTGTACAATCAATGAAAGCACCTGCTGCTGAGGGCTAATCCTCCCAGACGGCTCCCCGGCACTGGGCACTATATTTCGCATAGAGATTGATGGGGACCCCTGTTGATGCGATAACTCTCCAACGGGCTCTGTGTTCATGTTCAGTCAATCTTGCTCATCCAACCTTGATAAAGCTGAAAATCTATTAGATAGCGCTAACCGAGTAGTAGGCTGGTGCGCGGTCGATCGAAATTGTACCCCCTGGGGCCGCGGATAACCTCCACCCGCAACCTCACGGGGTCCATGAGACCACCCATCACAAAAAATATTGGTGTTTGGGGGCCCTATAGGGTCAACCTCGTAGAAGAAACCCAACGGGAGGACCTGGATGCCAGAATCACGATGTGCACGGTCAAAATAAGCATCCCGTAAGATTCTATCCACAAGGGAGATCCATTGAAGTTCACAACAATACAATCCCCCCTCCGGGTTTCCTCCTGTTCCCCAACCAGCCCACGCGGCGCACCATAATAATATTACGTTCCACCATTGGACCTACAGAGGTGTTATTCGACAGCCAATGAGTAACCTTATTTTTGAGTTGACTGAAATCTTCATTGGACCCTGGCGAAAGTGGAGGAACATTTCCCAAAATTATTACGAGGGTGTAGATTGAGGTGGAAGATTGATAACCACTGAGTTCTTTGTGGCATTTACCTGATGACCCTGTACCCCCTCCATTGATGTTCCTGAAGTTTGAGAAATCAAACCCTGGGGATGAAAGTTAGGAGCCTGTCTTTCGCTTGAGGTATTTGCCAACCCCCAGATCTTTAGGCACTATATTTACACCATGAGGCTGAATTCCACTGGCAGGCCACGGGGCTAATACTAACCCAGGCGTAGATGTAATACCTGGGATTATGTTGTCCTTAGATGAGTTAGGGACCATAGGTTGAGTAGATTGGACAGGTAGAACAGACCTATTCTGTTCTGCTAAAATTTTCTCAATAAGATTTAATTTATCCAAAATGGGACTCAACTTAGCATCCAACATGCAACTCATGGTAGATTTAAAGGCTTCCATCAAGGCCGGGTGAACTGTGTTTACTACCGATGATACAGGTACCGGGATTTTAGGAGCTAACTTGGTGGATACATTTAGTTTGGTTTTTGGCTTGACTCCCAATGGACTTCAAATTTCTTTTTATACTCCCACGTGACCTTGGAGCCACCCTTGGTTGTTGTGAGGGGCCAACATTACGATGTATTTCTGGTGACCTATAATTGATAATACTGCCAGACTCTATCGCTTGTGTAGAAACACCCTCCTTGTTATTCTCAATAATTACAGCGGGAGAGAGTGGTCTATGAGGTACCTCACAAGAAATTTCTTGCAGAGGAGATGAAGCTACAATAATCTCTCGGTTAATACTCAATAGGAGGGGCGTGGGTGTACTCGATATTTCCATAACACCTTGCCTTATGGGATTAATAGAGCCAGCCAATAGGGAGGATAAGCCATTAGAGGGAGATCTAGAGAGACGCCTATTCACCATTTCGATCTCCTTATCAATAACAGAGGTAGCTCTCAATAAAAAGGCATCCATGGTTGTAACATTAGCCCTCGTTACAGCTTTTGTCCCTTCCTGGCTCTCTTGGAGCCTCCGCCTCCCCATATCACAATATCAATGCGTCCCCCAAGTTTTAAACAAAAAAAGCAACACAACACCCAATACCCTGGTTAAAATGTAAAGAACAATCTTAACCTAATAAACCATTACAAGCCCCTGCAAAGAAAGGTCCCATTCAAATAATACTTCCCCTATAGTATAGTACTACACCTAAACACTTCTCAAATCGGACCGCCAAAAAGTGCAAATATAAAATAGGCACAATCCCAAGCCAAAGTTTCAGTGGACCCCTGCTACTGCAAACAGGTTACTAAGAGGAAGGGCCCAGCCCAGCCTCCTCCGGACTCTGACGGGCTAAGACGGGCCCGTCTTGGCCCGGTCTTCGCCCGTGCCGAGCCCGCGCGCGTCCGCGTTGCGTTGCCGGCTCTGTGCCTTGTAGCGTCCTCCAGGGAGCGGGGCTAAAGTGCGCTAGTGCAGGTTAGGGGCCAGGGACAGCGCAAAAGCACCAGGAGTAGTCCGTTGCAGAGCGGATCCCGCCGTCGCGGTGCCGGCTCTGTGCCTTGTAGCGTCCTCCAGGGAGCGGGGCTAAAGTGCGCTAGTGCAGGTTAGGGGCCAGGGACAGCGCAAAAGCACCAGGAGTAGTCCGTTGCAGAGCGGATCCCGCCGTCGCGGTGCCGGCTCTGTGCCTTGTAGCGTCCTCCAGGGAGCGGGGCTAAAGTGCGCTAGTGCAGGTTAGGGGCCAGGGACAGCGCAAAAGCACCAGGAGTAGTCCGTTGCAGAGCGGATCCCGCCGTCGCGGTGCCGGCTCTGTGCCTTGTAGCGTCCTCCAGGGAGCGGGGCTAAAGTGCGCTAGTGCAGGTTAGGGGCCAGGGACAGCGCAAAAGCACCAGGAGTAGTCCGTTGCAGAGCGGATCCCGCCGTCGCGGTGCCGGCTCTGTGCCTTGTAGCGTCCTCCAGGGAGCGGGGCTAAAGTGCGCTAGTGCAGGTTAGGGGCCAGGGACAGCGCAAAAGCACCAGGAGTAGTCCGTTGCAGAGCGGATCCCGCCGTCGCGGTGCCGGCTCTGTGCCTTGTAGCGTCCTCCAGGGAGCGGGGCTAAAGTGCGCTAGTGCAGGTTAGGGGCCAGGGACAGCGCAAAAGCACCAGGAGTAGTCCGTTGCAGAGCGGATCTAAATATGTTTAGAAGATGAAACTGAAATTTCAAGTGGCCAAATAAAAAAAGTGGACAAGTCCAGGAGTGAAGAAATGTATGAACATTACAGTATACATCCTCTACATTCAAAAGAAGGGATACGAAACAGTATTAAATTATTTCAAATGAAGAAAGCAAAGGGAACTCCCATGAGTTTAGGGGAAAAAAGTTTAGAAGCACGTTGTTTTTCACAGCTGTTCCCCACTGGAGAAGGTAGATGATATGATGAATGAGCAGTACAGATTCCAGCTTCTGAATACCGCTCGACAAGATTGTACTCAGAAGATCCAAGATTTCGACAGTGCATTCCATGTATATTTAATCTTCTGTTTGAAAGTGATTTGTCTGCACTTTCATATGCAGTGAACCACATATTAAAACAGGAGTTCATCTCCCACATGTTTCTGCAAAAGAATTCATGGAGAAAGTTCAAGAAAGAGATGAACATTTAGAATCTCAGTTAATTAATTTGATGGCATGTCAACGTGGTACCAATGAGTATTGGTGTCGTCGTCACAGAGAACTTAAATGTATGTTAAGAAACTTAGGTACTCCTATATGGTTTGTGACACTTAGCTGTGCTGAAAATGCATGGGACGATTTACTTGAATTTCTACGAGAAGCAAATTCAAATGTTAAAAATGTTGAATTGAAGACACCTAGAGAACTCTATTCCTTGGATCCTGTAAATGTGTGTAGGTATTTTAACCATAGGTTTCAAAGTATGATGTCATTTATCTGCAATAAAAATATTCCCCTTCTTTGAGAAGTTACTGATTTCTTTGGTGAAAAGAGTACCAAGCCAGAGGTGCTCCTCATATACACATGCTATTATGGATCAAGAATGCTCCATAATTTGGAACTGATACTGATGAAAGTGTTTTGTCTTTCATCGAACAGTATGTTATCTGTGCCATTCCAAGAGAAGGAGGAGAAAACAGCTTGAGACAACAAGTTTTACGGTTTAAAAGTCATCGATGTGGAAAATACTGTCTAAAGGAAAACTTTATACAAAATGTAGTTTTGGATTCCTGCGTCCAATAATTTCTAAAGGAAGAGTAAATAGTTTTATGTCAGCAGTAAGGCATACAATAACTCAGAAATCTCCAAAGAAAACATACAATTTAAAAAGAACCGAAGATTGAAAGTATATTAATGACTACAATCCAGTGATTTTGACAATATGGAATGCAAACATGGATATTCAATATGTTACAGATAATTCAATTGCTGTTGCTCACTGTGTTACATCGTATATAACCAAATCTAAAAAGACAGAGATGAAAGAAATGTGGTAAGAAATGTCACAGGAAAAGAGTCTAGCAAGAAATTTTAGAGCTTTAGCTTGAAAATGCTTTCCCAACTAGAGATTGGATCTTATGAATGTTCGGATCGCTTGAGCTCTGCCAGTTTATATTTAAAGTCAAGAGGAATCATTTGGGTGAGTTTAGGTATTGCCTCCATGCGAAATAGAGTATTGAACACATTACAAGAAATCGAATACTTAGCACTGAATGAACCAGAAAGTACAGATATTGTTAAAACTAATATGCTGGATACATACTATCCCAAAAGGAGTCCACATCTGGAAAACCTATGTCTCTATGAAATACTTCAATATTACAGCTTTAAAAGAAACGTTACAGAAAATATAAAGGAAGAAAAATATGCAGTAATTGGATGTGACGGATGTTTGGTAAAACATGCCAAAGGAAATCTTATTAACCACGGAAAAGTGAGTTGCGAAAGTCCAGATAAGAGGGAATTTTTCTATTTAGCACTTCTGCAACTGTCAAGCCTTGGCATAGTGAAACGGAATTACATGGAGATTTTGACTGTTATGAATATTCTTTTAATGCATGTAAATTATCTACAAATTTTAAATGATGAGATTGAACAAGAAACTTCTATTGCAGCTGAAATAGCTACAGACAGTTCTCAAGATAGTTCGGCTCCACTAAGTCAAGATCCACTAGGACAACCAATTATTGAAGCAGCAATAGCCATGAATGAAGTAGAAACTGCAATGCAACAAGCATAACAGGATATTATCAAGTTGGAAAAGTTAGAACAACAACTAAATATTGAACAAAAAGAATTATATCAACAAGTGACACAAGTGATACAACATGGTTTGCTGCATGAAAAAAAAAGAATGCCAATGTTCATCATTTAAACGTATTCTAATGTACATCAGTGGTCAAGCTGGAACAGGTACAAGTTTTGTAATTAAAGTTTTGACCAGTTATCTACACAAAACTGCAAAATCACATGTATCTTGTGTTGTAACAGCTCCAACTGGATTAGCAGCACACAACATTAAAGGGATTACTTTACATTGATTACTTATGCTACCAGTGGAACACGATAATACATTGGAATATCAGAAGCTATCTGGAGAAGCTTGTGTTGAAGTGTCAAGAGTACTGGAGAAAATGTAACTTCTAATCATTGATGAGGTGAGCATGGTCTCAAACTTAATGCTTGCCTTTGTACACTTGAGAATGCAACAGATTTTGAATTACGATGTTCTATTTGGAGGAAAACATGTAATTGTATTCGGAGATCTACTACAACTTACTCCTGTAAAAGGGCAACCTGTTTTTAAAACACTTGTCCATGAAGACACTAGAAAATCTTTGGGAAGTATTGGAAATGTGAACATTTGGTCACATTTTGAATATAAAGAACTTACTAAGAATATGCGACAAGCAAGTGATGAACATTATGGGGATATTCTTCAAGATATAAGAATTGGTGTATTGACATAACATGGTGAACAAGCTTTAGAAAGTCGACTACTAAGGACTTTGTTTACAACTGGAAACACAGTGGCTGAAATATTGTACAATAAGCTTGGAGAAAAGAAGTCTATAGTTTGCCTAATGCCTACACTACAAGAGTGTTCAACATTTAATCAAGAAATTTTAAAACTGGAAAAACAACAAATAGTGGAAATTGAAGCTATTGATAAAATTGAACGCCAAGGAGTGATTATTCTTCTCACAGAGAAAGTATAGTCTAAATTGGATTCTTTGGGAAAGTCTGTATCTAAAACTGCAGGCTTAGAAAAGACTTTACATGTATGTATAAACTGTCAGATAATTTTACGGCGTAATTTGAATGTAGAGGAAGGTTTAGTAAATGGAGCAGTGGGAAAAGTTGTTGATTTTGTAATTGTTTAAGAACAGAGATGGAATACAATTTTTGAAGATATAATTTGATCAGATTAAAGAGGTAAGACAGATTGGGCGTTGTGTTGTACATTTTCTGCTTGTAAAATACTTGTATGTTCGCAGAAAACAGTTTCCTCTCTCTTTAGCATATGTAGTAACTATTCATAAATCTCAAGGTTTAAGTATAGACAGTGCTTTGGTAAATATTGGAAGTACAGTGTACAAAGAGGGAATGGCATACGTTGCATTGTCTCGAGTAAGAACATTATCTGGTTTGCATTTGATTGATTTTGAAGAGAAGAAGTTAGTGCTGATGCAAATTGTATAAGAGAGTACAATTGTTTAAGAAGACTATATACTCCTGATTTAGGTGAATATACCATATCTGAGAAAATATACCTTGTCCAAAATGGAAATATGTCAAACATTCAACTGAGATTCAAAAAGAAAACAATTGAAGAGAAACATGAAGGTGTAAAGAAAATGAAAATGCAAACTGTTGATGACATTGTAGGATACCAGTTGGAAAATAGTTCAGGTATCAACTGCTATGCTAATGTGATTCTGAATGTTGTGTTTTATCTACAAGATCTTCATTGTGAAATCATGGGAAATCTTGAAAAAATATTCTGTTCTTTATTACATCATGTATTTCAACAGTTGGTAACTGACAGAAGTAAAATCCATACTGCTTCTGGCATTCAGCATCTTTTGGATATATGTACTGGTTCATTGACATTTACTCCTAATGTCCAACAAGATGCACAAGAATTTCTAATGCTTATACTTGGTGTATTAGAAGATGAAGGAATACAGATTGAAAACTTATTTGGACTAAGTTACAGATGGGATCATAAATGTTCATTGATTGTTTGTAAAGAGTGTTCATTTACTTCCAGCACTGAAATAGGCACAGAACGATTCATATACTTGACGATACCAGATTGCAAATCAGTACCTTTTAACAAATTAGTAAAAACAGCCAATCAGGATACAAAATGTTTGCATTGTAAATCAGAGATGTTGTCAACATTACATGTAGAAAGATCTGGAAAATATCTCATATTAATGCTATAACGTTGTAGAGCAAATGGAAGAAAATTGGAAAACAAAATTAAAAATGTTGTTGCAAGTCAAATATCTTTTTCAGGAAGAAATTTATAGCAGTGGCTATTGTTTTACATAATGGACCTACTACAACATCTGGCACTATACTGTGTATTTAAAGTGTAATAAAGGATGGACACATTGCAATGATGCCCACTTGGAATTCAAATCTAGGTTGCCTTATGAATTACCAAATTCATATTTGATATTTTTGATGCCAAAGTTTTGAATACATCATTCAGCTTATTGGGAAGATGTGAGCACATATTAACACATTTATATTGGATATTTTCAAAGCAAAAGTTTTGAATACATTGTTCTGCCTATTGGGAAGATGTGAACAGAAAGTGGAGAGCATTGTAAACAATGACTGTTTATAATTAGTGTTTGGATTATTATTTGGTCTAATTGATATTCCATTTGGAAAATAGTGTTTAAAAGCAAATAGTTCATATATTTGTTGTCTATATTGTATCAGATGTAAATGAGAGTGTACATTTCAGCAAATGTACTTGAGAGAAATAATAGACTTAATGTACAAGTTGAACGTAATTAAGAAATCTAAATCCGTATTTGTAAAGCGCGAACTACTCACCCTTACGGGTCTCAAGGCGCTGGGGGCCGTCGTGGAAATTAAGTGAGCTATTGCCCAGAGTCACATGGTGCTGAGCTGAGCTGCCGCCGGAGCCGGGGATCGAACCGTGAACCCTGTGCTCCGAAGTCAGCTGCCCTGGCCGCTGCACCACACCTCTCCACACATCTCCAGAAAGTGTAGATAGGTAAACACATAGCTACACATATTGAAAATAATGCTTTGCGCTGATTTGGTATTTTTTTTACAATCTTGTTGATTGTTTTTTCCCCGCTGTTCAAGATGATACTACGTTGATATCACTGTGTATGGTGAAGTTCAGTAGAATCTGAGAACAGCAAAAAAGGGAAATTACAAATGTTATGTAATTCTAAAATTATGTTGTGTTCTTAAAAGTATAATATTATAATTTCTGTAATACATTACATAACAGTTTTTTTTCTCCCTTTAGAAGTAATTTTTACTTTATTCAGTTATTACAACCATCAAAGTTGTCAACAAAACAAACAAAACATTAAAATATCAATAACAATCCACAGACATAAATCGTATTATTTCCAAATACACCATTATCAGTTGAAGCTAAAGACTGTAAGCACCCCCAGTGCAAGAGGAATATAACTAATTTCAAGTGCCACTTCCAAACAATAAAAAGATAAGACATGGGTAAAACAAGTATTCATATACAATGGTAACAGCAATATATGGTACCTACACTCATCCGGGACATACCCAGGTTTAAAGTGCCAAGTGAGTCAGAATCAATTAGCATCTAGTACCATGTTATTGTAACAAAGATCAAACAAATAGCACCATGAATGGCAATATATGGTATCTACCATCATCAGGGACATTCCCAGGTTTAAAGTGCCAAGTGCTTCAGAATCAATTAACATCTATTACCACATTAATGTAACAAATATCAAACAGATAGCCCCATAAGTGGCATCAGTATAAAAATAAATATAAATATATGTCTAAACTACAATAACAATGCCATAAAATCAATACTACAGAAAAAACAATTCATTATTACAAGTAGGTGATAAAATAAAGATCATGATCATTACACTGGTTTAATTTGAAAAATTGCATTGCGTTTATACCAAACTGCCTCTAGAAATTTACTAACAGCTAAAACAGTTCTGAAGGAGAGATTAGTCTTTAGGATCCTTAGGGCTATTTGGTAACGTGTAACCCCCAGTTCACGACAAATGGAAATAATCCACCTCCTGCAAGGGGAGGAATACCCTGGACAGAAGAATAGTAGATGTGATCAGTTTTCGTCACCCTGATTATACATTGGACAGGTCAATGTTAACTGTGCTATATTCTATTTATGGATAAGCGATCTTATAGGTAGTGTTCCCAGACAAAACCGTAAAAAAAAAGGCTTTTAGAAAAAGTGGAGGGTATAAAATCCAGGTATTCCTCAAGAAATGGGAGAGATTTAAAATCAAAAAATGTATTGGTCAGAGATCCTACAGAACTTCTTCTTAGTATACCTTCATTGATAAAATCCCAATAGGTGGTTTTAAGTAGGAGTATATCAGTTTTCTTTAATTTAGTAGGATCAGCCCAGAATCTATAGAGACCTAACTTTCCAATCCATGAAGACACATGTTTGATCCATGGAAGCGATCTAGCACCTGATAGATTAAGAACTTCACTCAGAGAATCCCTATAATCTGCAAGCTCTGGTGTACACCAGAGACGGACCCAGTAAACCAGAATTTTCCAGGCAACCAAATCAGTTACTCTTTTTAGTCCCAGTTCTAAATACAATGGGATAAGGGGTGTACTATGAGGGAGACAAAATACTTTCCTAGCAAAGCTATTTTCTACTAGTGCCAAGGGCTGAGCATCAACGTAGCCCCAGACTTCAGCCCCATAAAGAGCGGCCCCTTGCGCCTTGGCATGATAAATCTCCAAGACTGGGAATACTACGTGGGACACTGTTCTCTTTTGGGTCCTCAGAATTGCATTAGATCTATGCTCGATAAGGAGTTTACTTTTCATAATCTGGTCTAGCCACTTAAAACTATCCATGAAACGTACTCCTAAATAATCAAAATTGTCAACCCTCTCGAGGACCTCCTTGCCGACCCAAATAGTTGTTTTGCCTTTCCTGGCCCCCTTACCCAGTATCATAAATTTAGTTTTATTAACATTGAGCTCAAGAGACCCCTTTCATTGCAAAAGCCTACAAATTTGTTTACCAGGGTCTGCAGACCCATGGGAGACTTAGAAATGAGTAGTGAGTCATCGGCAAATAATAAGATCGGTACCTTCCTATTATTCAGCATTGGGGAGTCATTTACACAATTTTCCAAATCCTTGACTACATCATTTAGATAGAGAGAAAACAAAGTAGGGGCAAGCACACAGCCCTGCCTAACTCCCCGTTCAATTGGAATGAATTCTGTTAGTTCACCACTTGGTCCCCAGCGTACTTGGGCATAATTATTCTTGTGTAACTTATTCAGTAAATGTACAAGATTGCTGGGGGCACCTAGGTTAAGTCGTACCTGCCACAAATTGGAACGAGGGTGAGGTCAAAGGCAGCTCTAAGATCTATAAATGCAACATACAGCGTGCCCTGACGTAAAAGCACATTTTTCCAGTGCAATAAAGAAAATCTAAAAATCTGGTTTATAGTAGTAATTTTCGATCTAAAACCGGCTTGGAAGGAAGATACTATTTGTTTTTCATCCATCTATTCCGTTAGTTTATTCAGGACTTGCCGACTGAAAATTTTTTGGGCATTAACTAACAGGCTTATTGGCCTATAGTTGGCTGGATTATTAGCGTCTCCCTTTTTAAATATTGTTATTATCTCGGCCCCCCTCCATGAATCAGAGACAACTCCCCCGGCCGAAATAGCATTCAATAGAAGGTTAAAATAGATTGACCAGATGAGTGGCTCTGACTTAAAAAGTTCACCCGGAATTTTATCAGGCCCAGGTGCCTTAGCTAATTTAAGAGAAAGTATTGCACTGTTTGTCTCTTCAAGACTAAACAAAATAGGAGTATTGTATGGCTTTTGCTCTGAATTAGGTAAAATTGTATCTTCAGCTATATTAATCACACTGGCTGAATCATCAGGCTTCCTTAGTGAATATAGTGATGAAAAATGGGCCACCCAGTTTTCAGGTGATATATTAAAAATGGGGTACTTCACACTTTCATGGTTGTTTGGCGCTGCTAGTTTCCAAAAGGATCTACTGTCCTTGATTTTACTAGCTGCAAGTAGGTCCTGCCAGAACTTATCTTCCCAATCTCTTTTAGCCTGTCTAAGTTGGGATTTGTAGATTCTTCTGGCAGTACGAATTTTGCCTCTATCACCCTCAATAATTGCAAGTTTTAGTGAGTTCTTTGTTGTTTTGCATGCAGAGTCAGGATGTGTCATATTAGTAACAGTTACGTCTTTATAAAAGATCTTTTGGAGTTCACCAAACAACTGGTTATGAACTGATAAAATAGGTATTTTAGCTGGGTCTATCCCCTCAATTTGATCAAAGGAGGCAACAAACTGTTTATATAGTTCTGAATAGACTTCTGGGTTTGCCATAACTTTGGGCCATTTAACAGTGCGACGATTGTTAGTTACTGGAGGTGCGGGGACAACTGTAATCAGGGCAGCGTACCCTTGTCCCAAGGGCTCGCCAGCAAATGTCACCTCAAGTGAGTTATGATCACTATCAGACCTTACATTAATATTCATATCAACTGGTAAGGGCCACATTCTCACATCAGTTAATACATAATCAATTGCACTGACACATATACCTCTCTTAAATGTTAGTGCATGCAGAGGGTCAGAAATGGTACGACCATTAAGGGCTCTCAGACCTCTACTAATAACCAGCAAGACTAATTGTATTGCACAGGAAGTAAAAAAATGTCTTGGGGGAGTTAACAATTTTGGAATTCCCCAGTGCTCATCTTCCTCTGCTGTGATCTCTGTTAAAAAGGAGCAGGATTCAAATGGGGTGTTGAAATCTCCTGCTACTATTATTCTCGTATCAGAGGGTAAATCATCCAGTACAGTATCTAAAAATGCTAAAATAGTGGATGTATCATTGTGCTTAACTGATCTAACATAGATGTTAAATATTGCCAGAGAGAGACCAGAGGGTAGGGTGACTAGAGTCCCCATTAGGTCTGGGCAGTCTATTTCCAAGGGAGTTAAAGTGCTAAAGCGCCCATTCTTTATCAAGGTTAAAAGCCCTCCACTAGCTCTGCCAAAGTGCAGTGCAGGTTTAGCGTCTACACTAAGGGATGTATACCCATCTATGTAGATTCTCTCTGGAGCCCATGTCTCCTGTAGCAGACACACATCAAAACTCGTAATATACCTTAACCAGTCCTGATCACATAATTTTGGATTTACACCTGCTAAATTCCAGGACAGTAAATTTAAGCACGGGAGAATATCAGAGCCATCAGCTGTATTGGTGTTAGAATTAAGCCCTGAGAGGCTTTGTGGTCTTGTAGGTTCATCAGGGGGTTGTAAAGTATTGCAATCATCATTATCATATATTTCAGGTAAACTTTGGGCCTCATCTTGCGAAGCATCCATATTATTATTAATACCTGGTGGGGACACTTGTTCATCTACATGATTTATATCACAATTAATCATTACATCCCCCGTGGCCCCAAATCTTTTACGACCCGCACTGTTATTTAGACACATATGCCTTTTGTACAGTCAGTCTGGTGCATTCCTGGGAGATAACAAAGCAGGAGAACGAGAAATAGAAACATTAAAAACATCAGTTGCATGGGCAAAACCCTCATTCTGTTAGCCCATCTGATCCCTCGATAGTGGGGAGAATGCTTTTAGTTGAATTCCTGTTTGTTTTTTCCCAGCACAGTCCCAGGTACGTAATTCAAAATTAATTAGATTTTCAACCAGAAATTTGGAACGTAGGACAACATGAATGTGATCATAATGTGAGGATGGGGTTGTGCGCCTTTTTGCAAATACAATATCAGATCTTATTATAGATAGGCAGTTCCGCTCATGTCTTAACCTTTAGATCACCTTAATGATCAGTGCCTCAGTATCTTCCCTGACACCTGTGTTCAGTTTGGGAACCCGTACCGATGTATATGGACCTATTGGATTTCTGGTTTTCCCTAGATAGTTGGGGAGCGAGCTTCAAGGGAAAGCTCCTTGTAGGTGGATAGGAAGCAGAGCCAGTAGACATAGTATGAGGGGAGACCCCATGAGAGGCAAAGTGATGCGGTGGTCTTCTGGTGTAAAACTTACTCATGGCATCTGGTTGGTGACCCACTGGGGCAATAATGTGGGGAGATTCGTAAGAACAGGTTTGGGTATCGCACCTGCAGGAGGTAATTCCCTATGCCAATTCTGTTTTGCAGACGTTGAATAAGTGTTGTTATTAAGGGTACCGGGACCAGTAAGGCCTTCACTGCAACATTTCTCCGAAGCCCTTATAATGGAAACAGGAACCAACTCTGTATCCCTGGCCACCCCAGATGTAAGAGTCTTCCCAGTGTGTGACTTTCCAGAGCTCCTACAACTGCAACAACAATTACACAAGAGCTTAGATTCAAGAGTCAATACATTCACGGATAGTAACCCAAGTTGAATGCAAAGCTCGTTCATTTTACTATACAACAATTCATTGTCCACTAAATTGCTCATCATAACTGTATGTGCACTTTGCGACCTTGTCGAGGATGCAGTGGGGTGAATGTCCTGTGATAAAGCTTCAGATGATTCAACTCCCGCTGGTTCATCCATAGGTTGAATAGGATCTAATTGGTTAAAACAGGGCACATTCGGGATCACTGTAATGGTTGGGTATAGAGAGCAAGGGGTCTTAGAATGATCTATAGTGTTAGTATCAGCAGGCTGAGGTAATGCAGGGGCCTGATCTAAAACAGGAACAGGCCCAGTAGCTTGGCTTTCTGATTCCATTCCTCGGGGTGCACGCGATGTACATGGGCTCTCAACCAAGGTCAAATCCAAAATAGGAGCCCTAGGGGCACTTGATGCCTTGAACATAGCCAGAACTTTTGCCGTTTTGGCCTTACCTCTAGAATTACTTGATGTAAGCAGCTGCTCGACTTCACCAATTAATGTATCACCGTCTGCTAATGTGGTTAGATCAAGAGCAGTAGCCCCTGTTCTGACCCCATGCTTAGCTGGACCTGATTTCTTTAATTTCTTTATGTTGTGATCATGGTTTGCAATGTCCCCTGCCTTACGCTTTCCCATTGTAGAGCCCAGACAACCAGGACAGGTTTAAAGTTGGCACAACCGTGACACACAGTACCTTAAATGGTGCTTATCAATACTTGCACTGCAGTTGTCAGAGGGGTGGCCCAGCACAGCCTCTTCCGGGCTCTGACGGGCACAGAGGGAGGCCCCCGGCCTTAAGTGCGCCTCCAGGTGCGTAGGAACTGAGTGGGTGGTGGCACGCCGGTCGCGAAGTGACCTGGGGATTATAGTTTCCCCCACCAAATGTCCAGGTGTAGTTTGAAAAGAGTTTTAATTCTGTTTACGACAATGCTACTCTAAAATTGTTCCACAGAGTTATGTATCTAAATTACTTAAAAAGTTAAGAATACATAACATAATATGCATGATAACATGAAACAATGTTTAAAGGTCATTTATATGTTATTTATTTCTAATAAAAATAATGTTGATCCTTTACACTATTTAAAAACTTTCATCATGTGGCTGATATCATCAGCCAGGTAGTCATCCTTCCACATAAACACTATCCATGCTGTCATCTAATCTCTGTAGCACAACCTTTGCACTAATAGGATAACCCAAGCATTATCTTTGCATTTTTCCTTTCACAGTGGCAAAACCCATGCACTCATACAATGACCCAGAAACTACCCCTGCACTTATGTAATCACCAACGCACTATTCATGTACTCATAGAATCACCCAGGCACTATTCATACACTCATCCATTCCCTCCAACACTACCCATGCACTCATCCATGCACTCTGGTACTACCCATGCACTCCTCCAATCACCTAGGCAGTTCCACTGCACTCATGCAATCACCCAGGCAGTAGCCCTGCACTTATGTAATCACTAAAGCACTATCCATGCAATCATGAAATGACGTAGGCATTACTCTTGCACCACTCAACCATTCACTCAGGCACTATCCATGCACTCATCCAATTATCCAGGTATTACTCTTGCACTCATCCATTCAGCCAGGCACTACCCATACACTCATCCAATCATCCAGGCACTATCCCTGCACTCATGCAATCACTAACACACTACCCATGTACTCATCCATGCACTCTGGTACTACCCATGCACTCCTCCAATCACCCAGGGACTACCCCTGTACTCATACAATTACCCAGGCAGTACCCCTGCACTTATGCAATCACTCAGGCACTGTCCAGGCACTCATGAAATTGCTTAGGCACTACTCTTGCACCACTCAACCATTCACTCAGGCACTATCCATGCACTCATCCACTTATCCAGGCATTATTCTTGCACTCATCCATTTACTTAGGCTCTACCCATACACTCATCCAATCATACAGGCACTATCCCTACACTCATGCAATCACTAACACACTACCCATGAACTCATCCAAGCACTCTGGTACTACCTATGCACTCCTCCAATCACCCAGGCACTACCCCTGCACTCATGCAATAACCCAGGCAGTACCCCTGCACTTACGTAATCACTCAGGCACTGTCCATGCACTCGTGAAATCACTAAAGCACTACTCTTGCACCACTCAAGAATTCACTCAGGCACTGTCCATGCACTCATCCAATTATCCAGGCATTACTCTTGCACTCATCCATTCACTCAGACACTACCGAATGCACTCATTCATGCACTCTAGTACTACCCATGCACTCCTGCAATCACCCAGGCAGTACCCCTGCACTCATGCAATCACCCAGGCACTATGCATGTAATCATACAATCACTGAGATACTACTCTTGGGGTCAGCCATTCACTCAGGCACTACCCATACACTCATCCATTCTATCAGACACTACCCATACACTTTTCCAATGACCCAGGCTTTACCCTTGCACTCATTCTTTCACTTAGGCACTACCCATGTACTGAACTAAGCACCCAAACATTAAACTTGCACTCATGTAATCATCAAGGAACTACCCGTACTCTCATGCAATCACTCAGGCAGTACTCTTGCAGTCAAACATTTATTCAGGCACTACCCATGCACTCATCCAGTAATCCATTCACTATTCATACATTCATCCACACGCACATTTATCCAAGCAATCAGTTTTACTACATACAATTTTTCTATTTTTCACCAGTATAGGTGGTTCTGTAAGAACCTTTTTTTTTACTATTTTGGGATTTTTTTGTTTTTTCAAACAATTTGTTTTTGTTGGCATTTTTGACTTTTTTTAAAACAAAAAAAAACTTGAAGCGTCCAACATGACTAGTCCAGAAAAACAGAGAAAAACAAGATTGGCAAACTGAAAAAAAATTAACACTTGTGTGTTTTTATGCTGTTAATAATTGCATGAATGCATTGCTCTCCAACACACAGGTTAGCTTGGCATTTTCTGCTAGCATCTGCTAGCTCAGGGAAGATGTGCGGCTGAGGTGTAGGTGGAACTGCTGCACCCGATGTCGATGGTTCATTAGGATCAGCCTGGGCAACTTGCTCATTTTTTGACGCGCCATCACTTCTTTGGCCAATCGATTTGGATGCATTGTTTCAAGGTGCTTTTTCATTGACGAGGTGCCACACAAATATTTTTTTTCAGATCCTTGTAAAAGTGCATGTAACTTTTCTTGCATTCACTTTTTTCTCCCCCTCAGGCACTGAAAAAAAAGCCCACACTATGCTCTCTTTTCATTTTTTGACAGGCTCCTCAACTTCTTCAGGATCTTCCAGCAGATCTTCTTCTGGATGACTGAATGCCATAGTAATAAATAAGTAAAAAAACACCCAAAAAAAGCAATTGCAAGAACCTACAAAAAAGATGTCTTGACAGGAAAACACACCAAAAATAAGAGTAATAAAACAGGTGTTGGAAACTCCCTCTAACAGAATGAAAAGCTTTTAAACAAATCAAAAGTTTTCTTTCCATGTGACATGGTTTCGGGTATGGGACGCGCACCCGACACGTATACGTCCCGCACCCGTAAAATCTGCCACACTTAATTCTAAAGTATAAATTCCTGTTATTAATTGTTTTGTAAAGTATATTAGTGAAAGTCTTTAAGCAAAACTGATATTTAAAGTTTCCATGGTGATATTTCATTCTTTTGAAATTATGCCAGAGTCGCAACTCCTACACGAACCCGGAAATACATGACGGCAGGGTTCACGCAGCCACCGCGTAGAACTGCGTTCTGTAAGCGATACCACGCGTCCACAAAAATCTGTCAAAAACATTTGAAAACAAATTTAAAACACCTTTATTACTATTTTTATGTAGTCAGTAATAAACCTCTACGTCTAAAACATATATTAATTTGTTCTAAATGTGTTTTTGAGATTGAGATTCGTATACCGGATCCGCACACCCATCGCTTAGGATCGCATACAGTGCACGGCCCTTTTTTGTAAATTAAAAAAAAAAAGGTAAAAAAGATAGTTATCATAAGAATACAACAAAACAACTTTCATAGTATTAAAAGCAATCTTACAAAATTTAACTTAGCAGAAAATACTTGAAAAAAATACTATACATTTAAGAAAATAAATTATTTTTCAATTGAAAGTTCTATTATATTATATCACACTGATCAAAATTACATACAATAAAACAGTGTTAATTTAAGTAGATAATAGTATAAATCTTTCATCAGCTATGTTTTTAAAACAGATTACAATTATTTTAAACATAATAAAAATACTTAAAAGGACATAGACAGAAAATAAAAAAATTGTTACAAACATCTTTTCATAAATAAAATCATGTACAAAAACTTAGAAATTCATTGAAAAAGCATAGGTTTCAGATACGTTATAGTTAGGAATTATCATTTAAAAAACCTTAGAAATTCACTGAAAAAAACAGAGGTTTCAGGGACGTTATAGTTAGGAATTAGCATTTAAAAACCTTAGAAATTCACTGAAAAAAACCACAGGTTTCAGGGACGTTACAGTTAGGAATTGGCATTTTCAAAACCTTAGAAATTCACTGAAAAAACCACAGGTTTCAGGGTCGTTACAGTTAGGCTGACATTATACTCATACAAAAACAGAGAAATTGAGCCGTTAAGCTAACTATAACTCGGGGCCCCGCAATGCACTGCTGATGACATCACATATGACATCACTCATGACATCGTCAGTGACATCACTGATGACATCTCAAATAACA
This sequence comes from Calotriton arnoldi, assembly GCA_963921515.1. Lineage (NCBI taxonomy): Eukaryota > Metazoa > Chordata > Amphibia > Caudata > Salamandridae > Calotriton > Calotriton arnoldi. Next base: position 1,157,736 of record CAWUFW010002154.1, on the reverse strand, counting down.
TCACTAATGACATCACTGATGACATCATCCACTTAATATCTGATGCACCTTTTCACACCCTAATATAACCTTTGATACACCCACTCTAAAATACAGACTACCATTCTCGAAACCATAGACACACCAATACCAGTTAGTACATACCCACTCACTGATTCATAGGTGTACACACATCCACTCACTCACCCATACAGTCACTCATTCACACACTCACTCATCTATACAGCCACTGATATATGCAATCATATACCCATACAGCCATTCACACACTGCCACTCACCCATAGAGTTACTCATATACCTAGTCAGTCACGCAAAGAATCAATCACATTGCCATTTACTCACCTATGCAGTTATACACACACCACCTCACTTATTCATACAGATACTAACACATACTTACTCTCTTATACAATCACTGACACAAGCACACACTCATCCATACAGTCACTCTTACAATGCTCACTCTCACATATAGTCACTTATATACTCCAACACTTACATATACTGCCTTTCACATATGTAGTTACTCACACATATACCACTGAGATATCCACTCACTCACAAACACAGCCATACGCATACTCATTCACCCATACAGCCCCTCGCACATGCACTCATGAACCCATGTGCCCAGTGAGTCACCTACTCACACATCCATCAGGGAGTCACACCACCCTACCCACCCACACAGGCACCCATACAGGTACTCAGACAACCAATCATTAACCCATATAGACACTCATGTAGCTACTCACCAACCCATGCAGCTGCTTACACACCAACTGACAGACTGATAGACATTCACACAGATTAGTCATTCACCCATGCATTCACTAAGACACGTTTAATCACTCACTTATACAGTCAGTCACGCACCCACTAAATACAGCCACTCATTCTTCAATACATCTTGGTGTATATATATACGACAATAATATAATTGTGAGACAATCAGACAAGGGCGGCAATGTTGTTCTGTGGCCGCGCAAACTGTATATGAAAGAAGCATTGCAGCAACTGTTGGATACAGAGTGCTATAGGAAAAGTAATATTCACATTGTCAAAGCAGCATGGAATGACTATTATTTGAAATTATTGGCTTGGAAGAGCGGGGGCTGATAAGTGAGGATGAATATCGCTTTTTAAAAATGAACACCCAGTCATCCCCGCTCTGTACCTGATTCCTAAAATTCACAAGTGTGCTAGTAAACCCCCAGGTAGACCAATAATTTCTGCCATTAACAGCATTATGGAGAACACATCCAAGTATGTGGATTACTTTTTGCAAGACTGGGTCAGGGGTCTATCGTCGTTTATACAAGATACATCGGACTTTCTTAGAAAAATTGACCACATCGCATGGAGTCCAGATCTGCTTTTAATAACATTAGACGTTACATCACTTTATACGTCTATCCGGCATTGTGATGGACTCAAAGCTATTGAGTATTATTTGAACTTAAGACCAATGTACCTCTCCATGCATAACAAAATGTTAATTTCTATGATATCTACATGTTTGGAGCAACATTTCTTTCTGTTTTATGAGCAAATCTATCAGCAGATTAGAGGTGTTGCCATGGGGGCCTGCTTTTTCCCCAGCTATGCTTGTTTGCATATGGGGCTGTGGGAGGAGCAGGTCCTCAGGGGATAGCACAAAGACACAATAGACCAGCATGTAGTGACCTGGTTACGATATATAGATGATTTGTTTTTAATTTGGAAAGGATCTGAAACCAGTGCATTGCAATTTATAGATCAAATTAACAACAATTGTCTCAATCTCCACTTCACATCAACTATCAGTAAGTCTTCAGTGTATTTTTGGGATGTGGAGGTATTCTTGGATCAGGATACTATTGCTACCAGATTATTCAGGAAACCCACCTCAGGCAACACAGTGCTGCATGCCTGTAGTCATCATCCATGCCACCTGATACAAAGCATCCCCTACGGATAGATGCTACGCATCAAGCGTATTTGCAGCACTGAGAAAGATTGTGAGGCAGTCCAGAATTTGAGCAGACAGAGATTTCAAACAAGAGGGTATGCCTCCGACATCATAGACAGGGCGATCAATAAAACCAAAACTCTGTCTAGATGTGAGGCCCTTGCATCCAAACCTAGTCAGGTAGAAACCAGCCCAGATAAGTCAGAGCTGCAACCCAGGATCATACTTACCTATAATAGGCAGCACCAGGCTCTTAGAAAGATCTTAAATCGAAACTGGAGTCTGGTGCAGATTGACCCTATCCTTGGCAAACATCTACCTGCAAAGCCTGTTCTGACCTTTAGAAAATCTAGGTCAATGAGCAATAGTTTGGTCAGGAGTAGTCCGGAACTTAAATCACCTACTAACTGGCTTACAATGTGTAAAGGTTTTAAAAATGTCCAAACTGCAAAGCATGCAAATTTGCATGCAACAAGACTCATTATAATAGTCCTTTCAAGCCAGATCCTATAATCATTAGCAAAAGACTGACTTGTAAAACAGAATTTGCAGTTTATGTGCTGGAGTGTCCCTGTGGGTTGAAATATATTGGCAGCACCAAGCTGCCAGCCCATAAGCAGATACTCCAGCACATAAGGGCAATTAACAACAAAGACCAAGCCTACTCCTGTAGCCAGACATTTTGAGGAATGTCATGAGAGCAACCCTGTACATCTAAAATATTTCGTAATAGATACAGTCCTGCCCCTTAAAAGAGAGGAAACCGAGAGGCTAAGTTGCGCCTCTTGGAAACGAGATATATATTAGAGCTTGACACTAAGACACCATCAGGGTCGAATGCCAGTGAAGATTTTTATACATGTCTATGAAGTATTTCCAGAGATAGTAGGTAATATACTTAGTGGTTAAAATCAGTTTCATCTTATTTAACTTTAAATATGAGAATATTTTTTGAAACAGAACCTCCCTCGCATATTTACATTATTTTAATTATTTAAATTCATATTTTGCACTATTTTTTGCACTGATTGGTGGTCAACAGGGTGATACAGGTATACTGATTAAGTATTAAGATCAAGGTGACTATAATGTTAGAAAGCTTTGTCTCAGCCCACTTGGGCTCGATTTCGACTAAGTACAGTAGCAAGGAGTGAAACATCATGACACGCCGATATTGTACTAATATTCCTGTTCACGATTGCTTCCTCCATTAAAAGATGTGGCATATGAACTTAACCGTGTGGGCCCTCTCAGTGCAGGCAACTTTTGTTTGGATGTTAGCGGCACGGCCTGAGCCGCCAGAGGAGCCCCGCTGCAGGAGTGCAGTCCTGCTGAAACAACAATCGACGTGGCAGCATCATGGACAGGTTATGCTGATGGGGGAAGAAAGGAGCATGTAAAGCGGCATTGGTGTTTACCGCAACCCACTTGGGATAAAGACTGTTATTTACAAGGACAAATGCACGGCGACTCACGAGAGTAATACCATTGAGGCACTACATCGACCAGGAGGCCACGGGGGTGGCAACGCCCACTAGGGCGGGGTGTGAAGATTACAAGGTGCTTCAAGAAACTGCCGTAGCGTTTATTCAACATTAAGCCGTTAGCCCATGAAGAAGTGCTTCCTAGCACGAAACGCGTCGGGCTGGACTTTTGATTTTAGCGAGGCTATTATAGCTGTTTTTTTATTGCTTCCTCCATTAAAAGATGTGGCATATGAACTTAACCGTGTGGACCCTCTCAGTGCAGGCAACTTTTGTTTGGATGTTAGCGGCACCGCCTGAGCCGCGAGAGGAGCCCCGCTGCAGGAGTGCAGTCCTGCTGAAACACCAATCGACGTGGCAGCATCAGGGACAGGTTATGCTGATGGGGGAAGAAAGGAGCATGTAAAGCGGCATTGGTGTTTACCGCAACCCACTTGGGATAAAGACTGTTATTTACAAGGACAAATGCACGGAGACTCACGAGAGTAATACCATTGAGGCACTACATCGACCAGGACGTGGGTGGCCACGCCCACTAGGGCGGGGTGTGAAGATTACAAGGTGCTTCAAGAAACTGCCATAGCGTTTATTCAACATTAAGCCGTTAGCCCATGAAGAAGTGCTTCCTAGCACGAAACGCGTCCGGCTGGACTTTTGATTTTAGCGAGGCATTCTGTTCCTCCATTAAAAGATGTGGCATATGAACTTAACCGTGTGGACCCTCTCAGTGCAGGCAACTTTTGTTTGGATATATATATATATATATATATATATATATATATATAGCATTCTTAAACTTTTTAGAAACACTCAGTCACTGGATGATGTCATCAGTGATGTCATCAGTGATGTCATTTGAGATGTCATCAGCGATGTCACTGACCATGTCATGAGTGATGTAATATGTGATATCATCAGCAGTGCATTGCAGGGGCGTGAGGTATAGTTAGCTCAGCTAACTATAACGGCCAAATTTCTCTGGTTTTGTATGAGTAAAATGTCAGCCTAACTATAATGACCCTGAAACCTGTGTTTTTTTCAGTGAATATGTATATAGATATATATATATATATATATATATATATACATGTATGTGTGTGTGTGGAATTGTGTTAATGTCATTGTTGGCCGGACTCCCATGGGAGCCAGAGTGTACCCCTGTGTTGTCCTGTGGAACTCCCGCGGGACTCAAGCAGGAGTCCTGTGGACCAAAAAAATATTTTGAAAGAATATCAGGGTTGGAGGCTGAAGGATATTTGAGGTGTGAGGTGGGCTGAATGCATGGGGTTGGCTGCAGTGCCTAGCCCTATGCAAGTACTATTAAGTGACTAGTCCTTACAATGCATAGTCAGCGCTCAGTGCACAGACTGTGCATATAGCCCCAAGCCTCATAAGGTGAGAAATCCTTCTGGACCCCAAAAAAATAAAAGAAAAAGAAAATTAGGGCTGGAGGCAGAAGGCTCTGCATAGCTCAGTAAACATTAGCTGATACATTTCAATGTTTTTTAAGTTTAACATATTATTTTTAACTGAAATTTCCAGCAAACTATAACCTCATTTTAACATTTGGTATATATTTGATGTGTGGAATGCAATTACAAATGTAATAATTAATCTTGCAGATGATATTACTGTTAACACTGAGAAAGAGATGACTATAAAAGTGGTATTGCTTATTTATTTCAGTATGTGTTTTTATTTAATTGTTTTGTGCTATTCAGTGTTGTTTCTTATTGTTATAAATATTGTGAGGTCATGAGCATTGCATTTGTTATGCAAGTTATCGTTTGCCAGGCTCCTGTGAAAGCTGTTTGGAGCTAACTATAACTTGTGAATTTCAGAGGTTTTCGGTTTTAGTTTGTGACTATAACTATACTTTAATTGTGGGGGGCGCTAGAGGGCGCCAAGCAAGATGGCCACACTTACATGAGGCTCCTGCTGCTCGGGACACAATCCATCTGCCATCCTCCCCATTCCTTGCCCAGCACGCCTAAAAAGCCGATGGAGGACTAGCGCCCACCATCTGCCATCTGTTGCTGGGGGAATATCGCCGCAAATCGTGCTACAGACCTTGGAGACTGTCTCCGTCTCCCCCTTGCCCTGCCGACTCAAAATGGCTGCCGCGGTGATCGCGGCCCCTTGAACTCACCGACGCGGCACTGCTCGCCAATTCCCCTTGAAACTATGTCACCGTCGGTGGCGGCTGCTGGCTCCGAGGCCTCTCCGGCCCGTGGAGCGGAACCGCCCTGCCTGCTATTGGACGCCCTGGGAGCCGGTGGCCGTCTCCGTGGCTGGCTGCACAGAGGATCTCCCTACAGTGGCCGGGGGGCCATAGAACGCATCGCTCGCGGGAGCATCTGCGAGCCACGCTCCGCCTCGGTGCCTGCCCGCCCTGAAGATCCTGCACAGGAGGCCGTCAGCAGAGGCTGCGTGGGCCATGCTGGCACTAAATCGTGGCCTGAGATGATCGCCATCACCGAGGGGCTGGGAGGCCTGGCGGAGGTCTGGGGAGCCATGATCTGACGTGGCCCCTGCCGGCCCTACTGAGAAGCTGAGGACCTACGCCTCCCCAGGCTGCACGCGAGTGCCGGTTGGCCCGCCCGCACTGACTACAGAAGCACACCACACCTGCCGGACCCGGTGAGTCTGCTTGCGGCATCTGCTGCCCTCCTCTGCTGCCCCGCGCTTGCAAAACAAAGCCCTGCATAACTCACCAGCAGTGCGCTACCCGGTAGACGCCCTTCCTCCATCCGTACCTTCGAACCCACAGAGTGCCACCTAATGGCCGGAGGCCGCTTCTGGGCCTACCCACGAGGTCGCTGCTGAATCGGAACAACCCGGCCTGCTCTGCCTCCTCCCTAAGATGGCCTCCACTCCCTGACGGAGGACCTGCGTCTCATTGCGACCTCTGGATGCTGTGGAGCTCCGCACAGCCCCTTCACGCCCGCTGACAAGGTTGTTCTCTCGCTGTGGCCTGTGCTGCTCCTGCTGACGGAGCAGATCGCCCTGAAGACCTCCACGCCTGTCCTGCCTGCCAGCACCACCCGCCACCCCATCTCCTCATTGCTGACCCTGTTTGGCCGCCATTTCCCATATATACAACCTCTAGAGGCTTATCTGTTCGCTGCACACCCCAATCTCTTTCCATCCTCTGCCTCTCTGAGTTGGCCAACAGACTAAGGAGGCCCTGCTAGCCGATCAATCCAACTACTGTGGACTGCCACCCTTCCTCTCCCGCCGCCACCAGCAGGTCCTAAAGGCATCTTCACCCGCGGCAACACCGCCTCCGGACCCTGTGGTGAACCATCAGTAACTGCATAACGGCTGGCACTTGCGCCTCCCTGGGATAACCTGCGCAGCCACTTCCACCGCTGCACTCCCCAGAGTTGCACGCCATTAACCCAGGGGACATTTCATCACCTGCTCCTCCCTAACTGGCAGCATCCGCCATGGGCAAAGCGGACGGCAAACAACCGAAGCTCACTTTTGAGGCCCGCAAATCGACACGAACGCAGGCAGAGGTGAAGGGAGACCAACCCGGAGCCACTGCTCCTGATCCATCAACTTCCATCTAGGAGCTGAAAGAAATCCTCCTGATAATGCAATCAAGTTTGACATCCATAGAGTACAAAATGGATATGATGAGCGCTCGCATGGACACTCTCATACACAAGAGCGACCGCCATGAAGAACGGCTCAATGAAACAGAACAACGCATCTCTGACCTGGAGGACACCTCCACCACGACTGTCGATAAATCTCTCGACATGGAAAAAGTCCTGAGGGTCATAGCCGCGAAGAATGAAGATTTAGAATCCCGTTCAAGACAAAATAACCTGCGGATCCTAGGAGTACCAGAATCTACCGCCACGGGAAAAATGGAGGACTATGTGGAGCGCATGCTCATTGCAGCCTTTGGCAGGGAGGCCTTCTCACCGGTTTTCATCATCGAGAGAGCGTACAGATCCCTTGCCCCCCACCCTATACCGGGCGCCCCTGCTCGCCCCATCATCGCGGGGTTCCTAAATTACAGGGACCGTGACGCTGCACTATGGCTCGCAAGGGAACACAGCAAGGTGCACTTCGACGGGGTGGAGGTGTCGCTATCCTCGGACTTCACCATGGCCGTTCAGGAAGCGCGCAGAAAATATCTACTGATGAAGAAGAAATTGCGGTTTTTGAGAAGACAAGGGTACCCCAATATGTGAACCTGGGGTGGCGAGATATTTAGGAAACAGTGGTTCAGGTGTGGCCTAAATGGTCCAAAGCGAGAAAGTGACCCAGCAGGGAACACTTGGTTCTAAGATTTTGAAATTAATTCATGAGGGAGCAAAGGAAAGATCAAAGGAAGGTCATGTAGGTCAGATAAATGATAAACATTTATTTTACAATTTTTTGTATAGTATTCAGGTGCTCACATATATTTAAGTGAAAGGAAGCGTGACATGCAGGGTGATAGTGAGGTTTAAAAAGGCATCGCATTGACAACAGTATAATGAGCTCCACAGTTATTTTACAAGGAGTAATAGGAGTTCATGTTGTATGGTGGTCGACGGCGTTTCGAACCCAATAAGTGGGGTTCATCTTCAGGACAAGGGTGAGCAAGCTGAATCTAAATAGGAGGTAGTGGAAATAGGAAATATAATTAATCTAAAGACCCTCTGTGTATGCAAACAATCAATTTAATGCATTGATTGGGGCTCCCTATTATGCAACTAATCAGCACAAAACATGCATTTGGTTGAGGCAGCAAGGTAAATCAGAATTAATGTAAAATAAAATAAAATTAAATTAATTAAAAAAAGGCATTAAATTTAATTTAATTTAATTTTTAATTTTATATGTAAAATAACTATGGAGCTCATTATACTGTTGTCAATGCGATGCCTTTTTAAACCAAACTATGACCTGGCCCGTCGCCTCCACATCACCACTCTATATTCCCCCTTGCTGCCTCTCCAAGGCCGGCTGGACCTTCTAGTTATGTGAGAGGGCGGATGCTGCCAACTCCTCCGTAAGCTTGCGATTCAGACATGGGGTCAGTTGTATACAAAAGGTACATTTCGCACTAGTGAGGAATTCTTTGGCACTGCCACACCCACCCCCCTAGAACACTTTTACTACATTCGACTGAAACAGGATGTTAGAACCCTCACCCCGTGCTTCCCACAGGAACCTCCTACACTTGCTCCACTGCATAATCTCCTTCAGAAAGACACCCCCGCACACGCCATTTCAATGCTCTACCGCACCACCCAAAACGACTGCCTATATGACCCCCCTCCGGCTAGGACTCGCTGGGAGGAAGAACTAGACTCCCCCATCACTGACAACCAGTGGTCATTTTGCTGCCAACAAACCGGGAAAATCTCTGCTAATAGCAGGCTACACATCATCCACTATCGCTACCTATACCGTCTCTACTATACCCCCGTGCGCCTGATGCGCCTCCACCTTTGTGACACCGACCGCTGCGGGGGGAAGGGGCTGACTTCAGACATTTAGCTTGGGACTGTCCCCCCATTCGAAGTTACTGGATGGAGGTGTTGGGAGTGCTTGACCGCATGACTGGACTGCACATCCCCGAAGACCCTCTAGTCACACTATTAGGATACACCGAGGCACTGACCGCCTCGCTGCGGAAATACATCTCTCTGGAACTCCTGCTTGCCAAGCGAAGGGTAGCCTGCAGATGGGGAAGGGCACCCAAATTTAAAGTATGGCTGAATGACCTAGTCTATTGTCAAGAACAACTAACCACCTATGCTGAACTCCTCCCTCCATCTTCCTGCCCTCGAGACATCTGGGCCCCCCTTCAGACTTATCTCCTGGAGCACGGCAACATCGCCGATACAGACACAGAACCTCCACCGGACAGTTGATGTGACCAAAGAGCGACGAATGTGTTATACCATTAAACATCTTAATATGGTCCCGCAGATCATAGTTAAGGTGGTCAAGCATGTATGATTTGGGTCCAATACGACACACTGCTCAGACTGTTTTTTGTACTGTGTTGCTGGTCAACTTGCAATGTCAATATGTTAAGTGGAATTGGTTATTTTTGTATACTGTAACCTTTGCTGAAAAAACCAATAAAGAAATTAAAAAAAAAAAAAACAACTATACTTTAATTGTGACTACATTTAGTTTTTTAAATATATGTACGGTGTTACAATCAATCCTAACCATAAGTTGACTTTAACCTTGTATTTTCCAGTGACTTTCTGGGATTTTTTATAATATTCTGCATTCAACTTCAAGGAAAGTATACCGTACCCTATTGCACATGGACAAATGCTGTGCACAGAGAGGGTAAGTCACAGCACAGGTCCGACACCCAACCTGTTGCTGGCATCCAATCCTCATGTGCATTGCCAAAACATCAAGAATAGGAAGAAGGATCATGAGAAGACAAATAGTAACTTATTAGGTACACTAGATTTGGGGCCTCATGCTATGGAAAACAGGGGATGTAGAAATTAGCCCAGTAAACATTGTGGTTTCACTTCTGGACTTGTAGCTGATTTTTCAGGGCAATTAGGGTAATAGCAGTATTTAAGACCCTCTCACAGGCACAGAGTAAGAGCCTGGCAACACTCCTTTTTATTTGGAAATTCTTTTGGCATTTTGCTTTCTTATCAGTTCTGCATGCCCCTTTGAATCCCTACACTTTGTTACTTTCATCCTTTTCATTTCCCTCGTCCCCTTCAGTCGTGCCTCTTTCCTGATTCTTGCTCACCTCATTTTTCCCATATTCCCCCACTCACTTAGACTCACTCCTCCCTCACCTCCCTTTACCTGTGTATTGTATCTTACTCCATGCTCCTCCAAGGGTTTGTTGCCGCTCCTCCATCTCAACAGCACTGCCCTTCTCTCCAAGATGTCTTCAGCTCTGGGCTTGTCTCCCAATAGAATAGGGGCTAGTTACAGGATTTCCTTTCTGAGTGAGAGGTAAGAGGCTGACATGTTTTATTTATGTAAATGTGTTACATTATTTATTTTTAACAAAGAGTCTTAATTGTTTTTGTTCTATAGTGTTTGTCAAAGATTACTAATTGCAGTTTAAGTTTAGTGTTAAAGCACGCAAATGTCCGAAGGCATCTTGGTGCTAGCGAACTGTCTGAAACGTTGGGACCCTTATGTTCTTGGTAAAGGCAGAGCATAGTGTTCTATTGGGAACGTACCAGAAGAGCCTTGACTTAAAATATTCTGGTCCTGAGTCATGCACAGCTTTATGAGCCACACAAAGAGCCTTAAAGGTCACTCGTTTTTTTTACCGGCAGCCAGTGTAGAGCGACAATTGCCTGAGAGGCAGACTAAAATTTAGGGATGTTTAATAACAGTCAGGCAGCGGCTTTTTGTAGGATTTGATGGTTGTTCCCCAGTCAGTGTAGTAAACCCATATATAAGGCATTACAGTAATGGATGCCAGATAGTAGAAGGGCTACAATTACTGTTTCCCTAAGTTCAAAAGGGATAAAGGGAAAGATTTTCCTCAGGGTTTTCAAAAGATAGAAACAGGTCGAAGTGACTTGGTTAATTTGATCTGCACTTTACTAGATATCTGTTAAGTTACTGACCTGCATATTTTCACATCTCCTGTTCCTTTCTCCTCTCCCCGGTCCACCGCGAGACTAGCTCGATTGTTGTGGAGGGAGTAGGACTTTTTTCACACTTCCGGTTTTGAGGGAGGTTGGCGTTTCAGCGGCCCCAACCATTCCCTACATAACCAGATGCTCTAGACAACGTGCAGCGGACGCGCAGCGGGTCAAAAGCCTTGCTGCTGACTGATAAGACAGCTGTTGCTGCTGGTAATGCGCCGGACATATTTTAAGTCTTTTAAATGAAATCCTGCTTTTAATGAAATTCATGTACTTTAATAGATATCTGTTAAGTTACTGACCTGCATATTTGCACATCTCCTGTTCCTTTCTCCTCTCCCCGGTCCACCGCGAGACTAGCTCGATTGTTGTGGAGGGAGTAGGACTTTTTTCACACTTCCGGTTTTGAGGGAGGTTGGCGTTTCAGCGTCCCCAACCATTCCCTACATAACCGGATGCTCCAGACAACGCGCAGCGGACGCGCGCTGGGTTAAAAGCCTCGCTGCTGACTGATAAGACAGCTGTTGCTGCTGATAATGCGACGGACATATTTTAAGTCTTTTAAATGAAATCCTGCTTTTAATGAAATTCATGCACTTTACTAGATATCTGTTAAGTTACTGACCTGCATATTTGCACATCTCCTGTCCTTTCTCCTCTCCCCGGTCCACCGCGAGACTAGTTCGATTGTTGTGGAGGGAGTAGGACTTTTTTCACACTTCCGGTCTTGAGGGAGGTTGGCGTTTCAGCGGCCCCAACCATTCCCTACATAACCGGATGCTCCAGACAACGCGCAGCGGGCGCGCCAGCGTCGCGCCGAAGGCACGCCAAAGGCAAGCCCGTCTGCGCCCATCCGCGCCAGGACGTCGCCAGGAGCCACGGACCCTGGTATGCTGACCTCTTTACAATGCCCCCCTTGTCATAAGCCCTACTCCAGACAAGAGCTTATCGAGTTAAGGACTGATCCATCCCTCCTCTGTCGGACCGAAGTTTGGCCAACCCTCAAAGGCCCTTTTTCTTGCCGGGTCTGTCAGATTCAGGGTCACTCTGGGGAGACGACACAAACTCATAAGGTACCCCACGCTTTTTCCCTTAGTGCCGCCCTCCCCACCCTTAAATCTGCCTCAGACCCTGATCTTGTTACAGACATATCGCTAGATAAGCAGCAGAAAGGATGGAAAAGCCTGCTATGTAACGTCCGATCTCTACCTAAACATTCTATGGAGATTTGGGATCTCTTGTCTTCAATACAACCAGAGTTGGGTTTCTGACCGAAACCTGGCTTAAGCCCCACTCTGTTCCCTCTATAGTGTTAGGTCTACTGGATGGTTATACATTTATTAGACTTGACAGACCACTGAAGATAGGGGTGGAATTGCCATTGTACATAAAGACAGCGTTAGAGTTACTATATTGGATCAGCTCTGTAACTCTTCTATGGAAGTTCTAGTCTTTAGAATAGACATCTCCCCCAAGTAAGTTGGAAGGGGCGCTAGTCTATCGACCCCCAGGGCCCTTAGCTGATTTCTCACTTCAACTTACTGAACTATTAGCACCCCATGTGATTGCAGGCAGTAAGTTCCTATTATTAGGTGATTTTAATATCCACAGCGAATGCCCTTCTAACACTGATGCACAGACACTTCTGGCAGATCTAGGTCTTATGGGCCTATTCAAACTTAATGAAGGCCCGACTCATATAGCTGGCCACACGCTGGATATAATTTTTCCAACTCTTCTGACATCGAATGCGGTCACCCCCAACAATTACCTTGGTCTGATCATTCGTTAATTGAATTTTTCATTAAGTGCTCAAGGGAATTGAAGAAATCTCATCCCGTCACCCCTCGCACTGGTAGACAGTGGAAAAAATCACCCCAGAGAGCTTTCAAGCCTCCTTTTCTATGCCTTGGAACACTGAGTCTGAAAATATAGAAGAAGCCTTGGCAAAATACAATTCCGCTGTCTCCACGACTATTAACCATCTTGCACCACTTAAACCCCTCCCAAAACTTCACGAACGCCCACAGAATGCCTGGTACTCCCTTCAGTTGCGAGTACAGAAACAACTATGTAGGAAAAAAGAGAGATGTTGGCGCATCTCTCATGACGAAAAGGACAAAGATTCATTCTTCACCACTTTGTCCAGCTACCATAAAAACCTAAAAGCTGCACGAAAAACCCACATAGCTCTACAACTAGCCCAGGCTGGAAACGCCCCCAAAATGTTACATCATATTATCCAGTCCTTTATCAAACCTAAGGCCTGTGAAAATTCCGAGGCACCCACACAAACGTTATGTGACAACATTGCTCTATATTTCTCTAAAAAAATAGAGCTTATTTATGAAAAAATCATCTCCCCAGGACCTCAGCCCCTGACCCCACTTATATTTGACCAACCTCAACAGACAACCCCGCAGCTGTTAGAATGTTTCCCTATGCTGTCATCAATAGAGGTCAAGTCACTGATTTCTAAAGTGAAATCAGGGTCCCCTTTAGACCTTATTCCGGCTAAAGTGGTCACCTCTCTCGTTGATCAACTGTCCCTCTCAATCGAATCTCTCCTTAATCTCTCTCTGAGAGAGGGCCAAGTTCCACTAGAATGGAAAGCGGCACAGGTTAGGCCTATCCGTAAGAACCCAAAAGTCCCCTTGACGGATCTTACCAACCTCCGCCCTATCTCTCTTCTCCCGTTTCTGAGCAAACTCCTGGAGAAACATGTTAACACCTATCTCTCCAACCATGTCGAACTCACTGGGTGCTTAGATTCCTCCCAGTCCGGCTTTAGACCCAAATACAGCACCAAATCTGCCCTGCTAGCGGTCACAGATAACATCAGGATGACACTAGACAAGGGACACTCCACGATACTGGTGCTGCTGGATCTATCCGCCGCGTTCGACATGGTGTCACATCGGATATTGCTCAGAAGACTAGAGGAGATTGGATTAAGGGACTCTGCCTTACAATGGATGACAAGCTTTCTATCTGCTCGCTCCCAAACTGTCAACTTAGGCCCGTATCGCTCCGCACCTATGGAACTGTCCAGGGGAGTAACTCAGGGCTCTTGTTTGAGCCCTACATTGTTCAACATATATGTTGCTCCCTTGGCCAATCTCCTACGGATATATGGGTTTATTCCCATATCCTATGCGGACGATACGCAGCTACTTTTCCCATTTGACAAATTTGATCCATCTGTACAGTTGGCCTTCTCCTCTGGGATGAGAGCCATCTCACACTGGATGAAGAGTAACTTCCTCCAGTGTAATTTGGGGAAAACAGAGATTCTGCTCTTTGGAGAGGCCCCCTCCTTGTGGACACCAGAGTGGTGGCTGTCCGATTTGGGTGCCTATCCTGCCCCCAAATCTACTGTGAAGAACTTGGGCGTTCGATTGGACCAAGCCCTTACAATGAAGGAACACACTGCGCAGACAGTGGGTTCCTGCTTCCACACAATGAGCCTGCTCCGTCGAGTCTTTCCTTTGCTCCCTGACTCAATTCGGAAAACTATAATACAGGCCCTTGTATTAAGTCACTTGGACTACTGTAATGGGCTGTTGATCTCTGCCAATGAGGCCTCGCTCAGTAGATTACAGGTAGTCCAGAATACGGCAGCGTGATTGGTCCCCAATGCCCCCCTCAGGACTCACTCCCGCCCTCTGCTTCTGCAACTTCACTGGCTTCCTGTCCGTCAACGGATAATATTTAAAGTCTGTTGCATAATACACAAGGCATTATTCGACCTGGGCCCTTCTTACCTCTTAGAGAAATTCACTCCGTATTTACCTTCCAGATCTTTGCGCTCAGGTTCCAAACATCTTCTGGTGGTACCTCGAGTCAGAAAGGCTAGACTGGGAGGAAAGGCCCTCTCACATCTTGGTCCTCGTTACTGGAACGAACTCCCACTACTCCTGAGACAATGTAAAGATTATTTGCCTTTTAGGAAGTTGCTTAAGACCACCCTCTTCTGTCTTTGATTCTCTTGTCTTTGTCTTTGATTTAATTAACCACCCATGCCGCCCGCCCTAAGCGCAGAGATACCCCTTCGGGGGTTGATTCAGGCGCTATACAAATAAATAAATAAATAAATGTGAACTTGTCACCAAAATAGACTCCTAGATTTTTAGCTTTCCCGACCAGACAGGGCAAGATGCCTAGATCCTGAGGCCACCACATGGGGGAACAGAATGAAGTGTTGCAATCAAACAGAAGAACCTCTGTTTTCCATGAGTTGAGTTTAAGACAGTTTTTGCTCATCCATTTTCCCAACTTCAGCATACAATTACAGAAGCGTGTGGCTACCTCGAGCAGGTCAGTGTAAATGGAAATCACTATCTGGGTTTTGTCAGCATAGGACACTATAGGGAACCCAAAAGAACGTATTAACTTTGCCAGGGGGGTAACATAGACATTAAACAGTGTGGGGCTTAGTGTTGAGCCCTGAGGGAGCCCACATGGAAGAGAGAACGGCTCAGAGATGAAATTACAGAGAATGACCCACTAGAAAAGATCTTAGCATAGGGTGGAATTACTGATTCTAATACTCTCCAGGCAGGCCAGCAGTACTTTATGGTTGACTGTGTCGAAAGCTGCCAACAAATCCAAAAGAATGGGGGCAGCTTTACCAGTATTGTCAGTTACCTCTCTGATCACCTCTGTAGCTACAACCAACGTTCTGTGATGATTCAAGGCTGGTGTTGACCCCATTACAAACCAGTGTCTCCGGTATCTCCGGTATCTTACTCTTTATCTCATTTTGCCTTGTTCTTAATTGAGGTATTACTATCCAGTGGCTCGAACGGAAATCTAATCCTTCCAACAGATCCTGACACAAAGACCTTGTACAACTGGGGTTAGCCCAGAAGGCTGGACCCTGGTCTGTAGCCAGGCCCTACGCATCACCTGCTACAGGCGGCTAACCACCACGGCAATGCGCAATGGGGCTTCACAATAGGGCATGGTCTGTAGCAATACCCTGCACTTAACCATTGAGGGTGGCTAACTCCAGTGTATATGCATGGGTGCATGGCCTTTGGCTGTGCACAGCAGAGGTTAGCTATAGGGCCCAAACTGCCACAGGTGACTAACCACCTCTACAGATGGCCTCCAGCTGTTGCATGGATTGGGAATTGAACGTAGGGCCCAGCAAAACTCGCCTCAGGCAACCAACCTCCCCCAATACACAGTCTTTCTTTATGCAAAGCTGGGGTTGGTACATGGTCTGGTTAGACTCTCAGCCCAAACATCTGTAGGCAGCCCACCTCACTCTGAATGACCTAAGGCTGCGTACAGGGGGGAGTTGGCCTCAGGGCCTGGCCTCAAGCGTCCAACCTGTCACAGGATGCCAAACCCAGCTGCAAAAAGCCTTCCGACACACATTGCAAGGGGTGGCTACCGGGACCCAACCCTCAGTGTGATTATAAATGTTATTGTCATGCCATTTGCTCAACCTGATGTGGGCAGCCAACTCACCACATGCAGCCACACATTTGGCCAGGCATTTTGCCCAACCAGGTGTGGATGGTCAACAAGGATGCATATGGAAAACCCTTGCTATGCATGGCACTTGTTTTGTTTGCAGTTTGTGGTCCCCATCTTGATTTTGTGAACCCTCACTGACTTAGAGCTCTTGCTCTACTTCCTGGTTCTGCGAATCTTGTGGGAGGTCCAGCAAAGGTGGCATGCATATGTGGCTTTGCTGACCCTGAGCTTGGTATCGTGGACCCAAGAGATGGCCCACCACGGGTCATGGGGAGCCCTTGCTGCATTTCACAGACCCTATGGCAGGATTTACAGGTCTCTTGACAAACGCATAACAAAATTTATTTTTCCTCTTTGACTTAAAGAGGTTCTTAACTTATGCCCCCACAATGCACTGCTTATGACCTCACATATTACATCACTCATAACATTGTCAGTGACATCACTGATGACATCTAAAATGATATCACTGATGACATCATCCAGTGAGTGTAAGTGTTCTGTAAACATTTCTGATTTTCAAAGATATATATAAGCTACTACAAAAGTTACATTTGTATTCTTTGTGTACTGCTAACGAGTGATACTATTTCTAACAAATATTATGTGAATGGCTGTGTGACTGTGTGTATCCGTGTGTGAATGGGTGTGTGAGTGACAGGGTGTATGAATGGTTATGTGAGTGACTGTATGGGTGAATACGTTGGTGTGTGAGTAGCTGTATGAGTGCAAGTAAGAATTTTTTTATTGTTTAGTTAATTGAAACCCTAACAATTTAGGCACAGTTAATATTTTCCAATTAAAAAATGGAGTCAAACCTCTGAATATAAAACACCATATTAAAATCACCAAAAGGGGAATATAATGCATCTATTTATCTTCAAAAGCAATACAAATGTGCAAATAGGCTTAGTACATAGTTAGTCGGGTTTAACCTATTGACAAGTACCTAGGAGCAGAACTTTGTTTTTGACAAATGTCCTCATACATACTTCTACTATAGTCCTTTAAACATTTGCTGTCCTTATAGTCATGACAATCAAAAAGTGTTTCCTGATGTGTAATTTTTTACCATATAATCACACAGCTTTAAAAATGTTATCAGTTTGCAATTCAGCTGCGTGTCTGGCGGTTCCAAAGCTTGAATGATTGCTGCTCTACAGGTCCTCGTCCCTTTTGCTAGAAATTCTTTTTTCAATAAAGTGACACATACTTTCTGTAAGTGAATAAAGTCCTCTTTGGTAGCACCACAGAGTCTACATGTTATATGCCCACTATAATTCCAGGATGTCTTGTTGGCCAGTGATGGTAATTTACCAAAGCGGATTGCCATCAGATTTTTTTTATTCTTGTCGAAAAGATTAGACCCAGGTAGGCAGTCTGTTGAAGGGTTTTGTAATATTATTTAAAGCGCGTTTAAAAATATCAAAGGAGAGATTCTTATTCCAGAGCTCTGCAGATTTGGTTAATGCAAGAGCTTTGAACAGATACTGATTATATGTTGAGTTTTTGCTTTTTTCAACCTCTTCCCACAGAGCTTCACTGATCGAGCTATGCGCCAAATTTAGTTTTATTTTATACCAACACATTATTGTTGAGTACAATCTCCCTACAGTTTCATTAATCAGGCCAAATTCTAGGCGTACCTGCGCTGGTGAGTCAGGCTTAGGTAGGTGGTAAGCAGATTTATACGTTGTGACCAGAAGCTTATTTATCAGTGCAGCATCTTTTCCGTACTGGATGACACTTGCATAAGATATTTTAAGAAGCAATTTTGCCACTATTCCTGCAACAAATGGTTTAAATGATGGGCCATTTAGTTTTTTTGCCAGTGTGGTAAATGCAAATAATAATGCCCTTGATTTTTGCAAAATGTAATTTTTTTGCACTTGATGCGTGAATGTGCTGTCGAAGTAGGGTCCCAAATACTTGTAAATAGTCACTTCTTCCAACGCCGTCTCGTTTAGCCTGATATTCAGGACGGGAGGAGGATGATTGTAAATCTGCATGGTCTTTGTTTTTGATGTATTAAT
This sequence comes from Calotriton arnoldi, assembly GCA_963921515.1. Taxonomy (NCBI): domain Eukaryota; kingdom Metazoa; phylum Chordata; class Amphibia; order Caudata; family Salamandridae; genus Calotriton; species Calotriton arnoldi. Next base: position 1,139,175 of record CAWUFW010002154.1, on the reverse strand, counting down.
TTCTAGGTTATTGGCTGTGACATACATATGCATTTCATTCAACAACCTCTGAAGTCCTACTTTTGTTTGACTCAAAAGTACTATGTCGTCTGCATATAACAAATGTGATAGAGATCGTTTTCCTAAGTGTGGTGGGTGGGAGTTAATCTGTGCAAGTCGAGGTGTCAGGTCAGACAAAAACAGATTAAAGAGAAGTGGTGCCAGGGCGCATCCCTGCTTAAGGTCTTTATATGTGGTGAGTTCTTTTGACAATCTTGAGCCATCTCCTAGTTAACTCGAAACTATGTATTAGAACAAAGTAACAATGGGGCTCATTACGATGGCGGTCGGAGGCACCACCGCGGAGCTGGTGGAAAATGCAATTTTCCGCACACCAGCAGCGGTCCTCACGGCCACCATATTACAATGGGCATACATAGCACATTTCCCATTCGCCGCGGTGCGACGTGAACCGCCATAAAAATGCGCACGCCACTGCGGCAGTGGGAGCCAATCGAGACCCACCGCCGTGCGGAATAACGTCCCAACCGCGGTACAAATCAGGATGCCCCAAACAGCCAGTCACACCGCTGCGGAGAAAACACCTAACCAGAGACGGCGGAAGCACAACAGCGGAGCGCGAAACCAGACTCCCGGTCCCCTCCACCCGGTCCCGACCGCAATGGATCCAGCTCTACACGCCTTTCCGGTGCTGTACCTGCTCCACCACCAGCAAATAATGGCCCGTCGCAGACAACGCCGCAGGTACGCAATCACACAACTCTGCACTCAACTACACCACAGAACTTCTGGGCTCACATACGGTTCCTGTCCATATCAGACACACTGGTGGGGACAGGAACACATCCCCAAGTGTACCCACACATGTCCTACCTGTCACTAAATCACCCCTCCGCATCCAGGTCACCCACCAACCGCGAAATCAATGCAATGTCCCGGTCACGTCACCGCAGCGGTGAAGACGCAGGAAAACATGCGCACAATGTAGTAGGCAGGGCCAGCGCCAGGCATGGGTAGTCCACAAAGATCATAGGGCCACACCTCCACCCTCTACACAGTAGGCCCCCCACACACATTAGGGGGCATGCTGTGTGCTCCTACTGTGCACCCCCCTGCAAAATAACCAGCCAGGTGAACCCAGACCCTGCACCACACACACCAAACAACCAGGGAGACAGTCTCAGCAGGTGGGGCTGAAGAGGAACACACAGCACAGAAGCACAGGGGCAGGGCAAACCTCCTCCCCACACACACACTCCACTCATGTCAAGCAAACTGAGTCTAATCACAAAATGAACACTCGCACTGAATATGAACAATACCCTAACTATACACAATGCTTGTCAAGCCACCCAGACACACCCCACACTGACACACAGCCACATACACAAACCAGATGGCAGCAACAATGGAGGACAAGAAATGGGCAAGATAAAAGTGAGGTGGACAGTGATGGGAACACAAGGAGCCAGCCACAAAGCATCTGTACATCACAAGCAAGAGAAGGAACAGATCACAACACCCTTAGGCCAACCAATAACACATGGCTGGCACAGTGAGTGAAATTAAACCACAGTGATCTCTGTGCAACAACTCAGGGAGACAGCAATGCAAGCCATGCATAGGCACAGGGATGATAGGAAGTGTCTGAAGTCTAATAGTGATCAGCCACACATCTGTACATACTAACTTGACATGTGTATGTCATCAGCACAACACGCAGGGCCCAGTGACACACTCCATGACTGCCAACCACAACTTGGACCCTACACACATCCCCTTCCTCCTCCCACCTCACACCTGCACCACCCAACACTAGTGTCAAACACACAGAATGGTGCAAATAATGTCCTGTGAATACACTGACAAAGAATCACACTCCCTGGGGTGCATCCACAAACATCACACACACTCATGGATGCCTGAAGCAATGCTGGCACAAATACAATAGCCAAACACAAACTTCACAAATAACAGACACAGAAGTACAACAAGCCCAGACCTGTGCAGACAAACAGTGGAAAGGCAATGGGATCACAGACAGAACAGGAGTACACAACACAATCACTCAGGACCAATGCACAGACACCATACCCCAACACAGACAAGAAGTGCATCATCTCAAAACAATCATGGACACAAACTGGGAGCAATGGTCCAATAAGAAAAGTCAGACAGACATACAACACCACCCATCAAGTCAACATGGTGCAATAGTGTACCACATGCATGCACATGCACAATACTGAAAAGTGACAGGTCAAATATGAGAGGAGAAAACACCAAGGTGCACTTAAAACAAGCTCAGGAACAAGAATACTCCGAAGTGCATGTGACAGACACACAAGTAATGCACACTACACTTGCAACACACATCTGAATGTATCACAATGCACAACAACTCACACACAATGACATGCAAAGAGAACATCACACACAGAGCATCTGTCAGCTGAAATAGACAACACAGGCCAAACACTGCACACATCCACAGCAAACACACAACAGATGCACATGCCAATCCTTCACATTGCAAACACAGCTGTACATCAGGGGCTGCACACCAGGCAATTACAAGACAACATAGACTCACAGCACTGCATGCACAACAAACAGTGTGTGCACACCAACCAAACCAGTAGCATACATATCTGAGTGCCACAACACGAACCCCCACAACACAAATCACCACAGCACACAGACAACATCACATTCAGGAAGGGTAGCAGTACCACAGCAAACACACATACAGCTTACCCATCACCCACAGATGCACAAGTCTGGGACACCCAGGTGCAAACAACATGACCAGAGGACTGTGCAGCACAAACAGTTGCAATGCACATGACCAACCATGTCTGCAAAGCAGTACAAGAAAATCACACATAACCAATTGAGAAACTGTCCTGAGTGGCACATTGGTCCTGTGCACAGAAAAGCACCAAAAAGCATAATGTAACAAATGAAGTGGTGGGGAGGGACACACACTGGCAACCCAAGGGGATAGCTGACATGAGAGTGAAGTGGTGTGCACGTCAGTAGTGGACATGGCAGGAGTGCACCATACACAAATAGATGGAGTGCTCACTCACAATGGGTAGTTAACATAAGCACAGATAGGGGATGGAACAACTCCACATCTCACATGCCATACTGCAGCAAAGAATTGCTCAAGTGACAGCAATGCATGAAAAAACACACCCACAATGTCAGTGTGGCTGAGCAGGTCTGCACAGTGAGCACAAACAGTATCAAGACACATGGCTGATCAACAAAACACAACACTGACTTGCCAGTCACACACAACAAGTAGGTATCCCCCAGAAGTGCAAGGACACACCAACACACTGCACAGTGCACAAACTCCCACATGAATGAATGAATGAATGAGGATTTATAGAGCGCATGGTTACCCGGGAGCATCCCAGCGCTAGCGGGCGTTAAAATGGTAAACACAGAAGGGGTTATGGAAATAGCCAAGTTTTCAGCTGTTTACGGAAGCTAAGGTGGTTCGCTTCACTTCGGAGATGGAGTGGAAGGGTATTCCACAACCTGGAGGCGTTGTATGAAAAAAGCCTACCTCCCTTTCTCACTTTCTGGATTCTCGGAATTTTCGCCAAGTGAAGGGAGTTAGAACGGAGGTGTCTAGGAGCTTTATACGAATAAATCAGATCCCTGATAATGGGAGGTCCTTCCCATTTCAAAGATTTGTGGGCCACACAAAGAGCTTTAAAGTGTATCCTCTCCTGGACAGGAAGCCAATGCAGAGAGCGCAATGCAGGTTGCGCCGAGCATCGCCGGCTAGTGCCGGTAAGTAGTCTTGCTGCAAAGTTCTGAACAATCTGAAGTCGCCCAATTACTGCCTTGGGGGCCCCCAGATAGAGAGCATTGCCAAAATCAATCCTAGAAAGGATCAGGGCTTGAATCACTAGTTTTTTTGCTGAGTGAGGCAACACAGTCAAAATTTTACGGATCATTTTTAGCAGACCGTAGCAGGAGGCGACCGTCTTCCTAGCTTGGGTTTTGAAAGACAGGTCTTGGTCCAGCCAGATACCAAGGCTTTTTAACTCTGATTTAAAAACCGGAACTGGACCCATACAAGATGGCCAGAGGGTATTCAAATTAACACTTTGGGAATTACCAAGCATCATAATTTCGGTTTTTGCACCATTCAGTTTAAGATGAGACAGACTCATCCATTTTGCCACTTCCTCCAAACAAGCGTGGAGGTCAGTGGGTGACTTGTCAGCTTGATTCAATGCCACCACTAACTGTGTGTCATCAGCATAAGACACAATATGGACTCCAAAGGGGGCAACCAAGTCCGCCAGAGGGGCCATATAGACATTAAAAAGGGTTGGACTCAGGGAAGAGCCCTGAGGCACTCCACATATCAGGGGTAGAGGGTCTGAAGAGGTATCCTCTTCAAACACCTGGAAAGTCCTGCCTTCCAGAAAAGATTGGAGATGTGCACACAATTACAAGCACAGGGCTGACCAATCCAACCAACAGGCACCCAAATCCAGGTTGACACATGTGTGCAGTTGCCATCGCAGGGGCACACACACATCAACACTACCGACAAAGTCACCCCTTCACACTGCATACTTCATGACCACCCAAGTGCACACATTGTAATTCACACGTGACTAGGATGACTGGCCATCACAAGATGACCATACACCAACACTGCTGTTCACACATCAAGAAAGACCACACAGACATGATGGACCCTGGCCAGCCTGCCTGCAATCCTGTGGATAGAATCCCACTCTGTGCTGGCAGTGCATCCAAACATGACATATGTACAATTTAGCTAATATCACCATAGATTGATCATGATAACAGTAGTTCATCGTAAACAACCATCATTGCACCCCCAAGCCTCAGAGTCAAGAAGAACTGAAGTGCCTGTCACCACTGCAAAACCCAGAAAAAGTGAAATCAGCCATTGGCAATGTGAAAGTGGCATACAGAGCATGTTTCACATCAAAGCATAGCCACACATACAACCCTTTATTTAGCAAGGACAATGACAAAGCAGACAACTGGATTAAATGTCTTTATTCACATATAACACAGATTGGCATCAAAAGTAGACAAGAGCAAGACCAGTAGCCAGTCTGAAGTGCAGAGTAGGTACATGAGAACCTGCACAGGGAATGGGCAAACACAGTGATGAACAGCAAGGCCAGTGGCCAGTCCAAAGTGCAGAGTAGGTACATGAGATCCTGCACAGGGAATGGGCAAACACAGTGATGAACAGCAAGTCCAGTGGCCAGTCCAAAGTGAAAAGTAGGCACATGTGTGCATGAGAACCTGCACAGGTAATGGGCAAACACAGTGATGAACAGCAAGGCCAGTGGCCAGTCCAAAGTGAAAAGTAGGCACATGTGTGCATGAGAACCTGCACAGGGAATGGGCAAACACAGTGATGAACAGCAAGGCCAGTGGCCAGTCCAAAGTGAAAAGTAGGCACATGTGTGCATGAGAACCTGCACAGGGAATGGGCGAGACTATACACTGCCATGGTCAGAAACACAGTTAGGGGGATAACAATGGGCAGTCCAGGCACCGCTGTGGGAGAGACAGGTGTGTGAGGGGGACTTTGGCTCAGACTTGGCTGTCAGTCTGACTTGGAGGTGGCTGAGTGTCGGGCCAGTTGGAGGACTGGACCTGGGAGAGAGAGGACCAGCTGAGGTAGAGGCATCAGTGGCTTCGTGAGCCGGAGGGCTGCTTGGACCGGGTGGCAGCGTGGCACATGGAGGCGGAGACATGGTGCCGTGAGACACAGTGTGGGTGGGAGAATGTGGAGGGGTGCCTTTCCACTTCTTGGGGATGCGATATGGAGGTTTGGTCTTGGTAGGAGTGAGAGGTGGGGCGGACACAACAGGCACACTCTCCACCACAGCTGCATCAGGTGCAGCCAGTGGCCCTCCTTCAGGGGACCTGCTGGATCCAGCGGTTTGCTTGGCCTGCCCTTGCCTTTTCCCCTCCATCCCCTGTTGACCATGTGATCCCCCTACAGTGCCCTCCTTTCCCTGCTTCACAGGGCTGTGGATGGGAGTTGAGGTTGTGGGTGAATCTGCCTTAGAGCTCTTTTTATGTGGACTCTTAGCAGGCACCAGCTTCTCAGCATGCACGGCAACTGTCTGCTTTACTTTGGGAGCTGTTTTGGGGACGGGAGTGTCCTTGGATGGGGATGCCTTTGAGGCATGTGAGCCTGAGGCCTGCTTTTTGGATTGATACCCCTGAGTGTCACCGGAAGGGCCTTTGCCTTTGCGCTCTGTGGTGACTTTGGTTTGTTTGGGGGATGGTGTCTGCGCTCTGGGCAGCTTGGGGTGCTGCTGTTGTGTGCTGCATGTGCTGTATCTTGAGCCTGAGGTCTGTGGTGTGTGGTCACTCTCGTCAGAAGTAGCCACTGGCAGGGGGGTGGCCAAAGGGACTGGAGCTGGACTCTGAGCCTGTGACAGCTGAATGGCAGCTGTCACTGTGGAGGACAAGGACTGGAGAGTCCGGTGTAGCCCACCCACGTCTGAATTAATGCCCTCCTTGAAGGCAACTACCTGTGCCAACTTTTTGTCATGGTCTAGGAAGGCATTGAGGAGAGTTGTCTGACCCACACACAGCTGGCGCAAAAGGTCCACAGCCTCAACACTGAGGGCAGCAGGGGGGGCAGGGGGGGCAGGGGGGGCAGGGGCAGTGGTGCCTGGGGTGAAGGATACTCTTCCCTTCTTACTGGTGCGAGCACATGCAGCACTAGTGGAAGTAGTTGGGAGGGTGGGCACTGGACAATGTGTGGTGGAAGAGGAGGCAGACTCCCCGCTCCCTGGGCCCGCCAACATAGATGTGTCACCGCTGGTGTCACATGACGTTGAGGTTGGTGTCTCTGGCTGTGATTCCTCAAGCAGACTCCTGTCCCCCTCCGAGGCGCTGGTCACATCAGTGTCAGTGTGCTCATGGGTAGCAGTCGTGCTTGATGCCTCACCACTGGTGTCCATCCCCTGTCCATCTGTGCCCACGGTCAGGGGCGTAACACAGGCCCCCGCAGCCCCCGCAGTGCAGGGGGCCCCCAAGCTCCAGGGGCCCCCTCAGCACAGCCTTCCGGCCGGAGAGCTCCTGATTCCATCAGTGGCGGCTCCTTTATAGGGGACAAAAGGGCGGCGACTCCCCAACCCCTCATGCCTTACTCTGCACCTAATTGTTATGATATTACAGCTTTTACATGAAACGATCTTACCGATCGTTTGTTTGCATTTAAAAGCTGTAATATCACCCCCAACCAGAAGATGGCTCCCCGGGGCAGTATTATGCATGTCAGGCGTGGGCTGCTCCAGCCCGTCTTTTCAAAGAGGCAATACATATCAGGCGACATGCTGTACTAGCCTCAGGCAGTGCAGCATGTCAGAAAATGGTGACTAGAGGCCTGTCCCTCACGCGCCCTTATGACCCATCAGAAGCCACGATAATGGAAAAGGACAGCCTTCCGTCGTATCTGAGCTTCTGATTGGGCATAAGGGTGTGAGCCTCGCTCTGGTGCACTTTTCACTGAATCTGGGCAGTTGGGAATCGTGATTCGTGAAGTGCATGTCAAGGACTGCCTCGGGTAAGTTGCACCTTGTGTGTATGTCTGAGAGCATGTACATATTGTTTCTGTGTGTCTGCGAGCCTTCACCAGTGTATGTGTATTTGAATTTGTGTATGCGTGAGATTGTACAAAATTGTATCAGCATACGTTTAAAAAATGGCCTTTGTTGCAATATTACCTGCGTCGCTTCCCTTCACCCTGACAGTGTAGTCTAGGACCAAATAATAACTTCTTAGGAAGCTACAAAAAAACATTTCAAACATCCCCACCCCCCCAAAAAAAATATTCTGCCAATGCATGCACCACGGAGAACAGACAGTCAGTAGCAGTGATAAGGGTCATACATATCCGGTTTATATGGAATGCTACAGACAGATAAATAGAAAACTCTGATGCCGTTACATCTCTTATGTGTAAAAGTGCAGTTTCACAATGTTTGTTTTTTTCTGATCTATGGCACAGCTCCACTTTAACAAGCACAATTTGGAACAATTAAATCTGGTTGTAGTCCTGAGCAAAATCGGGGGCCTCATTGAAATGTAATGCTAGGTGACGTAGCAATCAGGCTCAACATAAAAACTCAATTTGCAGCCTCAGCTTTAGTTTAAGGTGTCCGATTGGAATGGCCTTTGAGTTTACCAATCGTTGACTTAGGTGCTGCACATGGTTATAAAAATAGAACGTTATTACAGAATTGTTTGTGGTTATAGGTTAGGATAATAAAGGCCATTACAAGCCAGTGAAGCGTGGACTAGAAATTGGCCCAGACAGAAGGGCTGCCAAAAACAGCAGATCCACGATGCGAAAATAGATACTGCGAAGGAGTGTAGTTATTTATTCTGTGTCATAAATGTACATTAAAATGTATTGATGTGTGTGGGGGGAGCATCAGGAGGGAATTGCGTTCATGGAGCACAAAATATGTGTTAAAATAGCTGAAAAGCAGTTGGAGAGGCTACTCTTGCGATCAGCTTCTTCCTTTCCTTTGTTTCTCCCTGTCCTCTTACTCCTTTTCTCCGCTTTATGTCGTTTTGCCCATTCTATTCTCTTTCATGTTCCTTGTTGTGCCATTGTCCTCCCTTTCCTCTTTTTCTTTCTTGATCTTTTCTTTCTCCTCATCACTTTCTTGCTTTCAATCTCCTCTTTACTTTTTCTTTCTTCTTCTAATCATTTCTTGTCCTCTTACCGCTCATATTCACATAACTCATCCCATCTCTAGTTCCCTCTTTTACTTTTTCTCTCCTCTCCTCATCTTTCCTCTTTCTTTCTCTCCCCTCATGTTTTCACACCCTCTCCTTGTTTTTGCGTGTTCTCTTCCCCATCTACTTTCCTCATTCCTTTCTTCCCTTCTATATTCCCCTTATATTATTTTATTCTCACATTGTTTATTCTCATCTCCTTCTTGCTGTTTTCCCCATTTCCATTACCAATCTTCACCATTCGATAATCTCTCTATTAACTCTCTCTCTTTTCTCGCCTCCCCTTTTGTTTGCTCTCCTCTTTCTTCACTTTATTTACATGATCCTCATCTTTTCATTCCATCCACTTTTCTCCCACCTCTTTCATTCTGCTGTCCACCTTTCTCTACGTTTTTCTCCTCTCCCCTTCCCTTTTCATGTCTTCTGTCTATTTTTCCTCTCCTAATTTTCTCTCCCTCATTTTCTTTTTCTAGTTTTCACAATTTTGCTCATCTTTCCTCTTCTCCCTAAATTTACTCCTAATGCACTTCCCATCTCTTTAACACAGAGCCTCACAGCACATCTAGTGCCACACACCTACATTCCTCGCATACCTGAAAATAACTTGTCCACCAGTCTAATATTCTTGAGAATGTGGATACGTCGCAGCATCACAGACAGTTCCCGCCCATCATCTGAAACCCTCTCTATTACACCACCCTCATGTCACCCTATCCATTACTTCACTTCTTCATGCTGGCTCCTCTCATCCCCTCTCACATTTAACTACAAGGTCCCCCTTCCTCTCTTCTCTTCACTCTTTTCAACTTTCCCTCCAGTTGTAAACCTCTTGTCCCCCTGTCTCCCTCCCCCACACTACCCAATTCCCCCACCACCAACTACTATACATGGCTCCTGGCCATCTTCCACATCAGAACTTCCCACACAACAATACACCCAACATTATACCATTTCCTATAATCTCACCTCACATAACCATACGCTACTTCTGCATTTGGCTAATATACTCTCTACTGTGGATTCTTCTCTTTCTCGTGCTCTCTCTCCTGCCTCTCCCTCTCCTGCTTTTCCCTCTCCTGCTCACTGTCCACACCTGTTCTAAACCATCACTTACGCAACAACACGCCACCACTAAAACTCAGTCTCCAAATAAAACTCACCGGCTACTTCATCCCTCGTCCCTACTTTGCCTTCTCTTCTTACTGTACCACAATATTCCATGGCATACAACCCAGGCCACAGCATATCATACAAACTCCACATCTAGAACACCACCTGCCTTCACACTTAGACACATGACTCAACACTGCAGAGACATGGTCAACAGCATCACTTAATACATCTCACCATACACCACCAGGGCACTCTTGCCTTAACTCACTTCAGCGTACCACTAGCTCACACAACATAGACCATCGTGTCACTTGTGACTAACACATTTCAGTACACTAATCTATCACACCCCTTTCAGTGGCCATTTTACTGATTAAAGACCAATACATAAAAGTCCTATGTAAAAGCATATTTACAGAGAGCGAACCTTGCCGAAGGACATAAGTGCGCTTCACCAAAGACGCAAGCCATGCTCCATTTTTGGGAACAAGGAGATTTTCTGAGATTCAAAACTGCTTCCTAGTGTTGAATGAATAGCAGCTATACCCACTAGGCAACATTGCCTTCAACATTCACCCTCCCCATCAGACGTCAATACGATTAGTCAACTTAAAGGAAAGTCTGTTGTAATGCCCACCCTATATATGGCCTAGCAATTTAGCTTATTCTCTTTGCTGTCTTGCTTAGTCAAAATCAAAAACGTTGTTTACGCCTCACCACTTTCTAAATCCACCAGCCACCCCTGCCTGTTTGAGTCCAGAGGGGGCCCCTCCATGTACCTTTGTAGTGTAGCTCCTATTTCCCTAATAGGCTCTGCGCATTGGAATAATATATCCTATAGGTTTGACATAGGACTAAGGTCAGTATGTCCCTATCGAGTATATTAAACTTAATTACCTGTGCCAGCTAGCTCAGAGGCCACTAGAAACTCCTTGACCACAAGAAGGGAGTAGTTTCTGGCAGCCGCAAAACATCACCACTTTGTTTCCCTTTAGAATCAGAACGTGTCCCAGAGTCGTGGAAACAATAGATAACTATTTCACTCAGCTCAGTCGTGCATGCTTAGTTTTCCTCAAAGTTACACAGAAAGAATAGACGGGCGTTTCAATAAAAGATTTATAGAACAGTCTTGTTTCTGGTGTAAGTAAAATGTGCTGTTACGATCACAAGACAGTATGCAAGATAAATAATGTACAGTGTGAGCAGTAGAAATAAATAATACTGCGATAGCATTATCTTTTAGCATATATGCATTTACATAAATAACATAGACTAAAAATGCGAGTACTCATACGATGCGTCTCTAAGCTAGTTCTACCCCAATGTACCTAACCTGTCCTAGGTGTAGGGAGAGGTATGAAGTAGGTGAAGTATTCCTTACTATGGCATACTAAGAGAATGTTAAGCCTAGTATGCCTAGTATGCCAAGTATGCCAAGAGTCCCTCTAGGTTCTAGTCAGCTCCATACCTGAAGAATGAGAGAGGTAGGAATCTCTTGCCAGACTCAAACTCCAACACCCCGCAGGGGAAGTCAGATCACTGGAAGCTGGACTCTCTGCGTGCAGGGATGACAGCGTCTTCTCAGTGCGTCAGGCCAGGAAACGGGCTCCTCTGAAGTCGAGGTCTCCTCTGATTTACAGGGGCTCGGGAAGGTATATTTATACCTGAGAAGTACCTAAGAATGTTAGCATTGATGTGAGTTGGACAGCGGAAGACGTCATGAATGAACCCCTAAGGAATAATGGTTCATGCATAATATATGAGTCATTGAAGAAATCAATAGTCCTGGGCTAGGGAAACTCCCGCAGCCTAAGGGTCTGTTCTTCATGAACTCATTGTGACGTTAGGGTGGACGGATGTCGGAGACCATGCCTGTATTTGGAGTGCACGGTTTAATGCCTAAATAAGGACTGGGATTTTATGCCCATATAAGGGCAGGGTGAATTGTGCCTATATAAGGACATGATTCTGGAAAGCCCGTTAATGGACACCCTAAGAGGAATACAACACCCACTCCACTTTCGTGTGTACGATAATACTAAAATGCTAAACATTTAAAATGCTAAACATTAAATGGAGTCTTGCATATTGAAAAATATTTCCTAAAAGCATTAAAAAACATATTAAAAATGCAAAAGGTACTGTACATATTAAGCAATGCTTTTAATTTCAGGCATAAATTTTGAAATTAAATGCAATTGGAATGAAAATAAGCAGTAATATTTACATATGACAAAAATGATCGATAAGTTGTTCAAAAATCAAAGTCATTTCATGTCAAGAAAATTAATGAACTGTCCTAGACACACAAGATGACTAAGTGTCCGTGGAAGTACTGCGAAGTCTGTACTATAAGGCTAGTTCTTCTTTAAGCAGATTGAAGTGCCATTTTCGTTTGAAAAAATGGGACAAAAGTTCAAATTTGGTAGAGTTCCAAGTTTTTGAAAAATGAAGGCCAAATTGTTACTGCATCTCTGGAACACAGTATGCTGAATCAGAGTCAGTTTTACGGGTCTGGTGTAAACATGAGATCATCTATTTCTATAGACAAAACATCATCCACTGTAGTTGGTGTCAGTTGGAACACCTCGTGTAGTAGATTAATTGCACAGAGATGGGAAGCATCGCTTCCAGCATAGGTTGCCGCAGCAATGTTCGCGTCCGTTGTTACCTGTGTGCCTGTAGATCTTTCTCGTACCTCAGCAGCAGCTGGAAGCGTCTGTGAGATCTCAATGAATGCTGACATCAGGATTGGTAGCCTCTGGGGTTAACACAGAGCATGGGCCGTTATCGGAACCAGCAAAGTATCGACATCCGTTGGCGTTGCTGATGGAAATGTTAGACAGGTGTCCAACACGCATTCTTCACCGCATAGCAGGCATCGTAGAACAGGTAAGATGCAATCTTGCCAGATTGGTCTGAATGACAGGAACCACGTGGTATTCATGTCCCGTAGACGAGTCATGCCCAATAGCTGTACTATTCGCTCACGGCACTTTCGTTCAAGGAGAGCTTTCTCCATTTCGCTCGGAGTGATGTCTGCGAATAGGCTGGCCATAGCGCAATAGCAGGAAGAGAAATAGAATTCCGACAACAAGTGCTAGAATTAATGGTATGCCACCAAACACCGAATGTGCAAAGTTCGGGATGATTCTGAGTATTGCCTGGAAAGGTGCTAACAGACCGGAGCAGATGCTCTTAAATACATGTACAATTCCGGTTGTATCAGACATGTTAAAGAAACGTCCTATCATTTCTACGAAATGTATAGGGCAGTTTGTACGTATTAAAGTCTGTATCTCAGCCGAAGTCCTTGCTACTTGTAGATCATAGGTTTCCTTGGCCGAGGTCAAAGGCACTGTTTGCTGTAAAAGCATGGCTTTCATTCTGCTCAAAGTATCAAATCTTATAAAAGAGACGTTCAGCGAAGGCCATAGAGGCGACTCCTGACTGTGTCTATTGGGGGAAACAATACTTGCATACAGTAAGTGACCCTGGAGTTGACCGTTACTAGATATGGGATGCCTGGCAACATTCCGCAGCAACTCTGATCATTCAACATGAGGTAACTCCCATTAGAAAGTTGTCCAAACGCTGGATTAATCACAGCAGCTGGTGTACCCTGCTGATGGCAAGACAAATTTGCCACAGAACCATTACAAGCCCCGTGTAAAGAAATGTCCTGACATATAAGTGAACCGCTCAGTGCACGTTTACAGTGTGTACCGCTCAAAAACACTTTACGATCCCCACTCCAACATCTATATGTATACGGTAAATCCCAAGATGTCTTAATGTATTCCTTACCCAACCTTTCATATTTGCCTGCTTGCATTTGTCTGAGGCAATACTGAAACTGAAAAGAAGTCACAGGTAATGTCATTTTGCCATGAATAAGCCATTCTGTAGCTGGTTTTTCTGCCACTGTGAATGGTAATTTTTCCAGTTTTTCAATGCTCAGCACTGTATACCTTGCTCCTCTTTGTGCCAATTCGATCTGTTTATCTGTTAGATTGTATTCTGCAAACAGAGCTGACGTGTTGATGAAACGCCAAGGCACATAGCCCGCTCGCAAAGATTGCAGCGTCCAGCTTAATAACACAATAGAACGTAATTGAGATTGGCCTTGTTGTAACATCGCCAAATCTTGTTCTAGTATGTCGATAGCAGAGGATACAATGCCATCCAAAGAATATATTCTGGAGGAAAAAGTTGTTAACCCATTGTCGACCACAGAGAGGGTTTTCTCTAAATTAATACGATCAAGTTCACGTATTCGTTCTGCGGCCTCCATCTGTTACACTTTCCATGCTTCATTATAGGCAGCATAAATGCCGGCATATATGAAACGTTTTTGACTCGGTTTTCTTGGTCCAAGCAAGAATTCCCTAAGGTCTGCGTCCTCTTTAAGTAAGGATAAGTGTTGTTTCACATCCTGTAGTGTAGACTTATGCAGCCAATCGAGGTATAATTTTCCTACACTGTATGTTGTTACTACCCCCGGATGTTGTCTTTGGACGTATCTTGGGTCTGGCCTATGAATAGTAAAACCCTGAGTTTTATTCAGGAATCTTTCCTGACAGTTGTTCGTGTCTGTGGGCCAGATCAACCATTTTTTCCAATCAGGATTAGATCTGTTGAGTTGTAGTATATTGTCAACTGTCACCACTGCCTTTGTATCATTATCACTGGCAGGAGTTGGTACAGAAGGTGTTTTCATCTCTTTGATCTTGGCTAATTCAAGACAAGATGTTTGTTGGACGGTTTCATTCAAAAACATTATTTGTTCAGGGATGATACAGGCTCTAAATAAAGCTTCTATCCCCTGCACTTGCCATTCTTTAGTACCCCAGACAGTTTTTGTGTCTATAGTGTCTTTCCATAAGTCGAAACCCTGTCTAGACAGTTGGGCAATAAATGCTGCAGAGTAAATCTGTTTCGTATTAGTTAACATAATTTTCAGCCCTGTTTTGTATACATTTTTATAGTAAAACGTTTCTGGGTCAGATGTATTGTAAATTGAAAAATATGGAAACTTACTAGCAAATGTTTTTGAACTACCTTTTGGTGGTGTAGGACAATGCTCCCATTGGTTAAACATAAACACATTTCTAGGGAATGCAGATTTATGCAAATAATGATGACCATAGTGGTTATAACAATACAGTTGTTCATAGTCTGATGAACCCTCTAAATATTCATTTTTAGAAAATGCTGCAGATTTTTCTAAGTCAAACATTATGTCATTAACAGTCTCAAAGTCCCAATCATCTGAATAGGTACTGGACGTAATTAGATCACTTAGTGAAATTTTAAACAAATGTGGAATGTTCAATTGTTCCGTCGGGCCGAAAATATCAAAATCTGTTTTATCCCACACTATACCATCCTGTATAGGAACGGCTGTGATGTTCACTGATGACAAGTCTCTTGCTTCACGATGGGAAGATTTATGAGGTTTCAAAAGTACGTTCACATCTTTTCCTTTAGTGTTCACATGGATGTATCTGCCACTTATAAGCACGCTCACAATTGTTACCAAAGCTAGCCAGAGCAGGAAAACAAAAAGTCCAGATATAATCCAGAGTTCAATCCATGGAGAAACCAGATAAGTCTTTTTCAGAAAGTGAAGAAAGTCTTGTACTTGCTGCTTGAGTCTGAATGATGCTGGCGTCGTTTCAGGTTCACTTGGATCTTCTGAGAACGTATCAAAGTTAATGAAATAGCCAGAAGCAGTTCTGTCAATTGTTGAAATTGAATCAGGATTTGTAGAAATCACTGGAACCAGTTCATCACTTGCCACGTTGGTGTAGACAGGTGTATTTGGACGAACTGTTACTTGGTTGTCAAGAGGGATGAGTTCCATTGCGTTGTTGCTTAGTCCTCCATCAGTTACAGCTGAATTCTTGATTGTTATCAGTCTTTCAGTCTGAACCTCTTGGATAGTAGCGAGAGTAGTGCGTCTGCTACTAGGTCGGAGTCCACGAGGCCTACTATTTAGTATTGGCCACATACTGTGGTTTGATGAGGTCGATGGACACAAATCTTTTCTCCTTTCTTCCAGCAAGGGGCGGCAGAAGTACTGTTCTTGTTCCTTGAACTGCTAGGACAGGTACTGGTTGTCTGTAAGAAGGTCCAAATTCCTTCTTGTCCGCAATCTTTTCTCTGACTAGATCCCCAACTTTTGGAATCCAGACAGGCCTTGCTGGGACCGCCGATTTTTCCCCAGTGGTGGTTGGCTGTAGGAATACGTTGCTTTGTTTCGTTCTTAATTCATTCAGTTCCTGTAAAACAGCCAAATGATCTTTGATATCAAACGGTTTACTTTCCACCACTGTGCCTACGTGTTCAAGGTTTGGTACCCACATTCTTGTCCCAAATAGGACCTCATATGGAGTGACCCCCCCTAGAGAACTTCTTGGCAGATTGTTCAATGAGCGTTGTACCCCATTTAGGTGTTTGACCCACCCATCACCCGAACCTAATACCCTAGCTGTTATAGACTGCTTTATGTCCCGGTTTTTCCTTTCCACAACCGAATTTCCCTCAGGATGGAATGGAGAGGAGTACCGCAATGCAACGCCCAGACTGGCCATGGCTTCTTTGTAAGCCCGAGAGCTAAACGCAGGACCCTGGTCAGAATGTAGCGTGGCTATTGCGTACGTGCCGATAAAGACTCGCAAATCTTTTATAACAGTTCGAGCGTCAGCCGAGCGCTGAGGCCATAACCATAGAAACCTAGATTCAGTATTTGTGGGATTGCACCTGTCCAGTAGGACGTAGGCGTGTAGATAGTCTAATGCTGTATAATAGTGGTGTCTGTACTGTGTTGCCGCATTCGCAGTATGGTGTCCGGTGGCTCTCTCGCTGTAATTTACAGTCTAAGCAGTTATTGATGAAAATGTGAATTTCTGTATTCATTCCAGGCCACCAGTACATCTCTTTTAACGTTAAAATTGTTTTAGAGATCCCTTGATGTGACAGACCCTCCCCCAAATGTGTTTCATAAATCAAGGCTGCTCTACGTTCCATGTTTGGAATTACCCTATCCCCCAATCCAGGGAATCAAGCAAAAGGAACGTTGTTCGCATCAATTACATATGAGTACTTGAGTGGAAACTTTTTGGGTAACGCTGCACTGCTGCCTTTGCTTGAAGCATTGACAACCAACATTATCTCACCGTCTATTTTTGTTTTTGAACGAGTGATCGCAGCTACGGAAGCTGTCTGAACAGCCCCCTTTGCGGCTTCGTCAGCCAATGAATTCCCTGCAACGTGAACGCCATCACGTTGATGACTCAGTGTGTGAATCACGTGAGCCTTTGGTAGTTCGTTTTTCAACTGAACTACTTGTTCCCAAAGCATTTTATGCTTTATTGTGCCACCTTTCGCATCTTTGAAACCATTTTCAAGCCAGTTTCGTATATAGTCATTATACGACTGAACACAGTAAAAGGAATCGCACACTATCAGTGTGGGGAATTCTCGATCTGTACTCTCAAGTGCCAGTTTGAATGCTTGTAGTTCAGCTCGCTGAGCTGTACAATCTCCTAGAGACTGAGTTTTTGTGACCATAGGTCTGAAGATGCCATTTCGCATGCGACCTTTAACGATAGCACACGCTGCACTGTAAGCTTGCTTACTCCCTGTTGCAGGCTGTGCGGATCCGTCAGTGTAAATTATGAATTCGTACTGATCGAGAGGCAGAATCTCAGTAGGCAGAGGACATTCTTGTTCATATTGCAGGAATGCTTGAGTTTTTAAATCTGGATCAAAAACATATTCAACATCTGTTGCAGCAAGAGAATTAACCCATTGTATCCATCTTGGATGTAATGCTTTAGCATTTGGAATGCTTGCTTTTGTGACCGCTTCTAAAGCTGGTACTGGGGTTACGACAATAATGTGTTTCCCTTGGGCTAAGGCTCTTTCTTTTGCTACAGCGGTTTGAACTGCTGTCAGAATTTTTTCAGTTGAACTGAAGCGCATTTCCGCTTGTGTGTACAAATGGGATTTGTATGCAATTGGTATTTTCTCACCCTCATTGAAGGTTAAGTAGGTGAATCCTCATTGACCCGAAATTATTCGGATCACCAAATTTCTTTGACTTACACGTGTCTGTAAGTGATTTGTTGCTAACATGTTACCCTGGAGTGAACGCAAAATTTCTGTGTGTTCCTGTGTCCAGTTTTTGATTGAAAAATCAGGTTTGATTAATGCGTATAGAGGTTTAACCCTTTCTGCGTAAATTAGAATGTATGTTCTTCCAAAATGTAGGAAACCCAGGATTGATTGTAAGTTTTTTTGCGTTTTTGGAGGTTGGAGCAGCGCACACTTTTCTAGAAAGTTAGCTGCCAAGCTCTTGCCTTCACTTGAAAGCTCATATCCTAAAAATAGGACATTGAGATGGGCAATTCGGGACTTTTTAAAGTTGAACTTGTAGCCCTCAGAGGCGAAACCCAGTATAATGGTGCTCACCCTGTTCAAGTGTTTTTCCAGGTCATCATCTGTCAGATAGATGTCATTGACATAAGACAATGCCTCATTGTCATAAATTTGTAGTAACTCCGTTACCCTCGCTGAGAATAAACTTGGGCTGTTCTTGAACCCTTGTGGGAGTCGACAAAAGTGACGCTGGGTCCCCATTATGGAGAATGCTGTTAAGTCCCTGCTTTCAGGTGCTATGTTTTGACAAAAGAAACCATTTGAGATGTCTAATGTTGTTTTGTATTTTTTACGCACATTGTTATTCATTAATGCTGTGCTATGTGCATTTTGCACTGCAAAAGTTTTAGAACAAGTGTTTAAGTGTCTGCAATCCAAAACTAGACGATATGTATTGTCTGGTTTGGAGACAGGAAACAAAGGATTGTTCATTGAGGAGGTGCATGTTTCAATCACCCCTTGGTATTCAAGTTGATCTAAGATCTCCCTGACCTGTTTCTTAGCTTCTTGCTTTATTGGGTACTGCCGTTGTGCAGTTGGTTCATGTTTCAGATGTATTTTATGGTGAGGTGAGTCCTCATCCCATCCTACATGATTTTTATATAATGCTGGGGCCTGGGCCACTGCCCATTTCCTGGCATATGTATATCTTAGGTGCATTGGTATATGGTTGGAGAAGGCAGGCATAATAATGTCCTCGCCGTGTGGGCACTCACTGACAAATTGTGGTGGCCAGTCCTTTTCTGCTAGAAGTATGTCATAGCCCTTTGATAGTCTTTCCCCAAAAAGTGCTTACACCTGTCTAGGTTTATCTCCCTCCATCCGGAGTGTTATTTCATATAACTTTTGTGGAGTACTAACACAATCTACTACTGTAATGTACTCATTCAAGTCCACTATCTCCAGAAGTTCCTTCAGGTTCTGGCGAGCTATTGTGACTTGTGCTGCACTGTCCAGCATTGTCTGAGCCCATTCTCCGTTCTTGAGTTGTGTTCTCAGTATTCTCGGCATGTCTGATCTTTAGACCTGCTACTTTCTTTTTGGAGAATTGAGGTTTTGCTTTAGTTTTTGGAGCGTGTTTTTCGTCTTTCGATTTCACGCGTTCCTCTCTATGTTCTGTTCGTCCTCTTCTTTCCGAAGTCTGTGATGAGATCTGAAAGGGACGAGAGGAACGTGTATCAGTGTCTTGATACCTATCAGGTTTTCTCAAATTATCCCTATTCCTGAGGTTATACCTCCTTTCAGAGGGCTCCTTTTGAGGAGACCTACCTCGGGATTGAGAACGTTTCTCATTTGAATTTTGTTTATTAGTCTCCCACTTCTTTTTAGAAGATGTAGGAGTTTGTTTAATTGAGTCCTTCTCAGGACTTTCAGATAGCTTCGGCTTCACTGGTCTTCCACCCAAACTATCTCTGCCTAATTCTGCATAAGATTGTTCTATTATTCTGGGTAGCTCAGTTTGATGTTCTGTAACATCAAATTCCCTTAACTTTTGGCGGATCGCCACTGCTGCTGCCTCCCTTTAATATTAGATAATATTATTGTGGAGACCTGGTCGAAATTTTTCAGTAATTTCATACCCAAATTTAGAGCAGGCTCTGCCCCGTATTCGTTTTGAATTTGTTTCAGGACATCAGGTATTACCGCAATTGACGGAATGCCATGTGTTTTAGTATAGATGGCAGCAAAGACTGAGCCCCAAGTGGTGCAGTCTTCCAGTTGTGGTGTGATCCCCATCGGTAAACTGATTGTCAGTATTCTGTGTTTCTCATGCGGGCTAGTATTTGGAAATACTGCTTCGATTTGAGTAATTTTTTGAGCTATCCAAAATGGAATTTGCTCACGTTTTGTGGGCATTTTACCCATGACTGCGTATAGAGTCTGTGGTGTCATTTTTAGAGTGTTCCCCTGGTGAGGGGTTTGATTTGGAAGTGTTAATGGTGGTTGGACTGTGAAAGTCCGCATGACATATTGAACCAATTGTCTGTAGATTTTTATTAACTCTGTGAGTTGAGTAAGTAGTTCCTCATCTGACATTATATCAAGTTCAGGATGAGGTGTGTAGCCGGCTAGAATCGGCCATGTTGCTCCTGGTCTACCTAGTGGACCGAGCCTGGTAATATTTCTGTGATGTTTTAGGGCGCCTTTAAAACAGAGATGATGCTCTTGGTATGTTAATGGAATTTCAATATCCTCGAAAGGAATGTATTCCTCCGATGGATCATCTTCTTTGTAGAAGTGAAACATGTGTGTTACTGAATTGGATTCAGGAAGTATTACCCATGAATAGAATACCTCTGTCTGAAAGGATTCATGTGCCTCTATCATGAAAACTGCTCTACCTCCTCTTGGTGGTAGGCCATGTTTTATAAGTTTTAGAGTGATGGCTCTTCTTAAGTTTGGAGTGATGTCTATAACACCCTCCTCGGTTTCATTTAAACCTGTATTGTTAAAAAATGCTGCTTGGGCTGGATCAGCCGCAGCTCCTCCGATTTCAGTTTCAGTAATTTTGTTTTTTGAAAAATGTAGAACAAGTTTCAAGGAAACAAAGATAAGGTGCACAATATTTTGGAACACTGTATCCTTCAACGTTGAGCAAACCAAACAGCTAATATATAGGGTACTGCCCTATGTAGCCTTGGTGGATACTTAACCCTGCCCACTCCAGACGTCTTTTGGAGTATATGGGTAGGGGTCTCTGAGAGAAAAAGCACGGCTGAGTTACTCAGTATCTAACGTTGAATTACCGCCTTACCAAACCGTTGGGCGCCATGTAGTGTAGCTCCTATTTCCCTAATAGGCTCTGCGCATTTGAATAATATATCCTATAGGTTTGATATAGGACTAAGGTCAGTATGTCCCTATCGAGTATATTAAACTTAATTACTTGTGCCAGCTAGCTCAGAGGCCACTAGAAACTCCTTGACCACAAGAAGGGAGTAGTTTCTGGCAGCCGCAAAACATGACCACTTTGTTTCCCTTTAGAATCAGAACGTGTCCCAGAGTCGTGAAAACAATAGATAACTATTTCACTCAGCTCAGTCGTGCATGCTTAGTTTTCCTCAAAGTTACACAGAAAGAATAGACGGGTGTTTCAATAAAAGATTTATTGAACAGTCTTGTTTCTGGTGTAAGTAAAATGTGCTGTTACGATCACAAGACAGTATGCGAGATAAATAATGTACAGTGTGAGCAGTAGAAATAAATAATACTGCAATAGCATTATCTTTTAGCATATATGCATTTACATAAATAACATAGACTAAAAATGCGAGTACTCATACGATGCGTCTCTAAGCTAGTTCTACCCCAATGTACCTAACCTGTCCTAGGTGTAGGGAGAGGTATGAAGTAGGTGAAGTATTCCTTACTATGGCATACTAAGAGTATGTTAAGCCTAGTAAGCCTAGTATGCCAAGTATGTCAAGAGTCCCTCTAGGTTCTAGTCAGCTCCATACCTGAAGAATGAGAGAGGTAGGAATCTCTTGCCAGACTCGAACTCCAACACCCTGCAAGGGAAGTCAGATCACTGGAAGCTGGACTCTCTGCGTGCAGGGATGACAGCTTCTTCTCAGTGCGTCAGGCCGGGAAATGGGCTCCTCTGAAGTCGAGGTCTCCTCTGATTTACAGGGGCTAGGGAAGGTATATTTATACCTGAGAAGTACCTAAGAATGTTAGCATTGACGTGAGTCGGACAGCGGAAGACGTCATGAATGAACCCCTAAGGAATAATGGTTCATGCATAATATATGAGTCCTTGAAGAAATCGATAGTCCTGGGCTAGGGAAACTCCCGCAGCCTAAGGGTCTGTTCTTCATGAACTCGTTGTGACGTTAGGGTGGACGGATGTCGGAGACCATGCCTGTATTTGGAGTGCACGGTTTAATGCCTAAATAAGGACTGGGATTTTATGCCCATATAAGGGCAGGGTGAATTGTGCCTATATAAGGACATGATTCTGGAAAGCCCGTTAATGGACACCCTAAGAGGAATACAACACCTTGCAGGGGGGCCCCCTCAGGTTTCGTTACGCCACTGCCCACGGTAGATGCTGCAAGAGACAGAGGTGTAGTGTCAGTTCAGTGGCACTAACACAAACATCATATGCAAGCAAAGCACTAAACAAGATGATGATATCCCCATGTCGCACACCACCCTGTGCAGTGACATTGTGCAACCTCAATTCCAAACTCAGATGTTGTGTGTTGTCATGCAAACTTGGCATAAGTGACCCATGTGATGACCACACAGCCAAATAGACTGCCCGTGGCTCCATGTAACCAGACATACAGATCCCTCTGAGCATACCCAGGGCCCTGAGGGGGGAAAAGATGTACCTCCCAACATGTTGCCACAGTCACATCTGGAGGCAGCAGAAGGGGACACCACAGATGCAGACTCCTAAATATCAGTCCCCAATGGCCATGAGCTCATGCCATCCACCATGTCGTACTTTGGGGCACAACTACAGTTGCACATTGGTGTCAGATGTGCAGTCCTCACAATACCGACGTCAGGCAATGCACACATTGATGTTAGCACACTCAGATGAGGCACAATGCCGTTCCCTTCCATGGGATGTCCCTGACTTCCCCAATACAGCCGATGCCAGAAGGCCACAACTCAGAATGCAATGTCAAGGGCCATTACTTCAAGGACATGAGAAAGTACAGGTAGGGAAAATGCATGACAGCTGCACCCAACACAGAGGCCACTTACAGGCCATTGCATCACACTAGCAACATCACAGAGCTCAGCATTGGCTCAGGCTTGGAACACATGCAATCACTCACAACCAAAGTCACCCTTCCCAGAATACTCACCCCCAGCTTGCTGCTGATGCTCCTTCAAATGTGCATCCAGCTCAGGCTGTGTCACAGCTAAGATGCGGGCCATTAGTGGTGTCATGCTCCTGCGCGCCAACCTTCCAGTCCGAGGGAGCAGCCCCAGCGTCATCTCTGCCACGTGTTTGCTCAGCCAGCAGATGCCATCCCACCTCTTGTGACAGTGTGTGTGTCGTCGGTTGGAGACACCCAGAGCCCTCACCTTGCGTGCAATGGCCCTCCACATGGCCTTACGCTGGTGGACTTTGAGCTGCAGGCATGGGAGACAAGAGGGGGAAATATCAGTGACACTGGGTTATGTACCACTACCTCTCAGTATAGGAGCATGATACTAACTCAGTACTACTTCACAGATATGTCGAGCAGAGACAATACAGCATCTCACATAGTACATAAGCATGGGAGAATCATACAAAAACTGCATGCAGGTATGAGGGTGGACACAGTACCTGCCCATCTCATACACATGCAGGATGCCAGCACAGAAAACTATGTGTAGCTGGCCCACATCTGCTATCCAGTTTGTGGGTGAGCAAGACATACATTACATTGGAAAATATGTTTCGGGGCAGACTCACTGTGTCCAACACTGCTCAGCCCTCAATGTACTTGCCCTGTGAATGGCTCACTGTGTCATGGAGGTCACATTTAGGGACATGATCTTACAATCTCACACCCTTCTCACAAGGTCTGTCGTGTGCGATCTACTAGGCTGAGATAGCTCTTTGATGGATAGTCTAGCAGACAACCCATATGTTTCACTCTGTACATTCAGTGATGTGTCCTTGTCAGATTGGGCAGTGGCTGTGCAGGACAGGTGGGCTCACACTGAGGTCCAACGTGGGGCTTCAAAAATGTCACATGCAGGGACAATGTGAGAGCTTAAACAGTGCCTACACATGCGAGTCAGTACACATGCTGATGAAAATGGGAGGGCACTGTACAAAAGTACAACATTCTGCTGTGTCATATGTGAATTACCACCAGGAGTGTCACCCTCTGGCATTCAAGTCCTGTGCATAGTGCTGACCCATACATGGTGGCAAATTTGAGTCAGACACACTTCCATCAGTACCCTCTGGATGTATACCCTTGGTAATGTCACAGATGAGCCTGTGAAGAACATCATGGACCCACACATCCATTCACACAGGCAATTTCAGTCATGACTCCCTCTTAACCAACTTGCTGTGTCACTGTATGGTAGAAGAAACAATGCATGTCCCTCCCATTCTGAAGTGCAGCCAGGGAAACGTGAAAAATAGGCTACACACCCCTTTCCCCTGGAGTCAGCATGCTAGGCAGTGTATGACACAACCCCACACTCTCAGGCACATACTGCAGCAGATCAACTCCATGTGTGCACTCCCTGCACTCTCACTTCCACTCTGAAACACTTACCATGACATCTGGAGCACCATATAGCCTCTCATACTGTGTGAGCACCTCGTCCACCATAACCTCCAGCTCCTCAGTGGTGAAGGGACGGGCCCTGATCTTATCAGTCCTCGCCATCACTGGGTCTAGGACACAGGAGCAGCAGCAGTTGGTGGTGAGGGGTGTCAGGTAGCAGTGTCTGGAGACAGGAGCAGCAGTAGTTGGTGGTGAGGAGAGTCAGGCAGCAGTGTCTGGAAGCAGTGGAAATGTGAGGCTCTCTCCCACACATATATAGCCCCCTGGGGTAGTTTCAGTGGTCCGAAGCTGCTGCAATTCGTGTTCCAGGTCCGCTTTTTTCAAATGCATCCAAGGACCAGCTCCGCGGTGGCGGAGCACGCCTACCGCGATTTTCAAAATTGCATTAGGCTACCGCGATTGCGGTTCCCATTGGCTGCAAGGGCTTTGGCACTGGCGGTGACACACCGCAGGGGCCAGGCGGTCGCTGCCGCGGTCGTGCTTCTTTCAATTGCATCCAATGACCGGCCCGCGGTGGCTGAGCACGCCTACCGCGATTTTCAAAATTGCATTAGGCTACCGCGATTGCGGTTCCCATTGGCTGCAAGGGCTTTGGCATTGGCGGTGACACACCGCAGGGGCCAGGCGGTCGCTACTGTGGTCGCCCATCTTTCAATTGCATCCAATGACCGGCCCCGCGGTGGCGGAGCATGCCAACCGCCATTTGACCATAAACACATATGTATCAGTACCGCGAGTGTGGCTTTGGCATAGCGGTGACACACCGCAGGGGCCAGGCGGGTGCTACCGCGATATGGATACTATACATTGGAGCCAGTGACTGTGATCGGGGTGGCGGAGCATGCCAACCACCATTTGACCATAAACATATATGTATCACTACCGCAAGTGTGGCTTTGGCATAGCGGTGACACACCGCAGGGGCCAGGCGGGCGCTACCGCGATATGGCTGCCATACATTAGAGCCAGTGACCGTGATTGGTGTGGCGGAGCACCTTGACAGCACCTATGGACACATCATGATGTGTGAATGGCCAATGGCCAGTTCTCAACAGTGCACAGTAGACACATGAATCATGGCACAAGATTGGGCACACAATGCCAATGTAACATTTACCCCACTGCTGACTACACATGCCATGTTGGTGTATATGATTGAAACATTGGCATGTACTCCATTAGATGTCACTTGTGATATTGCTGGGCATGTACACAGAACAGTGTTGTGATGGACTCACCAATGGGTACACATGTCAATGTGTGATAGGGCTGAGCAACTCACAGTGATGAATGTCTGACTACACAATGTGCATATTACACTGTCTACTTTGCTTGGCTCATGCACATACTTGTTTACGCACAGGCTGTGCTCATTGTGTTGTTGATGTGTGCCCTGTTCGACTTACGCAAGTAGATGTGGGAAGTACAGAAGCTAGGTAGGAGACAGTAGTGTTGCTGTTTCACACATATGCTGTATGAACTACTCTCAGGGCTGCTCATGCAAGATGTGGCCATATCCCTTTGGGCATTCACATAGTCAGATTTGTTTTGGAGGTACTCGCTGTGTGAAAAGTAGACAAGTGTACGACTAGTGTAGCTGAAGGTGTCCCTACATGTAAGTTGGGCTGTAATCTGAACTGTGATGACAGTCATTGTTGGCGTTGTGTCAGTCAAAACGGAAGATGTCGGACACATCTCATGGTGGATTGCATTGACATGTGTCCCCTTTCATCTCACCTAGGAGGAGACCAAATGTGCATAGTCCCTTCACAGTGCTGGCAGACATGGAGGATGAGGAGGTCATACGGAAATTCTGTCTGGATCGAGCCACCCTACAAGACCTATGTGCTATGTTGGAGCCACACCTGCGGCCTCGCAGAACATATCCGACTGCTGTCACACCAACGTCTAAGGTGATGGCGGCCCTGCATTTTTGGCTACTGGATCATTCCAGTACACGGTGTCCAGCGCAGGTGGGATGTCGCAACCCATGTTCAGCATGGTGCTATGTGATGTCCTGTCCGCTATGATGACCTACAAGGACAGATATATCCATTTCCCCAGGAGGCATGAGTTGGCGGCTGTGAAGGGTGATTTTTATGCCCTTGGGCACATCCCCAATGTTGTTGGTGCCATTGACTGCACACATGTTGGCCTGGTTCCACCACAGGCACGAGAGCACATCTACAGGAACAGGAAACATTTCCATTCCATCAATGTGCAGATATGATCATCTCACACATCTGTGCCAAATTTCCTGGCTCGGCCCATGACTCGTACATCATGCGTAACAGCATTGTGCCACAGCTGATGGAACATCTGCTTCCGGAGCGTGCATGGATTGTGGGTGAGTACGCAGAGTCAAGTAGCGTGCTGTGTGTGTGACATGCTGTACTCTGCCACAGTTATATTACAAAGTTGCTCTGGGTATCTCACACCTAGGTGATTCTGCATATCCCAACCGTCCTTGGTTGCTGAGCCCACTGCGGAATCCCAGGACCCCAAGTGAAGTCCGCTACAATGATGCCCATGGGAGGACACGTCGTGTGGTGGAGAGGACTTTTGGTCTCCTGAAGTCACGGTTTTGCTGCCTGGACAAGACCGGAGGTGCACTGATGTACTCGCCCAAAAAGGTATGTCAGATTGTAGTAGCATGCTGCATGCTCCACAACCTGGCCTTGCGCAAGGAGATCCCCCTGAACCTGGACGCTGATGAGCAGCCAAGGCCCCCGCCTGCAAACCAACCCATGTCCAGTGACGAGGAGGAAGGTGTCGACCTGCGTCAACAGCTCATAAACTGCTACTTCACTTGAAGGTGAGTGACAATGTAAAACGGGGCCATTGTCTGCTGATGTCGTTGTTGGTGAAAAGGTCTATGTGAGCTTTGTGACTGCAGCCTGTTGTTGACTCAGTGTTGGCTGCCAATGTTTCTGGGACAGGGTAGTTTGGCACAGATACAGGATGTCTATGCCGGTACTGTTGCTCATTGTAATGTGTGCAGATTGGAGTACCTTGATGACAAGAGTTGTGTGATTGCTGTGATGCCACCGCCTGACTAGTGAATATTATAATGTTGTGTTTTCCTAGGTCCCATCTGCCTCTCCTTGCCTTCCAACAATCCGTGCTCCTGGTACCTTGTAATCATGGTTAACATTGCACATCCTTTGATTAAACACGGAGCAGACACAATGAAATAGGTGTGTAAGGAGTGTTTATTTACAATGGGGGCATGTGACAGGGGAGTGAATATTTACAAAAAGGTGAATAGTGAAGCAATGAGTTGTCAGAGATGTAAAATGAGACAATCGAGTAGTCACCACATTGATGTGGTGACCCAGTCCAACAGGCGGATGCCATTAACATGGCAGTGTGGGGAAGGACAGTCAACAAAGTAATTGGCAAGGTGAAGAGAGGTGCCATCATGGCTGGCTCCTTGACTGGTGTTTGGCAGGTGCTTTGCCATGGGATCCTCCCTTGGATTTCTTTGGACGGCCCCTTGGTCATTTGGCAGGGGTGGCTTCTGCTGCAGGGCCAGTGGGGTCTGAGGAGTCCCCCCTCTCCATGGCCGCAGGGGAGAATGTGGAACTGTCATCCTGCGGGCCACCAGAGGGAGGTGGAGGTGTTGTTTGTGCCGTAGGCCTGTCCCTCTGAACCGCCACTAGCTGGCCCAAGAGGTCCACGATTTGGCCCATGTGGGTGCCTATGGACCTCAGCAGCAGGCGGAGCTCACGGGAATCTTCCAGAGCCTGGCCCGTTTGTCCCTGGGCCCGTTCATAGGCCCCAAGGACTCTGGTGATGTTGTCCAGGGCTTCAGTCCCAGTGTCCGGTTGGCTTAGACTCCCGCTTCCCCTCCCACCTGGCCTGCTGTCACGGACCTGTTGCCTCGCCACTGTACGCACCCGCCTACTCTCCCTGCCCTCCTCAGTTGGTGGGGTGGGGTGGTCATCCTCTGGGGCAGGGAGAGTGTTGCAGGCAGCACTGGTGGTGGTGGTGGAGGCCGCACAGGTCGTTCCAGCAGGGGTCAGCGTAGTTGTTGTTCTTGCTGATGTGGTAGCGGGGAGGACAGTGGGGTCCTGGGACCTGTTGCGCCCTGGCATGCCAGATGGGCCGGCTTCTTGCTCCGCATCCTCGAAATCCAGGGAGTCATCATCAGAGAGTCCATGTTCCGGGGGTGGAGACTGGCTCTGCAGGTTGGTGTTGTCATCCTCTGCAGTCAGTTCTTGGTCACCTGTGGGACAGAGGGGAAATGGTCATTGACGTGCACCCCTCAAGCTTGGTGTTCGATGTATCTTATTTACAGGTTATGCAACACACAGTTTACTAGTTCTCACATTGTATCTCTGCACAGTAATGTGCATCATGACATGATGTGGAGGTACATACATTAATTTTCCATGGTGTGACATGTCAATGGATACCATGCCCCACGTGCAGATTTCGTGATTACGAGGACATGTTGTCATCTGACAACTGGCGGCAATACGACTTGATGTGAAGCATCTTTGCTGATTACTCTGCCTGGCAGGCGTTACATCTGCGCATGAACTAGCCATTGTCATCTCATGCATACCTTTCTCATGTCGTGTGGGTTGATTTATATGTTCTACAGACCATGCTTGCTTTGTTTTCATGTGGTCCTTCAAGCTCACCCCCCATGGAACTTACAGATGGCATTCAGTGCTGTGCATATTTGTGCCCTGATTTGCTTCAACATGGGATTTGGTGAGTCACACTTTTCTTTCTGTGACCGTTACATACGCTTAGCTGTCTGCACACTGTGATTTGATATTGTATCTGTGTCAATTTTTGTGGGATGTGAGGGCTGGTGTTGTCATATGGCTCCATGCTTTTTGAGGGGAATGGTGGTGCACGGTCTACTTACCTGTTCTGTTGTCACATTGGGGTGGACTTTCTGTCACATATCTCTGGGTGTGTGTTTAAGAGCTCCATCCTGCTCAGGGGTGGGACAGGGGTGCCTGGTGGGAGTTGTAGTGCAGGCCTCCCACCCCCAAACAGCCCTCCCTGGGAAGATGGCTACCTACCTGTTAGATGAAGGTGAACAATGCAATGGCTGCCACATGCTTCTGGGTGTGGGGGGAGTGCTCCATCCTGCTCAGGGGTGGGACAGGGGTGCCTGGTGGGAGTTGTAGTGCAGGCCTCCCACCCCTAAACAGCCCTCTCTGGGAAGATGGCTACCTACCTATTGGATGAAGGTAAACAATGCAATGGCTGCCACTTGCTTCTGGGTGTGGGTGGAGTGCTCCATCCTGCTCAGGGGTGGGACAGGGGTACCTGGTGGGAGTTGTTGTGCAGGCCTCCCACCCCCAAACAGCCCTCCCTGGGAAGATGGCTACCTACCTGTTAGATGAAGGTGAACAATGCAATGGTTGCCACATGCTTCTGGGTGTGGGGGGAGTGCTCCATCCTGCTCAGGGGTGGGACAGGGGTACCTGGTAGGAGTTGTAGTGCAGGCCTCCCACCCCCAAACAGCCCTCCCTGGGAAGATGGCTACCTACCTGTTAGATGAAGGTGAACAATGCAATGGCTGCCACATGCTTCTGGGTGCGGGTGGAATGCTCCATCTTGCTCAGGGGTGGGACAGGTGTACCTGGTGGGAGTTGTCGTGCAGGCCTCCCACCCCCAAACAGCCCTCCCTGGGAAGATGGCTACCTACCTGTTAGATGAAGGTGAACAATGCAATGGCTGCCACATGCTTCTGGGTGTGGGGGGCGTGCTCCATCCTGTTCAGGGGTGGGACAGGGGTGCCTGGTGGGAGTTGTAGTGCAGGCCTCCCACCCCCAAACATCCCTCCCTGGGAAGGTGGCTACCTACCTGTTAGATGAAGGTGAACAATGCAATGGCTGCCACGTGCTTCTAGGTGTGGGGGGAGTGCTCCATCCTGCTCAGGGGTGGGACTGGGGTGCCTGGTGGGAGTTGTAGTGCAGGCCCCCCACCCCCAAACAGCCCTCCCTGGGAAGATGGCTACATACCTGTAAGTTTGGTTGGTGAGATGCAATGGCTGCCACATGCTTCTGGCTGGGTGGGGGAATGCTCCATCTTTCTGAGCTGTGGTACAACGGAGCCTGGTGGGAGTTGTAGTGCTGGCTGCCTGGACACATGCAGCCCTCGGAATGTTGCTGGCTACCTTTGGGGTGAATCAGATGGGGTGCATGTTACATCTGTGAGACCTGTGTTGGTTATTGTGGTGCAGATGAATGAGATTGTGCCTAGGAGGTGTAGCTTTGTAGTTGTGCAAGACAGTACATAGCAGGGTAATGGTATACATTTGCTTGTACTTACCAGCCTGCACTCCCCCGGGTATTCCTGTGAGACTCTCTGGATGCAGTATGGCACACACCTTCTCCTCCCATGCAGTGAATGTTCTTGGTGGAATGGGAGGGCCACCGCCAAGTCATCTGAGCCAGCTGACGGTTCTTGTTGTTCTTCTGTTTCACCTTGCTCTTGAGGTCATGCCACCGCTTCACGATCTCCTTCTTGGAGCGTGGGATGGTCCCTACTGCATTGACCTTGCTGACTATCCTTGTCCACATTTGTGCTCTGGTGGCTAATGGTGTCTGTTGGACCAGGGTACCAAACAATTGTGGTTCTACTCTGATTATCTCATCTACCATGACTGACAACTCACTGTCTGTGAATTTGGGCATTTTCTTTTGTGCCATGGTGTGTGCTGTGCAAATGTTTTGAGGTGCAGTTGTGAGGGTGGTGGGGGTGGTGTGGGGGGGTGTATGTGTGTTGTTGTGCTTGTGAGATGTGTGGTGTTTTGCCTATCCGATGTGCTGCAGGGTTTGCTTCCTTCAGGGCTGGAGTGGTGCAAAGTATTGTGGTCAGGGAAGGGGCTGGTTTTATACTCAGCTATGTGGGTGTGTCAAAATGGGGTATTGCTGTCAGGTGTGTTGTGTGGGTTGTCCTGGGTTTTGTATTTTTGAAATTGCCATGGGGGTGTGTTATTGTGGTGTGTTAGGTGTTTTTGGGGGCAGAGCTAGTCTGATGTGTGCACTTGGTGGCCTTGTTGTGTGTTTTTTTTGCTGACCGCCATATTTGTCACGGAGCGTCCGCAGCGGTGGCTATGCAACAGTCCTTCCGCCGGCTCTGCCATTCATCACTGTTTGCTTTCGCGGCAGTCGGAAACAGCGGAACGTCCCGCTGTCACATCGAGGGAATCCTAATTTTACGTGCGATCACTCCGCTGGGCTCGCGGCGGTTTCGTGTGTTTCCGCAGCAAATCAGACTGCCGCGGACGGATTTTCAGCCGCTCCGCCCGCTACCGGCGTTCTTTCATGGCGTCGTTCCGCCGCGGTTGGGAATTTTTTGGCGGTTGATCCTAATCGGATCGCCGGTTTTGCTGCGGTACCAGCGGACGGTTGGTTTCCGCTACCATGGCGGTCGGGGTGGTTTTCCGGCCGCCATCGTAATCACCCCCAATATTCTTTTCAGAATTGTGTCTGGGATACCCCAGGTTCTTAATTTTCTCAAAGGCTACTACGATCCAAGTTGCCAAATGCCTCTTTCAGGTCAATAAAGCAAAGGTATAGTTTTTGCTTGTTGTGTTTAATTTTTTCAGAGACTAGTGATAGTGCAAGTATATTTGTGATAGTTCCGATCCCTTATCTGAATTCTTTTTGGTTAGCCGGGATCAAATTCTTAGATTCAGACCAGTCAACCAGATCTTTAAGGATCAGCGAGGCATAGTACTTTGCTTCCACGTCTTGAAGTGCTATAAGCCTATAGTTTGCTGGGCTCGATCTCTTGACAGCTTTATAGATTGGGTAAATGATTGCGCCTTGCCAACTTCGCAGTATTTTGGTTACGCCAGTAAATATTATCTGCTGTTAAAATCTCATACTCCTCCAGAGTATATATTAAATTGCAGTTGAAATCTTCTGTTAAAAGCATCTCCCAAAAAGGAAAAGATAATCTTATATCTGTGTTAGTTGTAATAAGTGTTGAGATAAGTATCTGTTTTTTCCTTGCATTGGGATGCACATATGTGTTTATTAGCAGCAGTGTGTTTAATTTAAGTGGACTATCAGTTGTACACTTGACTAATTGTATATCAGGATCTGTCGAAGTTAGCTGTGCGAGATTAATGTTTAAGGCTGCAGACACATAGATTGCCAGTCCTCTTTTAAGACACGCACACTGCTCTGTTTTTTCTGCGCGTAGGTTAAAGTGAATAAAGCCAATTATGGGTACGTTTTCTAAAGCCCAGGTTTCTTGGAGGGCTATTATATCTTAAGGTTCCCAGTCTTGTGGTGGAACCCTTCTTCCAGCTTCTCTTTTGCTCCTACAATATTCCACGATAGTAGACAGAGATTGTTTATATATATTTTTTTCTGTGCTTGATCATTGTACTCTATTAACGTTCAGAGTCGCTGGTAGCCAAGCTCATCGTCTATTAACTAAGCTGTGAGACTTGTGCTGGTCCTTGTAATCATTGGGCATTATTTTTCCATTCAAGCTTCCTTCTTTGGCACTCTGTAGAACTGAATATACTGAGGTCTTATCACTAGCTGGTTTAAACTTGTCAACTCGTTTTGTTGAGAACGGCTGAGGAAGACTTGTTGGTGATGGTTTAATACGTTTTATGCCCCATGTTTCAAATTGACTTGAACATTCCAGAATACACTGCTCAATTTCTTCTGTTTGCCATGTTGTGCAGGTATATTCCATGTGTTTTTGGTCTTCCATTGGGAGGAACTCTACTGTCAGGAGATTTAAAGATACTACATTTTTTAATGCTGGAATCTCTGCTGTTAGTTTTAAAATGTTTCCCCTATTTGATATGTCATGTCGACCCTGGGATTCATATTCTGGTTTTAATAATAGTTCATGTATTACTTGCTGTTGAATAATGTCGTAATCCTGATTTTCATGAGAGAGTGCGACTGTTTCTCCAGTGTTCTGCATATTATCATTTTCAATGGTGAACCGAAAGCTCTCTTCAGTCTCTGTATTTTCCTTTGTTTTAACAACCTGATTCCAGGGTAACTCCAATGTGTCAACTTCTGGTTTCCCTGGACGATTGGGGCCCACTCTCTGTGCGTTATTGTTTGCCTGGGTGTAATTCTTGTAAGTTTTTAATTGATTGCCCACAGTAGTAGGTGCTGTCGGCCGAATGTCCTGAGAGATGACAGAAGTCGATTTTTGTCTATTTCCCGGTGTGCAATCTCTTGTAAAAGAATGTCGATCAATTGCTCCTTTTCCCCTTCTGCCTACTGTTTTGTGGCTAGTGGGTGTTACCTGTTTTCCCTCAGCTATGATATCTCCAGGTTGTATTTCGTTAGTATCCTTAACTACTGGTTCAGAGGTACCTGTCACTGTGTTGTTTCTTGTCTGTTTCTTCAGATCTTCTCATTGTGAAGGATCCTCACCTAATCCTTGTAGTGAACCAGCATCTTCTGATGTGTTGAACTCCATATTGGTTAGCTTGGAATTATGTGATGAGCCGAGTTTATGGTTCCCATTCAACGCGGCCTCCAATATGGGATATATTTTTTTGGGTGTTGACAAATTTGAGTGATGTGTATTTTTTTTATTTTTTGCTTTTCTTTCCAGCTTTCTTTGTCTTTTCATCTTTATGGTAGCTGTAAGATGATCCAATATTAGCTTTTCTGATGATTGCTCAGTAACCACTTTTTTATTCAGCTTGTTTTGGGGCACGTTTGCTACTTCCTTTCTCTGTACAATAGTTGGGGGGAGCCTTTGTTGCTCTATATGTACATTTACCACTTTGTCTGGCTTAGCAACTGAGCTGTTGATATCATTCTCCTTTTTAAGATGTAACATTTTTTAGGGGGCGTGGTTTAGGTGCACCCTTTTGAAGCTCCGCAACTAGATGGCGCAGTTCGCTTCGCTAGCCTTCATGGAGCGGACACTCTGATGTCGGAACCTCAGGGGCACAAGTACCTTATTCTCTGGAACCTCTACTGGCAACGGCTGTCTTTTTAGCTCCTGCGATGCGTTCTCCTCAGGACGCGACCGCCATTTTGTTTTTTTGTTTCGTTCCAGCGATAACTTTGAAGAAGGCATCCTCTCTTTAAATTGGACTTCCTCAGGTAAATGAATCTGTTTTGAGGCATCTCCTTCCCTTGGCCAGCCTTACTACTGCACAGAGCCAAGTCTTTGCTACCTGTTTTTTTAATATGGATATTCTTGGTGATTTTTATCTGTGGTTTCTTGCTTCTTCAGTTTTGAAGCATTCTGCCCTTGCTTCAAGCAATTAATTTTTCATTCCAGGCACACAAGGTCCTAATTTTTCTAATCCTCCTACCCAATCAGCGTTATACCCCTTGTCGGTTTTCTGTCCCCTTTGGGTATTCACACACTTATTTATGGAGTCTGCCCTTGCGCCTGGCCAACGGAGCATTACTTCTAATATGTCTTCTGCTCGCAAAGACTCCATTACGGCCTCAAAGCGACAGAAAAAAATGCCCAATTCCCCTACAAAGTCCCCATTCCCTCTAACCCTAGAGGATTTAATGGAAGAAATAAAGCTTATGAAGCCTTTTGTTATAGAAACTAATGCCACTCTCCAACGAATGGAGGAAAAATGGTCCAACCTGGAATCTAGAGTGACGACGATGGAGCAGCGGATCAGCGACGTTCAGGATGTTTCCTCCAAGTCGAGGCCATGTCCAAAGAAATTGTCCTCCTCAAACAACAGACTGATGATTTGGAAAATCGAAATAGGAGGAATAACCTCAGAATTTATCGCATCCCGGAGGGGGCAGAGGGCTCAGACTTGTTATCTTTTCTTAAGTTGCACATCCCTAAAATTGTGGGCCTTAAGGAAGACACCAACCTTAATCTGCAGCGTGCTCACCGCTTAGGCCCTAAATCTGGGGGTCCTTCGTCCTCCTCTTCGAATAGTCGTCCTAGAGGGATTATTGTTCTCTTTCTGGAATACACTGACCTTATAAAGGTTTTGTCAGCGGCTAAACAACGAAAACAAATGTTGTGGCCAGGCCAGAAAGTATTCTTTTCCCAGGATGTGGCCCGTGCTACTGATGATCGACGTAAAGAATTTCTTCTCTCCGCCCTGCTCTACGCTCCATGAACGCTAGATACGGTCTTGTGCATCCCTGTTTTTTTAAGGTCACCTACAAAGACAGGACTTTCTCTTTTGACCGCCCGGAGGATTTAGGACAATTTATCGCCCGCCACAAAGGAGAGGAGATGGACCTTGGGAAAATTTGAACTGAAACTATTCCTCCTTTTTTTATATCTGGATACTGTTTCTTTTTCCATTAACCATGTTACTGTATTTCGAAGAAGTGGCGTTGTTCTAGCTGTTAACTCCATGTTTATTCTGATGTTTATTATATTTCTGTCTTTTTCAGGTTGACCCGTCTTTATGT
Organism: Calotriton arnoldi; assembly: GCA_963921515.1. NCBI lineage: Eukaryota > Metazoa > Chordata > Amphibia > Caudata > Salamandridae > Calotriton > Calotriton arnoldi. The sequence continues at coordinate 1,103,195 of CAWUFW010002154.1, read as the reverse complement.
TTGTACAGATACCCCTCCTTGGTGTATCCTTTTCAATGCACCTCCTTCCTAATCCTAGTGTTTATAGTACTTCTTCCATGTTGGTAAGTGTTTATTCCAGTTATTGGTCTTACTTGCTTAAGAGCATCTTCCCTCTTACACGGTTTGCATCCTGCTGTTCTTGTTCCTATCTCCATTCTCTTTGGTCCCTTCCTTTTACTGCTGCTAGCTTATATATATCATTGCCTTATTTTTGGTTTCTGTCAATATTTTTGTTTGTGTTCACATGTTGGTCGTTTTCTTGTTCGCGCCTCCTCACTTCTTCATGCTGTTTTTCCTACACTTGTTGTGTACTTTTTCAACTTTGACTGAAGCTTTTCAGCTTTCTGTCAACTTCTCCTCCTATTTCATGCTCCTTTTTCTTTTCTGTTTTGTAGTATTTGTCCCCTTTCCTCAGATATCTTTTTCCTTTTCCTTTATTTCCAGTTTGACATTTCACCTTTTTTTAAAGTATTTTTTATAATGTTTCTGTTTTCACTTTATGGTGATTATATATGGCTATTCATTTTGTTCGATTCAGGGTTATTTCTAAATATTTCTTCCCTTTCTCATGACTGGTAATTTTCGAATTGTGTCCTGGAATGTGAAGGGTTTACGGAACCCTATTAAGAAACAAAGGGTACTTACCCATTTATCTCGTCTACAATGCAAGATTGCTTTGTTGCAAGAAACCCATCTTACAGAAACAGATATTAACTCTCTCAAAAAACACTGGGTGAGTCTTTCTTTTGGTTCCACTGCTAAGGAGAGAAAGAATGGAGTTTTGACTCTATTTCATAAATCACTTTCTGTAATTATTGAAAAAGAGGAGAGCGATAATGATGGTAGATGGTTTCTCCTCCACTTGGTTATTAATGGATCCCCCCTTTCTCTTCTTAATATATATGGTCCTACGGGATTGGATGCTCAATTTTGGCGGTTCATGTCGCATGTCCTACATTCCTGTCCTAATTTGAATTTCCTAGTTGGTGGTGATTGCAACCAGATTATGGATCCCTTCATTGACAGAAAATCCCATTCTAGGTATATTCCTAACAAGATGCAAAAAGCTTTCCTAAACACTATCCAAACAAGGGGGTTGGTAGACGCCTGGAGGATTTGTAATCCAGATAATTTGGAAATCACTTTCTACTCCCTTACACATAACTCAAGTTCAAGAATAGATTATATCTTTATGTCCCCTCAACTACTCCCTAACTTAACTCACGCTGAAATTGGATCCATGTTGATATCTGATCACGCCCCGGTTTATATTGATGTAGATCTTCCTTCAGCCCCTTCCAAACCTCTTAGGTGGCGCTTCAATAATGCACTACTTCAAGACCCAGTTTTTGTGGAGCATTTTAAATCCTTTATTCTAGAAATATTACCCATGACATTTCATTTCCTTTGGTATGGGATGCGTTTAAGGCGACAGCCAGGGGCTTTATTATAGATTTTGTCGCTGTCAAGAAGAAAAAATCCCTTAAGGAATCCTCTTTTCTATTGTCCTCTATCAAGCATTTGGAGCACGCCTACTACACTTCTAATATCAATGATCTCGCTTAAACAACTTATTGCTGCTAAATTGCTTTTTAATAGGAAATCGACTGAGGAGGCCTCGGAGACCTTACAAAAGATGAATTCCAAATTTTATGGTGGTCGTAACAGAGCAGGCAAATTGTTAGCAAACTATTTAAAAGTTAAGTCCCAAAAGTCTAGAGTATATAATATTATTGATGACAAGGGCAATAATCATTTTAAAGATGATGAAATATTACAATGTTTTTCGGACTGTTTTACAACTTTGTATACCCCTGAATCATCCCCCTCTAATCCTGCACTAGATTCTTTCTTTGACTCTCTGCCTCCACGCTCGTCTCCTTCCCCTGACTATTCCTTTCTCGACAAAGATATATCTCTTTCTGAGATTAGGACTGCCTTAACCCTATTACCCAAGGATAAGGCTCCGGGCCCTGATGGCTCCACTGCCAAATTCTATTAATGTTTCTCACAAAGTCTTTTTCCTAATCTATTCTCTCTTTTTCAACACTTCACCTCACATCAGGCTGCTCGGGGCACTTTTTGGGAAGCAATGATTTGCCTTATCCCTAAGAAAGATAAATATCCTTCATCTTGTGCTAACTATCACCACATTTCTTTGATAAATTTAGATTGCAAGATTTATGCTAAAGTATTGGCTCTTCGATTAAATCAAGTGATCCCTGATCTGATCGGGATTGAGCAGTCTGGATTTGTTAAAGGCGGGAATATAACTGACAACTCTAGAACTTTTTTAAACATAATACACCTTGCTTCTAAAAGCCTCACTCCCTTAGCGGCTATAACTTTAGATGCTGAAAAAGCCTTTGAGCGTGTCTATTGGCCTTTTATGATGCATGCCCTTAAGTGGCATGGTTTTGGCCCTGCCATTCTGTCTCTCATTAGTCTGCTTTATTCCTCGCCAACTACTTTGGTCTTTGTCAATGGTTTGCAATCATCTTATTTTACTCTTCAAAGGGACACTCGTCAGGGCTGCCCTTTATCCCCTTTACTGTTTATACTATCCCTTGAGCCTTTTCTTCACTCCTTAAGACACTCCTCTATATTCCGAGGGTTTCGGCACAAAATGTCTGAACTTAAGTAAACTGCATATGCGGATGACATCTCCAAGTTTCCCTACCTGCTTTTAATGACCTTTTGTCCTCATATGCTTCTGTATCGGGTTACAAGCTAAACTTTACCAAGTCTGAAGTCCTTCCCCTAAACAAATTTTGTCTAAAGGAAATGTTTGCGTACAAGGGTTTTAAATGGAATCCCAATCATATTACATGCCTAGGCATTAAGTATTCCTCCTCTATTGCCAAATTGGTTCAACTTAATTTGGACGATGTACTACTTATAGTGCTATCCATGTCCGAGAAATGGTCACCCTTGTATTTGTCATGGTGGGGTAGGCTTCATACGGATCACTGACAGAATATCGACAACAGAAATATCGACCTACAGAAATATCGTGACAAAAATATCGTTGTCAAAAATATCGACCTCCTATCTTCATAATGGTAAGTACAAAAATATTGAAACAAAAATATCGTTGTTAAAAATATTGAAGTAGAAAATATCGTTTTTTTATATGTATAAAAAATAATGTAAAATAAATTAAATAATACCTTTAACTTAAAAAAAATATTTAGATTTATTTGTATATTTTAACAATTATAAGTAATAAATGTAATGTAAAAATAGATTAAACATACATATTTAAAATGTAATATATATATATATATATATTTACTTTAAAAAAAAATTTTTAATTAATTATAAAATGTTAGAAATATATTAAAATGTATAAATAAATATATATATATACATACACCTGTAACATAAAAATAAAAAATAAAAAAATTATATTATAAATTATAATATTAAAATATGTAATATTTTTTAAACCTACACTTTACACTACATTGACTGCAACAGTAGGGAAAGTGTTGGATAGCGGAGGAGAAAAAATGACTGTTCCCACTCCAGCGAGTGCAACAGTAGGTGAAAGTGTTGGATAGCGTAGGGGAATAATTTACTATTCCCACTCCAATAACTGCAACAGAAGGGAAAGTGTTGAATAGCGGAGGGGAATAATTTACTATTCCCACTCCAGCGAGTGCAACAGTAGGGAAAGTGTTGGATAGTGTAGGGATAAAAATTACTATTCCCACTCCAGCAAGTGCAACAGTAGGGAAAGTGTCGGACAGCGGAGGGGAATAATTTACTATTCCCCCACCAGCGAAAGCAACAGTAGGGAAAGTGTTGGATAGCGTAGGGGTAAAAATTACTATTCCCACTCTAGCGAGTGCAACAGTAAGGAAAGTGTTGGATAGTGCAGGGATAAAAATTACTATTCCCACTCCAGCAAGTGCAAGAGTAGGGAAAGTGTCGGATAGCGTATGGGAATAATTTACTATTCCCACTCCAGCGAGTGCAACAGTAGGGAAAGTGTTGGATAGCGTAGGGATAATAATTACTATTCCCACTCCAGCGAGTACAACAGTAGGGAAAGTGTTGGATAGTGTAAGGGTATAAATTACTATTCCCACTCCTGCGAATGCAGCAATAGGGAAAGTGTTGGATAGCAAAGGGGTAAAAATTACTATTCACACTTAAGAAAATTCAATTTTAAAAACAAACAAAATATCAACTACTAAACAACATATAATAAAACACCCAAAAACAAAACATATCTATTATAAATTTTTACAAAACATAGAAACATATAGGGGCCGATTCCGATCTCGGCCGGTAGTGCTCCGAATCGGATTCGGTTTAACCGGATCCGATTCGGAGCCCTGTTTCACGACCGATTCGGACGCGCGTCCGGCCGAGCGAGTACGATGCAAGCGCTCGCGAAAACACCGACCGACTCGAACGCGGGTCCAACACGCTCCGACCGACTCGCACGGACAGGGATCGCCTCGCGCAATGGAGTCGTTCTCCGGCCGGGTAAGTACGATGCACGCCGCAAGCAGTCCGACCGACTCGCGCCGTCCGGCTCAAAAGAACTGTCGGAGCCGGACTTTGGGGGTCCGCGTCGGACCCCCCTGTACGCGTACCCGCGCGACGCGCACACAGGGGGGACCCATGGGTCCCCCCTACCATGCATGTACGGCGCGAACCGCATCGAGGCGTACCCGCTGTAGGGGGCGCCCTTGTCCGCCTCGCACCCATTGTGTCAATGGGAGCCCGCGTACGCGTTGTACGCCCGGCTCCCATTGACTTCAATGGGAGTCCGACCGAATCGAGTCCGATAGCATACGGACGCATCGTACTCGTTCGGTCGGACTGCGGGAGTCCGATTCGGTCGGAAATCTCTCCGGGTCCGGCTCGGATGGAGATTTTTCCGGCCCGAATCGGAATCGGCCCCATAGTAATGTAAAAAAAATATAAAATTTACAAAAAAAGATTTTTTTAATTTTAACAAGAAATTATCAAACAAATAAATATTTTGTAATACAAATTAATTGTAATCTAAAAAAATAACTATTAAATAAATGTAATATTTTTTTCCCTACCCTATAACACCACACAATTTACAACACACATCTAAATTAAATAAAAAAGTGTACCTCCATAATTAACACAATTAATTATCAATTTAAAAATTATTAATAATTAAAAAACTTATTTAAAAAGGTCAAAATTATTGTAGTAACCAAACATTACAGCTATACAACATAAATCCCCAAACAAAAAAAATAACAATTACCAAAAATATTTAACAATTAATAAATAAATATTAATGATCATGGAGGTCATTAGGATAGCGGGCGGATCGCCACCGCCCGTATGGCAGTGGCGATCCGCCCGCTATTTTCCACCGCCCACCTAACATTTCCCCACCGCCATATTAGTATGGCGGTGGGGACCCAGGCGGACGGAAAGACCGTCCGCCGGTTTTCCGCCGGATCGACCAGTTGACCGTGCGGAAAAGGGGCTGGATATGGTGGCGGTGTCTGCTAGACACCGCCATCCATATTAGAATTGGCAGCGGTGCAGGGCTTTCCATGGCGGAGACCCCGCCATGGAAAGCCAGGCGGAGTTTGCTGTCGGGGGCCCGTTGCGGGCCTCGGGGTATTGGGGGGATGCACATGGGGGGTACCTACGGTACCCCCCTGCATTGTCATGGACATGGTGACAGGCACCTCGCGGTGCCTGTCACCTTGTGCATGACAATGCACAAAGTGCATTCCCAGTATTGTGGCGGGCGGTGCTCACAGCACCGCCCGCCACAATGCTGAGAATGGAGGATGCCACGGTAGCGGTGGCATCCTAATCGCCGGTGCGGGACCGCCGCACCACTGGCGGCCGGTCTCAGCACCGCTAGGGTCGTCCGCCCGCCATCCTAATAGGCCCCCCAAGTAATGATTAATTAATGTAAACTAAATTACTTTCCACCATCTACCCCAATAAACACCATAACACACACCTAAAAATATTTACACAATTTCCATAACTAATTTTACATTAATAAATTCATATCAATGAACAAATAAGTAATTAATTTAAAAAAATGTACTTCCCACCATTTACCACTATAAACACCACAACTCACACATCAAAATTATTACACAAATGACAAAATTAAAATGTAATTAATTAATTAGCAATTAACAAAGAATGAATTAATTAAAAATAAATTACCTCCCACCATATTACCCTATAAATGCCACCAACAATTTCGTAAAAAATTATACAATTAACATAATTAACAATTAATTAATTAGGTAATAACAATTAACAATAAAAATATAAATAATTATTAATAAACCAATTCACACAATTAACACTATAAAATAATAATTAATACATATTATATAAAAATATTATTAGAATTATTAAAATTAAATTACTTCCCACCCTACTCCCCTTTCAACCCACAACCCACTCCTAAAAAAATCACACAATTAACATAATTGCCAATTAATAATAATTTATAACAAATTAATAAATAATTAATAATACATTATTTCCCACAGTTAACAATATAAAATGTTAAATAAATAAATATTAATTATGAAAAAATATGAATAAATTAATTGTAATTAAATTGCTTCCCACCCTATTCCCCTATAAACCCACATCCCGCTCCTAAAAAAATGACACAATTAACATATTTACCAATTAATTAATCAATACAAATTAACAGCCAATTATTAATTAATTAATAACAAATTAATTACCATAATTAACACTATACAATTAAAATTAAATAAATACTAAAAAATAAAAATTAATATTTAATTTATTATAATTAAATTACTTCCCACCCTATTCCCCTATAAACCCACAACCCGCTACGGAACTAAAACGCAAAATGTAATTAAAATAAAATTAATATTCAATTTATTATAATTAAATTACTTCCCACCCTATTCCCCTATAAACCCATAACCCGCTACGTAACTAAAACGCAAAATTTTCTTAAAATAAAATTAATAACTTCTAAAAATGTAACACATACATTAAAAAAAATGCAATACTTAGACAAAAAAATATAGCACATACATTTAAAATACATACTAAAATACATAACACTAACTAAAAAACGATATTTTTAACAACTATATTTTTGCAAAACGATATTAATGGCTTCGATATTTTGGAAAACAATATTTCTTACCTTAAACTCGATATTCTTGACCACGATATGCTGGCAGTCGATATTTCTGTATCATGATATTTTGCACTCGATATTAGTGCAAGTCGATATTTCCTACTCGATATTCTGACTTTACTGCTTGATACAATCAAGATGATGATGTTACCCGTCATCAATTTCTATCTCTCCATGCTACCAGTTAAAATTCCACTGAAATTCTTTAAGTCACTTAATAGCACCTTAAGTAAGTTTTTATGGAACAAACGGAAGGCCCGTATTTCTTTGTCCTATTTGTCGGCACCCAAAGATAGGGGCGGTGTACATTTTCCCAACTTCAGACAGTATCACTCCTAATTTTTAATACAACAACTTTTACTGCATCTTTCCTCTTCTGCAGATACCCCTTTATGCCCCGGGGTACCTTGGAAGAATCTTTGATTCAACCTTTTTCTTTTTCATCATTAACTAGTTTTCCACATCCTGCTCGCTCCTTTAAATCTCCCACTATTTCACAGTCCATTTTAGTTATTTATCCGGTTTGGACTAAAACTCTCTCTCCTTTACAGAAGTTTCTTGATGCCTCTATATGGCACAATAAATCCATCAAGCTTGCTAATCGCATCATTTTCTGGAAGGATTGGGCTAACAAGGGGACAACACAAGTAAAGCATCTCTTCTGGGGTGCTCTTCCTCTCTCCTTTAGTGAGCTTCAATCTCAATATGGCTTACCTGCCTCCTTTTTTCATAAATATGACTCTTTGAAATCGATCTTGACTCAGCAGTACTCCCTTCTTTCCTCATCCTCTTTCCCTTCAACGGATTCATCAATAGTATCCCTATCCACTTCCTCTTCCTTCCGGGCATCCCACATATACAAATATCTGCACTATTCTCTCCCTAACAGATTGAAGAGTAAGGTGGAATTGTTATGGGAATCCGATCTAAAACAAACTTTCTCTATACATACTTGGAACACTATTTGGGCACTTTTACATCACACGTCTTGTAATGCTAGCACTACTCAGACTCTGTATTACTTTTACAACAGGCTGTATTTGACACCATCATCTATCTCTAAATATACCCAGGGATCTTCACCTGCATGTTGGACCTGTTCAACTACTCCTGGTACATATTTACACTCCTTTTTCTTATGTCCACACGTTACCTCCTTTTGGTTAAAAATTTGTAAAACTATTTCCTCTGAATGTTCTAGTAGTTTTCCTTTTACAATTAACGCTATATTTTTGGGAAGTATCTCCCCAGTATGGTTCTGTGCCCGTAAACTTGGTCAATTTGTCGATCTGTTACTGGCTATTGCCTTTCAGGTTATTACCTCCAATTGGAAAGACGCCTCCAAGGTCACCTTCTCTGCCTAGTGGAACCTTCTCTGTCAACACCACAGATTGGACAGCCAATGTTACTTCTTCTCTTCAACTTCTTCGAAAAGTGACATTTTGGTTCCCACTTACTAATTACCTATCCTCTCGGTCAACTCATACCCAGGATAGCGCTTTTGTCTTTCAACCACCATGAGCCTTACAGTCGTAAGTTTCCCATACTATACATTTTAGAAATTTTCAGTAACCTTTTCATTATATGAACATTCAGGGGCCGATTCCGATCTCGGTCGGAAGCTCTCCGAACGGGATCCGGCCGGAAAAAGTACGAGCCGTACGCGTTTTTGCCGACCGACTCGTACAGCTGTCCGACCGAGCGAGTACGATGCAAATGTACGTGTGTGTTCCGACCGAACCGTTTCCGGATCCAAACCGCTCCGACCGACTCGTACGGAAACGAATCGCACCACGCAATGGAGACGTTATCCGACCGAGCGAGTACGATGGACGCGTCGGACAGCCGGATCGAGTCGGAGCATCTGGCTCAAAAAAGCTCCCAGAGCCGGATTGGGGGGCACCCGTAGCCGTACGAGTCGAACACAGGGGGGACCCAAGGGTCCCCCCTAAACATGCATGTACGGTGCGAGTTGCACCGACGCATACACACTGTAGGGGGTGCACTTGTTTGCGACGTACCCAGTGAGTCACTGGGAGCCCATGTACGCGTCGTACGACCGGCTCCCATTGACTTCAATGGGAGTCCGACCGAATCGAGTCCGGCAGCATGCAGCCGCATTGTACTCGCTCGGTCAGTCTGCAGGAGTCCGGCTCAGTCGGAAATCTATCCGGATCCGACTCGGTCGGAGAGTTTTCCGACCCAGATCGGAATCGGCCCCTCACTGTGCAATTATTGAAGTTAAATTAGATTTTTTTATAAAATGACGCTGGTTTTTTCTTATGTATGTTCCCTTTTTACCTTCCTTTCCCTTTTTCTTTTTTATTCTTCTTTTTCCTTTTATAGAAATATCAAAAATGCTATGTTAATATGGTACATTCCCCCATTTTGACTTTTTTACTCTTTGTTAATTGTTTCATTGTTATATAACATATTTTTATTACGGCCTTTACATTTCTGTATTATGTCTCTTTGGTTACTTTTTATCTATGCTGTAAGTTGTACCCTTGTTCTTCTTATATTTTAATAAAGCTATGTTAAACATAAAAACAAAGATGTAACATTTGTTCTAATGTTAATGGGAGGGAGCTTAGTTTGTCAATTATAGGACCACATGGCAGGTATCTTGTAGTGGCGAATGAACTGCTTGAACTCTTGTTATTAAGTAAGCTAATTTTTTTAGCCTGGTATTTATACCTGTAATTAAAGAAGCTATAATATTCATCAGTTCAATCTGAATATCTAGCTTATCTTATTGCATTAAAAGTGCCTCAGTTGAAGATTGTAGCGTGTGAAGTACTGTTTTGAAGATGTCAGTCTGACTATTCTGTTCACTATGCTGCAGCTAGTGTATATTTTTAGATCCAATAGAGGAAGCTCCTTTATAATTCAGGATTACTGTATTGTCCGATTACTCGAGAGGAGTAATATCAAGAAAATTTTGGGATAACATGCTGTTTTTCTTTCCTACATGATCCTCATCAGAGGGCCCATGACCTTCTCAGCCAATATTTCAAGATCTTCTTTTCTACTTTTTTCTTTCTTACTTTCCAACTGAAAGGACATATTGGTTGTTGCTCTTAAATGGTCCTCATTTGGCAGCCGATAGGTGACCTCACCCATATATTTTCAAAGTTGCCCTGCCGATGGACCTCCAGGCCCCCTAGATGATTCCAACTTTAAAATAGATCTCGTGGTGGAATGGGGTAGGATTAACTCTTCCACTGTATTTAAAATCTAGTCTGCGGTTTTTGTATTTTCATTTGTGTTCTCCTTATCCTAGTAAAACATTTGATCTTCCGAGGAGGGTCTACCGATTGGCTCTACTGTAAACTGACTTGTACTAATGCTAGAACTAAGATTTGAAGGTATCATCAACCTATTTAGGTTTTCTGTATGTATCTGAGCTTCTATAATCGTTGTTTTTAATGTTTTTTCTCTGGTACTTGCTAATATTATTTCAGCTATTTTTTTTATATTGGATGGGGTATTATGTACTTCCTCGCATGCCTGGTTATTTTGTTTTTTTTATTCCGCTCATCTTATTGTTGGGAATGTGATATTCTCTGAGGAGCTAATGGGGTTAGTAGTCCAGCTACATCGTCTGACATTGAGTATATTGCAGCTCCTGGATCTTTAAGAAACTGGAATTTGATGCTCTTATTCCCTTGCATTTTTGAATCTGCCTTGTCAAATATGGGAAATAGCGGTAAAATTAGAGGCTCTCCCTTTGGGTCTTGTACTTCCGCTGATTTTGCTGACTTGACAGATTTATTTAGAGGGGATTTTTTTGTTCCACGCCTTTGGCCAGGGCCCTTCTGCCCTGGAGGTTGTCTTATTTTTCCTGATTGCATTTCCTCCGTTTTGGTCCTGCTTTAATGATGATATTTGTTATTGACTAGGTCAGCGTTATATTTCCACAGAATGGCCAGATGTCAGCTTGCCAAATCCCCATGCTTGCCACTATGTGCTGGGGGACTCTTTGTTCCAAATTGTCACTTTCTCCTAAAGACTATAGAGATATTCCCTGTTCCTATCTGCTTTCCTTTGTTTTCCCTCTTGACCTTGGAGTAAGTGATGGGCCACACAACAAGAACAGGAACCGAGTAGGAGCACACCGTGCAGCCGCAAGCTGCACTCAGATCTATTTGGGCCGCTTCCGCAGGCCCGGGCTCACACTCTGCAGGTGGGTGCTTCACCCCCTGCACTCAGTACTCGGTGGCTCCCTTGTCCTGTTTCACCGTTGCTCAGTTGCTCCGTTGACTCAGGGTGATGTGATAAACCTCGAAGATATCCCCCAGCAGTTCCAAGCTTTTGTTTTTGTTTGAAGGTTCAGCCCGGGGTTCAGGTTCGCTCCCCCACAGCCTCACCGCTGCCACACGGACCAGGGACCACAGGCAGGTCGGGCAATCAGCCTCATAGCCTAACTGGTCAACAGTTTTTGCCTAGCACTGTTATGCTTCACTCTGATTTTACACTGCTTAATGCTGCTTGCACCGGACATAGCCAGCAGCTTAGTCACTTTGTCACTTAGTCACTTTAGTATGCAGAGAACACAGATTATAAGTTGTTTGTTGAATCAGCTACGTGTTAACAAATGCTGACAATTGTTATACTTTAACAGTATGTGGGGGTATAAATATAAACATATATTTTTCCTTCTTTTTTTCCATTTATCCCCAGGAAGCGAGGGGGTATATGGCACAGGGGGTGGTTATGTTTCTGTCAGTAGGGAGCAATAAGGAGCAAAGCAGGAGCGGTCCTCCCCGATGCGCAAGCCGCACAGGCCTAATGCCAGCTGCTAGCCTCAACCCGCCCGCCCGACAGATTCACGCTTGCCTCACTGAGGGAGGTCTCAGAATAAGGTGCAGAGCTCTCATTCTCAGCCAGTGCTCAGCCGGTGCCTTCTCGGTTTCGGCTTCAGGACCCGCAGGCTTCACGCGGCACCAATGTGGCCACTCTCTACAAAGTGTTCTCTGCTTTGCCACGCCCCTTCCGGAACAGAAATCACCACACAACACTCAACCAGCAGTTGTATGGGTGAATAAGTGGGTGTGTGAGTAGCTGTATTGGTGAGTGAGTGTCTGTATAGGTGAGTGAGTGGCTGTGTAAGTGGCTGTATGGGTGAGTGACTGGGTGTGTAAGTGGCTGTATGGGTGAGTGAGCAGCTGTTTGAGTGGGTGTGGGAGTGGCTGTATTGGAGAGTGAATGTATGAGTGGCTGTATGGGTGAGTGAGTAGGTGTGTGAGTGCTTGTATGGATGTGTGAATGGGTATATATGTGGTTGTGTGGGTGTGTAAGTGGCTCTGTTGAGAGGCTGTATGGGTGAGTGACTGGGTGTGTGAGTGGCTGCATGGGTGAGTAAGTGGGAGTAGCTACATGGGTGAGTGAGTGGCTGCATGAGTGAGTGTATGGGTGAGTGGGTGGCTGTGTGAATAGGTGAACGGGCAAGTGAGTGACTGTGTCATTGGCAGTGTGTGTGAGTAAGTGGGTGTGTGAGCGGCTCTGTGGATGAATAAGTAGATGTGTGAGTGGTTGTATCAATGGCTCTATGGGAGGTTGAGTGGGTGTATGAGTGGTTTTATGGATGTCATCAGTGATATCATTTGAGATGTCAACTGTGATGTCATCAGTGATGCTGGTGTGTAGTTCCTACAAATCTATATAGGAACTGTGCATTTTAGACAACATAAACTAAGGGATTGGTGTTCAGACTGATTCCAGACGCCCCCAGAGGATATGTTAGTCTGTAGACCAGCTAGCTCACAGTGCCACTTAAGCCCCTCTTACCAAGGAGCGAATAGTTTCTGGCAACTATCAAACATGACAACCCTGACCCCTCAGGGATCATGGAAACAGTACAGTACATTTTGCTCAGTCACTCGTGCTCACTTTGTCTCAGAGATATACATAGAATAAATGGTGGGGACATTTTCAATAAGTATTTATTGAATCAGTGTCATTCGAGTTAAAATATGTTTACTGCAAAAACCATTAGACAAAAACAAATACATACGGTTATAAGCACCAGCAGAGTAAAGAAAAGGTAGAATTCTACTATAGTGCTAAAACAATTAATATATGCAGGCATATAGATACATGACAGTAATAATGCATACTCCTACGATGCAAACCCTAAATAGATGTACCTAAGTGTACCTAGCATGTATATATGTGAATTGCAAAGAATCCCCTTAGGATGGAGCCAACCCCATTATCTGATGTAGGAGAGCGAAGGACCCCATCTTTGTCTCGAGATGGACACCCCACGAGGGACGTCAGACCACTGAGTGCTGGAGTGTCTGCGTGCAGGAACCTCAGTGTCTTACGCCAGCGTGTCAGCATGGAAGTCTTTCTCCTCTGGTTTGCCCAGCGAAGATGTAGTGCTTATATACCTGAAAGGTACCCTCAGGGGTTCTACCTAGATGTGTACTATGGGCATGTCGGCCAAGGATGACGATAGTGGTGACCCTTATACAGAGTTATTATGCAGAAGATGGTAATCCTGCTGTGATACTGAGAATCCTCATGCATAAAAAATTAGGCTAGTTTTGGGAGAAAACCACACAACATTTATGCAGCTCCGAACTAGGTAAAAGGTCAGCACGAGACCCATTATGTAGAACAATGGTAGGACAAATGTAGGTAAAGGGCCGTGCAACTACCTAGGCCTATATTGGGGTACATTGGGGTTCATAACAATGCCACTGACCATGTCATGAGTGATGTAATATATGAGGTCACAAGCAGTGCATTGCGGGGGTGTAAGTTATAGTTAGCTCAGGTAACTATAACTGCTGAATTTCTATGGTTTGTGTGTGTAAAATCTGAGTTTAACTATAACATCCCAGTAACCTTTGTTTTTTTCAGTGAATTTCTATGCAAAATTTTTATTGTATTTCCTAACTTTAACGTCCCTGTAACCTTTGTTTTTTAAATGAATTTCTTAAAAATACAAATTGCAGTACGATTTGACCCATACGTTTAATTCAGTAATATACATGTTTATAAGTTTATAAATACATTTTATTAACACATTATATAATTTAAAACAAACAATTAACAACTAAATAACATAAATTATTTAACTTTTAACAAATACAAATACTGTTTGCAATTTGTTTTAGGGATCCGCAGATCCACTGAAATGCCACCACAGATCTGGCCATACATCCACATCGAAAACCATACATTAAATCATTTATTTCAGTTTCGCATCCCTATGGAGAGAGTCTCTGTACACAGCTCCATTGTATAATTCACTTTCCCTCAAAACAAGAGAGTATTAAATATAAAATCTCTTCTGCTGAAGATAGAAAACTATGTAAAGAGCAGCACAATCAAGAAGAACACTTACCATTTCCCAAAAAGTTTCCAAATCAATATATGCAACAATAAACTGTCAAGAGATACTTTGAAGAAGTGTTCACATGGCACATTGTTTGTTTTTAAACACCTGAAAACAATACCTACATCCACGTATCACAGAACTGTTTAAAACCTAATAAACAAACACAACATTCAGCACAGTTGAGCATAGGAAAGTGTACATTGTACAAAGTTAAAATGGTTTAGAGTTGAGTGTCAGGCAGGTGCAAAAAAATACATCTATAGGCATCTTTACTTCCAAATCTTACATCCTGAGAAACAACTTGTAGCTGAATCCCCATGTAATCCATTGGAAACCCACCTAACAAAGGGGGTCATTATGATGGCGGAAGGACCGCCACCGCCGGGGTGGTGGTCCTTCCGCCATCACATGGCGATTTACCCACCGCCAAATTAGGATGGCGGTGGGTACCGCGGCGGAGCAGGGCCACTAATATGGCGGCGGTGCCTAGCAGGCACCGTCCACCACATTAGGATGTGTGTCCATAAAGGCCTTTCCATGGTGGCGATGCCGCCATGGAAAGGATGGTGGGGATTGGGTTTGGGGGCCCGTTGCGGGCCCTCCTTGTGGGGGGGGTGTCACTGCACTGGGGGGTACCCATGGTACCCCCCCTCATTTCCATGCACCAAGTGGCAGGCACCGAGTGGTGCCTGCCACGTAGTGCAGGGAAATGCTGTGCACACACTTTTGACATTGCGTGCGGTGCTGCAGCCAGCAGCACCGCCCGCAATGTCAAAATCCCAGGATGCGCCCGCCAGTATGGCGGGCGCATCCTAATATGTGTGGTGAGACCGCCGCACGTCTGGCGGGTGGTCCCAGCACCGCTACGATGGGGGGCTGACTGATGTCCACCCGCCATCGTAATGAGCCCCACAGAGTGCAAAAAAATGGGCTGGTGATAGAGCTACTGTGGTGGTGAGATGTGGATTTACAAAGTGAAGTAAATAGTTATTTTGCACCTTATCCTAGTATCATGAGTAATAGGTACAACTACTACATTTGTACAAATAGAAACAAGGATTTAAGTGAGAGAAATGTATGTGGAATAGTCCATTACTAACACATGAAAACATGCAAACTTCAAGTCTAAAATTAGTCCCGAAAACTATTGAAAATAATTTAATGTTTAGACAATTGTACAGCTTTAAATTCTTGTGGTTTGTGTGATGATTGCAGTAAGTGATAGAAGAGAATCCAGACTGAAAATGAAGTAGAAGTTGATTGCCCTGCTTCCAAACATAGGTGTCTGAAACCTTAATCAAACAGAGCAATTCAGCACAGGGTTGAAGGTGGGAGAGGGTGTGCTGTACAAAGTAAGAATGGCAGTTGGGTGTTAGGCAGGTACAAAATATTACATCTAAGACTTCCTTACTTTCATCCCTTTCATCTAGAGAAAAGGTTTGGAGCTAACTCCATTTGAAGGTCTTTGGAAACATCCTTCAGTACAGAACAAAAAGTGGCTGCTATTAGAGCTGCTGAAGTAGTGGGAGTGGGGTTTACAAAGTGGAGTGAATAGTAAATGTATACTTTACTGGACCACTCAACATAAGTAGGAATTGCAACTACTGCAGCTGAAGAAGTAGAAACAGTGGTTTAAACCTGAGAAAAGCATATGGAATAGTGCTTTACTAAGCTGTGAAATCAAGTGAACTGAACTTTGAAAACAGGCTGGAAAACTATTAAAAATGGTTTACTGGCTAGTAAATCATAGAGCTTTGAGTTCTTGTGGTTTACGTAATGACTGCAGTACATACACAAAGAATGACTCTCAAGTCGCTCACCCCTGATTGCAAGCATATGTGTCTGAAGCCTCATAATCAAACACTCATCCACTCAGCATGAGTAAGGTGTACAGCTACTACATCTGAACAAGTAGAAACAGTGGTTTAACCCCTTCGATGCTTATGACGAGCTGGACTCGTCATGGCACACAGTGGTCGTGTGCTCATGACGAGTCCAGCTCGTCATAAGACCACCCACGGGGGAAGCGCTGGCGCTCCCCCCGTGGGAATCCGATCGTTGGTTTTTTTTGGGGGAAGGCAGGGGAAGGGCTTCCCCTGCCTCCCCCCCCCCCCCCCTCAATGACGTCAGCGCGCGAGGCGCGCTGACGTCATTGGGGATTTCCTTTATTCCCCGACGCGCTGGAAGCCATTTGCTTCCAGCGCGTTGGGGAATAAGGCTGAGTTTTGGCTCCGGGGAGGGGGATTTCAAACAGAAGAGGCATCGAGGGAAAGGAAAACCCTTTCCTTTCCCTCGATGCCTCTTTGTGCATTCCTGCTGCACGATCATGCGATCGTGCAGCAGGAATGCCCACTAGACGCCAGGGAATTTAAAAAAAAGAGGAAAATACTGTTTTGGGGAGCGGCCCCTTGGGCAAGGGTCGCTCCCCTTTGGGAGCCTTATGTTTTTGGTGCTCTGCCCCCTGGGGGGGCAGTTTTTATATAGCGCGGGGCTTTACCCGAAGGTGTCAGAGCGCTTCACAATAGGAACAGTAACATTACATGAGGAGAAGGTTACAAGTGAGCATAATACAAAAGCAAGCGTTACATTACATGAGGAAAAAGTGACAATTGTGCATGATACATGATACAAAATACAAATTGAGGTATAATACTGCAATAAGTGGCAGTCACTCAGAACACACTGGGAAGGCACTTCTATAGGCATGGAGTACAGAATTTCCTATAGTGTAAGAACTTCCTTGAGGGAGTAGAGAGGGCGTGAATTAAATGAAGGGTACACAAATCCAGCACAGCACGCAAGGGTGAGGAATGTACAGGAAAAAGTACAAATTTACAATGAAGAGCGAACTTCCTAGAGGGGGCTGAGAGTGAAAGTATTAGTTCTGAAAGTGTCTTTGGAAGAGAAGAGATTTGAGGTCAGCTTTGAAGATCCGGGTAGAGGAGGTGGCACGGAGCAATGGGGAAGCGAGTTCCAGATTCTCAACGCATTGCCTGAGAAGGATTGCGCCATCGATCTTTCCCTTTTGAAGACGGGGGGGCTCAAGCAGAAGCTTTTCCGCATTGCGAGAAGGGCGAGAGCCACCGGACAATTTCAATTTATTCACCAGGTAACGAGGGGAGGACGTGTGTAAGGCTTTGTGTGTGATGCAGGCAGTTTTGTAAATAGATCTTGCCTCGATCGGAAGCCATCGAAGAGAGGACAGGATAGGAGTGACGTGGTGGCTTCGTTTAGACCCTGAAATGAAGCGAGCTGCTGAATGGAGGATGGATTTGAGAGGGGAGAGGTGGGATTTGGGTAGGCCCGTCAGAAGAGAATTGCAATAATCCAGTCTTGAGAGAACCAGAGATTGTACCAAGGTTTTTAAGTCTTTCTCCGGGAAGAACCGACGGATCCCCCATAGAAGGCGCAACTGGTAACGTGCGTTCTTAGCAATAGAGTTGATGTGAGAGATTAGGTTGAGTCTTTTTTCAAGAATGACACCTAGGGATTTAGCGCTGTCGACAATGATGGGTTTGTTGTTGAGTAGGTTCAGCTGATCCATCCAAGATTGAACAGGAGGAGGTGAGAGAGAGGTAGAGAGGAGGAGGAATTCAGTTTTGGCGGGATTCAGAATGAGTTGGTGAGCTAACATCCAGTTGTGAATAGAGTTGAGAGTAGAGTTGAGTAGTGAGAGATCGTGTGCGGAAGATAAAGGTATCTTCCCACTAGTCCACCAGGCATTTATTTGTGGAGAGTGACCCCTTGGGTGGCAGAATAGCAGTATGTTTTTAGGCCCATCTGCCCCCAAGGAGGGCAGAAGCCACTAGACACCAGGGTTTTTTTAATTTTTGTGTTGGGGAGTGGCCAAAAGGGCAAGGGTTGCTCCCCTTTTACGGGGGTGAATATTTTATTTATACTCTTTGGCCCACCTACCCCTTAGCTTGGCTGGTGGATTGTGTGTGGACTGGTGCATTATTTGCATATGTGATTGTAATGTTTTTTTTCTCCTTTTTATTCTAGTGTAAAGCTTTTTGATTCCTGTTTGCGGTTTCGGCAGTGGTTGTTCTGCAGTTTTGCGTAATTGCATTTATTTGGTAAGAAAAATATTTTTGTTGTGTGTACTCCAAATGAGTATTATTGTCATGCATGAATGAATTTTTTGTAAGTGGTGTCATAATGGCAGCATATTTGTTAGTGTTCAGAGCATGAAATTCTTTGCGATGTTTTGCATTGTCTTATGTGTAATTTTTTTTTCTTCTTTTTTAGTGGGATATTGTTGATCCTTACTGTGTCTGTGCAGAGTAGGTGGTGGTGAGTCTAGCTGCTTCTGTCACGTGAGTGGTATAGTGTTGGAGTATATAGGTCTTTGTGATAAAGCTACATTTTGTTTATTTCTTTTTTTTACAAAGGGTTTGTTGTTGTTGACTTGTTTGACAAGTAACCTTTATTAGTAAGCATTATGGCTAGCCGTAGAATGACTGCTCAGCAGGTGGTTGGTTTGCTTCTTGAATCTTCCTCTGAGCAGGATTATGAGACTGACAGTGCGTCTGAGGGAGAGGAGGGAGGGGAAGATTCAGGCAGTGAGTTTTCTCTCCACATGGAATCATCGGATGATGAAGGTTCTCAGTGCAGATGAAGTGCCTGTTTTAGAGGAGGATACTACTGTGCCAATGGTGCAAGAGGCATCTGGATTGCAGCCTGGGGCTGCTAGGCTTCCTACTGGAAGTGCTGGACTCTGGGTTGATCCAAACATGGTGCAGCCGGTGTTGCCTGCCTTTAGTGGTTATGCAGGGTGTAGAGTGGATTGTGAACATTATTTGCCTATACAGTATTTTCAGTTGTTTATGGATGATGTATTTTTGGGTGAGATTGTTGAGCAGACTAATTTGTATGCTGAACAGTTTTTGAGGGACAACAGTGCCAGACTTAGGCCCCATTCTAGAGCTACCCGGTGGAGTCCCACAAATCTGGAAGAGATGAAGAAGTTTTTGGGTTTGACATTTTTGATGGGTTTGATAAGGAAGCCGTCCATGGGTTCATATTGGTCTACCAGTCCCTTGATGGCAACGGCCATATTTCCTGCAGTTATGACTCGTGATCAGTATTTACTTTTGATTCGGATGCTGCATTTTGTTGATAATGGTTTGGCGTTGCCACGAGATCACCCTGAATGTGACCGTCTTTTTAAGATTTGGCCTGTTCTTGATCACTTTGTAGATCGATTTTCAGAGATCTATACTCCAGGGAAAGAAATATCCATTGATGAGTCTTTGGTCCTGATCAAGGGCCGTTTGGTTTTTAGGCAGTACATTCCTAGCAAGAGGGCACGCTATGGAATTAATCTGTATATGTTGTCTGAGAGTAGGACAGGATATGTTTTTAATTTGCGTGTGTACACTGGTAGGGATTCCACTATTGACCCCCCTGGTTGTCCGTCCACTTTTGGAGTTTCAGAGAAAATTGTGTGGGATCTTGCTAGAGGACTGTTTAACAGAGGCCACCATTTGTACCTTGATAACTTCTACACTGCTGTGCAATTGTTTAAGGAATTGTTCAAAGTGGACACTTTTGCTTGTGGCACAATCCGCTCTAACCGTAAAGGTTATCCAAAAGAGCTTGTTTTCAGAAAACTTCAGAGGGGACATTGCAGTGCCTTGCGTAGTGAGGAACTGCTAGCTGTGAAATTTGTGGGCAGGAGGGATGTGTACATGCTGACTACCATCCATGATGAGAGTACTTCACCTGTGGCTGTTTGGGGTCAGATTGTTGAAGTGCGCAAACCTGTGTGCATTTTAGACTACAATAAGCACATGGGTGGTGTTGATAGAGTAGATCAGAGGTTGGAACCTTACACTGCTATTCGTAAGGCTTACATTTGGTATAAGAAGTTGGCCATCCATCTCTTCAATTTAGCAACTTTCAATGCTTCTGTTGTGTTCAAGGAGTGTTCTCCTGCGTCAAAGTTGACTTTTGTTCAGTTTTAGCAGTCTGTCATAGGCAGCCTTGTTGTTGTGGAACAGGCAAGTGTTCCTAGAGTTGGAGTGGTGGAGGATGTGGCTCGATTGAAAGATCGACACTTTCCTGATCACATTCCTCCTACACCCTCAAAAGACTTTCCCACTAGGAGATGTAGAGTCTGTTGGCGAAGAGGTACGCGGAAGGAGACTCGTATGTACTGCCTTGAGTGTCCTTCTAACCCTGGGCTGTGTGTGCCTGCTTGTTATAGAGCGTACCACAAGCAAAAGAATTATTGGGAGCAACCATGAGTGGTAAAGTGAACTGCCTGGTCTGTAATGTTTAAGAATTGTTGTTCTGTTTCAAGGTTGGCATTAGTGCAATGTATTTAGTTTTTGATTTTGTGTTAGTAGATTTGTATCTATTTGCAATTTGTTTGTGTTTTCTTTTTTGTATAAAAAATCCTAAATGTGATGGTGGTGTGTGTAGGCTGGTGCTTGGCTGGCGGTGTGCGTGGAGTGGCGCTTGGCTGGCGGTGTGCATGGAGTGGCGCTTGGCTGGCGGTGTGCGTGGAGTGGCTCTTGGCTGGCGGTGTGCGTGGAGTGGCGCTTGGCTGGCGGTGTGCGTGGAGTGGCGCTTGGCTGGCGGTGTGCGTGGAGTGGCGCTTGGCTGGCGGTGTGCGTGGAGTGGTGCTTGGCTGGCGGTGTGCGTGGAGTGGCGCTTGGCTGGCGGTGTGCGTGGAGTGGCGCTTGGCTGGCGGTGTGCGTGGAGTGGCGCTAGGCTGGCAGTGTGCGTGGAGTGGCGCTTGGCTGGCGGTGTGCGTGGAGTGGCGCTTGGCTGGCGGTGTGCGTGGAGTGGCGCTTGGCTGGCGATGTGCGTGGAGTGGCGCTTGGCTGGCGGTGTGCGTGGACTGGCGCTCGGCTGGCAGTGTGTGAGTAGTGACTTGCTGCTGGTCACTACACACACTGCTAGCCGAGCGACACTCCACGCAATCCATCAGCTTGTGTGGTTGCTGTGTTAGGAATGTGGGCGTGTGAAAGTGATGGGCCCTTGAATGGCGCTGTCTGCTGGTGTGAGTGTTGTAATGTGATGGGGCCGCGGCTGGTGGTGTGAATGGTTTTGTATTTGTCACACGTATGAAAGGTGTATGAATGGCCTGTAAAGAGGTTGGTGCCTTGTCGTGGCTTTACAGCTCACGAGCTGTGAGTCAATGGTTCAGTTTCTCGTCCTTTCAATTATTAACAGTGCATTTCATTTTTGTGAAATCACTTGTTAATACAATTGTATATACTGAACCATCACTCACCCTCGTGCCAAATCCAACCAGTATGTGTGTGTGCTTGAGGATTAGATGGCTGTGCAGTAATATATTTTTTTTGTCTTTCTCAAGCAGGGTGTACCTTGTCCCTTTTTGTGAATGTTGTAATGTGTTTGTTTCGTGCCTGGTGGTGTGAATGGTCTTGTGTGTATCACGTATGAAAGGTGTGTGAATGGCCTGTAAAGCGGTTGGGGCCTTGACGTGGCTTTACAGCTCACGAGCTGCGAGTCACTGGTTCAGTTTTTTGTCCTTTCAATTATTGACAGTGCATTTCATTTTTGTGAAATCTCTTGTTAATAAAATTGTATACACTGAACCATCACTTGCCCTCGTGCCAAATCCAACCAGTATGTGTGTGTGCTTGAGGAATAGATGGCTGTGCAGTAATCTTTGTCTTTTTAGTCTGTCTGCCAAGGTGTACATTCCGTCTAAGAATAACCTACCAACTGTAGATATTGTCGTAAACGAAACACCCAATGGGAGTACATGGTGATATCTCTCTTGTGGATCCCAACAAGTTATGGTACCCACAATGTCCTGCAAACCTCAAAATGTCTGTCAAATTTTCCTTGCAATATTGTGCCAAAATTTTCACGCTGCAGAAATAAACAACACATTATCTCAAAATGACCTGGTTTTGCAAGGGGGGTCCCATGACGTTTTGGCCCGGGGCTCGGCGGCCACGTAGGGAAACCTACCAAACCCACACATTTCTGAAAAGTAGACACCCGGGGGATTCCAGGGAGGTATGGCTTGCGTGGATCCCCCAACGTTTTCTTACCCAGAATCCCCTGCAAACCTGACATTTTGCTGAAAAAATCCCTTTTTTCACACATTTTTGTGTGGTAAAGTTGTGGCATCACCGGGCTGACACAAATTCCTACCACCCAGCGTCCCCCCAGGTCTCCCGATAAAAATGGTGCCTCACTCGGTGGGAGGCCCAAGTACCCGCGACAGGCAAGGGCCCACAACGTATTAAGGCGACCTCAAAATGGCCTATCACAAAACGCACCTGGTTTTGCAAGGGGGTCCCATGACGTTTTGGCCCGGTGCTCGGCGGCCACCTAGGGAAACCTACCAAACCCACACATTTCTGAAAAGTAGACACCCGGGGATTCCAGGGAGGTATGGCTTGCGTGGATCCCCCAACGTTTTCTTACCCAGAATCCCCTGCAAACCTGACATTTTGCTGAAAAAATCCCTTTTTCACACATTTTTGTGTGGTAAAGTTGTGGCATCACCGGGCTGACACAAATTTCCTACCACCCAGCGTTCCCCAGGTCTCCCAATAAAAATGGTGCCTCACTCGGGTGGGAGGCCCAAGTACCCGCGACAGGCAAGGGCCCACAACGTATTGAGGCGACCTCAAATGGCCTATCACAAAACGCACCTGGTTTTGCAAGGGGGTCCCATGACGTTTTGGCCCGGGGCTCGGCGACCACCTAGGGAAACCTACCAAACCCACACATTTCTGAAAAGTAGACACCCGAGGGCTTCCAGGGAGGTATGGCTTGCGTGGATCCCCCAACGTTTCCTTACCCAGAATCCCCTGCAAACCTCAATTGTAGCTGAAGAAATCACTTTTTTCAGACATTTTGGTGTGGGAAAGTGTGGCATCACCGGGCTCACACAAATTTCCTACCACCCAGTGTTCCCCCAGGTCTCCCGATAAAAATGGTGCCTAACTTGTGTGGGAGGCCCAGTACCCATGACAGGCAAGGGCCCAAAACGTAGTGAGGCGACATCAAAATTGCCTATCTCAAAACCACCTGGTTTTGCAAGGGAGTCACCTGGGTTTTGGCCCCGTGCTCGGCGGCCATCTAGGGAAACCTACCAAACCCACACATTTCTGAAAAGTAGACACCTGGGGGCTTCCAGGGAGGTATGGCTTGCATGGATCCCCCAACGTTTTCTATCCAGAATCCCTGCAAACCTCAATTTTAGCTGAAAAATCACTTTTTTCAGAAATTTTGTGTGGGAAAGTGTGGCGTCACTGGGCTCACACAAATTTCATACCACCCAGCGATCCCCCGGGTCTCCTGATAAAAATGATGCCTCACTCGTGTGGGAGGCCCAAGTAACCGCAACAGGCAAGGGCCCAAAACATTTTTTGATAGGCAATGTTGATGTTGCCTCAAAAAGTTTTGTGTCCTTGCATGTCGCGGGTACTTGGGCCTCACACACAAGTGAGGCACCATTTTTATCGAGAGACCTGGGGGAACGCTGGGTGGTAGGAAATTTGTGTGAGGCCAGTGATGCCACACTTTCCCACACAAAAATGTGTGAAAAAAGTGATTTTTTTCAGCTAAAATTGAGGTTTGCAGGGGATTCTGGGTAAGGAAACGTTGGGGGATCCACGCAAGCCATACCTCCCTGGAAGCCCCCGGGTGTCTACTTTTCAGAAATGTGTGGGTTTGGTAGGTTTCCCTAGATGGCCGCCGAGCACGGGGCCAAAAACCCAGGTGACCCCTTGCAAAACCAGGTGGTTTTGAGATAGGCAATTTTGATGTCGCCTCACTACGTTTTGGGCCCTTGCCTGTCGCGGGTACTTGGGCCTCCCACACAAGTGAGGCACCATTTTTATCGGGAGACCTGGGGGAACGCTGGGTGGTGGGAAATTTGTGTGAGGCCAGTGATGCCACACTTTCCCACACAAAAATGTGTGAAAAAAGTGATTTTTTCAGCTAAAATTGAGGTTTGCAGGGGATTCTGGGTAAGGAAACGTTGGGGGATCCACGCAAGCCATACCTCCCTGGAAGTCCCCGGGTGTTTAGTTTTTAGAAATGTGTGGGTTTGGTACGTTTCCCTAGATGACCGCCGAGCACAGGGCCAAAAACCCAGGTGACCCCCCTTGCAAAACCAGGTGGTTTTGAGATAGGCAATTTTGATGTCGCCTCACTACGTTTTGGGCCCTTGCCTGTCGCAGGTACTTGGGCCTCCCACACAAGTGAGGCACCATTTTTATCGGGAGACCTGGGGGAACACTGGGTGGTAGGAAATTTGTGTGAGGCCAGTGATGCCACACTTTCCCACACAAAAATGTGTGAAAAAAGTGATTTTTTCAGCTAAAATTGAGGTTTGCAGGGGATTCTGGGTAAAGAAACGTTGGGGGATCCACGCAAGCCATACCTTCCTGGAAGCCACCGGGTGTATACTTTTCAAAAATGTGTGGGTTTGGTAGGTTTCCCTAGATGGCCGCCAAGCACGGGCCAAAAACCCAGGTGACTCCCCTTGCAAAACCAGGTGGTTTTGAGATAGGCAATTTTGATGTCGCCTCACTACGTTTTGGGCCCTTGCCTGTCGCGGGTACTTGGGCCTCCCACACAAGTGAGGCACCATTTTTATCGGGAGACCTTGGGGAACGCTGGGTGGTGGGAAATTTGTGTGAGGCCAGTGATGCCACACTTTCCCACACAAAAATGTGTGAAAAAAGTGATTTCTTCAGCTAAAATTGAGGTTTGCAGGGGATTCTGGGTAAGGAAACGTTGGGGGATCCATGCAAGCCATACCTCCCTGAAAGCCCCCGGGTGTCTACTTTTCAGACATGTGTGGGTTTGGTAGGTTTCCCTAGATGGCCGCCGAGCACGGGGCCAAAAACCCAGGTGACCCCCCTTGCAAAACCAGGTGGTTTTGAGATAGGCAATTTTGATGTCGCCTCACTACGTTTTGGGCCCTTGCCTGTCGCGGGTACTTGGGCCTCCCACACAAGTGAGGCACCATTTTTATCGGGAGACCTGGGGAAACGCTGGGTGGTAGGAAATTTGTGTGAGGCCAGTGATGCCACACTTTCCACACACAAAAATGTGTGAAAAAAGTGATTTTTTCAGCTAAAATTGAGGTTTGCAGGGGATTCTGGGTAAGGAAACGTTGGGGGATCCATGCAAGCCATACCTCCCTGGAAGCCCCCGGGTGTCTACTTTTCAGAAATGTGTGGGTTTGGTAGGTTTCCCTAGATGGCCGCCGAGCACGGGGCCAAAACCCGGGTGACCCCCTTGCAAAACCAGGTGGTTTTGAGATAGGCAATTTTGATGTCGCCTCACTACGTTTTGGGCCCTTGCCTGTCGCGGGTACTTGGGCCTCCCACACAAGTGAGGCACCATTTTTATCGGGAGACCTGGGGGAACGCTGGGTGGTAGGAAATTTGTGTGAGGCCAGTGATGCCACACTTTCCCACACAAAAATGTGTGAAAAAGTGATTTTTTCAGCTAAAATTGAGGTTTGCAGGGGATTCTGGGTAAGGAAACGTTGGGGGATCCATGCAAGCCATACCTCCCTGGAAGCCCCCAGGTGTCTACTTTTCAGAAATGTGTGGGTTTGGTAGGTTTCCCTAGATGGCCGCCGAGCACGGGGCCAAAAACCCGGGTGACCCCCCTTGCAAAACCAGGTGGTTTTGAGATAGGCAATTTTGATGTCGCCTCACTACGTTTTGGGCCCTTGCCTGTCGCGGGTACTTGGGCCTCCCACACAAGTGAGGTACCATTTTTCTCGTAAGACTTTGGGGAACGCGGGGTGGGCGGAAATTTGTGGATCCACGCAGATTCCAGAACTTTCCACCACAGAAATGTGGGGAAAATGTGTTTTTTTGGACAATTTTTTAGGTTTGCAAGGGATTCTGGGTAACAGAACCTGGTGGGAGGCAGTCAAGTCACCCCATCCTGGATTCCCCTGGGTGTCTAGTTTTCAAAAATGTATAGGTTTGCTAGGTTTCCCTAGGTGCCGGCAGAGGTAGGGTTCAAAAACTACAGCTAGGCACTTTGCTAAAAAAGGGTCATTTTTCACTGCGAAATTGAGGTGTGACCATGTTGCGTTTTGCACCGTTTCCTGTCGCAGGCACTAGGCCGACCCACACAAGTGAGGTACCATTTTTCTCGTAAGACTTTGGGGAACGCGGGGTGGGCGGAAATTTGTGGATCCACGCAGATTCCAGAACTTTCCACCACAGAAATGTGGGGAAAATGTGGTTTTTTTTACAATTATTTAGGTTTACAAGGGATTCTGGGTAACAGAACCTGGTGGGAGGCAGTCAAGTCACCCCATCCTGGATTCCCCTGGGTGTCTAGTTTTAAAAAATGTATAGGTTTGCTAGGTTTCCTTAGGTGCCGGCAGAGGTAGGGTTCAAAAACTACAGCTAGGCACTTTGCCAAAAAAGGGTCATTTTTCACTGCGAAATTGAGGTATGACCACGTTGCGTTTTGCGCCGTTTCCTGTCGCAGGCATTAGGCGACCCACACAAGTGAGGTACC
This sequence comes from Calotriton arnoldi, assembly GCA_963921515.1. Taxonomy (NCBI): domain Eukaryota; kingdom Metazoa; phylum Chordata; class Amphibia; order Caudata; family Salamandridae; genus Calotriton; species Calotriton arnoldi. Next base: position 1,076,157 of record CAWUFW010002154.1, on the reverse strand, counting down.
ATTTTTCTCGTAAGACTTTGGGGAACGCGGGGTGGGCAGAAATGTGTGGATCCACGCAGATTCCAGAACTTTCCACCACAGAAATATGGGGAAAATGTGTTTTTAATGACAATTATTTAGGTTTGCAAGGGATTCTGGGTAACAGAACCTAGTGGGAGGCAGTCAAGTCACCCCATCCTGGATTCCCCTGGGTGTCTAGTTTTCAAAAATGTATAGGTTTGCTAGGTTTCCCATGGTGCCGGCAGAGCTAGGGTTCAAAAACTACACCTAGGCACTTTGCCAAAAAAGGGTCATTTTTCACTGCGAAATTGAAGTGTGACCACGTTGCGTTTTGCGTCGTTTCCTGTCGCAGGCACTAGGCCGACCCACACAAGTGAGGTGCCATTTTTCTCATAAGACTTTGGGGAACACGGGGTGGGTGGAAATTTGTGGATCCACGCAGATTCCAGAACTTTCCACCACAGAAATGTGGGGAAAATGTGTTTTTGGGGACATTTTTTAGGTTTGCAAGGGATTTTGGGTAACAGAACCTGGTGGGAGGCAGTCAAGTCACCCCATCCTGGATTCCCCTGGGTGTCTAGTTTTCAAAAATGTATAGGTTTGCTAGGTTTCCCTAGGTGCCGGCAGAGGTAGGGTTCAAAAACTACAGCTAGGCACTTTGCCAAAAAAGGGTCATATTTCACTTCGAAATTGAGGTGTGACCATGTTGCGTTTTGTGCCGTTTCCTGTCGCAGGCACTAGGCCGACCCACACAAGTGAGGTACCATTTTTCTCGTAAGACTTTGGGGAACGCGGGGTGTGTGGAAATTTGTGGATCCACGCAGATTCCAGAACTTTCCACCACAGAAATGTGGGAAAATGTGGTTGTTTTGACAATTTTTTAGGTTTGCAAGGGATTCTGGGTAACAGAACCTGGTGGGAGGCAGTCAAGTCACCCCATCCTGGATTCCCTGGGTGTCTAGTTTTCAAAAATGTATAGGTTTGCTAGGTTTCCCCAGGTGCCGGCAGAGCTAGGGTTAAAAAACTACAGCTAGGCACTTTGCCAAAAAAGGGTCATTTTTCACTGCAAAATTGAGGTGTGACCACGTTGCGTTTTGCGCCGTTTCCTGTCGCAGGCACTAGGCCGACCCACACAAGTGAGGTATCATTTTTCTCGGAAGACTTTGGGGAACGCGGGGTGGGCGGAAATTTGTGGATCCACGCAGATTCCAGAACTTTCCACCACAGAAATGTGGGGAAAATGTGTTTTTTTTTACAATTATTTAGGTTTGCAAGGGATTCTGGGTAACAGAACCTGGTGGGAGGCAGTCAAGTCACCCCATCCTGGATTCCCCTGGGTGTCTAGTTTTCAAAAATGTATAGGTTTGCTAGGTTTCCCATGGTGCCGGCAGAGCTAGGGTTCAAAAACTACCTAGGCACTTTGCCAAAAAGGGTCATTTTTCACTGCGAAATTGAAGTGTGACCACGTTGCGTTTTGCGTCGTTTCCTGTCGCAGGCACTAGGCCGACCCACACAAGTGAGGTACCATTTTTCTCATAAGACTTTGGGGAACACGGGGTGGGTGGAAATTTGTGGATCCACGCAGATTCCAGAACTTTCCACCACAGAAATGTGGCGAAAATGTGTTGTTTTGGACATTTTTTAGGTTTGCAAGGGATTCTGGGTAACAGAACCTGGTGGGAGGCAGTCAAGTCACCCCATCCTGGATTCCCCTGGGTGTCTAGTTTTCAAAAATGTATAGGTTTGCTAGGTTTCCCTAGGTGCCGGCAGAGGTAGGGTTCAAAAACTACAGCTAGGCACTTTGCAAAAAAAGGGTAATTTTTCACTGCGAAATTGAGGTGTGACCATGTTGCGTTTTGCGCCGTTTCCTGTCGCGGGCACTAGGCCGACCCACACAAGTGAGGTACCATTTTTCTCGGAAGACTTTGGGGAACGCGGGGTGGGTGGAAATTTGTGGATCCACGCAGATTCCAGAACTTTCCACCACAGAAATGTGGGGAAAATGTGGTTTTTTTGACAATTTTTTAGGTTTGCAAGGGATTCTGGGTAACAGAACCTGGTGGGAGGCAGTCAAGTCACCCCATCCTGGATTCCTCTGGGTGTCTAGTTTTCAAAAATGTATAGGTTTGCTAGGTTTCCCTAGGTGCCGGCAGAGCTAGGGTTCAAAAACTACAGCTAGGCACTTTGCCAAAAAAGGGTCATATTTCACTTCGAAATTGAGGTGTGACCATGTTGCGTTTTGCGCCGTTTCCTGTCGCAGGCACTAGGCCGATGTGAGAAGTTGGCCTGGTATATGCTGTTCACTAATTAAAGTGGACACCTTGCACCAGTCCAAATCGACTCTTATGGTAGATAGGTTTAAGACAACCTTTATAGAAAGCTATCCTAGTGGTAGCTGTGGAGAGCAGCCTTCAGGCTAAGTCTTGAAGGAATGTAAAGCAGCTTGTTTTACCACACAATCTCTTGAATCACCAAATGAAAAGACACCACACAGGTATATATATCAAATATATATGTATTTATTAATAAACGCTCTCTACAATCTCTTTATGAGATTAGAAGCCAGGAACATATGTACAAGTCAAATGTTATCAAAATAAGTTAAGCACAATCGAATATCACAATCTTAGTTTACTAGACCTAGGTCTAGGGCATCTAGAATCGAGGGACCCCCAAGAACCACCCCAGGTAGTTGTAGGAGACCCACAGGGGACGGACGCGGTGACCTGGCACCGGTGCGAGTCCTGTACGAGTCTATGCACTCAGACGCGATTGAGATTTCAATGTTAAAGGTCCCTTGCGTGTTCGAGGCGAACACACCGATCGGACTCTGTACGAGTCGAAGGATACGGTTACAGATAGGATTGCAAGGGAGTTGGACGCGGTGTGTCTAACACAGACGCGAACCATGTACGAGTCAGCGCGATAGTCGCACTTGGAAAGTAAGAGTTTTAGGACACTTCTAAGGAAGCTACAAGCAAGTCACTTACAGGGTAAGTAGTTCTAGGGCCCACACCCACAGGAGCACCGTAGTGCTGAAGTTACCTCACCCAGGGGAGCCGGGTGCATAGGTGTCCTTTGGTGTCGGGTCGCGGCGTCGTTTTCAATGGCGAACAAAGAAGACTTGCTGCTTGCGGGAGCTGAAGAAGTGTTCGGTGGAATCCAAGCCTGGATTCGGAAAGAGGATGACCTGAAAGCAGAGGGGACAGTGTTCAAAGTCACTTGGCAGTGACTCGGGGCAAGGAAGATGGATGCCCACCGTCGTCGCAGGATTCAGGTCGATCACGGTTGCATTGACTCTTCAGCCACGAGGTCCAGGAGGTGTCGATGATGACCAGGAGCTGGATTCGGCGTGTCCCACGATGTCTGCAGCTTACTGTGGTGTCGGCAACTCGATTGGAGCCAACAAGCCTTGGTAACAGCAAGTCTCGGGGAAAAGAAGAAAAGTCAATGGCGCAGACCAGCAAGGTCTGGGGGACTCACCCAGCAAGGGTAAGTCAGGGCAGGCCTGGAGCAACCAGGGAAGCCCTTTAGTATCTTTAGAAAGTCTTCTGGGGACCCACAAGCCGGCTGGCAAGGGATCGCGAAGACGCCTTGGGAGGATTCACTCACAGGGGCCCACGGTCACTCGGGACGGTGTAGGCCTCTGATCTTCAGAGGGATTTCTGCTGGAGGCTGGGCCATACGTGGTCCAAAGCACAAGTTTGTGGAACGTTGTGAAGGGGTTGCACTCGACAATAGTGCACGGTACCCAGGGGTCGCGGTTCCTCGTTACTCTTGGGGTCCACTTGCCTCAGCTTCGCTGGGGACTCACCATGGCCTTGGAAAAGTCAGGAAATCGACTTCTTGGGCTGCAGGGACTTCGGACTCCGGCGGGAGCGGCGTAGTTTGCGACCGTCGTTTGTAGGTTTTGGTGCCTGCCAAGCAGGGGAGTCACTCCTTGACTCCAAGGGAGATTCTTCTGTCTTCCAAAGGTAGTGGAACGTCGAAGGGCCAGGATTCTTCTTTAGAGCGTCGTCCAGGGATATCTAAGGGTCAGGTTCAAGGGCTCCCTACCTTATACTAACAAGGAAGGGAGGGACTAGCTCTAAGACCCCACCTATGGGAGGGTCAGGGGAGTGGGTGGCTACACCCACTTCCCTTTGTCCAGTTTCACGCCAGAGCAGGGGCAGGTAGCCCCTGAGCCGGTTTGAACTGGCATATGCACAGAGGAGCCTTCTGCTCCCCCCCAGTGCAGGCCTTCAAAGCACTCTAAGAGTGCACCCACCCAGCCCCAATACACTAAACCCTGTCTGGAAGGTGGTCACACCTCCCTGTGACAGGATACCTTTTGTTGGGCTTCCTCCACTGCGAGTTTCGGTCATCAGCAGGAGGGCAGCCCCGTGTCTGCGGCTGGTGGCATCCATTTTGTGATGCCAGGGCTCTTTAGGATTCTACCGTGTTTCCACAGTGGGTACATGTCTATCCCTCTAGAAGGGTGGAATGCTACCCCCGCCGCCAGGACTGGTGGGGGGGTAGTATTCCAAGATGTTTGACACCAAACACGACATGTTTTGATGCAGCCATACCAAAGTTAGCATTTTACCGCGAGGATATAATGCACTTAAAAGTATATGGTTTAACCGCATCCACAAACAGCACCAGAGAATGGACTCTGAGAGCTGCAGAGGGGCCCTGCTCAGGCAGAGGCACCCCCTCACATAGAAGCCAAGCACCCTGCCCTCAGGATTGATAGGGCCTGCCTTAGGGGTGACTGATAGGGTTATATGTGTGTGTGTGAGAGATATAGGGAACCTATATCTCGGTAAGGAGGGCTAGCACCACCTCACCCAGGCTGCAGTAGCAGGCCTGTGGTGTCAGATTTAGTCTGCTTCCCAGGGGTGGCATAATACATGCTTCAGCCCCTGGTAGGCCTGTGAAGTACCTATGCCCTTGGCACCTAAGGTACCATATACTAGGGACTCATAAGGCACCACAGCATCCAATCACTAGTGCACCTAGAGTGCACTCCAAATCGTTTAGAGAGAACAGAGAGGCTGGGGCCCTGATTGGCAGGGACCCAGCCTGACTATAGCCAGAAACCAGTGTAACAGCAGAAAAAAAGTGGGGGCAACATAAGAGGCAGATCCTACTCTCCTACACAACCCCCCCAAACGCAGGGACACTAAACTAACCTTGACCAGTTGAGTCTTCGTGTTCAAAGTGGAAATACCTTGAGAGTCCATCTGCATTGGCATGTTGGGTCCCAGGCCTATGTTCCACTGTATAGTCCATCCCCTGTAGGGAAATGGACCACCTCAAAAGTTTTGGGTTTTCACCTTTCATCTGCTTAAGCCATAGGAGGGGCTTGTGGTCAGTCTGAACTATGAAGTGAGTACCAAACAAGTATGGCCTCAGCTTCTTCAGGGCCCACACCACAGCAAAGGCCTCCTCTCTATAGCTGACCAACGTTTCTCTCTAGGGGTCAGCCTTCTGCTAATGAAAGCTACTGGCTGGTCTTGACCTTCATCATTCAGTTGAGACAGTACAGCTCCCACACCCAGCTCAGAAGCATCTGTTTGGACAATGAACTTTTTGGTGTAGTCTGGACTCTGTAAGATGGGGGCAGTGCACATGGCCTGCTTTAGGTCTTCAAATGCCTTTTGACAGCTAGCTGTCCACTGAACCTTTTTTGGCATTTTCTTTGAGGTCAGATCATTCAAGGGGGTCACTATAGATCCATATCCCTTGACAAACCTCCTATAGTACCCAGTCAGGCCCAAGAAGGCTCTCACCTGTGTCTGGGTGGTTGGAGCAACCCATTCCATTATGGTCTGGATTTTGCTCTGTAGAGGTTGAACCTGGCCTCCACCCACAAGGTGGCCCAGGTACACAACCTGACTCTGCCCTATCTGGCACTTGGTGGCCTTGATAGTGAGGCCTGCTTTCTGCAGAGCCTCCAAAACATTCCTGAGGTGGACCAGGTGATCCTGCCAGGAGGAACTAAAGACAGCAATATCATCTAGATAAGCTGAGCAATAAGTTTCCATCCCTGCCAGAACTTTATTCACCAACCTCTGGAAAGTGGCAGGTGCATTCTTCAATCCAAAGGGCATCACCACAAAGTGGTAGTGCCCACCAGGGGTCAAAAATGCTGTTTTGGCTTTTGCATCATCAGCTAATCTGATCTGCCAGTAGCCGGCTGTCAGGTCAAATGTGCTTAGATACTTGGCTGAGGCCAAAGTATCAATCAACTCATCTGCCCTTGGTATGGGATAGGCATCAGTCCTAGTGACTGCATTGAGGCCTCTGTAGTCTACACAAAACCTCATCTCTTTCTTACCACCCTGGGTATGAGGCTTGGGTACCAGGACTACTGGGCTAGCCCAAGGGCTATCTGAAGGCTCAATTACACCTAGCTCCAACATTTTCTGGACTTCAGTCCTGATACAGTCCCTGACATGGTCAGGTTGCCTGTAGATTTTATTCTTGACAGGCAGACTGTCTCCAGTGTCCACCTCATGGGTGCACCAGGAAGTCTGACTAGGGGTCAGGCTAAACATATGTCTAAACTGTTGCAGAACATGTCTGCACTCAGTTTGCTGATGGTCAGTGAGGCTGCTTGCCAAAGCAACACCATCTACTGACCCATCATCAGGGTTCTGAGAGAGCAGGTCAGGGAGAGGGTCACTCTCCTCCTCCTGGTCCTCATCAGTTGCCATGAGCAAGCCCATGTCAGCCCTGTCAACATATGGCTTTAATCTGTTGACATGGAGCACCCTCAGGGGGCTCCTGGGAGTTCCAAGATTCACCAGATAGGTGACTTCTCCCTTCTGTTCAACTATTGTATGGGGGCCACTCCACTTGTCCTGGAGGGCTGCTGGGGCCACAGGCTCCAACACCCACACTTTCTGTCCTGGCTGGTATACAGTCAGCACAGCATTTTGGTCATGCCAAGCTTTTTGCAATTCTTGGCTGGCCTCCAGGTTTTTGGTTGCCTTTTTCATGTACTCTGCCATCCGGGAGCGGAGACCAAGTACATAGTCCATCACATCTTGTTTGGGGGGCTTGAGAGGTAACTCCCAGCCCTCTTTTACCAAACACAGTGGACCTCTCACAGGATGCCCAAACAGAAGCTCAAATGGGCTGTAACCAACCCCCTTCTGTGGAACCCTCTGTATGCAAACAACAGGCAAGGAAGAAGAAGGTCCCATTTCCGCCTAAGCTTCTCTGGGAGTCCTTTAATCATTCCTTTCAAGGTTTTGTTGAAGCGTTCAACTAAACCATTGCATTGTGGGTGATAGGGGTGGTGAACTTATAAGTTACACCACACTCCTTCCACATTGCTTTCAGATATCCTGACATGAAGTTGGTACCTCTGTCAGAAATGACCTCCTTTGGGAAACCCACTCTGGAGAAAACTCCAATGAGGGCTCTTGCCACCACAGGGGCTGTGGTGGTCCTCAGGGGAATTGCCTCTGGGTACCTGGTGGCATGATCCACTACCACCAGGATAAATCTGTGCCCAGATGCAGTCTGAGGGTCAAGGGGACCAACAATGTCAATCCCTACCCTTTCAAAGGGTACCCCCACCACAGGTAGTGGTATCAGGGGGCGTTTGTTGTGCCACCTGCCTTACCACTGGCTTGGCAAGTGACACAGGAGCGACAAAACTCCTTTGTGTCCTCTGACATATGTGGCCAATGACAATGTGGAACAAGCCTGTCCCAGGTCTTGTTTTGGCCCAAGTGACCTGCTAAAGGGATATCATGTGCTAAGGTCAAGAGGAACCCCCAAAACTTCTGAGGTATTACCAACCTCCTGGTGGCTCCAGGGGCTGGGTCTCTACCCTCAGAATATAGGAGTCCCTCATCCCAATAAATTTTATGGGACCCACTAGCACTCCTAGCAGCCTCAGCAGCAGCCTGCTGTCTGAGGGGTTCAAGAGAGGGGCAGCACTGTTGCTCCTTACTCAGATCTTCCCTAGAAGGGCCCCCTGCCCCCAAGAACTCAACCTGGTCAGGCTCAAGTCCCTCTGGGGCAGTTCCTTCTTCAGGTTCTGCTTCACCTCCCTCTGGGGGTGAATCTGTGATCTGAGACAGAGGGGAAGGCACTGCCTTTACCCTACTGCTCCTCCTCTTGGGAAGCATCTGGTCCATTGTTCCAGGATCCAGAGCTGGTTCAGTGTCATGCATTCTTGCTTGTGACCTGGTCACAGAAAATACCTCTGCAGGGATGCCCAACATCTCAGCATGAGTCCATAACTCTACTTCAGACCAGGCTGAAGTCTCTAGATCATTGCCCAATAGACATTCGACAGGGAGGTCTGCACTAACTACAACCTTCTTGAGGCCAGTTACCCCTCCCCAGGAGAAATTCACAACTGCCAGACTATGGTTGGTCTGGACATTGCTTGCATTGGTCACCTGGTACATTTCGCCCAGGATGATCTGTCCAGGGTCCACAAGATCCTCTGCCACCATGGTGACACTAGCACCTGTGTCCCTAAATGCCAAAGCCTGTTTGCCATTTATTACAGGCTGCTGTTTGTATTTGCCCAGATTACTGGGACTCACTAGGAAGGACATATTAAGGTCTCCCTCACAAATCAGCATTGCCTGAGTGGGCACTCTGACTAGGTCAGAGTCCACTTCAGAACCCAGGGTCAACCCTACTAAACCCTTAGTCTGTGTACCACCTCCACCAGTAGCTGAACTAGGGGGAACAGTTGCCTTAGGGGCAGGAGTGGTGGTGGTTTGGTCTTTGGACTTGTTACAATCAGAAGTCCAGTGCCCTTTCTGTTTACAGAATTTGCACCAGGGCTTCTTTTGGCCTTTTCCCTTGTTGGATTGTGACTCCCCACCAGATGCAGATTTTTAGGGCCCTTGTGAAGACTTCTGGTCTTTTGACTTATCCCCACCTTTCTCAGAGCCCTTAGGATCTTGCTTCTTGGTGTCACCCCCTTGGTTCTGGGGTTTCTGCCTCACCCTGGTTCTGACCCATTTGTCTGCCTTCTTTCCCAATTCTTGGGGAGAGGTCAGATCAGAGTCCACCAGGTACTGATGCAACAACTGGTTCTGGCAATTATTAAGGATCTGTTCTCTCATTATCAGATTATACAATCCCTTGAAATCAGTAACCCTACTGCCAACTAGCGAACCCTCTAGAGCCTTGGTTGCACAATCAACAAAGTCAGTCCAGTCCTGAGTCTGTGCCTTCTGGGTATCTCTGAACTTCAACCTGTACTGCTCAGTGGTTAAGCCAAACCCATCTATTAGTGCACTCTTCAGGACTTCATAATCATCAGCATCCTCTTCTCTAACAGTGAGGAGCTTGTCTCTACCTTTATCTGAAAAGGAGAGCCACAAGATTGCTGCCCACTGCTTTTGGGGGACCTGCTGTACTCTACAGGCCCTCTCCATAGCAGTTATCCACTTGTGGATATCATCCCCACTCTGGTAGGGAGGAACAACCTTGCTCAGGTTCCTATGGTCTGGAATAAATTCTCTGCCTCTAGGGACACTGTTGCTGCCACCAATGGGTTCTAACCCCTCTCTTCTAGAAGCTCTCTGGATCTCCAGGGCTTCCCTATCCAGTGCCAACTGCTTGGTTCTGAGGGCAACTCGTGCTTCCTCATACTGGAGTAGTTTGCACATTCTTTCAGAGGAGGTCTCTTTTATGGGAAAGTATGAGTTCCTCTGATGGACAAATTCTCTGCCAGAGTGATAGGAGTGGTCAGATTCCATGGAAGGGGACCTGTGCCTCTCATCCACTCTGTCAGTTCTCTTAGGGAGAATTCCTCTGTCCTTTTCAGGCCCCTTGAAGCCTGGCCCTTCAACCACAGAGTCCTGGTCATTCTGATTCTCATCATCTGACCCAGATACTATGATTGACCCACCCACTGATTCAGACCCCTTAGCTCCTAGAGCCAATCTAAGGTCATCTGCTGTCAGCAGATCTATCAGGTGTAGTGTGGAGGGACTCTGTCCTAGCTTCAGGTGTCTTTCAACACACATGGCTCTCAAGTCAGAGAAAGCCATGTCCTTATACTGAGGCTGGGTGGACCCACTGGCTCCACCTTTTAAGGACTTTCTAGTGTTGTGCAGTGTTGTACTACCTACACTAGTTTGTGGCCTACTGATCCTAGCTTGAGCTGTAGAAAGGGTGTGCTATCCCTTGGCACACAGCTCTAAGTTCAGTAGAACTTATTGATACTAAGCTTGACTTTATATGTACCTTAAGTACCTATAGTGGTTCTCAGTTAGTAATTCAAATAGAGATTTTCTGGTAAAACAATAGCAAGCTGGAATCCCACACGCTGCCCACTAATGTGAGAAGTTGGCCTGGTATATGCTGTTCACTAATTAAAGTGGACACCTTGCACCAGTCCAAATCGACTCTTATGGTAGATAGGTTTAAGACAACCTTTATAGAAAGCTATCCTAGTGGTAGCTGTGGAGAGCAGCCTTCAGGCTAAGTCTTGAAGGAATGTAAAGCAGCTTGTTTTACCACACAATCTCTTGAATCACCAAATGAAAAGACACCACACAGGTATATATATCAAATATATATGTATTTATTAATAAACACTCTCTACTAATCTCTTTATGAGATTAGAAGCCAGGAACATATGTACAAGTCAAATGTTATCAAAATAAGTTAAGCACAATCGAATATCACAATCTTAGTTTACTAGACCTAGGTCTAGGGCATCTAGAATCGAGGGACCCCCAAGAACCACCCCAGGTAGTTGTAGGAGACCCACAGGGGACGGACGCGGTGACCTGGCACCAGTGCGAGTCCTGTACGTGTCTATGCACTCAGACGCGATTGAGATTTCATTGTTAAAGGTCCCTTGCGTGTTCGAGGCGAACACACCGATCGGACTCTGTACGAGTCGAAGGATACGGTTACAGACAGGATTGCAAGGGAGTTGGACGCGGTGTGTCTAACACAGACGCGAACCATGTACGAGTCAGCGCGATGGTCGCACTTGGAAAGTAAGAGTTTTAGGACACTTCTAAGGAAGCTACAAGCAAGTCACTTACAGGGTAAGTAGTTCTAGGGGCCACACCCACAGGAGCACCGTAGTTCTGAAATTACCTCACCCAGGGGAGCCGGGTGCATAGGTGTCCTTTGGTGTCGGGTCGCGGCGTCGTTTTCAATGGCGAACAAAGAAGACTTGCTGCTTGCGGGAGCTGAAGAAGTGTTCGGTGGAATCCAAGCCTGGATTCGGAAATAGGATGACCTGAAAGCAGAGGGGACAGTGTTCAAAGTCACTTGGCAGTGACTCGGGGCAAGGAAGATGGATGCCCACCGTCGTCACAGGATTCAGGTCGATCACAGTTGCGTTGACTCTTAAGCCACGAGGTCCAGGAGGCGTCGAAGACGACCAGGAGCTGGATTCGGCGTGTCTCACGATGTCTGCAGCTTACTGTGGTGTCGGCAACTCGATTGGAGCCAACAAGCCTTGGTAACAGCAAGTCTCGGGGAAAGGAAGAAAAGTCAATGGCGCAGACCAGCAAGGTCTGGGGGACTCACCCAGCAAGGGTAAGTCAGGGCAGGCCTGGAGCAACCAGGGAAGCCCTTTAGTATCTTTAGAAAGTCTTCTGGGGACCCACAAGCCGGCTGGCAAGGGATCGCGAAGACGCCTCGGGAGGATTCACTCACAGGGGCCCATGGTCACTCGGGATGGTGTAGGCCTCTGATCTTCGGAGGGTTCCTGCTGGAGGCTGGGATCACACGTGGTCCAAAGCACAAGTTCGTGGAACGTTGTAAAGGGGTTGCACTCGACAATAGTGCACGGTACCCAGGGGTCGCGGTTCCTCGGTACTCTTGGGGTCCACTTGCCTCAGCTTCGCTGGGGACTCACGATGGCCTTGGAGAAGTCAGGAAATCCACTTCTTGGGCTGCAGGGACTTCGGACTCCGGCAGGAGCGGCGTAGTTTGCGACCGTCATTTGTAGGTTTTGGTGCCTGCCAAGCAGGGGTCACTCCTTGACTCCAAGGGAGATTCTTCTGTCTTCCAAAGGTAGTTGAACGTCGAAGGGCCAGGATTCTTCTTTAGAGCGTCGTCCAGGGATATCTAAGGGTCAGGTTCAAGGGCTCCCTACCTTATACTAACAAGGAAGGGAGGGACTAGCTCTAAGACCCCACCTATGGGAGGGTCAGGGGAGTGGGTGGCTACACCCACTTCCCTTTGTCCAGTTTCGCGCCAGAGCAGGGGCAGGTATCCCCTGAACCGGTTTGAACTGGCATATGCACAGAGGAGCCTTCTGCTCCCCCCAGTGCAGGCCTTCAAAGCACTCTAAGAGTGCACCCACCCAGCCCCAATACACTAAACCCTGTCTGGGAGGTGGTCACACCTCCCTGTGACAGGATACCTTTTGTTGGGCTTCCTCTACTGCGAGTTTCGGTCATCAGCAGGAGGGCAGCCCCGTGTCTGCGGCTGGTGGCATCCATTTTGTGATGCCAGGGCTCTTTAGGATTCTACCGTGTTTCCACAGTGGGTACATGTCTATCCCTCTAGAAGGGTGGAATGCTACCTCTGCCGCCAGGACTGGGGGGGGGGGGTAGTATTCCAAGATGTTTGACACCAAACACGACATGTTTTGATGCAGCCATACCAAAGTTATCATTTTACCGCGAGGATATAATGCACTTAAAAGTATATGGTTTAACCCCTTCCATGCTCGTGACGAGCTCAGCTCGTCATGCTGCGCGGACGCGCTGTGCGCATGACGAGCTGAGCTCGTCACGACCCCACCCGCGATCGGAATGTCCAGCATACGAGCGGAATTCCGATCGCGGTCAAGGGGTTAACCGCATCCACAAACAGCACCAGAGAATGGACTCTGAGAGCTGCAGAGGGGCCCTGCTCAGGCAGAGGCACCCCCTCACATAGAAGCCAAGCACCCTGCCCTCAGGATTGATAGGGCCTGCCTTAGGGGTGACTGATAGGGTTATATGTGTGTGTGTGAGAGATATAGGGAACCTATATCTCGGTGAGGAGGGCTAGCACCACCTCACCCAGGCTGCAGTAGCAGGCCTGTGGTGTCAGATTTAGTCTGCTTCCCAGGGGTGGCATAATACATGCTTCAGCCCCTGGTAGGCCTGTGAAGTACCTATGCCCTTGGCACCTAAGGTACCATATACTAGGGACTCATAAGGCACCACAGCATCCAATCACTAGTGCACCTAGAGTGCACTCCAAATCGTTTAGAGAGAACAGAGAGGCTGTGGCCCTGATTGGCAAGGAACCAGCCTGACTATAGCCAGAAACCAGTGAAACAGCAGAAAAAAAAGTGGGGGCAACATAAGAGGCAGATCCTACTCTCCTGCAGCCGACCCACACAAGTGAGGTACCATTTTTCTCGTAAGACTTTGGGGAACGCGGGGTGGGTGGAAATTTGTGGATCCACGCAGATTCCAGAACTTTCCACCACAGAAATGTGGGAAAAATTTGTTTTTTTTGACAATTTTTTAGGTTTGCGAGGAATTCTGAGTAATGGAACCTGGTGGAAGGCAGTCAAGTCACCCCATCCTGGATTCCCCTGGGTGTCTAGTTTCCAAAAATGTATAGGTTTGCTAGGTTTCCCTAGGTGCCGGCAGAGCTAGGGTTCAAAAACTACAGCTAGGCACTTTTAAAAAAAAGGGTCATTTTTCACTGTGAAAATGTGGTGCGTCCACGTTGCGTTTTGCGCTGCTTCCTGTCGCGGGCACTAGGCCTACCCACACAAGTGAGGTAACATTGTTTTTGGAAGACCTTGGGGAACGCGGGGTGGGTAGAATTTTGTGGATCCGCGCAGATTCCAGAACTTTCCACCACAGAAAAGTGAGGAAAATGTGTTTTTTTTACCAATTTTTTAGGTTTGCAAGGGATTCTGGGTAACAGAACCTGGTGAGAGCCAGTCAAGTCACCCTGTCCTGAATTCCCCTGGGTGTCTAGTTTTCAAAAATGTATAGGTTTGCTAGGTTTCCCTAAGTGCCCGCAGAGCTAGGGTTCAAAAACTACAGCTAGGCACTTTGCAAAAAAAGGGTAATTTTTCATTGTGAAAATGTGGTACGTCCACGTTGCATTTTGAGCCATTTCCTGTTGTGGGCACAAGGCCTACCCACACAAGTGAGGTACCATTTTTATCGGGAGACTTAGGGTAACACAGAATTGTAGAGCAACTGTTATTACCTATTGACTTTCGATGCATTTCTGCCATCCAAATGAAAGACAATGTGTAAAAAATAAGTCATTTTGAAAAATGACCTATAATTCTCATGCTAGTATGGGTACTCCCAATTTCGGAAATGTGCAAATATCTACTGTTTCTAAAATCTATATTTTGTTCCCATTTCAGAAATACATAGGTGTCTTTCATAACAATTTTTCCATGTATACATTTTCCCAAAATAATTGCTATATACCCGGTACATAATAAAAAACCATTGCAAGATGCTGCTCAGTTATTGGCTCTGGGTTCGTCGGGTTCTTGGTGAACCTACAAGTCCTATATATCCCCACAACCAGAAAGGTCCAGCGGATATAACGGTATATTGCTTTCAAATAGCTGTCATAATTAGAAGAAGTTACAGGTGAAAACGTTGACACAAATGGCTGTTTTTTTCAACTAATTTTCAATTTTTCCTTCATTTAACTGTTAGTTTCTATAAGGAAAACTTTAAGGATCTACACAAATGACCCCTTGCTGAATTCAGAATTTTGTCTACTGTTCATAAATGTATGGCTTTTCAGGATCCATTATTGGTTTCATACCCATTTCTACCATTAACTGGAAGGAGGTTGAAAGCACAAAAAATAGCAAAAATAGGCTATGTCCCAGAAAAATGCCAAAACTGTGTAAAAAAGTTGGTTTTCTGACAAAAGTCTGCTTGTCCCTGAAAGCTGGGAAGATGGTGATTTCAGCACCACAACCCCTTTTTGATGCCATTTGCAGGGAAAAACAAGACGCTTTCATCTATAGCCCTTTTTCGCATTTTCCCAAAAAAAACAAAATTTTGCTGTATTTTGGCTAATTTCTGGGTCCCCTCCAGGGGAATCCACAAACCCTGGGTACCTTTACAATCCCCATGATGTTAGAAAAAAAGGACGCAAATTTGGCGTGGATACCTTATGTGGTCAAAAGGTTACAGGGGCCTAAGCGCGCACTATCCCAAATAGCCAAAAAAAGGCTTAGCACAGGGGGGGAAAAGGCCTAGCAACGAAGGGGTTAAGCATAAGAAACTATGTGGAATAGTCTGTTACTAACTTGTGAAACATGACAAGATGTGAATAGGCGTCCGAATGTAGGCCCGAAAAACTACTGAAAATGATTTAATGTGTAGATAATTATAGAGCTATAAGGTATTGTGGTTTCCGTAATGACTGCAGTACATACAAAAAGAGAAACAAAGTTAACATAGTTTGAAGTTGACTGTCAGGCAGATACGAAAAATAGAATCAAGAGACATCTTTACTTCCGTCTCTTACATCCTGAGAAGCAAATCTGAGTTAAATCCTTGTGGAATCCCCTCAGGGATTCCATTCACTGTGACCTTGTGGAAATGACGACTCCCACCTTCAGAGATCACAGTCTCATCCTCTGAGTCTATCTCCCAACTAATGGAGACTAGGGAATGTTCTACCACCTGCACCTGGGGACTACTTACCTTGAAGGTCAAAGTGGCTACACCGGTAGAGTTACCACCAGTGGGTGGTTTCTTAGGACATACAGAATCCCGCTGCTTATGCCCTAATTAGGAGCACTCAAAGAAGCGAGGCTAGTAATGGAATACCCTGGGCCACCGCCCACAGGAACCCACCCCTATTTTTCAGAAGGGGCTTGGGAACCCATGCCGCTTCCTTACTCTGGGACTTGTCTGTGTCTCCCTGGACCTCCCACTCACTCAGCTGGGGGGGACCCGAAAACACCCTTCTTGGGGTCATTCCCAGGTACCTTCTTAGACACTCTGGTATTAATCCAGAGGTCTGCCTCCTTTGCAAGCTCCCTGGGGTCAGGGAGCTTGCGGTTAATCAGGTGTTGGCACAACTCTGTAGAGCAAGTACTGAGCATGTGCTTTCTCAAAATTAGATTGCACAGCCCATTAAAACCATTCACTTTACTGCCCCTCACCCAACCTTTAAGTGCTTTGCTGGGATAGTCTAATAAATCCTCCCAAGACTGGTTTGACAACTACTGACTGTCCCTGTACCTGATGAGGTATTTCTCAGGGGTCGGCCCAAACTTGGTCAGTAAAAGGCCTTTATAGGAGCATAATTTATCTGATGCCCCACCTTTTATGTCATAAGGGTGCCCTTCCCCCCGTGGGAGTGTCTTACCACAATCTTGCTCCCTATTCCTCCTCTGGGTCCCTGTGAGTTCTAAGAGCTACCTCATAGGCAGAAAACCATTGATCTATATCACTCCACACAACATAGCCAGGCAGCAGGTCTTGAGGTGTGGACTCTCACCTCTCCAGTGGACACTGAGTGTGCAATGCCACCATTGCGGCTGGATTCTGATGCTTGCTTAGCTTTAAGGTCCAGCTCCTTAAGACTCATCTCATAAACTAATACCAGTTTTCTTTCAGCCAAGGACCTTTCAGC
This sequence comes from Calotriton arnoldi, assembly GCA_963921515.1. Taxonomy (NCBI): domain Eukaryota; kingdom Metazoa; phylum Chordata; class Amphibia; order Caudata; family Salamandridae; genus Calotriton; species Calotriton arnoldi. The sequence goes on along the minus strand of CAWUFW010002154.1, from coordinate 1,059,582 downwards.
CTTAGCTTTCCCTTTTACAGGGCCAGCACTAGCTTGTTTTTCTCCAGGGCCCTGCCGCCTCAGCCTTCCCCTTTGCCAAAGCTCATTCTGCCTCAGGCTTCCCACTTGTCAAGGCTTTTGGCCCTAGTCTTTCTCTCCTCTGCAGCCCTCTAGGCAGCTGCCTCCTCCATTCTCATTTTGGCCATATTCAGCCTAAACACCCTTTCTGTGTTCATGTCCTCTAGCTCCTCTAGGGACAGGTTCCAGGAGGATAAATTGCTGCTTGCTCTGCTAGGGGACATCACTCATGTCAGGGGTTGTCATCCTCCCCTACGATTTCCACCTCATGCACCTCCTCACAGCCCACCTCCTCACCCTCCTCCTGTGATGTAAACTGTAACTGGTGGGCCTCCTGCCATGCCCTGAGGGCCTTCTGGAGCTCCTGCTTCTTGTATGCAGTAGGTCCTGTCTCCATGCAGAATCCTTTAGCTCAGCCACAGAATAGCTCTCCAGGTTGAGCTCAAACTCCATGTTTGCAGCAGGCAGAGTCACAGATGCACAAAGTCAGGTAGAATGGAAGTGAATTTGGAAAAAGCAAAAGAAGTCAATCAAGAAGAATTGAAGAAAGCTCAAATCTGGTATCAAGTTATTTATGTGGGATTTTAGAGTTACAGAAAATCACTGAGTGGTACTGCACAAGTACAAGTACTGGATCCCACCACTGAACACCAATGTGAGAAATTAGGTTATTGGTCGGGGTGTGAAACCCTACTCAAGCAACAACCACAATCCTTGTCAGAGTGATCCGCCAAAAGTCACAAAATTAACCTGTGCTTATCCCAATGATAGCTTGGCCCAAAAGCAGACAGGTTTAACTTAGAGGCAATGAGTAAAGGTTTTATGCAGCACAACAATAATAAAGGGAAAGCAGAGCACAATAAAAATCCCCAAACCAATTTAGACAAATATAGTAAATTATAATAAATAAAATGAGACCAAAATGACAAAAATGTTGTCAGTAGAACTGGAGCTATGCAATTTTAAAGGTTTAAGTAAAACTAGTAAACACAAGGAGATATTCTGCATTCTGTCCATCAACTGTTGTTTTTGCATTTGTCACCCCGAGTGGGACGGGTTTGCCCAGACGTGGGTCCCGTGCTCTCCATGCGACTGGAATTAAGCTATCCTGGCTGAAGAGGGGTGAAACCCCGAAACCGGTCCTAGGATGCTTGTTTCCAGTCCAGGGAGGACCTGGCTTGGCAGGTCGGGCTAGACTGTTCCCATGAGGCACAGGGTCAAGACTGATTTGCATATGGCTGGGTTCAAACTGGAATGGCATGGTGAGCAAAAAAAAACATGGATTTAGGCCCAGATCTCTGTACTGGGGTGAATGTATGACATTGTTCTGCATTCTGTCCATCAACTGTTGTTTTTGCATTTGTCACTCCGAGTGGGACGGGTATGCCCAGACGTGGGTCCCGGGCTCTCCATGCCACTGGAATCAAGCTATCCTGGCTGTAGAGGGGTGAAACCCTGAAACCGGTCCTAGGATGCTTGTTTCCAGTCCAGTGAGGACCTGGCTTGGCAGTTCGGGCTGGACTGTTCCCATGAGGCACAGGGTCAAGACTGATTTGCATATGGCTGGGTTCAAACTGGAATGGCAGGGTGAGCAAAAAAACGATGGATTTAGGCCCAGATCTCTGTACTGGGGTGAATGTATGACATTGTTCTGCATTCTGTCCATCAACTGTTGTTTTTGCATTAAGTAAAACTATTGCCAAGAAGCAGAAAGGGCTAACTGTGGGTATCTGATCCTGCTAGACAGAGACAAAGTCAGAGGTTCAGGCTGACCATGATGGAGTACTTGCAAGATACAGGGACCAGGTTAGTATTGCTGAAAATGTTACCTTCTCAAAGTCCAGCTTGCAGAGGTCAACATTTCAGGATTTCACAGGAGGAGCTCAACTGTTACCAGCCAAGGATCCAGGACCTAGGAAGGCACCTCTTGAGGATCAGGAACTCACTATAGCAGAGGCCATAAAGGCTCAGTCAGGCCTGGCTACAGGTCCATGCAAGCCTAGTTGCAGGTCCAGGCAGGGGCAGTTATAGCAGGTCCACTGGGCAGGTGCAGGGAGGCCTCTGGATCTTGATGTGTCCTTGTGACTCAGAACAGGAGGTCAGCACTGACCTTTGGAGTCACTCTGGTAGTCCTGGGGTGGTTGCCTCTCCTTCAAGCAGCAAGGCAGACCTCAAGCAGTAGGACAGTCCTCTGAAGAACAAGGAGGACCTCACACAGGCGGGCATTCCTCTGGTAGCAGCAGGGTAGTCCTCTGAGAAATAAGGCAGGCCTCAAGCAGCAGAACAGTCCTCTGGAGTACAAGGCAATCCTTATGTAGTCTTCTGCAGGTCCAGGAGTGAACTGAAGAGTGGGCCTGATGAGCCACTATTTATTCCTGATGCCAGCTTTGAAGTGGAATAAACTTCTGGAGTTGTCTCCCCCACAGGAATTTCCTTCCTTCCTGCCCAGGTCCCACAATGTCTGGGGTAAAAAAAGCCTGATATAAAGTTGTTTGTGAGTGTGCTGAGGAAGATCCTTTAGCTCTGCCCCTGCCATTCTGACGGGATGGCTCTCTTCCAGATACACCCAGCTCCATTTAGTCTCTGTCTGGGCCCAATATACACTCTTGATGGGGGAGCAATAAACAGGCCCAGGCAGCTAGAAATTCCTAAAAGGCCACAGAAAGTTTAGGGCAGGAAAATGCCAACTTTGTAAAAGTGGCATTTGCAAAATTGTAATCTAAAGAAGGTAACCTAATGTTATCCTATAAGAGAGGTAGGACTTACATTAGTATACAACCAATTTAGGAGTATTTTTTCACCACCAGGAAATGTAAAACTTAAAAACATATGCTCTACTTTTTAAATGCAATGCACCCTGCCCTTTGGGCTGTTTAGCGCCTACTTTAGGGAATATATGTTTTTAAAAGAAAGGTTTAGGTCTGGGAAAAATGTTGATTTTGCCAGGTCGAATTGGCAGGTTGCACACAGGTTGCAATGGCAGGCCTGAAACAGTTTTTAAAGAGCGACTTAAGTGGATGGCTGTAAGAAAACAGGGGTTTTTGCAGATGTCCACCCACTTTTTGTCCCCAGTTGGACTACCAGCTGTTGGTTTTCGACTCTGACAGTGCACTGAAGCCTGCTAATCAGGCTTCAGTGCCAGTGCTCTCTCCCTAAAAGTTAGAGGTGTAATTGGCATTGTCAATTGACAGAAACCATACCCCTCCTTGTACGTCCCTGGTAAGTGGTACTGTGGTACCCAGGGCATGGGTGGAAGAGGGGTATTCAGGGCCTACAGCACAGGCTGTGCCCCCCTGAGTGACCCAGGTAAACAGATGACAGTTGTCCTCTCCATGTGTGACAAGGTCGCAGCACTGCTCTTAAGTATCTGTCAGTCACCCCTAGAGGAGGTCTTTTGTGCCTAAGAGGAAGGGTGCAGTACATTAAGAGTGTAGACATGTAATTGCAAACTTATATGTCTCTATAGTGGCTTTACTATTAAACTACACTATAAGTTCGTGGTACTTAGAGTACGGCCTGCGAGCTGCCAGCGGCCCGGCAAACCTTCCTTGGGGGCCCGCGGACCTTGTAGTGGGCTCTCAGTAAATACAAAAGAGGGTCAATAAACACAAAAGAGGGGCACTGAAGCATGCGCGATAGCAGCTGCACTGAGCATGCTCCAGCGGCCCTCCTTTGTGTTTACTGAGAGCCTCTGCAACGTCGCAGGCCTGGCACTGGTGGGAAACAAAGGCACTTTAAATGTCAGCTGTTGCACATTCACAACTGACTTTTACTAGGCCTTTCACAAAGCTTCCCGCTGCCTTTGCTGACGACGTCTCCGCCTGCAGCCTGCTGTTTCCACGCCATATGAAGCCTGCTTTTGCCAGCACTCTCTGCCGTCATTGAGGACTGCAGGAGCGGGCATCCTTGGATCAAGCCAGCATGCTTCTTTCCTTGCCACCTGCAGACTAGCTTCTTTGCCAGCCTGCTCACTGCCAGCTTGCCTTCCTCGTCTTCCATCTTCCTTCAGGTCAATTGTCATGTGTACTATATGTTTTGGCCTAATTTCTTTATATGACGCACAATTATACTCTTTAAACTCAAGTGTAACAGGTTTTTGTTCTGCACACATATCCTCACTCATTTGAAAGTTGCTTGAATTTTTCGTAGATCCAGACATTTGTATCTGCATTACACAGCATTTTAAATGCTGGCGGCACCTGGATGCCTGCTATGATGACGAACTGTTGCCTAACCCATAGTACTACCATTTTATAACCCAAAAGCTATGTTAATGTCCATACAAAAGGGTGTTGTGGCCAAAACAGCTGTTTCAATGCAAATTATAGAACTTCTCTCTGAGCAGTTCAGGGTCGTTTTTGATATTTAACTCATTTAATTGATTTCACTGCTTGGTTTTCCTGGCGATAAGGTGCCCATTGAAGTGTCACACATAGGCAATGGAATGTCACACATGAGCAGGCTAAGACCCTGGAAATGTCACATATAAGGAATCTGAAATCTTCTCATCTATGTGGAATAAAGTACTCTTGAATGCTTTTTGATTGGAAAGAGTTATGTAAATGTGTCAAAAGGCATTAAAGGTATAAGCAACTCAAACATCACCTTTTCAATGTAAACTGAAATGTAAACCTTCCCTAGTGTGTAGTCTTATATAAGCAGATGCACAGTCTAAAATGTTAATTCTTGCCACTGTTGAATATAGGGACAGACCATGGCTCATGAGAGGCAAAGTATTGTGTGGGTCAAGATGCCCCTCGCCTCCCTTTGCAAATGCGAATTTAGCCTTGGAGCCATTGATCAGCCCCAAAACCACCACTGAACACAATAAACGCCAAGGTAAAAAGCGCACTTTGTGAGAGGTCATCCAGCTGTTTGAAAAGCTCCTCCTTGTAGCTTTGTAGCTACAACTGCTTTTAAAATATAGTATTGTCTAGTAATGTTTTGAAAAGTTGGTGATTATTTTGACTCTAGTAGCCTTGACCCCATTGCTCCCGCCCGACCCTGCATCCACCCACAGGCCAATCAGTGCAGCCCTTGGCCACAAACCAGGCTGTACTTTTGCCCCCGAGAAAATGTCCGTGAGTACCCATTCTATAAGTGATACGTGGTCCATAGGATAACATGGGACTTACACCCAGGCACACCCGGGTTGCAAGCTCCATTATGGTACCACCTAAATATGTTAAGTTTGGTGTCAAACAACATGCCTTCTCTCCCCTGACACAAATATGGTGTCAAGGGAAGGCTGGCATGCACCCAGGTGGCTACCTAGTGGTTGACCACCTGGGTACGCAGCTGACTTGTGCTTTGGCATGGCACTCCAGAGTTTTCCCACTCAGCTGCCACCAAGACAGGCTTCTGACCTCCTGCCAGGCAGTGTGAGCACTCCCATGAGTCACAACAATGCCTTGGCAGTGGGGGCGTGGCTTGCCAGCCAAGATGGCGGGGGTGCTTTGAGATAGCTCCGCGCCCGTGGCCTGATTATCCACCACAATCAGTCATCTTCAGGCGGTGGCTCATCATTTCAGAACATGCGTGGTGTAGCGGATAAGCAGATACACCCGGTGAGCAGTCACACGCAAGACACAGCGTGATCCGGACCACGCAGTGTCGAGGACGCGGACGAGGTGACCCAAGGCCATCTTGTGGAGGCAGGCGGAGACACTGAAGCATCCGGGCCTCCGCCACTGGCTTCAACGCGTCACTGCATCGGCTGGGGAGCATATGAGGCGCCCGAGGGACGGGAACGAGGTAGATCGGTCGGTGAGGAGCGAGGAGGGAAAAGCCCCCGATCCCGGCCCGCATCAGCACCTGGACCTTCCCTCTCCCCCCTCTCTGCCCGTGGGCACGAGGCACACTGCTGGCAGAGCTCCTGGTGGGTAGTGTGAACTGGAGTGATTCTGGCGAGGCCCAGGAGCTGTGTCGAGCTCAGGCCCACCCACCAGTGACGCCTTCCCAATAGTGAACGGAGGAGACAAATGGTATATCTCTCAGCCGGGCAGTGAACCTGGAGAGCAATTGGATGGATATGACCCCCGCGTTGCCAGTGAAGGTTGAGGAGTGACTGCGGGCAGTGATACAATCGTGTGGTAAGGTGCAGGGGGGGAAAAGCACTCGATCCCGGTCCGCATCAACACCTGGGCCTTCTCCCATTTCCCCCCCTCCCTCACCGATACCACGCCGCACACCAACAGCAGCCCCCCTTGATGGGCTGCGCGGACTGAGGCAAGGTGTCTGGCAACAGATCAAGTTCATAGACACCGGCACAACACCTAGAGTGATCCTGGCGAGTCCTGGGGGCTGTATCGAGCCTAGGCCCACCCACTGGTGGCAATATCCCGTGGCAAACAAGGGAGTGTAGAGGCGCGTCCCTCAGGCAGACAGTGGACCATGAGTGACCGAAGTTGAATCAATGTGCAGCTGGGCAGGCATAGACACTGTAGGAGAGTAGGATCTGCTTCACATGGGTACCCCCACTTTTTGCTGATGCTTCACTGTTTTTCGACTTTAGTCTGGCTGGGGCCCTGCTAATCAGAACCCCAGCCTAGCTGCTTCCTCTCTAAAATGGTTTCCATGTGCCTTAGGCACATCTCTGATTGGAATCTGGAGTGCCCTTGTAAGTCCCTAGTATATGGTATACTATGTACCCAGGGCATAGGTACCTCAGAGGCCTACCAGGGGCTGCAGCATGTATTGTGCCACCCCTGGAAGGCCAGCCAAAGGACACCACAGGTCTGCTACTGCAGCCTCGGTAAGGTGGTGCATGCACCCCTTACTGTGATATAGGTTACCTATATCACTACATACATACACACATATAAACCTATAAGTCACTCCTATGGCAGGCCTTATCAATCCTGAAGGCAGAGTGCGTGGTTCCTAAGTGAGAGGGTGCCCCTGCATGAGCAGGGCCCCTCTGCAGCGTTTGGAGACCCTTCTCTGATGTTGTTTGTAGTGCAGCCTGACCATATACTCTTAAGCGCATTATAACCCCGCGTCAAATGCTAACTTTGGGATGGCTGCACGGAAACATGTCGTGTTTGGTGTCAAACATCTTGGAATACTACCCCCCCGCCAGTTCTGGCGGCGGGGTAGCATTCCACCCTTCTAGAGGGAGAGACATGTACACACCGGCCTGCCCGGTAACTTCTTTCCAAGCCCTGGCATCACAAAATGGATGCCACAGACATGAGTCTGGCCTCCTGCTGCTGACCGAAACTCCGGCAGGGGAGGCCTGGACAATAGGTTTCCTGTCCCAGGGAGGTGTAACCACCTCCCCAGACAGGATAGTGTGTATTGGGGCTGGGCGGGAGCACTCTCTGGTGCTTTGAAGTCCTGCACTGGGGGCACATTTGGTGTCCCTGTGCATACCCCAGTTCAAACCGGCTCAGGGGCTTCCAGCCCCTGCTCTGGCATGAAACTGGACAAAGGAAAAGGGGAGTAACCACCCCTCTGCCCCGACCCTCCCATAGGTGGGTCCCCAGAGTATGTCCAACCCCCTAACTTGGTATAAGTATGGGACCACAGTCCTTAGGACTTTAGATTTACCTGGACGAAACTCTGACACAGAATCCTGGACCTTCGACGCTCTACTTTAAGATTAGAGGACTGAAGAATCTCCCTTGGGGTCAAGGAGTGACTCCCCTGCTTGGCAGGCACCAAAGAAGCAATTGTCCGGTCTGCATCGCCGAAGCTCCCACCGGATGCCGAAGTCTTTGCATCACCAGAGGTGGATTTCCAGACTTCCCCGAGGCTGCCCTGAGTCTCCAGCAAAGCTGAGGCCCGTAGCTGTCGTGGGTAACGTGGAACCATGACCCCTGGACACCGAGCACATTTGCAAGTACATCCTCTTTCTGGGCTCCCACGAAGTTGTGCTTTGGGCTCCGAGTAGCCCCCTCCTCCAGCACCGACTGCATCGAAGATCACTGGCCTCCACTGCACGAGTGTCCTGTGAGCCAGCTCCAAGTGCGTCCACTGGAGGCTCCTTCGCGGTCGCTAGTCTGCTGGCTAGTAGGCCCTCCCGAAGGCCAATCTTATCCTGCTTGGGCTTCCCTGGTTGCTCCAGGCGTGCCCTAACTTACCCTCGCTGGGTGAGTCCCTCAGGCCTTGCTGGTCTGCACCACCGTCCTTCTTCTATTTCCACGAGACTTGCCGTTGCCAAGGCTTGTTGAATTTAATCCGGTCGCCGACACCTCAGCAATCGACAGACGTGATGGGGCAGCTCGATTCTAGCTCCTGGTTGTCGTTGACGCCTCCTGGACCTCGTGGCTGAAGAGTCAAGACGACCATCAACCTACCTGAAGCACCCGACATCGGTGGGCATTCGCTCATTGCCTTCCTGGTCACTGGCTAGTGACCCAGACTCTGTCCCCTCTGCTTTCAGGTTCTTCAGATCTTCGATCCTCCTTTGGATCCACCCGAACACTTTCGACTTGGTCGCCAGCAGCACTTTGCAGCAGATCGCCATTGAAAACGACGACGAAACCCGACCCGAAAGACACCTATGCACCCGGCTTCCCTGGGTGAGGTAACTCGAGTACTCCGGTGCTCCCGTGGGTATAGACTCTAGAACGACCCAGTTCTAAAAGGGTTTGCTCCAAGTCCTCCTCTAAGTGTCACTTTTCTTTAAAATTCCAACCGCGACTTTCCCCATAGAAGTCAACGGCGATTCGCGGCTGTGTTATCACACTGCACGCGTCCCCCGTGGGTCCCCTGTGTCACTACCTTGGGTGGTTCCTTGTGGTCCAAGCACTTCTACAGGCTCTAGGCCTTGTGTCTAGCTCAGTCGTGGTTCTTATACCACTTTATTGGTATATGGTTTGGTACGCCCCTAGGGCTCAAACGTGTATTTGTGCTATTACTGTTGATAACTAACTTATAACTTATGTACTTGAACTCTAGCCTCATAAAGAGACTAGAGGGGTGTGTTTAGCAATAAATACATATATTTTGAATATATACCTGGTGTGGTCCTCTTTCATTTGGTCACTCAAGAGATTATAGACTGGTAAAACAAGCTGCTTTACATTCCTTCAAGACTTAGCCTGAAGGCTGTTCTCCATAGCTACCACTAGGATAGCTTTCAATAAAGGTTGTCTTTAACCTATCTCCAATAAGGGGTTGTTTGGACTGGTGCAAGGTGCCCACTATAATTAGTGGACAGCATATACCAGGCCAACTTCTCACATTGGTGTGCAGCGTGTGGGATTCCAGTTTGCTATTGTTTTACCAGATAATCTCAATTGAATTGATCAAATGAAAACCACTAAGGGTACCTTAGGTACATATAAATCAAGCTTAGTATACAGTAAGTTCTACTGAACTTAGAGTTGTGTGTTAAGGGATAGCACACCCTTTCTACAACTCAAGAGAGTTTAGTAGGCCACACTAGAGTAGGTAGTGCATACACCACACCTCACTAGTAATGTCTTCAAAGCCAGGACCCAGTGAGTCCTTGCCAGAAGCCAGTGGGCTTCTTCCCTCCAAGTATGATAAACTCCCATTCTTGGAATTGAGAGCATTATGCAATACTAGGAAGTTGAAGGCAGGCAAAGTGCCAGCACCCAACACCTCAGGGAGGTGTTACTGGCTGATGATCTCAGCAGACCCCTAGGGTCTGAAGGGGTAGGCAGAGAGGGTGGGGCAGAAAATGAGGAAGGGGTCAGGGGTGAAGAAACCCAGGACCCCCCTCTGAAACTGGCCAGGAAGGTGAAAATGACCTTGACCTGGAAAACCCAATTCCCCCTGTGGAGGAGGAGGAGGATCAGATTGACCTCCCCTTTGTCCCCCCAGGAAGAATTATGAGTGTGCCCAGAGGGCCTAGATCTCCTTCTCAGGAGTCTACCTACTCTGACACCTCAGTAGGGACCTCTGTCTCCTCCCATGGAAGGGAATCCTCTCATGAGAGGAGGAAGAGACTGATTCAGTATGAGCAAGCCCAGCTTGAACTCAGAAAACAGCAATTGGCTATAGACAGGGAGTCCCTAGATCTCTATAGAGAGAGAAAAAGTTGGGACTAGAGTCCCATGGTGGCAGCCATTTCCCCAGAGATAGGGAAAGGTCTTATGACCATAGAAACCTGAGCAAGATTGTCCCTCCCTACCAGAGTGGGGATGACATCCACAAATGGATAACCGCACTGGAGAGGGCCTGTAAAGTACAGAGGGTCCCTCAGGAGCAGTGGGCAGCAATCTTGTGGCTCTCCTTTGCAGACAAAGGTAGAGACAAGCTCCTCACTGTAAGAGAAGAGGATGCTGACAATTACAAAGTCTTGAAGAGTGCTCTGATTGATGGGTTTGGCCTAACAACTGAACAATACAGGTTAAAGTTCAGAGACACCCAAAAGCACAGACTCAAGACTGGGTAGACTATGTGGATTGTTCTGCTAAGGCTCTGGAAGGTTGGTTGATGGGCAGTAAGGTGTGTGACTTCACAGGATTGTACAATCTTATCATGAGGGAGCAGATTCTTAATAACTGTCAAAATCAGCTGTTGCATCAGTACCTGGTGGACTCTGATCTGACCTCTCCCCAAGAATTGGGAAAGAAGGCAGACAAATGGGTCAGAACCAGGGTGAGGCAGAAGGTACAGAACCAAGGTGGTGACCCAAAGAAGCAAGATTCTAAGAACTCTGATAAGGGTGGGGAGAAGGGTAAAGACCAGAAGTCTTCACAAGGCCCCCAAAAATCTTCTTCAGGTGGGGATTCACAGTCTAACAAAGGGAAAGGCCAAAAGAAACCATGGTGCAAGGTCTGTAAGCAAAAGACCCACTGGACCAGTGATTGCACCAAGTCCAAAGACTCTACTCCAGCCCCCACCAATGCCCCTAAGGCACCTGTTTCCCCTAGTACAGTTACAGTTGGTGGTGGGAGTACACAAGCCAAGGGTTTAGTAGGGTTGACCCTGGGTAAGGAGATGAGCTCTGACCTAGTCAGAGAACTCACTCAGGCTGTCCTAGTCTGTGATGGAGGCATGGATGTGACCTCCTCTGTGAGTCCCAGTAATCTGGGCAAGTACAGGCGACAGCCCTTAATCAATGGAAAAGAGGCTTTGGCATTTAGGGACACAGGGGCAAGTGTCACCATGGTGACACAAGACCTTGTGAATCCTGGGCAGATTATACTTGGTGAAATGTACCAAGTGACCAATGCTAGCAATGTCAGAACAGACCATACTCTGGCAGTTGTTAACTTCTCCTGGGGAGGGGTAACTGGCCTTAAGAAGGTTGTGGTAAGTGCAGACCTACCAGTTGAAAGCTTGCTTGGCAATGATTTAGAAACTTCAGCTTGGGCAGAAGTGGAGCTCAGGACCCATGCAGAAATGCTGGGCATCCCTGCAGATGTGTTTGCTGTGACCAGGTCACAAGCCAAAATGTCTAACACTGAACAGGCCTTGGATTCTGGAATAATGGACCAAGTGCCCTCCAAGAAGAGGAGTAGAAGGGTAAAGGCAGTGCCTTCCCCCTTGGCTCAGAAGGAAGATCAGTCTCTTGAGGGGGATGATCTCAGTCCTGAGGAAGGAACTGTCCCAGAGGAGCTTGAACCTGACCATGTTGAGTTCTTGGGGACAGGGGGCCCTTCCAGGGCAGCTCTGAGCCAGGAGCAGCAGAGCTGCCCCTCTCTTGAACCCCTCAGACAGCAAGCTGCTGCTGAGGCTGCTGGGAAAGCTAGTGGTCCCCATACAGTGTATTGGGATGATGGACTCTTGTACTCAGAGTGTAGAGACCCCAAGCCTGGTTCCACCAGGACCTTGGTTATACCTCTGAAGTTCAGGGGCTTCCTATTGACCCTAGCCCATGACATTCCCTTAGCAGGTCACCTGGGCCAGAACAAGACTTGGGACAGAATTGTCCCTCACTTTCACTGGCCCCATATGTCTGAAGACACCAAGGAGTTTTGTCGCTCCTGTGTAACCTGCCAGGCCAGTGGCAAGGCAGGAGGCACTACAAAGGCCCCCCTGATACCACTACCTGTGGTGGGGGTTCCCTTTGAAAGGGTGAGGATTGACATTGTTGGTCCCATGGATCCCCAAACAGCATCTGGGCACAGGTTTATCCTGGTGGTAGTGGATCATGCCACCAGGTACCCAGAGGCTATTCCCCTTAGGACCACTACAGCACCTGTGGTGGCAATGGCCCTCCTGGGAATTTTCTCAAGAGTGGGCTTCCCTAAGGAGGTTGTATCAGACAGGGGTGCTAACTTTATGTCTGGATACTTGAAAGCAATGTGGAAGGAGTGTGGAGTGACTTACAAGTTCACCACACCCTATCACCCACAATGCAATGGTTTAGTTGAGAGATTCAACAAAACCTTGAAGGGCATGATTAAAGGGCTCCCAGAAAAGCTTAGGCGAAGATGGGACATACTCTTGCCCTGCCTTTTATTTGCATACAGGGAGGTGCCTCAAAGGGGGTTGGCTACAGCCCTTTTGAACTTTTGTTTGGCCACCCTGTCAGGGGTCCATTGTGCTTGGTGAAGGAAGGATGGGAGTTACCTCTCAAGCCCCCAAAGCAAGACATAGTGGACTATGTACTTGGTCTCCGCTCCAGGATGGCTGAGTACATGAAAAAGGCAACTAAAAACCTTGAGGCTAGCCAGGAACTTCAAAAGCCTGGCATGACCAAAGGCTGTACTGACTGTTTACCAGCCAGGACAGAAGGTGTGGGTGTTGGAGCCAGTGGCCCCAGCAGCTCTCCAAGACAAATGGAGTGGACCCCACACCATTGTTGAACAGAAGGGTGAGGTTACCTACTTAGTAGACCTAGGAACACCCAGGAGTCCCCACAGGGTTCTCCATGTCAACAGGTCAAAACCATATGTGGACAGGGCAGACATGGGCTTGCTCATGGCTACTGATGAGGGACAGGAGGAAGAGAGTGACCCACTCCCTGACCTGCTCTCACAGAACCCTGATGATGGGTCAGTGGATGGTGTAGCCTTGGCAGGCAGCCTCACTACCCAGCAGCAGACTGATTGCAGACAGGTGCTCAATCAGTTCAGACACATGTTCTCACTGACACCCAGTCAGACCACCTGGTGCACTCATGAAGTGGACACTGGGGACAGTCTGCCTATTAAAAATAAGATTTATAGGCAACCTGACCATGTCAGGGACTGTATCAGGACAGAAGTCCAGAAAATGTTGGATTTGGGAGTTAATGAACCCTCAGATAGCCCTTGGGCTAGTCCAGTGGTCCTTGTGCCAAAACCTCACACCAATGGTGGGAAAAGAGAGATGAGGTTTTGTGTGGACTACAGGGGTCTCAATGCAGTTACTAGGACTGATGCCCATCCAATACCTAGGGCAGATGAGCTAATAGACACGTTGGCATCAGCCAAGTATCTAAGCACATTTGACCTGACAGCTGGCTACTGGCAGATCAGACTAGCTGATGATGCAAAGCCAAAAACAGCATTCTCAACCCCTAGTGGGCATTATCAATTTGTGGTGATGCCCTTTGGTCTGAAGAATGCACCTGCCACTATTCAGAGGTTGGTGAATACAGTCCTTACAGGTCTGGAAGCCTATAGTGCAGCATATCTAGATGATATTGCTGTCTTTACCTCCACCTGGGAGGATCACCTGGTCCACCTCAGAAATGTTTTACAGGCCCTGCAGAAAGCAGGCCTGACTATCAAGGCCACCAAGTGCCAGATAGGGCAGAGTCAGGTTGTGTACCTGGGCCACCTTGTGGGTGGAGGCCAGGTTCAACCCTTGCAGAGCAAGATCCAGACCATCATGGACTGGACTGCTCCAACCACCCAGACTCAGGTGAGAGCCTTTTTGGGCCTGACTGGGTACTATAGGAGATTTGTCAAGGGGTATGGATCAATAGTGACACCCCTGAATGACTTAACTTCCAAGAAAATGCCCAAAAGGTTCAGTGGACAGTTAGCTGTCAAAAGGCATTTGATGACCTAAAGCAGGCCATGTGCACTGCTCCCATTCTACAGAGTCCTGATTACTCCAAGAAGTTCATTGTCCAAACAGATGCATCTGAATTGGGGGTAGGGGCTGTACTGTCACAATTGAATGATGAAGGTCAGGATCAGCCAGTAGCTTTTATTAGCAGAAGGCTGACCCCTAGAGAGAAACGTTGGTCAGCCATTGAGAGCAAGGCCTTTGCTGTGGTCTGGGCTCTGAAGAAGTTGAGGCCATACTTGTTTGGTACTCACTTCCTTGTTCAAACAGACCATAAGCCCCTCTTATGGCTAAAACAAATGAAGGGTGAAAACCCCAAACTGCTTAGGTGGTCCATTTCCCTACAGGGGATGGACTTCACAGTGGAACATAGACCTGGGAGTAACCATGCCAATGCAGATGGACTCTCTAGGTACTTCCACTTAGAACATGAAGACTTAACTGGGCAAGGTTAGTTTAATGTCCCTTCGTTTTGGGGGGGGTTGTGTAGGAGAGTAGGATCTGCTTCACATGGGTACCCCCACTTTTTGCTGATGCTTCACTGTTTTTCGACTTTAGTCTGGCTGGGGCCCTGCTAATCAGAACCCCAGCCTAGCTGCTTCCTCTCTAAAATGGTTTCCATGTGCCTTAGGCACATCTCTGATTGGAATCTGGAGTGCCCTTGTAAGTCCCTAGTATATGGTATACTATGTACCCAGGGCATAGGTACCTCATAGGCCTACCAGGGGCTGCAGCATGTATTGTGCCACCCCTGAAAGGCCAGCCAAAAGGACACCACAGGTCTGCTACTGCAGCCTGGGTAAGGTGGTGCATGCACCCCTTACTGTGATATAGGTTACCTATATCACTACATACATACACACATATAAACCTATAAGTCACTCCTATGGCAGGCCTTATCAATCCTGAAGGATGAGTGCGTGGTTCCTATGTGAGAGGGTGCCCCTGCATGAGCAGGGCCCCTCTGCAGCGTTCGGAGACCCTTCTCTGATGCCCGCGTTAAATGCTAACTTTGGGATGGCTGCACGGAAACATGTCGTTTTTGGTGTCAAACATCTTGGAATACTACCCCCCCGCCAGTTCTGGCGGCGGGGGTAGCATTCCACCCTTCTAGAGGGAGAGACATGTACACACCGGCCTGCCCGGTAACTTCTTTCCAAGCCCTGGCATCACAAAATGGATGCCACTGCCACAGACACGAGTCTGGCCTCCTGCTGCTGACCGAAACTCCAGCAGGGAGGCCTGGACAATAGGTTTCCTGTCCCAGGGAGGTGTAACCACCTCCCCAGACAGGATAGTGTGTATTGGGGCTGGGCGGGAGCACTCTCTGGTGCTTTGAAGTCCTGCACTGGGGGCACATTTGGTGTCCCTGTGCATACCCAGTTCAAACCGGCTCAGGGGCTTCCAGCCCTGCTCTGGCGTGAAACTGGACAAAGGGAAAGGGGTGTAACCACCCCTCTGCCCTGACCCTCCCATAGGTGGGTCCCCAGAGTATGTCCAACCCCTAACTTGGTATAAGTATGGGACCCCAGTCCTTAGGACTTTAGATTTACCTGGACGAAACTCTGACACAGAATCCTGGACCTTCGACGCTCTAGTTTAAGATTAGAAGACTGAAGAATCTCCCTTGGGGTCAAGGAGTGACTCCCCTGCTTGGCAGGCACCAAAGAAGCAATTGTCCGGTCTGCATCGCCAAAGCTCCCGCCGGACGCCGAAGTCTTTGCGTCACCAGAGGTGGATTTCCAGACTTCCCCGAGGCTGCCCTGAGTCCCCAGCAAAGCTGAGGCCCGTAGCTGTCGTGTGTAACGTGGAACCGTGACCCCTGGACACTGAGCACATTTGCATGTACATCCTCTTCCTGGGGTCCCACGAAGTTGTGCTTTGGGCTCCAAGTAGCCCCCGCCTCCAGCACTGACTGCACCGAAGATCACTGGCCTCCACTCCACGAGTGTCCCGTGAGCCAGTTCCAAGTGCGTCCACTTGAGGCTCCTTCGCGGTCGCTAGTCCATTGGCTAGTAGGCCCTCCCGAAGGCCAATCTTATCCTGCTTAGGCTTCTCTGGTTGCTCCAGGCGTGCTCTGACTTACCCTCGCTGGGTGAGTCCCTCAGACCTTGCTGGTCTGCACCACCGTCCTTCTTCTATTTCCACAAGACTTGCTGTTGCCAAGGCTTGTTGGGTCCAATCCGGTCACCGACACCTCAGCAATCGACAGACTTAGTGGCACAGCTCAATTCCAGCTTCTGGTTGTCGTCGACGCCTCCTGGACCTCGTGGCTGAAGAGTCAAGATGACCGTCAACCTACCTGAAGCACCCGACATCGGTGGGCATTCGCTCATCACCTTCCTGGTCACTGGCTAGTGACCCAGACTCTGTCCCCTCTGCTTTCAGGTTCTTCAGATCTTCGATCCACCTTTGGATCCACCCGAACACTTTCGACTTGGTCGCCAGCAGCACTTTGCAGCAGATCGCCATTGAAAATGACGACGAACCCCGACCCCGAAAGACACCTATGCACCCGGCTTCCCTGGGTGAGGTAACTCGAGTACTCCGGTGCTCCCATGGGTATAGACTCTAGAACGACCCAGTTCTAAAAGGGTTTGCTCCAAGTCCTCCTCTAAGTGTCCCTTTTCTTTAAAATTCCAACCGCGACTTTCCCCTTAGAAGTCAACAGCGATTCGCGGCTGTGTTATCACACTGCACGCGTCCCCGTGGGTCCCCTGTGTCACTACCTTGGGTGGTTCCTTGTGGTCCAAGCACTTCTACAGGCTCTAGGCCTTGTGTCTAGCTCAGTCGTGGTTCTTATACCACTTTATTGGTATATGGTTTGGTACGCCCCTATGGCTCAAAAGTGTATTTGTGCTATTACTGTTGATAACTAACTTATAACTTATGTACTTCGAACTCTAGCCTCATAAAGAGACTAGATGGGTGTGTTTAGCAATAAATACATATATTTTGAATATATACCTGGTGTGGTCCTCTTTCATTTGGTCACTCAAGAGATTATAGACTGGTAAAACAAGCTGCTTTACATTCCTTCAAGACTTAACCTGAAGGCTGGTCTCCATAGCTACCACTAGGATAGCTTTCAATAAAGGTTGTCTTTAACCTATCTCCAATAAGGGGTTGTTTGGACTGGTGCAAGGTGCCCACTATAATTAGTGGACAGCATATACCAGGCCAACTTCTCACAGACACCGCACCACTGATGTAACCAGCGGGGGTTGGGAGCAACGCGCGTGCCGACAAGGTACCCCTGAGGGCATATTGCGGAGGCAGAGGAGCATCGTGAGAAGCCCTAGGGATTGTGGCCCCTCACTGGAACAGGCAAAGTCGCACACCTATCCGACCGAGCTCGGAGAGTGCGCGGAACCCAGACCTAGTGACACAGAGCAAGCACATCACCCCGAGATTGGCATTGGGTGAGAACTAGAGAGACCTTGCCAGTGGCTGCACGAACTGGATACGGTCACTAGTGGCTTCAACCCAGGAGTGCCTGGGTGCTGCTCTGTGGACACCTGCGACGCCAAGCCGCCTCACCAAACTTAACCACTGCAGGGTTACAATTGGCATAAAATTAGCAAGATGGGCAGGCAACGTGCCGGGGCAGGTACAGCAACCATGCTGCCGGCTGACACCGACAAGAAGACTGGCCTGGATCGGGAGGGGACAGGCCCGCCGGGTCTCCCACACTGGAGTCCAAGCTCGACGCAGTGCTCAAGGCGGTTGAGCAGATTGGGATTTCGCTGTCACAGACCCGATCGTCCTTGGAGAGTTGCATCGACAAGGTAACGTTGGACTTCACGTTGTTGCATGCAGACCACCGCAAGTTAACGGGAAGAGTAACCGACGTGGAGGCAGAGATACAGGAGGCCCTTCCAGCCCTTAAAACAGTGTCTGCAGAGGTACATATACTCACCGAACAACTACGCTCACTGAAACACAGAATGAACGATTCTGAGGGCCGCTCCCGGCGCAACAATGTTCGTGTCATTGGCTTACCGAAAGGCTCGGAGGTCTGTGACGCAGTTACATACACTGAACAATGGTACTTCCCTGAGTAGGCAGGGAGGCGCGCGCTAGGCCACCCCAGGCACCCAGGGTGGCCAAAGACGGAGACGAAGGAGGATCAGAAACTCGCCCACACACTGACACCCAGTCCCTGACCAGGAACAAATGATGCAGGAATGGCGGGAGACACTGAGGACGGCAGCCATGATGCGGAGCATTGAAACCACTGGGGACTCGGATGCTTCCTCTGTGAGCTCCCTCAGCAAGGGCAGCTCATCTGCGGTGTGGCCAACTGGAGAGAGCTCGCAGAGACTTCCAATAGTGACTCCGCAAACTGCTGATGACTTGCTGTAGGGCCAATCAGTGGCTCCTATGAGTTTCTAAGCCTAGACACATCCATGCATACATTATTTGCACTCACATGCAGCGCTTATGTGGTAAGTTACCGCCTGCACCACTGAACCCCACGATCTGCAACTGTAGGCCATGGCCACGTTCATGTACTACATTTCACATTCAGAAAAGCCTACCGCTGCGCAGTTCCACTCACATGCAGAATTAGGGCCCAAGTGCCTGCGGGCCCCGCTATCCTTGAATGTCTTAGCTCACCCCCTGATTGTAAGCGTGGTGCGAACAGCCGACATCTGCCAATCGGCGCAGTTCACAGTTTGGGCAGATACACGTTGTCCCTCTGCTTGGTTTCAGTTGTGGAGCGTAATGCTTCTTCCCCCGTTAGTTGACTCCCAGAGTGCTGTTGTATCGCAGCAGCCACCGAAGTTATGCCCACTGCTCAGAATACATGCACGTTGCCGTGGTCTGAACCCCTAGCACCATGCCTCCTGTGTCCGTTTCTACCCCTAATTGATGATCTATGCCACCTACCACCATAGTTACCTGGAAAGTTAGAGGCATGCATACGCCAGCATGCAGGTACGAAATATATGCTTACATAAAATGCCACGCTGCCCACATAGCGCTGCTACAGGAAACACACCTTGCGCAACCAGAGTTACGTAAACTTCAACATAGATGGAGAGGCCAAGTGTTGGCCACAGGCTATTCCTCTTATGCAAGGGGTGCCCTCATCTGGATCCGCCCGGGCACTCTATACAGATCCGAAGAGACTGAGATAGACATTTACGGCCGCTATGTGCTGTCACGTGGCTGCCTGGATGGGAGACAGATAGTCATAGAGTCCATCTATGCCCCAAATACTGATCAGGCAGCGTTCTGGCAGACACTTTCCGGCATACTGTCCCGTTGTTGCGACATCCCTTGCTTATAGGGAGGGGATTTTAATGCAGTGCTGGACTCAAACTTAGACAGGTCCTTCCCACCACTACAGAGCACAACTGCTGTGTCACACGCTAAGGGTCTAGGGGAATGGCTGCGTCACTGGGGCCTAGCTGACATGTGGAGGACACTGCACCTGCACGATCACCTATACTCGCATTACTCTCACCCACACGGACTACACGTACGCATTGACCGATTTGTAGGGAGTGAGGCACTGCTTGCCAGATGCACCCGTGCAGAGTACGTGGGCCGCACACATTCTGATCACAATCTGCACATGGTTCAGCTTCTAGATAAGCAGGCTGCGCATGTCACCTGTGTATGGAGACTCCAGCCTGCGGCACTAGAGGACCCTCCTTCAGGGCTTCAGTAGCAACTACTATTGAAAACTATTATTAAACTAACGAAGACTTGGTCCCTGACGTGGTGTGGTGTTGGAAGCATGAAAGGCTGTGGTCTGGGGACAATGTATGGGGCTAAACTGGAATCTGCGTCGGCAACTGGACCGAGAAGCCACGCGCATTGAGAATGCTCTACTCCAACTAGAGTCAGACGTAACAAGAGTGCCCGACACCCAACGTGCCTTAGATAAGCTGAAGTATGAACACACACAGGTCATGGAACGGCTATGATGCATAAATTATGCTGCACATGCAGCGTGCACCCATGCAATGGCAGACAGAGCGGGAAGGCTGCTGGAGAGGCTGATTAGGCAAGATCAGGCGCACCCTCAGGCTCTTGCACTGCGGTCGGCATCGCGTAACTTAATAACTGGCCAACATGATGTCCATAAGGAGTTCACAGCCCACTATGCTAGAATACACAAATCTGCCCTTCAGGTAGTGCTCCCAGAACTGGACTTGTATCTGTCCCCGCTGCCGCTACCCACGGTGCTGGTGGAGCAATGCGCGGAACTAGAAGAGCCAATCACGCTACAGGATGTACAGGCGGCCATACAGGCACTGGCGACTGGTAAGACCCCCGGCCCTGACAGTTTCCCTGCCGAGTACTACAAAGCGTTCCAGACAGTTCTGGCCCTGCGCCTGCTCGCCATGTACCGTGGCACGCAGGAGTCGTCTATCATGCCAGCGTCGCTCCGTGAATCACTGCTGGTCTCGCTTCTAGAACCGGGCAGAGACCTGGAATTGCTGGGCTCCTACCGGCCCCTGGCGTTGCTGAATACGGACTACAAGGTGCTGGCCAAAATATTAGCGTGCAGACTGGCTCCCCTGGTGCCGCAGTTAGTGCATGCAGATCAAAACGGTTTTGTGCCTGCTTTCTGCACGTCATTGAACATATGCCGATTCTTCAGGGTGGCACACTTCTCTGGTGAGAGGTGGGCACACTCGAGTTACCTAGTTCTCGATCCGGAGAAGGCGTTCGACAGCCTGGAATGGGACTTTTTATTCACTGCCCTTGACAGGTATGGGCTGGGGGAAATTTTCCTGGGCCTAGTTAAATTGCTGTACACGCAGCCCACAGCCAAAATCAAAACAGGCCATTACGTTTCGCGGGCGATCTCAATTGAGAGCGGCACCAGGCAGGGATGCCCACTCTCCCCGCTGCTATTCGCGCTCGCCATTGAACCACTGGCCATATCTCTTCGCCAAACCAGCGCAGAGTGGGGTATCCCTCTGGGCGATGATACGCATGCAGTTTCACTGTATGCGGATGATCTCCTGATTTACCTCCGAGATGTACGTGGCCCATACTTGGCGATCAAGATCAGAGTTTGCCTCACTGTCAGGGCTACGTGTAAGCTGGAAGAAGTCGTGCCTGTACCCCTTTGCTGAGACTACCCCAGATCCTGAGCTGGTGCTGGGTAATACGCTGGTACCGTGGCAAAACTCAACCTTCCGTTATCTGGGGATCCGTATCTTTCGCCAGCAGGAAGACCTTATAGAAGGTAATCTCATGCGGGCCGCGATGGCGGTGAAGTCTCAGATGTCTTTCTGGCGCACTCTCTCTTTAGCCACCATGGGTCGTATAGCACTCCTGAAAATGGTGGTGCTCCCTCACCTGCTTTACCACTTTACAAATTTGCCAGTCTACGTCAGACCCTCCTTTTTCCATACACTAGAGCAAGACCTAAGGCAATTCATATGGCATGGAACACGTATTAGGGTAGCATTAGCGAAACTTTATCTACTCGTTGACCGTGGCGGATTGGCAGTCCCCAACATGGAGCACTATTATTTGGCATCACAGCTACAGTGGGTGGCCTGCTGCATTGGTGGCCGGCAGTTGGCAGACACTGCCACGCAACAGCCTGGTCATACGCAGTGCCAAATCATAGCCTTGTTCCACCCCGGCAGAAAGAGTGCAGCCCGATACAGCTACTGACTTCGGTTGCCTATAGATGTTTTCGCCAGACCCTAAAACTCACGAAGGAAGTCGTACCATATGCCCCTTCCCTGCCCATATTGGGCACATCAGCTCACTGCCGCATAATCTTAACAACGCAACTAGTCCCCTGGGAAGCAGCAGGACTGCTGACCCTGGGAGACCTTTACCAGGACCAACAACTAGTACCATTCCACACACTGACTGAGGACAGTGGCCTACCACAAGGCCAATTCCTCTTATATGCCAAGCTGACACAGGTGCTGCGAACTTTGTGGTGTGACTTAACTCACAAGCCTGCGACCCATCTTGCCATTCAATACCTACACGAGCTGGGCACAGGCAGACACCTTACTAAATGGTTCGCTGAGTCCCTACGCACACATTGGACACAGCCATTGACATCCCTCAGGCAGCGCTGGGACACGGACTTACAGAGGCAATGCACTGATCGCGAATGGTCGGCCATACTAGAGGGACCTACGCATATCCCCAGGAATGCCCGGTTCTGCTTAATACAGTGCTACATACTCCAGAGAGCGCATATAACACCAGCTAAGATTCATAGGTACTTCAACCGCGTAGATGCTAAGTGCCCTAGTTGCAGATTATTAGATGCAGACCTATTACATATGCTGTGGGCTTGCACAGCTCTCACCTCCTATTGGAGAGCAGTCACAACACATTTGCCAAATGCACGGGCCGCACAGTCGCATGCTCCTGGGACACCTGCCTATTAGGCCTATACCGTAGAACAAAAAAGCATGAAGTCACGTCCCAATTTATAGACCTAGGGCTCATTGCAGCCAAGCGCTTAATTACTAGGCGCTGGAAGTCGCCAGATCCACCAAATGTCAAAGCCTGGCTACAGTCGCTGATATGCTGGGCGCAGGCGGAGAGTGTGACACTGCAGCGGGAGGACACGTTGGGCCTGCGGGTGCTCCCGCTGGCAGGGGTTTGAGATGCGATTCTCTTAGATATTCAAAACCCAGGGCAAAATGATCCGGATGCGCCCAAGTCTCCCGCATGATACTCCCAGTTAGGTGGACCGAGGGGCCCGCATAGAGTGTGTTGAGCACCATTGGGAATCTCGTGGGGCAGACGACTGCATTACCCTGCTGACAATGCGTCTCACATTCACAATCAGGACATGTTACTTAAGTTCATTCAATAGCGGCTAGAATCACACAACCTAAACAGGTAGATAAGAAATGTATGTATTAGTAAAGCATAACACAGAGGGGGAACCAGCCCGGGTGGGAGGGCCTTCACATGCACTATGCTATACAACACGTACATATCCCAGTTCATGCATCCCCTGTTTCCTTTAAGCATCAATGCTCAGACACATGTTATATGGCGCGCAAACAATGTAGAGCATATGCGCTCTCCTATATGCAGATTCTTATTGATGTATGTCTACTTGTATTTACATGTGCATGCATACAATCTGTATAAGAGTTTGTCAAACAGTATCTAAAAATGTTAAAACTCAATAAAGAAATTTAAACAAAAACAATGCCTTGGCAGTAAGGAGGTCACACCTCACCCTTCCCAAGTGGGCTAGTGAAGTGACAAATCAGAGCAGTGAGCTTCAAAGGTTGCACCTCCTGATATGCATCTGGGCTGTCCCCTTGAGGAGGACACAGCCCTCCCCTTGCCCCAGGTGTGCTTGAACCGTTGCAAGGTGAGAAATTAGGTATGCAGGAGGTGTACATCTCCAGGAAGGTTGACCACACCTCAAGGGTGAGCAGCCTGATCTGTACCCCTAACGTTAATTCCTGCCATATTTAGGAGGGCAGAAATAGTGGGCTCTGGGTAAGAAAGGTGACCTACACCACCAGATGTGGTCACCTCAGGGGAAGACTAGCTGCTAGGGATAGCTGTTCATAGGCTACTAGCTCCCACACCCCTAACTCCACGAAATCTAGGATTTAAGGGGTCCTCTGATACCAGAACCCCAGATCTGAACCACCTACTTCAAAGAAGGATCAAGAGGAGCCCCATGTCACCAACAACAGTACTTTGGCCACCAGCACAAAGCAAAAGAGTGATATTGTGTCCCTGAGGCAACAGACTTGGAACTGAGTGACCGACCCTCGTCCTTGGATAAAACTCAGCACTCTCAAAGTGAGGTACCATAGTTGAAGCCAGACGCACCCTCAGACCCTCCTGGATTGGAGGGACCAGTCCCATGCAAACTGCACATATAATGATGCTTTGGAACCAAAGAAGCACTGGCCATCGGGCCCCCGAGGGATCGTCCAAAAGTAAATGGTGTGCTGCATTTTGGGAAGTGTAGTCCGACCTTCATCAGTTTCAAGTCACTGCTGCACTCCCATGGACCTCCAGACCAGTTCCTTTTTTATTACTTTTACCTCTACCACTGCTTGTAGGTCACCAGTCCAATAACTAACCCCTTTACTCGACGCTGCTTTAATAGGGCACTTCACAGCACCTGTGACCGACATCATCAACAACCCCACTCCTGTGCATTTGCACCCTCTTTCAGCTGGTATCCTCTCTATGGTAAAAAGCAGCGACTCCCATCTAAAGTCCACTGACAGTCAGGACAACCACTGCACTCGGGCCGGACGAAATTTAACAGATATTTGGCCCTGGTCCTCGGATCCCAAAGGCCTCTACCCAAGGAGGGTACACCGCAACTCGACCCCTAAGTGATCGATTGTCACTAGCAGATTTTCGCATTGACCAAAATCTTAAATGTCTCCACTATTTAATGCATTTATTTTCTAATGCTTTGAAAATCCATAACTCCGTTTATATGTATGCTATTTAGTTTGTTTTGGTGATAAATTTACATAAAAATATACTCTATTTTTATAAATTGGGGTTGGAATTCTCTCAAGTCTTGTTAATTACTTATGAACCCTTATGGTACTGTAAAATACTTAAGATATGTTCCTCAAGTTATGCCTCACTGCTTTTTGCCACACTACCAGGACTGAGCTAAGGATTATTGTTGCGAATCCCCAAGGATCATCTTTGAGGCATTGTGATAATATTGCATGGTAAGTGTGCTCACCCATACCACATAATATTCCACTTTCCTACAGTGGCACATTAAGTGCTAAAGGCCCACTAGTAGCATTTAATTGTCAGGCCTCGGTTACATGTTGTACCACTTTACTAGGGACTTATAAGTTGATTAAATGTACCAATCAGGTGTAAGCCAAATGTATCATGTTTAGGGGGAGCACAAACACTTTACCACTGGTTAGCAGTAAGAAAACATTCCACACATCGCACACATGGGGAGTGATTCCTGGGAGCCCTAGGGGTCAAAGTCAGAAGTAAGCTGTCACATTGCCTTGCTGATCGCATAACTAAGTGGTAAGCATTTAAAACCGATAAGAACTAAACAGTGCACTTTCAATTGTAGAAAGATGCTCAGTTGCATTAGAAGAACTGCACCTCACATCCAAAACAAGAAAGATACATCTGCGGGGATGTCGTAGTGCTTTGAAGTAAGACATTTTGGCAAAAGATTAGTTCTATCCAAGTTCATCTGTTTTTTTGCCACTTAATACTTCCTTTTATTGTCACATTACCCACCAGAACGGTCCTGGGATGTGCGGCCAAAACTCCGTCTGAGAAGAAGATTTTCCCATCAAAGCATAATAGAACATGCGCCCATCAGGTATAGTGTAGTGTTTTTCCATAACATCGATACAATTCATTATGAGAAAGGGGGATTAGTTGAAAAACAGCAACATTGTTTATTATTTTTTTAGGTCACACCAAGTCACAGCCCTGAAGAGAGTCCCATGAATACTACTGGGATTCGAAACGCTTCAACATTCATTTTTCAATTGAGGAATTTTCATTAATGAACTTTTGCAGCCTTGAGGTATATCTTGCGTATTAACCCCAGCTGGTTTTTGAACGTATTCCCAATGGGCAGCATCCTAGTGAAAAGGACTGTTTGAATCATGTACAATAGGATTGCTGCATACGTGAAACCTACAAAATGTTTGACTGGTGTGTTACTTTGAATTTGACGTTCATGTATTGTCGTTCATTATGTGTTTTATGTACTGTTGTTTAGTATGTACCTAATTTATGTCATATATTTGTTTGAAGCAAAAGGTGTTTTCTCAATTTCAGACATATATGATATTTTGAAAAAAAGAGTACAAAACAAAAGAAGTGGTTTAATAAATAACCAGGACCAATAAAGTAAGGTATGGGTCCTTTGTCTGTTTAAGTAGAGAACAGCATAAAAAGTGGTAGCTAGATATCTTGTTGTGCTCTTTAACTAGGCCCTTTCTAGCTACTGGTCTTTGGGCCTACCCCCTTCGAGTTGAAATTCTTTCTAAAAGGGGCATTTTCATACACATAATTTAAGAACCATCTTTACTAAAAGATGTGTTATTACATTCTGAATTCAGAGAGTCCAAACTCTATTTCTCTATCTTGTCATAGTGGGAAGTTATACTTGTAAGATGTTACAAAGTATCTCCCATTCTATCCTATAAGACAGATAGCCTTTCAATAGTGAAAAACGAAATACACTGCATTTCACTATCAGGACATGTCACAACCACCATGTCCTACCTTTCACATATACTGCACCCTGCCCATGGGGGTACCTTCGGCCTACCTGAGGGGTGCCTTACATGTTTGAGGCTTGGCAAGTGGGTGCACTTGCCAGGTTGACAACTGCGCGCAGACACTGCAGTGGCAGGTCTGAGAACTCTTTGAAGGGCTGCTTGTGTTGGTGGCCAAACCAGTGCTGCAGGCCCACTAGCAGCATTTGATTTAAAGGCCCTGGTCACACACAGTGCACTGTACTAGAGACTTAAAGGTAAATCAAATAAGACAACTATGGAAACACCAATCCACAAACACAATTTACAGCAGGAGCACTTGCACTTTAACACTGATCAACAGTGAGAAAGTGCGCAGAGACACTAAACCAGCAAAAACAGAGTAAAAAACAGGAGGTCAGAAAGCAAAAAGACTGGGGAAACAGACCAAAAGATGCCAGGTCTAACAATTGTGATGAAGTGTTCTTTAAAGAAGTGAGACTTAGGGGCCGAATCCGATTCGGGCCGGAAAAAATACCGACCGACTCGGTACGGGATAATAGTCCGACCGACACGTACCGGCGTTGCCCGACCTGGGAAGTACGATGAAATGCATGTGAATCACGACCGACTCGTACGGAACTCAAGGCGAACGACCGACCCGGACGGAAACAAGCTATCCGGCCGGAAAACCATGTGAATCGAACCGACCGACACGCACCAGGAAGAAACCCGAACGAAACGTACCCGCGAACTCCGACCCGCGCAGTACGATGCAATGGGTGCAAAAGCAGACCGATTCGCACGGAGCCCAAGCCGTACGACCGACACGCATACAAAACACAGCCGAACAAACACAATACACCGCGACCGACGCGTACGCCGCATATGAAATCGAGCTGAAACACAGCGGGAACGACTCGGACAGGCGCGCACGAGATAACTGCAACGTCCTACTCGGTCAGAAGAACAACTCCAACATGCACAATAATCACAAATGAAAAAATACAAAAAAGAGGGCCAAACAAGCAATGACAAAGCCAATAAATACAGGGGTGAAAAAAATGGAACAAGGACACACCCCCAACTCCACCTACATAAAGGCCACAAATCCCTACCATGATCCTTTGCAAATTCCACTGACCTGCCAGCAGAGAACACCATCACACAGCAAACACAGACACACACACAGCTCATCCAACACAAAAGCCACACACCATTAGCACCTCAACAAATAGCACCCTCACACACACACAGCAAAACCTACACTCACACACCCTCACTTGCACACACACACACATCAATCACCACCACCACCCATCACCATGCCCCTAAAGAAGAATCCAAAGTTCCTAGATAGTGAATTGGAAGTCATGGTAGACGAGATCCTGAGGGTAGAGCCACAGTTGTTTGGCACATTGGTCCAACAGACCCCCATGTCGCAGAAAACCAAGATGTGGGCGAGGATCGTCGACAGGGTGAACGCACAATCACCATGTTTGCGCACAAAGGAAGACATCCAGAACAGGTGGTATGATGTGCGCAGGAGGGTCAGGGACCTACTGAAGAAGGATTACCTCCTGAGCCAGCACACCAGCAGTGGCCCTCCTGCCAAACCAGTATACCTCAGGCCCTGGGAGGAGAAGGTGCGGGCCATCCTACCACCAGTGAGCGTATATGGACTAACAAACATCCCAGAGCCTGGTGAGTACACAACTAATATACACAATATTGTGTGCCAATACACACACATCACTGTCAAGGGGACAGTCAAACCATGCACCCCTAGCAAATCAACAGCAAACAAAAGATAATCATCCCAAAAAGTGTATGTCAGTCAAATAAACACAATACATGCCATCTCATAGTGATATGTAACTGTGTCATGACATGTACAAATCCAATACCAAATTGAGCTAGGCAGTGGCACAAATCTAACCAACAAACACTGTCAGATATTTAGCCACCACTAGAACACCACCTCACAGGGAAGCTCACAGAAAGGAAGGAATCCTGTGTATGCTGGTGAAGTCAGTGTAGCCAAGAGCATGATGGGACTCGTAGTAACAGATAATGGGCAGCCTCACATTTGGACCATCAACACCACTCAGAACCATGCTCACAACACAGGGAGTGGATAAGGACTGACAAGATGGCTGACACTGGGTACTGCTGTGGGGAGCACAAGGCCCTGCTGGGAACTGTGCACCAACAAACAGCACAACACCACTGCCTGACATCCTGAAAGCCAACTTGCACTCCCTGCAATGCAAGCACGTTGCATGGTGGGATATCTGGCTGGGTGGGAAGGAGGACTCACAGCACTGACCATAGTTACAAGCAGCTCACCTCACACACCCCTCAACACAAACTCCACATAACCCACCTGGGAGAATGCAATGCCTCACATACCAAATGAAGATCCCACAAAGAACCACCACCCTGGGTAATGCAGTGTGAAGCCTAGGGACACTCTTGGGACTTGTAGCCAAACAAACGCAAGGACAACACTGTCAGCCTTCCTGTCAGCACAGGCACACTACCCCACAGGGAAGCAGAGTCCAAAGGAAGGAAGTACGGGCATGCTGGGAAGGGGGTTGTAGGCAATAGCATGATGGGAGTTGTAGTCACAGATACTGCTCACCCTCACAATTGGCCCATTAACACCACTCTGAACCATGCTCACATCACAGGGAGTGGATAAGGACTGACAAGATGGCTGACACTGGGTACTGCTGTGGGGAGCACAAGGCCCTGCTGGGAACTGTGCACCAACAAAGAGCACAACACCACTGCCTGACATCCTGAAAGCCAACTTGTACTCCCTGCAATGCAAGCACGTTGCATGGTGGGATATCTGGCTGGGTGGGAAGGAGGACTCACAGCACTGACCATAGTTACAAGCAGCTCACCTCACACACCCCTCAACACAAACTCCACATAACCCACCTGGGAGAATGCCATGCCTCACATACCAAATGAAGATCCCACAAAGAACCACCACCCTGGGTAATGCTGTGTGAAGCACAGGGACACTCTTGGGACTTGTAGCCAAACAAACGCAAGGACAACACTGTCAGCCTTCCGGTCAGCACAGGCACACTACCCCACAGGGAAGCAGAGTCCAAAGGAAGGAAGTACGGGCATGCTGGGAAGGGGGGTGTATACAATAGCATGATGGGAGTTGTAGTCACAGATACTGCTCACCCTCACAATTGGCCCATCAACACCACTCTGAACCATGCTCACATCACAGGGAGTGGATAAGGACTGACAAGATGGCTGACACTGGGTACTGCTGTGGGGAGCACAAGGCCCTGCTGGGAACTGTGCACCAACAAACAACACAACACCACTGCCTGACATCCTGAAAGCCAACTTGCACTCCCTGCAATGCAAGCACGTTGCATTGTGGGATATCTGGCTGGGTGGGAAGGAGGACTCACAGCACTGACCATAGTTACAAGCAGCCCACCTCACACACCCCCTCAACACAAACTCCACATTACCCACCTGGGAGAATGCTATGCCTCACATACCAAATGAAGATCCCACAAAGAACCACCACCCTGGGTAATGCTGTGTGAAGCACAGGGACACTCTTGGGACTTGTAGCCAAACAAACGCAAGGACAGCACTGTCAGCCTTCCTGTCAGCACAGGCACACTATCCCACAGGGAAGCAGAGTCCAAAGGAAGGAAGTATGGGCATGCTGGGAAGGGGGTGTAGGCAATAGCATGATGGGAGTTGTAGTCACAGATACTGCTCACCCTCACAATTGGCCCATCAACACCACTCTGAACCATGCTCACATCACAGGGAGTGGATAAGGACTGACAAGATGGCTGACACTGGGTACTGCTGTGGGGTGCACAAGGCCCTGCTGGGAACTGTGCAACAACCAACAGCAAGACACCACTGAATGACATCCTGAGAGTCAACCTGAACCCACTGCAAGGGTGGCATGCTTCATGGTGGGATAACTGGGCTAGGTGGAGAAGGATGGCCGGATGTCCACCAAATACAACAAATGCTGGCCATGCACACACCTCAACATTCACATTGAAATGCCCCAGGTATGCATGACAATGTGCTACACCAATATCAACCTCTTACTGTGACAACTTAGGACAATGCAATGTACATGCCCGCATCCAGAGGTACAGTCACAACTGTCAGGTGTGTGAACCATTGATGCCTGTAGAAACATAACATACAATGTGTGTCTCTCCAAATACAGGTGATGATGATGGGGACACAGCAGCAGGCGAGGAGGAGTCCCTGTCCCAGGCTCTGGGGGACACAGAGCTCACTGGTGTAGAACAGCCTCTGCCCTCCTCGGATGGCGAAGACCTACCTGGCACCTCCGGTGTGAGTCATCATGCAGCACCAGCTGGACCAACACCTGCACCCCCTGCACCCACCCCTCCAACAACTGCCAACACACAGACCACCCTCGCCGACACGGACAGACCAAGGACCACCGATGGCAACAGCACAGGGCCCCTGGCCCAGCGTGGAGCAATGGACGACAACACCACTAACAACCACCAAGGGGGCCTTGGGTCACCTGTGCGTGCCACCGCAGGTCCTGCACGTGTCACCAGGGGTGGTGGGAGGGGTGGTAGACATAGGTCGCTGCTTGCAGAGGGGCCTGGACTGCATGATGACCCACAACTGGCACGCATCGCTGATGCGTACCAGGATAGCACCGGAGAGGTCAGACAGGTCGTGGGGATCCTCAAGGACATACAACAGCAGCAGGCTGCCCATCATGCCCGCTTGGACTCCCACATGTCCCGTGTGGAGACACACATGTCTCGCATGGAGTCCAAGTGGGACACATTGCAAGAACTCACAGCGGTGCATAGGGACATATTGACATGCCTCCGCCAGATTAGCACCAACATGGCCACACCTCCCTGTGTGCCCACAACATCTGGTGCTGCAACAACTGATACCGCCACAGGGAGGGAGGAGGACTCTGGCGGAGACTCCCCTGCACCGCCGCAGCCTGCACGTGAGGGTCCCCCCCCAAAGAAGAGGGGTCGTTCGAGGAAGGAAAACTGAGAGGTTGATGGCCACGTACATCCCCCAGGAAGCCAACACCTGTTCCGGAAATTCTCATTTGTGTGCAAACGTTTCACCCTGTCGAATGCAACACTACTCTCCCACATGACATGGGGAGTTCAAGTTGGACTAATGTATCATATGACTGTGGACTTCACTCAGGACATTTCTGCTACCAAGACTTCCAACTCATCTGGGAACTTTGGATCACAATCCCAATGTACAGCACCCACCATCCTGTGCACTATACACACACACATTTCTGTAAATAAAATCACTAGTACACCATACTTGCCTCTGTTGTTATTCAAATGTGGATACTGTTATGGTGATGTTGATCTGCTAAATTACACTGTGTATGCTAACTGCTACAGCAAGTACAACACCGTCGTGTGAGTCATGGTGACGTGACACATATGAGGGAGACACACCACTAGGGATACACAACACAGAGACACCAGGGTCATCGGACTCATCGCCCACAGTGATGTTGCCAGGAAATACAGTGGAATGCACAGACACCACACCTATTCAGAGTCTGTGTCAACTAGCCCACAGGTGCAGTAAGCAAATGTCAGTCAGATGTGTGACCACAGACAACGCACATCCCAAAGTGAAGCACAGGTTCATTACACATTTGCAACATGTTGTTTCCACTACAAATGCAAGGTTTACCCACGTGGCAGTGGCCACACAGTCAACAAGTGCAGAAGATATGAAGTCCAGGGGTGTGTGGCACATCACTTGTAGGCAAACTACTGCTGCCACCCTGAAAGCTGAATCATGGTGTCGGGGGATCCAAGTTGACCAAAGTACTCAGTAAGCACCCTGTGAAGGACAGACATGACACACAGTTAAAACCACTGAAGAACAGGACAGAACTGCAATACTCATGCCCAATACATGTCACAAGACAACTACACAAAACCAAGTTAGCATGTCAAAACTGTTGGGGAGTACAGACTACCTGTAAGGACACATTGCTGCACGCATCCAGTCAAGTAGCACATGGCCACACTCAAACAGCACCAGAGCACCACCCACACATATCATGCAAACTCACATCATTCACATTACATCTCCCTGGATACTCACATTCAGCTGAAGAAGTTGGTGATGAGCTGTGTGCGGACATCACCATCATCATCATCATCATCATCACTGGCATCATGGTCCAGGCCAGGATCCTCCACAGGTGGCGGACATTGGTCATCGTCATCCAGGATGAGAGGCAACTCCTTCCGCACTGCCAGATTGTGTAGCATGCAGCAGACGATGACAATCTTGCACACCTTTGCTGGGGCATATGGGAGGGCCCCTCCTGTCTTGTCCAGGCAGTGGAAGCGGCTCTTCAGGAGACCAAATGTCCGCTCAATCACTCTCCTGGTCCGACCATGTGCCTCATTGTAGCGCATCTGGGCTGGTGTCACAGGGTTCCTGAGGGGTGTCAGCAACCATGGCATGTTGGGGTATCCGGAGTCACCTACAGACAGACAAGTGCACATTAGCTGAGTTGGAAAAGTGGGTGGAATACTACAGATCAGAACACACACAATGGTACAAAGTCAGTACACACCGACAAGCCAGGCACGCTGGTTCTGCATCTGTGCCATCATCCTCGGGATGCGACTACTCCTCATCACGTAGGCATCGTGTGCTGAACCAGGGAAACGGGCACACACATGTGTGATGCTCATATCTGCAAGACATACCACCAGAGCATTGATCGAATGGCAATGTTTACGGTTCCAGTATGCCTGCTCATGTGCCTGTGGTGGTATCAAAGCCACATGTGTCCCATCAATGGAGCCAATGATATGTGGCATCCTCCCCAGGGCATAGAAGTCACTCTTGACGTCAGTGAGTTGTTGACGTGTAGGGAAATAGATGTACTGGTTCAGGCATCTCAACATTGCCTCCAAAACATCGCGTAGCACACGGCTGAACATAGTCTGTGACATCCCACCGGCAGTCGCCACAGTGTGTTGAAAGGTACCGGTGGCAAAGAAGTGTAGGGCTGCCATTACCTTCACCTTGGGTGTCAGCGCCGTAGGGTACGTCTGGCCAGGTTGCAAATGTGGTGCCAAGCGCACTGCCAAATCATCAATCAGCTGCCTGGTGAAGCGGTACCGTCGGATGCTGTCACTTTCCACCATCGTTGCCAGGTCAGGGAATGGTCTTTGGACAGCTGGAGCCCTGCAGTGCATAGGTTGAAGAAAGAAAGATTGTCAGTCACCCCACATATGTGCCATTCACCATACTCAATTTCACATGATACATCATTACGAGACACAAGTACTTGATGTGTGTGCCGTTCTGTTCGGACATAACTCACACCTACATGCCCATCATCTAACTTCTCAGTACAACATGTGTGCACAACAGGTACCAGGTTGTGCTAAGGGAAACTCATTAGGCTGTGTCACAGTACCCATTTCCTGCTGTCACGTTCCACACACACACCACAGTGACATGTCTGGACAGATGCGCCACAGGCATCACAGCTCATTGACAGGTAGATTCCCAGTGACCCTGTCTTGCCACATGGACACTGGCATGACATGGCGTATCATGTACACGTCAGAAAAACAAACAGGACTCCCACAGGTAGTGGCCCCTGTCGCCTCCGCAGGACAGACATGGACGCCAGTGACGCACAACATCAAAGTCCATGCACAAACAACGTTGATGTGGAGACTGTCTCCCATCGTGCACATGGAATCAGAGACATCGGAAACACAACATGCACACAGACTGTGGAGGGACATCACTATTGTGGCAATGGGTCATCCTGTGACGTACATGCCTTCCCCCATGGGACCCTGGGGGTATGTGACATGTCACACACATACACAACCTGGAAATGTGACCATGCCACATGCTCCGAAATGAACTGTTGCACATCACAGTGGTCATGTGCACAACACACAAAGGACCCTGTCCCCATTAACACATGCACAGCCTGGGTGTGGCTGCCCACAAGTGCCACCACAGAAACCACATGTTAACCCCCATACACAGGAAAGGTAATGCAGCCTTACATGCCTTAGGAAACAGTGTGGACTGGGTGTGGTGTTGTAGGTGTGCCCCTGTGTCTCTGGCAGGTATATGTGGCTGGCATACGTTCACCAGTGACAAGCATGGTGACATATGCGACTGACCTGTACAGGTACGCGTTGTAAAGCAATAGACCGATCGGTGTGCCCGGCCGGCCCATTGCATCTGTTGTGAGCGGGTACGCGTTGTATCCCGAAATACGCGTTGTACAGCAATGGACCGATCGGTGTGCCCGGCCGGCCCATTGCATCTGTTGTGAGCGGGTACGCGTTGTATCCCGAAATATGCGTTGTACAGCAATGGACCGATCGGTGTGCCCGGCCGGCCCATTGCATCTGTTGTGAGCGGGTACGCGTTGTATCCCGAAATACGCGTTGTACAGCAATGGACCGATCGGTGTGCCCGGCCGGCCCATTGCATCTGTTGTGAGCGGGTACGCATTGTATCCCGAAATACGCGTTGTACAGCAATGGACAGATCGGTGTGCCCGGCTGGCCCATTGCATCTGTTGTGAGCGGGTACGCGTTGTACAGCAATGGACCGATCGGTGTGCCCGGCCGGCCCATTGCATCTGTTGTGAGCGGGTACGCGTTGTACAGCAATGGACCGATCGGTGTGCCCGGCCAGCCCATTGCATCTGTTGTGAGCGAGTACGCGTTGTACAGCAATGGACCGATCGGTGTGCCCGGCCGGCCCATTGCATCTGTTGTGAGCAGTGCAGCGTTGTATCCCGAAATACGCGTTGTACAGCAATGGACCAATCAGTGTGCCCGGCCGGCCCATTGCATCTGTTGTGAGCGGGTACGCGTTGTATCCCGAAATACGCGTTGTACAGCAATGGACAGATCGGTGCGCACGCATTGGCTGGGGCCTGGCATGGCAACGGACGCGTTTTCGAAGCTCCAACGAGTCTGATGCAGTGAATTCAGTTGGCCAGCCACAACAATGTTGCAAAATCATAGGTGTCATGAAGTTGAAGATTTGAAGGATGCTGTGGGTGTGTATTAGTGCTGCTATTCCATGGATTGGTCAGATTCAGAAGATGCAAACGACTTGGACCTATCACTTTGGACACATGGGACAGTATCTGCCTCTGCAGCACACATATAATGCTGGCTGTTCCCCTGAGAGCTCACTTACCTGCACTACATGCTCCAGGACGACATCTGCCACCAACACTGCTGCTGTCTCTGCATCCTCTGGCTACTGCAATGGCACGTACTGTGGAGAGAGCCCCAGCCTTCAGCCTTGAGGAGAACCAGGCCCTGCTGGACAGCCTCCTTCCACAGTACAGCAAGCTGTATGGGACACCAGGGGAGCAGGTGAGTGTGCTGTCCACTGCCTTTCTAATTTTGCATATTGTCTGACTAGCAGGACTTACAGTGTGCACACCACTGGCTAGCATGCTCACTGAGTAGTTCTGAGCCCCCAAAGTGTGTAGTTACATGCACTGAACAGGTACAGTGCAGTAACAGTGCATTCCAACAAGGTTTACTTTCCATGCAATGATACCATGTAGTAACTGCTGGCAAACTGTTCATAGCCATCGTTGCACTGCCTGTGTACATCATGTGCCCCAGTGATTGAGACATGTATATCCAACTGTGTGATGCACGGATATGTTGCATGTGTAGTAATGGCATTTTCACTTTGTCATCCTCACAGGTTGATGCCCACCAGAAGCAGAAAATCTGGCTGACCATCGCCCGGGCAGTAAGATTGGTGGGGGACTACAAACGCCGGATCCGCAACTGCCAGAAGAGGTGGCAGGACCTTCAAGGCTGGACCCGGAGGATCGCAAGGGTCCAGCTGAAGCTGTCGCCTCCTCGCAGGAGGGGCGGACATCGGACCCTGACCCCCCACATGCTCAGGTTCCTGGCGGTGGTCTTCCCTGACCTGGATGGGCAGCTGAAGGCCAGACAGCAGCAAGGAGGGGTGAGTCCATGACAGCACTGTGCACTTTGTCTGACATGCTATGTGCCCTCCTCTGGCCTGGTTAAACTTCCACAGTACATCAGTCTTGTGGTCCAGGACCCATGTCCCTCTATTGTGACATGCCCACTCCTCATCTGATACGCATATGTGTGGCCCTTACAGTCAGGAAATTGTGTCATTTGGGGACTGTGTCATTGCATTTTGCTTTGCTCAAGGTGGGGGACAGCATTTGTTCCGGTGACTATGTTGTGGGATTCATGGGTGGGTCAATTGCTCACACAATGCACAAGTCCTGACATGTAATCTGGGTGTAACTTTGATATGTGGTCCACTTGCTGATCTGATTCACCACATGTCCCTGGGGTATTTGGCACACCCCCATGCTGTGGGTGGGAACAATGTTTGGGACTCAGGAGTATGTATATCAAGTGTGTCACACATGCTTAGACACCTGCCTACTGTCCAGGACTCATCCCTCTTACAGGTGGAGCTGGACAGTCATGCCTACTCCAGGGCATACAATACACTCTGTACTCCCACTCCCGTGGATCATCTGACATGTTGTGATCAGTGACATGTTCCCTCAGGTGTCTGCCTCTGTGTCATTGTGCTACTGGTATGTTTGTCGGTTAGGGCTCAGCATGCCATCTGAGATGTGACCATGAGAGACGATACTTCTGTGACTTATAGGTGTCTGATCACTTGACTGTGCACACAGGTGTATGCGACTGTGACTTTCAGGCAGCTGTTTTTCATTCACAGCACACTGTGAGGTGCTCATGTTCAGAGAGTTGTGTTTCGTGTCCCCCATATGTCCAATTGGTATGACGTGGACAAATAGTAGTTCAGATGATGTTGTTTTTGGGGGATGGACAGGTGCACTTGTCAGTTACATAACTTGCATTCCCCATGTCCTAGGATTGTGACACAGTGCAGACTGTTGTTGGCTGGCTGCCATGGCCATGTGACTGGAGACAGTGATGTATGACTTTGCACGCATGCCTGTGTCATGGCATTAAACTTCCTAAGACTGATCCTGCAGGGCAGTGACATGTGCAACATGCACCCCATTGTGGCACTGACTATCCGGACATGGGTGGATCATGGTGTCTGGTGCTGGTATGCATCACATGCATTTCTATTTAGACTGGCCATCCCTTTCTCTGGACACCTGCACTGACTCAGTGGCAAGAGATGTGATGTGTGCATGTTCACATACTTCACCGTGTTCCCTGCAATGTCCAACAACTGTGTAGGTGGTGCATGTGTCCACACTGGGGTCTTACCATCAGACAGGCACCAGACAGATGGGTGCAAGGGCAGGAGGGGTGTGAGTCCCATGGTTGACCATCAGACTGACAATTGGCTTCCCCGAATCTGTGTGAGGACTTTAGGCAATGTTCAACTAAGGATGCCAGGGCTTGCTCTGTGATGTGCTGTACTTACTGTGGTGTGTGCGGTCAGTGCAGGTGACTGATTTTTGTCTGTTTCCCTAATTGTTTGCAGATACATCCATGGC
The DNA here is from genome assembly GCA_963921515.1 of Calotriton arnoldi. Taxonomy (NCBI): domain Eukaryota; kingdom Metazoa; phylum Chordata; class Amphibia; order Caudata; family Salamandridae; genus Calotriton; species Calotriton arnoldi. The sequence goes on along the minus strand of CAWUFW010002154.1, from coordinate 1,021,821 downwards.
CACAGGAGGGGACAGCTCAACGGACCAGGAGGAGCAGCGGAGCCAGACTGGGTCAGCATCCGACGAGTGGTCAGAGGGACCCAGTGGCACAGAGGGCGAGGGGAGCCACACCGAGGAGTCCTCAGCAGCATCCACCTCAGCTGAGGACCACAGCAGCTCGGAGGATGACTCCCTTGTGGAGGCGGGTCTCAGCAGCCACCAAAGGCCAGCTAGTCTGTCTGGCCCCGCCACCACCACCACCGCCCTCCCATTGGCTCCCATTCCTGAGGTCCGTGGAGGCTCCCGTGCTCGGGAGCTTGTCTCCTTCGTGCCAGGCACCGCACCCCCTGCCCCTGTGTCCCCTGCTGCCATGAGTGAGGAGTCTGTGTACCTCTTTCGGCAGTTCCATGTAGGGCAGACAGCAATGCTGAGTGTCCTCCAAGCACACACCACTCTGTTGACACAGCTGGTGTCGTTCATGGAGGGCATCTCGACGGGTATGTCTGCCCTACAGAGGAGCAATAAGTCCATGGACTCCTCCCTGACGGCAGCCGTGTCCCTCCTCCAACAGTCCCTCACCCCTCCCACCTCTGCCCCATCCACACTTCCTGCCACCCTACCTGTCCAAAGCACATGCACACCTGCACAATCACCCAAGCACACAGACACGAGCAGCACAGACACACCCAAGAGAAAGGCAAGACGTGCACACAAGCATCCTCAGGGGACTGATACCACACACACAGGGGATGGGGAACAGACACACACACAGGCATCCACAGTCACTCCGCAGTCCTCCAAATCCTCTCCCTCCAAGACCCCTTCCCTTGCCTTACCTGCTACCCCACCTACACAGCAGATCTTCCTGTGTGACCTCGGCCTCTTCCCCTCCGATCCTGCTGATCGAGCATACCGGGGGAAGAGGAAGTCCACCCACACAGAGGGGAGTGCCCCTTGCCCCCGGACACCCTCCCCCAGGCGCAGGCAGACACAGGACCCCATTCGGAAGTCACCCCGGACCAGGAAGAGCAAGACCCCACCACCACCACCACGCAGCTCCACCACCCAGTCTCTCTCCTCCATCCCCCAGGCCATCACTCCACAGGTTCCCCCGCCACACCCTGCCCCAGGTTCCCCCACACACAGATACCGCATCCCCAGACTGCTTAGGCCCTCCCCCCCTGCCACTTGCTCTTCCACCCCAACCCAGACGCTCTGCCTGTTAGTGCCACTGGTGTGGAGACCGGGTCCCCCCCTCTGTCCTGCCCACCTCATCTGCCCACCCTTCCACTCCCTTGGAGTCATGCACTGCAGTGGAGTCCACAACCACCCCGTCTGACTCGGGCACTGCAGTGGGGACCCAGTCCACTACATCAGACCAGCCCACTGCAGTGGTTGCAGCACCCACACCAACTTACTTGTGTACCACAGTGGTGCCGGCCCCCCCTGAGTCAGACACCTCCACTGTAGTTGCCGGTGACACTCCTGCACCCACCACCCCTTCACTGCCTCACTCTGCCATCCCCTGATCCTGTCCATGCGGTGCCTGGCCTGCCCCTTGTATGCCCCTCCAAGGGGGATGTCCACTGTCCGTACCAGTGCAGGCAAGCAATGGGTGACCAGTTGTCACTTATCACCCTGTTGGGACTGTGATTTTGGACTGGCCATTGGCCTTAGTTTCCTTTGGACTTCAGAGTTTTCCTTGACATTTGCTGAATAAAGCCTCTTTTTGTTTAATTGTGGGTTTTCTTTTGATGTACATGATGTGGATGAGTAGCATCCTGCATTTGCAGTTGTAATAGTGTTCATATCAGGAAAATGAAGTGTTGCTGTGATGGACTCCATGTGGTCCATGGGATATGTGTCCTGTTGTAGTCTGGATCTATGGCATCCTTTGCTGCAGTCTGAGGGTGTAATGTTCAGCATTTGACACAGGGATGTACGTTTAGCATTTGTAAATGAACATCTTTGTCTTACACTGATGCACATCTGGTGGGCTTACCACTGTTCAATGTTCCGATTTCCCTGACTGTGTGCCCAGCTCCACTGGACATACAGTTTTGCACATCAATGTCGAAAGACTCATCTGTGTATACAGTGCAACTTGCTTGACACGTGTTTTGGGTGTATGCAGATGACTGACGTGACACTCCCGTACCCAGGCTGATGTGAGCAGAGCCTTCTGTGTGTTGTAGTTGTTGACTCACTGACGGAGCATCTTGGACCTGGTTTCTCCGTGATGTGGGTGCATGGCAAACTAATGTTCATGAGGTTGTCATCCCAGGTTGTCTTTGTTGTCAGGGCTGGGGATGTGGTCAAACGCAGATGGGACACATTCAGGATTCCCCTTGGCACTTGTTGTTTACACAAGTCATGTGATTTACAGTTTGTGGTAGCTTTCAGTGATTGTGACACGTTGTGTGTGTGACTGCTGCCACTCCTCAGGGTCAGAGCTGCAATGTTGGAAGTTGTGTACGTGTGTTCTTAGTGTGTCACCTTGGCTTCTTCGTTGGTGTGTGACTATGGCCAGGATCCCATTGATTGTGGTGGATTTCACATCATGCCCATGTACAGCGTACTGTGCTGTGTGTCAGACATTGACAAGTCTTGTTGACTGACCATGTGTGATGGCTTTCTGCACCTTAGTTCCCACCACCACCCCTGGTATTGTCATGGGTGCATGTGCAATGTCACCAGTCCATGTGAGCTTCACTTCTCCACATTGGTGGAGATCAGGGTGTGTGGTGTTGAGTGTGTGCAAATGTGAGTTGTTGCACGGCTAGACCCCTACCTCCATATTGGCCTTGGCTGGCAGGCCGTGCTGATTGATTAGAGCTTGTGTAGGTGTGATGGTAGTTTGTTGCTCAGGACACATGGCTGTGGTTCACAGTGTGAACGACATCTACCTTTGTCATCACAGTGGGATTATCATGCAGGCTAGTGTCAGCACAATGTGGGGTCCCTGGGGGTAGTGCTGTGGTGGGTCTGTCTCTTGCTGTGTAAGTTGCTGTTCCTACAAGCTTGTGTGACATGTGTAATTTGGGCTCCCTCTCATCTAACAATGCCTGATTGCCCACATAGGGGTATCCGATCCATGAGTAACTTTTGTATGGCACTGTATACACATCTGTGTGGTTGGAATTCAGGCCTCCTCATGTGTTGTGTGGTTGCCTGGGGACACTGGCACACCCCCATCACCCGTTGTGTTTGATATGCAGTGTGAGTCTGCCTGTTTGTGTTTGTGCCTTAGCACCACTGCATTGGTATATCTTGAGTGTGCCATTGGCTGTATGTTGTTTGGTGGCTTTCCCCTGCTGTCCCTGGGACTCCTAGGTCATCAGTCAGCACAATAATCATGGTTTGTATGTCCCATTGCTGCCATGGTATGGTATTTGTTCACCTCACATCTACAGTCTCCACAGGATATCTACATTTGTGTGTCCATTGGTGCAGATATGTGGGTCAGCATTATGATGGTCACTTCTGTCATTGTGTTATTTCTGAATGTTGACAATGTGGGACCCCATGGGTGATGTTTGTATGCACATGGCCAAAACGATGTTTCAGTGACACTGCACGGTTTGCCTCGACCAATCTATGTTGCTATGGGACACAAGCACTACTATGCCACTGATGTGTTTGTTGTTGTGTGACCAGGATTCATCCATGCAGTTTGGCTTTGGCAGCTTTTACCATGACTACACTTACCTTATGATCACTGTGGTGATGGTGCTTTCGGCCCCATTGCCACACTGTTCAAAAGGTGCATCAGCTATGGACCCCATACTTACCTTTTGGTCACTGTGGTGATGGGGCTTTAGGCCCCATTGCCACACTGTTCAAAAATGTGCATCAGCTATGGACACCACACTCCCCTTTTGGTCACTGTGGTGATGGGGCTTTAGGCCCCATTGCCACACTGTTCAAAAAGTGCATCAGCTATGGACACCACACTTCCCTTTTGGTCACTGTGGTGATGGGGCTTTAGGCCCCATTGCCACACTGTTCAAAAAGTGCATCAGCTATGGACACCACACTTCCCTTTTGGTCACTGTGGTGATGGGGCTTTAGGCCCCATTGCCACACTGTTCAAAAAGTGCATCAGCTATGGACCCCACACTTACCTTTTGGTCACTGTGGTGATGGGGTGTTCGAGCCCATTGCTACAGTGGCCATGGTCGGCTTGCATTGTGGAGGCCACACACATTTATGTGTGCCACATGTGTTAGGGGGTCACATTGTATGTTCAATGTAATGTTCAGTCTTGTAGGCATTCGACACAGACTACACACGCTTGTCAGGGTGTTGGGGGGGATGTAATTTTCTGTCATTCCTTATGTGGGAGTATGCTGGTTGTGTCATGCATTACCCGTCCTATGAGTAGGGGTGGTGTTAGTGGTAGGCATCCATCCCCCCATGAGTGGGGATGGTAGTAGTGACAGGCATCCAGCCCCCCCTGAGTAGGGGTGGTGGTGGTGGCAGGCATCCAGGCCCCCTGAGTAGGGGTGGTGGTAGTGGCAGGCATCCATCCCCCTAAGGGTGGGGATGGTAGTAGTGACAGGCATCCAGCCCTGCCTGGATAGGGGTGGTGGTAGTGGCAGGCATCCATCCCCCTAAGGGTGGGGATGGTAGTAGTGACAGGCATCCAGGCACCCATGATTAGGGGTGGTGGTAGTGGTAGAGCATCCATCCCCCATGAGTGGGGATGGTAGTAGTGACAGGCATCCAGCCCCCATGAGTGGGGATGGTAGTAGTGACAGGCATCCAGCCTCCCCTGAGTAGGGGTGGTGGTAGTGACAGGCATCCCGGCCCCCCTGGGTAGGGGTGGTAGTAGTGGCAGGCATCCAGCCCCCTATGGGTGGGTATGGTAGTAGTGACAGGCATCCAGGCCCCCCTGAGTAGGGGAGGTGGTAGTGACAGGCATCCAGGCCCCCCTGAGTAGGGGTGGTGGTAGTGACAGGCATCCATCCCCCTAAGGATGGGGATGGTAGTAGTGACAGGCATCCATGCCCCACTGAGTAGGGGTGGTGGTAGTGACAGGCATCCAGGCCCCCCTGAGTAGGGGTGGTGGTAGTGACAGGCATCCATCCCCCTAAGGATGGGGATGGTAGTAGTGACAGGCATCTAGCCCCCCCTAGATAGGGGTGGTGGTAGTGGCAGCCATCCATCCCCTAAGGATGGGGATGGTAGTAGTGACAGGCATCCAGCCCCCCTGGATAGGGGTGGTGGTAGTGGCAGGCATCCATCCCCCTAAGGGTGGGGATGGTAGTAGTGACAGGCATCCATGCCCCCCTGAGTAGGGGTGGTGGTAGTGACAGGCATCCAGCCACCCCTGAGTAGGGGTGGTGGTAGTGACAGGCATCCAGCCCCCCCTGAGTAGGGGTGGTGGTGGTGGTGGAAGGCATCCAGGCCCCCCTGAGTAGGGGTGGTGGTAGAGGCAGGCATCCATCCCCCTAAGGGTGGGGATGGTAGTAGTGACAGGCATCCAGCCCCCCCTGGATAGAGGTGGTGGTAGTGGCAGGCATCCATCCCCCTAAGGGTAGGGATGGTAGTAGTGACAGGCATCCAGGCACCCATGATTAGGGGTGATGGTAGTGGTAAGCATCCATCCCCCCATGAGTGGGGATGGTAGTAGTGACAGGCATCCAGCCCCCCATTAGTGGGGATGGTAGTAGTGACAGGCATCCAGGCACCCATGATTAGGGGTGGTGGTAGTGACAGGCATCCAGGCCCCCCTGAGTAGGGGTGGTAGTAGTGGCAGGCATCCAGCCCCCTAAGGGTGGGTATGGTAGTAGTGACAGGCATCCAGGCCCCCTGGATAGTGGTGGTGGTAGTGGCAGGCATCCATCCCCCTAAGGATGGGGATGGTAGTAGTGACAGGCATCCAGCCCCCCTGGATAGGGGTGGTGGTAGTGGCAGGCATCCATCCCCCTAAGGGTGGGGATGGTAGTAGGGACAGGCATCCATGCCCCCCGAGTAGGGGTGGCGGTAGTGACAGGCATCCAGGCCCCCTGAGTAGGGGTGGTAGTAGTGGCAGGCATCCAGCCCCCTAAGGGTGGGTATGGTAGTAGTGACAGGCATCCATGCCCCCTGAGTAGGGGTGGTGGTAGTGGTAGGCATCTAGCCCCCCCTGAGTAGGGGTGGTGGTGGTGGTGGCAGGCATCTAGCCACCCATGAGTAGGGGTGGTGGTAGGGTTGAGTTGGTGGTAGGCATCCATCCCCCTATGGGTGTGTATGGCATTGGTGTTGGCCATCCCACCCCTATGGTTCTGCTGTTGCTTGTGTACGTCATTTGTGCATCCCTATGTGTGTGTGACATATTTCGGGTACGTGTAGTTTGTTTGTATTGTTGGTGTTTGACTTACCGTCTGCGCCGTACGCGTCCGTGCCGGTCCCGGTAATAGATGTAGAGTATAGGTAGGACCTGCGCAATGGGATTCATGCTTGGATCGTCTCGTTCGGGTTTCTCGTGTCTTCGACTCGTACTCGTCGCTGGCTTGTTCGTCTCGTAGCCGTGGATCGTCTTGTGGCGCACAACGGAGCTTATGTACGGCTCGCCCGGATGCTCAAACGTGCCGGACGTAGCGACGGGTTCGGCGCGTACGGAATGCGCATCGTACTAGTCTGGCCGGAAGGTGCTGTGTATTTGCTTCCGTGCGGCTCGAATCGGCGTTTACAGATCCGGCTCGGGCGGGGAACAGGAGCTGGATTGGGTGAGTATGGCACATTCGGAAACTGGGTTGTTATACGCATCGTACTTGTTCGTCCGGACGAGTGTACGATTCGGTCGGGAAACACGCATTCGGTTTGTATTTTTTCCGGACGAATACTGTTAGGTGCGCTTCCGGCCGGGATCGGAATCAACCCCTTAGACCAGAGGTCTTCAAACTATTTCGGTCTGAGCCCCCCTTAAGCAAAATGTTTTGAAGTTGGGCCCCCCTCCAAAACTATATGGCAAGGATTTGGGGAGTGGGAGGGATGATCAGAGGGGGCAGGGATCATGAGACCATTTCAGGTGTGCTTTTCTGTAGCTTGTAATCCACACTAAATGTGCAGCACCAAGCAAGAACAGAATTGACCACAAACACTACTGCCCATAATTGGGGTGCCATTGGCCCCAATGCACTCCACCTGCTGCACTAATGATGGCTGTAGCCCTGAGAAACAAGCTATTTCCTCTTCTTTCATTCCTTCTCCACCATGTCTGACCATCACTTCAATCTCAAAACAAGTCCAGACTCTTTCTGAAAGAAAATTAGCTACTGCATGCTTCCCCAGTTGTTTTTCGCCAATGGCATCATCTGTCCTAATGCTAGCAAGGAAAATGAACCCCCATGCCCAAATTCTATTGTAAAACATTCATAATTGTGATGCAGTGGGCCCCTTGGCAAAAGTGTCTCTGTACTTGCTTCACTAATATTAGTTGCTGCTTTGCTGTCGCCTCTGACCGTTCCCAACATGGGATCCCATCTCACACCAACCCTCTCTCTCCCATCCCTCCTCACCCTCACATCTCTCTGATGCCCAAATCAAGGTGTCGCCTCTGTTTAATTTTCCCCCTCCCTTGGGTCATTGCTCCAAGGCTCAAAGAATAACTGGCACAGGAAGTGTGCCCTAGAGCTCTTATGCAGCTGCAGCATCAAAGATGCCTACAGCTCTGCAAAGCAGACTTTCTACTCAGCCCACTCAGCTGGGCTAATACTTATAGGTCAGATGCCCAAAGCAGGCTTTCTCTAAAAATAACCACACGAATAGCACATTTAGCCCCCTCCTTCCGCTGCTTGGGCCCTGTTCCGTGCGGAACAATGGTGTCCTGGGCCCTAATGCTAGCAAGGAAAATGCACCCCATGTTCTTTTTCATAGCAAGACTGCCATAACTGAGATCTAGTGCCCACTTACAGAGTGTGTGTGGAGGGGAAGGCTCCTGTGCTGCAAAACAGATTGAGAACTAAAGAAGGAACATGCCTTCTCATCAAGGTGCCCGCTACCTGAAAGAAATGCAAATGTGTGCAATGGTTGGAGCCAGTGTAGGCTTTAATTAATAGAGTCACTCAGTTTCATGGTGACAAATATTTATTCTTTCTGAGAGGTAATATATGTGTCCATTAAAAGGAGTGCACCCTTTTAATGGGCATATATAAAAATATTTACGTTAGGTATAGTCTGGATTCTTGTCACTAAAATGTATATTTTTAAAGCACTTGTTTTTATCTTAAACCGTATTTTGCTGCAGTCTGTTTTATACATTGGAATACAATTTTAAAACAAAGACATTCACAGTGCTTTCTGTCACAGACTGGGACATTGTAGCACTATTCCTCACTACACCAATCAGGATTTAATTCTGTGACTCAGTCGTCACACACGAAGACAAAGAGTATATTTCCTTTTGGTTAATTTCCTTTTGGTTAGTTTAACTTGCATTTATTTTTCAACTAAGGTGTGTGCGTCTTTATTACAAATATAATTACATCTTCAAAAATAGAACATAAATTAGATATTGCATTTTACAAAATGTAATGTAGTCTCGCAGATACTAAGATGTAGTTTCTATGACAAACCAGATGTCTCTAACTGCAAAACCTCAAAGTCCTTTTACAATCGTCACTGTGGTGCAGTAATTTAGTGCAGGACAGGTCACCATCATGTCTGTCAATGCCCCAACGAGAATGTTAGGTGATAAATGCCATCCATTTATCACTCTCCTGCCTGCAATCTCCACACTTAAAAACAAAATCGGAAACATTGTGAGCACTTTATTCTCACCAGCTCCAAAATACAAAAATGCAGCAGTATGTCCTGTGAGGTTGTACTTGTGCAAAGTTTATTTTTCACAAAAAAGAAAAATCCCTTGTTTGCTGTGCCTCCCAACAAGTAGTTCTTAAGTACTTTTGTCTTTGATACCTTTCAATGACCACCAGTAGTTTGGATGGAAACTCTCTGTTTATATCACCCACCGCACCTTTCCGAGTTGCTAAACACTTTCACAGTTTAAACGGGATTGGGTTTTAGTTCCTCCGCAGACATTCCATTCTATTCCCCCACAGATTTACGCTGTTGCCTGATGACCCGGCACTACACCACGCCCTATACGCCTAATTGACCGTTAATTGATGATTTGTCCTCGAGTTGTGTGCGTGTTTCTATATGTAGTTATTCCAAGGTGAACAGAAAACAATGGAATGCAATTTTTTTCCTTCTTTTTAGCCTGGTCTTTGACCCCAACTTCACACTGGCTGGCCTCCCCAGTGCCACTTACTTATACGTCCTTTCACTTTTTTTGTGGCGTTTAACTGCTGCATGTAAATGAAGACAGCCTAGAACGGCGCCTTTCGCGCTTCAAGGCTATCTTCATTTACATGTAATTGCAGACCTATTTGCGCCCCCCTGGCAGCACATCCTCGCCCCCCCAGGGGGGCGCGCCCCACAGTTTGAAGACCTCTGCCTTAGACTCTTTCCTAAATTGGAGTAGTATTAGGGTGGGTCCTGATGGATGTGGGGAACTTGTTTCAGATCCTGGATACACAGATGGAAGATGACTGCTGTCTTGTTTTATTCTTTTTTTACACTACTTAGTGTACGGTCTGATGGCATGCTGGCGGTGTCCCGAGACCCACCAGAGATGGTGAGCTTATCTTAGTATGTGTTGCACAGTTAAGAAGTGACACATTATAAAAGTCCAAAAACTATAGCAAGGTAAAACTTTTAAAGGTACCCTCTGTCGCTCCATATTTTTGGAGTGTCCTGTATTCTGTGACCTATAACCGTCATTCTCTTCTATAGCCAATGTGTGATTTACCCTCTCCTTTCTTTTCCTCTTTTTTTCTTTCTATTTCTTTGCCAAATCATTTTACCTTACATTCTCCTACCGTATGTATCCTTGCAGCTCAGTTGTGCTTTTGTGCCCTCTCTTCAAGCCACACATTTCTTTGTTCACTTTTTAGCAAAAGTAAGTAAGTAGAAGGTGCTAACAATTACTGGTGAAAAATAAGGATGTGAAAGATTGATTTTATTGGTACAAATGAAATGCTACTATGAAATTTCCACACAGACCTGTGAGCAGAAGCTACTGTATAGTGTGCAGAGATACTAAGTGCTATTGGTATATTTATTAGGTAAATCTCCTTTTTAAATAGCGTAGAGTGATGGTGCATATTATCTATTTATAGTATGACTTATGCTAAGGGATGTTCTATGGCTTCCATAGATAGTAAATCAATAAGGGACAGATGTACAAACATTTGGATTGGCGATTTCCTAATTAGGATTCACTCCGAGTCGCAATTAGGAAATCAGTATTCCTAATGTATAAAACTCATGAATTTCATTTAGGGATTCCCTGTGGGTTGCAAATCAGCCTAACTCATGAATATTAATTAGGTGGGTTGCAGTTTGCGACCCATTAGGAATTACAGCCATCACAGGGATGGTGGCCTAATGAGGTCAGCAGACTGTAGTGTAGTTCCTATTTCCCTAAAAGGCTCTGCGCATTGGAATAATATAACCTATAGGTTTGACATAGGACTAAGGTCGGTATGTCCCTATCGATTATATTACATGTGCCAGCTAGCTCAGAGGCCACTAGAAACTCCTTGAGAACAAGAAGGGAGTAGTTTCTGGCAACCGAAAAACATGACAACTTTGTTTCCCTTTAGAAGCGGAACATGTCTCAGAATTGTGGAAACAATAGATAACAGTTTCACTCATTCAATCGTGCATGCTTAGTTTCTACAGAGTTACACAGAAAGGAAAGACGGGCGTTTCAATAAAAAGGGTTTTATTGAACAGTCTTGTTTCTCGTGTAAGAGATATGTGCTGTTATGATCACAAGACAGTATGCAAGATAAATAATGTACAGCGTAAGCAGTAGAAATAAATAATACTGCGCTAGCATGACCTTTTAGCATATATTCACGTACATAAATAACATGAGCTAAGAATGCCAGTACTCATACGATGCGTCTCTATGCTAGTTCTACCCCAGTGTACCTAACCTAGTCTAGGTGTAGGGAAAGGTAGAAGTAGGTGGAGTATTCTCTAGTATGGTAGACTAAGAGTATGTTAAGTCTAGTATGCCAAGAGTCCCTCTAGGATCTAGTCAGCTCCATACCTTGAGAATGAGAGAGGTGGGAATCTCCTGCCGGGTCTGGAACTCTAACACCCTGCGAGGGGAGTCAGAACACTGGAAGCTGGATTTGTCTGCGTGCAGGAATGACAGCATCTTCTCAGTGCGTCAGGCCGGGATACGGACTCCTCTGAAGTCGAGGTCTCCTCTAACTTGCTTGGGCAAGGGAAGGTATATTTATACCTGGTAGGTGTCGTGGAATGTTAGCATTGACGTGAAGTCGGACAGAGGAAGACGTCAGGAATGAACCCTTAAGGTATAACGGTTCATACATAATAGATGAGTTCTTGGAGAAATCAATAGTCCTGTGCTAGGGAACTCCCGAAGCTTAAGGGTCTGGTTTCTAAGAACTCGTTGTGACGTTAGGGAGGACGGATGTCGGTGACCATGCCTGTATTTGGAGTGCACGGTTAATGCCTAAATAAGGACAGGGATTCTATGCCTATATAAGGGCAAGGCGAATTGTGCCTATATAAGGACATGATTCAGAGAAACCTATATACGGTCTGTGAGCGTCTTGAAGCGGAATACAACACCCACTCCATCTTCGATTGAACGATAATACTAAATGCTAAACATTTTAAATGCTAAACATAAAATTGAGTACCACATATTACTAAAAACATTTCTAAAAGCATTTTAAAAGAAGCTCAAAACTGTTGAAATGCCATAGGTACTGTACATTAAAGCATTGTTTTCATTCTAAGCATATAACGGAAGTAGAATGCAACGTGAATGAAACAGTAATATATACATATGATGAAATGGTCGATAAGTTCTTACAATCAAAGCCATTGCATATCATGGAAGTAAATGAAATGTTAGACAAGTAAGGTGACAATATGTCTCTGGAAGTATTCAAAGAAGTCCGTTTTATAAGACTAGTTCTACTGTAAGCAGATTGTTCATTTTCCATGTCATTTTAAAAATTGAAAAAAGAAAAAGATTCAATTCTGGGAAAAGTTCCAAGTTTGAAAAATAGTGAGCCGAATCAAAGTCAGTCTATGGGTCTGGCGTAAACATTAGATCATCTATTTCCGTAGCCAAAATATCATCCACCGAAGTTGGCGACATTTGGAACACCTCGTTCAGAAGGTTAATTGCACAGAGACGAGAAACATCGCCTTCAGCAGAAGATGCAACGTTCGCGTCCGTTGTTACCTGTGTGCTCGTTGATCCATCTCGTACCTCAGCAGCAGCCGGAAGCGTCTGTGAGATCTCAATGAATGCCGCCATCAGGATTGGAAGCCTCTGGGGACAACACACAGCATGGGCCGTTATCGGGTCCAGCAGAGTATCGATATCCGTTGGCATGACTGATGGGAGTGTTAGACAGGTGTCTAGCACGCATTATTCACTGCAAAACAGGCAGCGTAGACCAGGTAAGATGCAATCTTGCCAGATTGGTCTGAATGACAGGAACCACGTTGTATTTAGTTCCCGTAGACGAGGCATGCCCAAAAGCTGTACTATTCGCTCACGGCATTTCCGTTCAAGGAGGGCTCTCTCCACATCGCTCGGAGTGATGTTGGCGAAGAGGCTTGCCATAGCGTAGTAGGAGGAATAGAAACAGAATTCCTGCAACAAGTGCTAGAATTAACGGCACACCACCAAACACCGAATGTGCGAAGTTTGGGATTATTCCGAGGACAGCCTGGAAAGGTGCTAATAGTCCGGAACAGATGGTCTTAAATACATGTACAATTCCGCTTGTATCAGACATGTTAAAGATACGTCCTATCATTTCTACGAAATGTATAGGGCAGTTTGTACGAATTAAAGCTTGTATCTCAGCCGAAGTCCTTGCAACTTGAAGATCATAGGTTTCTTTGGCCGAGGTCAAAGGCACTGATTGTTGTATAAGCATGGCCTTCATTCTGCTTAAAGTATCAAATCGTATAAAAGAGACATTCAACGAAGGCCATAGAGGCGACTCCCTGACTGTGTCTATTGGGGCAAACAATACTTGCATACAGCAAGTGACCCTGGAGTTGACCGTTGCTAGATATGGGATGCCTGGCAACATGCCACAGCAACTCTGATCATTCAACATGAGGTAACTCCCATTAGAAAGTTGTCCAAACGTTGGATTAATCACAGCAGCTGGTGTACCCTGCTGGTGGCAGGACAAGTTTGCCACAGAACCATTACAAGCCCCGTGTAAAGAAATGTCCTGACAAATCAGTGAACCGCTTAGTGCACTTTCACAGTGTGTACCGCTTAGAAACACTTCACGATCCCCACTCCAACATCTATAGGTGTAAGGTAAATTCCAGGATGTCTTAATGTATTCTTTACCCAACCTTTCATATTTGCCTGCTTGCATCTGTTTAAGGCAATACTGAAACTGGAAAGTAGTCACAGGTAGACTAATTTTGCCATGAATAAGCCATCCCGTAGCTGTTTTTTTCTGCCACTGTGAATGGTAATTTTTCAAGTTTTTCAATGCTCAGTACTGTATACTTTGCTCCTCTTTGTGCCAGTTCGATCTGTTTATCAGTTAGATTGTATTCTGCAAACAGAGCTGTTGTGTTGATAAAACGCCAAGGCACATAGCCCGCACGCAAAGATTGCAGCGTCCAGCTTAATAACATAATAGAACGTAACTGAGACTGGCCTTGCTGTAACATGGCCAAATCTTGTTCTAGAATGTCGATAGCAGAGGATACAATACTGTCCAATGAATAAATTCTGGAGGACAAAGTTGTTAACCCATTGTCGACCACAGAGAGAGTTTTCTCTAAGTTAATACGATCAAGTTCAAGTATTCGTTCTGCGGCCTCCATTTGTGACACCTTCCATGCTTCATTATAAGCAGCATAAATGCCGGCATATATGAAACGTTTTTGACGCGGTTTTCTTGGTCCAAGCAAGAATTCCCTAAGGTCTGCGTCTTCTTTAAGTAAAGATAAGTGTTGTTTCACATCCTTAAGTGTAGATTTTTGCAGCCAATCGAGGCATAATTGTCCTACACTGTATGTTGTTACTACCCCCGGATGCTGTCTTTGGACGTATCGTGGGTCTGGCCTATGAATAGTAAACCCCTGTGTTTTATTCAGGAATCTCTCTTGACAGTTGTTTGTGTCTGTGGGCCAGATCAACCATTTTCTCCAATCAGGATTTGTTCTGTTGAGTTGTAGTATTGTGTCAACTGTAACTGCTGCCTGTGTATTGTTATCACTTGCAGGTGTCAGTACAGAAGGTGCTTTCATGTCTTTAATCTTGGCTAACCCAAGGCAAGACGTTTGTTGGACCGTGTCATTCAAAAACATTATTTGCTGAGGGACGATACAGGCTCTAAATAAAGCTTCTATCCCCTGCACTTGCCAATCTTTAGTACCCCAGATAGATTTTGTGTCTATTGTGTCTTTCCATAAGTCGAAACCCTGTCTAGACAGTTGGGCAATAAAAGCTGCAGAGTAAATCTGTTTTGTATTTGTTAACATAATTTTCAGTCCTGTTTTGTTTACATTTCTATAGTAAAATGTTTCTGGATCAGATGTATTGTATCCTGAAAAATATGGAAACTTCTTAGCAAATGTTTTTGAACTACCTTTTGGTGGTGTAGGACAATGCTCCCATTGGTTAAACATAAACACATTTCTAGGTGTTGCATATTTATGCAAAAAATGATGACCATAGTGGTTATAGCAATACAGCTGTTCATAGTCTGATGAACCCTCTAAATATTCATTATTAGAAAATGCAGCAGATTTTTCTAGGTCAAACATCATATTATTTACAGTTTCAAAGTCCCAATCATCAGAAAAGGTACTGGATGAAACTAAATCACTTAGTGAGATCTTAAATAAATGTGGAATGTTCAAATGTTCCGTCGGGCCACAAATATCAAAATCAGTTTTGTCCCACACTTTACCATCCTCTATAGGAACGGCTGTGATGTTCACTGCAGACAAGTCTCTTGTTTCACGATGGGATGATTTGTGAGGTTTCAAAAGTAAGTTCACTTCTTTTCTTTCAATGTCCAAATGGATGTATCTCCCATTTATAAGCACGCTCATAGACATAACAAAAGCTAGCCAAAGCAGGAAGAAAAATATTCCTGAAATAACCCAAAGTTCAATCCATGGTGAAACTAGATAAGTCTTTTTCAAAAAATGCAAAAAGTCTTGTACTTGCTGTTTAAAAGTTTTTGATGCTGGCGACGTCTCGAGTTCACTCGGCTCCTCAGAAAAAGTATCAAAGTTAATGAAGTAGCCAGAAGCAGTTCTGTCAATTGTTAGAATTGCATCAGGATTTGTAGAAATCGCTGGAACCAGTTGATCATTTGTTACATTGGTGTAGACAGGTGTATTTGGACGAACTGTTACTTGTGTTTCAAGAGGGATGAGTTCCATAGCATTGTTGCTCAGTCCTTCATCTGTTACTGCTGCATTCTCGATGGTTATCAGTCTTTCAGTCTGAACCTCTTGGATAGTAGCGAGAGGAGTGTGTCTGCTACTAGGTCGGAGTCCACGAGGCCTACTATTTAGTATTTGCCACATACTGTGGTTTGATGAGGTCGATGGACACACATCTTTTCTCCTTTTTTCCAGCAAGGGGCGGCAGAAGTACTGTTCTTGTTCCGTGTATGGCTAGGACAGGTACTGGTTGTCTGTAAGAAGGTCCAAATTCCTTCTTGTCCGCAATCTTCTCTCTGACTAGATCCCCAACTTTTGGAATCCAGACAGGCCTTGCTGGGACCGCCGGTTTTCCCCAGTGGTGGTTGGCTGCAGGAATACGTTGCTTTGTTTCGATCTTAGTTCATTTAGGTCCTGTAAAACAGCCAAACGATCTTTGATATCAAAGGGTTTATTTTCCACCACTGTGCCTCTACATTCCAGATCGGGCACCCACATTCTTGTCCCAAATAGGACCTCATATGGAGTGACCTCCCCTAGAGAACTTCTTGGCAAATTGTTTTATGAGCGTTGGACCCCATATAGATGTTTGACCCACCCATCACCCGAACCTAATACCCTAGCTGTTATAGACTGCTTTATGTCCCGGTTTTTCCTTTCCACAACAGAATTTCCCTCAGGATGAAATGGAGAGGAGTACCGCAATGCAACGTCCAGACTGGCCATGGCGTCTTTGTAAGCCCGAGAGCTAAACGCAGGGCCCTGGTCAGAATGTAGCGTGCCTATTGCGTATGTGCCGATAAAGACTTGCAAATCTTTTATAACAGTTCGAGCGTCAGCCGAGCGCTGAGGCCATATCCATAGGAACCTTGACTTAGTATTTGTGGGATTGCACTTGTCCATGAGGACGCCTGTGCATAGGTAGTCTAATGCTCTCTAACAATGGTGTCTGTACTGGGCAGCTACATTCATAGCATGGTGTCTGGTGGCTTTCTCGCTGTAATTTACAGTCTATGCAGTTATTGATGAATATGTGTATTTCTGTATTGATCCCAGGCCACCAGTACATCTCTTTTAATGTCAATATTGTTTTAGAGATCCCTTGATGTGACAGACCCTCCCCCAGATGTGTTTCATAAATCAAAGCTGCTCTACGTTCCATGTTTGGAATTACCCTATCCCCCACTCCAGGGATTCGAGCAAAAGGAACGTTGTTCGCATCAATTACATAAGAGTACTTGAGTGGAAACTTTTTTGGTAACGCTGCACCACTGCCTTTGCTCGTAGCATTGACAACCAACATTATCTCACTGTCTATTTTCGTTTTTGAACGAGTGATCGCAGCTACGGAAGCCGTCTGAACAGCCCCCTTTGCGGCTTTGTCAGCCAATGAATTCCCTGCAACGTGAACGCCATCACGTTGATGACTCAGTGTATGGATCACGTGAGCCTTTGTTAGTTCGCTTTTTAACTGAACTACTTGTTCCCAAAGCGTTTTATGCTTTATTGTGCCACCTTTTGCATCTTTGAACCCGCTTTCAAGCCAAGTTTGTATATATTCATTATATGACTGCACACAGTAGAAAGAATCGCACACTATTAGTGTGGGGAATTCTCGATCTGTACTTTCAAGTGCCAGTTTGAATGCTTGTAGTTCAGCTTGCTGAGCTGTGCAATCTCCTAGAGACTGGGTTTTTGTGACCATAGGTCTGAAGTTGCCATCGCGCATGCGACCTTTAACGATTGCGCACGCTGCACTGTAAGCTTGCTTACTCCCTGTTGCGGGTTGTGCGGATCCGTCAGTGTAAATTATGAATTCGTACTGATCGAGAGGCAGAATCTCAGTGGGCAGAGGACATTCATGTTCATATTGCAGGAACGATTGTGTTTTTAGATCGGGATCAAAAACATATTCAACATCTGTTGCAGCAAGAGAATTAACCCATTGTATCCATCTAGGATGTAATGCCTTAGCATTTGGAATGCTTGCTTTAGTTATCGCCTCTAAGGCCGGTACTGGGGTTATGACAATAATGCGTTTCCCTTGGGCTAGAGCTCTTTCTTTTGCTACAGCGGTTTGAACTGCTGTCAGAATTTTTTCTGTTGAAGTGAAGCGCATTCTGCTTGTGTATACAAATGTGATTTGTATGCAATTGGTACTTTTTCACCCTCATTAAATGTTAAGTAGGTGAATCCGCATTGACCCGAAATTATTCGTATCACTAAATTGCGTTGACTTACGCGTGTTTGTAAGTGATTTGTTGCTAACATGTTAGCCTGGAGTGAACTCAAGATTTCTGTGTGTTCTTGTGGCCAATTTTTGATTGAAAAATCAGGTTTGATTAGTGTGTAGAGAGGTTTAACCCTTTCTGCGTAATTTAGAATGTATGTTCTTCCAAAATTTAGGAAACCCAGGATGGATTGTAAATATTTCAGCGTCTTTGGAGGTCGGAGCAGCGCACACCTTTCTAAAAAGTTGGCTGCCAAGCTCTTGCCTTCACTTGAAAGCTCATATCCTTGAAACAGGACATTGAGATGGGCAAATCTGGACTTTTTGAAGTTGAATTTGTAGCCCTCAGGGGCGAAACCCAGTATAATGGTGCTCACCCTGTTCAAGTGTTTGCCCAGGTCATCGTCTGTCAGATAGATGTCATCGACATATGACAATGCCTCATTATCATAAATTTGTAGTAACTCCGTTACTCTCGCTGAGAATAACCCCGGGCTGTTCTTGAACCCTTGTGGGAGTCGACAAAATTTACGCTGGGTCCCCATTATTGAGAAAGCTGTTAAGTACCTGCTTCCAGGTGCTATGTTTTGACAAAAGAAACCATTTAGATGTCCAATGTGGTTTTATAGTTTTTTACGCACAATGTTATTCATTAATGCTGTACTATGTGCATTTTGCACTGCAAATGTTTTTGAACAAGTGTTTAAGTGTCTGTAATCCAAAACTAGACGATAGGTATTGTCTGGTTTGGAGACAGGAAACAAAGGATTGTTCATTGAAGAGGGGCATGTTTCAATCACCCCTTGGTATTCAAGTTGATCTAAGATCTCCCTGACCTGTTTTTTAGCTTCTTGCTTTATTGGGTACTGCCTTTGTGCAGTAGGTTCATTTTCAGATGTATTTTATGGTGAGGTGAATCCTCATCCCATCCTACATGATTTTTGTATAATGCTGGGGCCTGGGCAACTGCCCATTTCCTGGCATAAGTATATTTTAGATGAATTGGAATATGGTTAGAGAAGGCAGGCATAATAATGTCCTCGCCATGTGGGCACTCCCTGACAAATTGTGGTGGCCAGTCTTTTTCTGCTAGAAGTATGTCATAGCCCCTTGAAAGTTTTTCCCACAAAAGTGCTTTCACCTGTCTAGGTATGTCTCCCTCCATCCGGAGTGTTATTTCAAATAACTTTTGTGGAGTACTAACCCTGGTGTCTACAGTCTCAACTGTAATGTACTCATTCAAGTCCACTATCTTCAGAAGTTCCTTCAGGTTCTGGCGAGCTATTGTGACTTCTGCTGCACTGTCCAGCATTGTCTGAGCCCATTCTCCGTTCTAGAGTTGTGTTCTCAGTATCCTCGGCATGTCTGACCTTCAGACCTGCTACCTTCTTCTTTGAGAATTGAGGTTTTGATTTACTTTTCGGAACGTGTTTGTCATCTTTCAATTTCACGCGTTCTTCTCTATGTTCTGACTGTCCTCTTCTTTCCGATGTCTGTGACGAGATCTGAAAGGTACGAGAGGAACGTGTATCAGTATCTTGATACCTGTCAGGCTTTTTAAATTATCCCTATTCCTGAGGTTATACCTCCTTTCAAAGGGCTCCTTTTGAGGAGACCTACCTCGGGATTGAGAACGTTTCTCTGAATTATTTTTATTAGTTTCCCACTTCTTTTTAGAAGATGTAGGAGTTTGTTTAATAGAGTCCTTCTCAGGACTTTCAGATAGTTTTGGCTTCACTGGTCTTCCACCCAAACTATCTCTGCCTAATTCTGCATATGATTGTTCTATTATTCTGGGTAGCTCAGTTTGATGTTCTGTAACATCGAATTCCCTTAATCGTTGGCGGATCGCCACTGCTGCTGCCTCCCCTTTAATATAAGATAATATTATTGTTGAGACCTGGTCGAAATTTTTCAGTAATTTCATACCTAAATTTAGAGCAGGCTCTGCCCCGTATTCGTTTTGAATTTGTTTCAGGACATCTGGTATTACTGCAATTGATGGAATACCATGTGTTTTAGTATAGATGGCAGCAAAGTCTGAGCCACAAGTGGTACAGTCTTCCAGTTGTGGTGTGATCCCCATCGGTAAACAGATTGTTAGGATTCTGTGTTTCTCATACGGGCTAGTATTTGGAAATACTGCTTCGATTTGAGTAATTTTTGAGCTATCCAGAATGGAATTTGCTCACGTTTTGTGGGCATTTTTCCCATGACTGCCTATAGAGTCTGTGGTGTAATTTTTGTGTATTCCCCTGTTGAGGAATTTGATTTGGAATGGTTAATGGTGGTTGGACTGTGAAAGTCTGCATGACATATTGGACTAGTTGTCTGTAAATTTTTATTAACTCTGTAAGTTGAGTAAGTAATTCCTCGTCTGACATTTCTGCAATGTCAGGATGAGGTGTGTAGCCGGCTAGAATCGGCCATGTTGCTCCTGGTCTACCTAGTGGACCGAGCCTGGTAATGTTTCTGTGATGTTTTAGGGCGCCTTTAAACCAGAGCTGATGCTCCTGGTATGTTAGTGGAATTTCAATATCCTCGAAAGGAATATATTCCTCTGGTGGATCATCTTCTTTGTAGAAGTGAAACAGTCTTGTTACTGAATTTGATTCAGGAAATATTACCCATGAATAGAATACCTCTGTCTGAAAGGATTTGTGTGCCTCTATCACGAAAACTGCTCTACCTCCTCTTGGTGGTAGGCCGTGTTTTATAAGTTTTAGAGTGATGGCTCTTCTTAAGTTTGGATTGATGTCTATGACACCCTCCTTGGTTTCAATAAAACCTGTGATGTTATAAGCTGTTAAAGCTGGGTGACCCGCAACGTCACCGTTGTCGGAGTCAGGCATTCTGTTTTTTGAAAAATGTAGAACAAGTTTCAAGGAAACAAAAAGATAAGGTGCACAATATTTTGGAACACTGTATCCTTCAACGTTGAACAAACCAAACAACTAATATATAGGGTGCTTCCCTATTTAGTTATGGCGGATATTTAACCCTACCCACTCCGGACGTCTTATGGAGTATGTGAGTAGGGGTCTCTGAGAAAAGCACGAATGAGTTACTCAGTATCTAGTGTTAAATTACTGCCTTACCAAACCGTTGGGCGCCATGTAGTGTAGTTCCTATTTCCCTAATAGGCTCTGCGCATTGGAATAATATAACCTATAGGTTTGACATAGGACTAAGGTCGGTATGTCCCTATCGATTATATTAAACTTAATTACCTGTGCCAGCTAGCTCAGAGGCCACTAGAAACTCCTTGAGAACAAGAAGGAGTAGTTTCTGGCAACCGAAAAACATGACAACTTTGTTTCCCTTTAGAAGCAGAACATGTCTCAGAATCGTGGAAACAATAGATAACAGTTTCACTCATTCAATCGTGCATGCTTAGTTTCTACAGAGTTACACAGAAAGGAAAGACGGGCTTTTCAATAAAAAGGGTTTGATTGAACAGTCTTGTTTCTCGTGTAAGAGATATGTGCTGTTATGATCACAAGACAGTATGCAAGATAAATAATGTGCAGCGTAAGCAGTAGAAATAAATAATACTGCGCTAGCATTATCTTTTAGCATATATTCACGTACATAAATAACATGAGCTAAGAATGCGAGTACTCATACGATGCGTCTCTATGCTAGTTCTACCCCAGTGTACCTGACCTAGTCTAGGTGTAGGGAAAGGTAGAAGTAGGTGGAGTATTCTCTAGTATGGTAGACTAAGAGTATGTTAAGTCTAGTATGCCAAGAGTCCCTCTAGGATCTAGTCAGCTCCATACCTTGAGAATGAGAGAGGTGGGAATCTCCTGCCGGGTCTGGAACTCTAACACCCTGCGAGGGGAGTCAGAACACTGGAAGCTGGATTCGTCTGCGTGCAGGAATGACAGCGTCTTCTCAGTGCGTCAGGCCGGGATACGGGCTCCTCTGAAGTCAAGGTCTCCTCTAACTTGCTTGGGCAAGGGAAGGTATATTTATACCTGGTAGGTGTCATGGAATGTTAGCATTGACGTGAAGTCGGACAGAGGAAGATGTCAGGAATGAACCCTTAAGGTATAACGGTTCATACATAATAGATGAGTTCTTGGAGAAATCAATAGTCCTGTGCTAGGGGAACTCCCGAAGCTTAAGGGTCTGGTTTCTAAGAACTCGTTGTGACGTTAGGGTGGACGGATGTCGGTGACCCTGCCTGTATTTGGAGTGCACGGTTAATGCCTAAATAAGGACAGGGATTCTATGCCTATATAAGGGCAAGGCGAATTGTGCCTATATAAGGACATGATTCAGGAAAACCTATATACGGACCCCTAAAGCGGAATACAACAAGACCACCATGTCTGTGATTGCTTTTTATTAATGCAAGTTTTTTAAAATGCAACCCGTTTTCCTTAAAGGAAAATGGGATGTGTTTAAAAAGAAAAAAATGAAACCTTGACGTTTCATTTTATGAGTAAGCAGTGGTCCGTGGGACCAATGCCTGCTCTTAAAAATAGTTTTAGTTATAATCTCAAATTTTTAGCGAATGGGTTACCACCAGTTTTAATCTGTTGGTAAAGTGTTACTGCTTTGCAACTGGAATTTGGTCGCAAAACAGTAATACATACCATACAGGTTCGGTATTTGGAAGATACGCCGTAAACTTGCCCCTTCCAAATACCTAATCGCAAATGCTAAATGTGATTCTGTAGCAAGCTACCACAATGTATTTTGTACATTTGAAAAAGCATTTGTCTGCTTGCATATGGCCTGAATCTGTGAATCGGGCAATGGCAACTAGATAAATGCTTTGTACATCTGGCCTAAAAGTGTAAAACAGTTTAAAATCTAGAGAGTAAGTGGTGTCCAATGTAGGGCCATGTTTTGACTCTGTGCTGTGCTTTTTACCCTCTCATTTGGTTTCATATTCATACATGTCTTCCTCTCTAGATATGTGACCCCCTCTTGTTTCCTTTTGTTTCTGTAGTGAGTTTGCTTAACTTTGTAGTGGTATTTTAATTTTTAAGCCTTCTTGTGATTTTCTTTGCTTTACTTACCTCACCCATTTCTGTCCTCCCCTCATAAAGAGCAAGTATAAAAAGATTCTGGTCTGTACTGGTAGACAAAAGGGTTGCACGAAAAAATAATTAGAGAAAATCAGGTGCTTGTATGATAGCCAGCTACAGTGATGAAGCCAAGTTGTTTAATAGGGCCAACACTCTAGGCACTATACAAACATATATTAAAGGAATGTAATGTTTAAAAAGTTCTTTGTGATGTATTATGTAGCTATGTGTTGCAATTGGGTATGCCCATTCAGTATATATGGAATTTGTTTGCTTTTTAGATCTCCCTGGTTTTGGACTTTTTTACTGTGGGTAAATCTCACTGCATGAGTCTCACCTACAGTAATCACATGGTAAATGGACTGCGTGTGTTTGCCACCAGTGTCCGCCTTTTAAGCTAAGACCTCTGCAACACTACAAGGATAAGGGGCTCTTGTATGGTTACATGTAAACACCTGTGCACATGTGTGCACACACGTGTGCACACATGTGCGGGCTGTGTGTAAGAAACTACTGTTGTGCGCAGCCCAGTAAGTGCGCACAGATAGCCTGGCACTGAGGGGACTTTGCAGGATTAGATATTGACCTGGAATAGGCCCTATAATGTTAGTGTGCACTCACAGGTAAAGTCAGTGTGGTTTACTGTCTTGTCTGCAGCAACACTTTATTACACACATGGGGGAAACTACCTTAGAGTGCAGTTTCGCTTCCTTTTGGCCTACAAAGTCCAGTGTCATATCAAAAGGGGTGGAACACAGTAGCGGCTCCTGGAGGGAGTGCTGCGGGGTGGTGGGGCGGGGGAGGGGCAGGGTGGGGGTAGTAAACTCCGGCATACGAGCGGAACGAAGGTAAGTACATAAATAAATAAATAAAACAAATTACATTGCGCACGCTGCATCGCCATTTGGCATTGCAGCGTGCGCAATGTAATTCGTTTTATTTATTTATTTATGTACTTACCTCGTTCGGCCGTATGCCGGATTACTTCCCCACCCTGCCCCTACCCCGCCCACCGCCCCGCAGCACTCCCTCCAGGAGCCGCTACTGGTGGAACATGTGAGAGAAAACCAAATCTGAGAGTTCCAAAAGGATTTCTGTACACCTTATGAGTCATCCATGATTTTTATATTTCTCTGGTTCAGCTCAGGATCAGAGCCAAGGCCTTTTTTCAGCCTGCTGTGCCAAGTTAATTACATTTCTCCCCAGTAGCAGAAACACAGGCCACCCCACACAAAAGGAGTAATGAACAGTGCTTCCCTCAGCTCCTGAGGAGGAAAGGGTCAGAATGAAAATTTGCATTTGTTAATTACTTGTGACACTACCCCAGGGCAGGTGACAGCCAGGCCCACTGAACAAAGGAGCAAACCGAGAAAACTGGAGTCAACACAGGATTTGGCTGCTCTTTTAACTTTTGATGGGAAAGTCATTGGCAGTGATGTCAGTGAGGGGTTGAGCTGAGACCCCAGGAGCTGATGTGACCATTGACTCCTGGTTGGCACCATCTTGAACTGTCCCAGCTTGCTATGCAGAAGGTTTGAGACAGGGGTGGAGAGGTGATGTGGCACCCTAGGATTGGCCAGGGGTGCCTGGCTTCCAGATCTTTCTGCCCCCCTTAAAAAACCTTGTGCAAGGGGGGAGACTCTTGGTTGGTTGTGTTTTGCTTTTCACTGCTGGAACCTGGGACTGCCACAACCATGTACCATTGGAAAGAGAAACCCCCCCAATTCCCCCCAAAAAACAAAAAGAGAGTGAAAGATTTGCAATGCCTCAGAAAACAAAAAGTTGCTATCCCCGGTGCAGCAGGAGAGTCGCTCATTAAATATTCACTGCTCCAGAGCACCCCATAATGCCCTGCAGGACTTTTCAATCAAACAACATGTTGTCTCACCCTGTGGTGGCCCCAGGAGGGCAGGGGCACCACCATTGATGTTGCTGGGGCTGAGGAAGCACTGAAGCACCTCCCAATGAATTTTAAAGCTGACCCTAACTTTCCAGGATCACTGAAATTAGGACTATCCTAGAGTTTTCTATAGTTTCAAAGCACTCCCAAGCTTGAGCTTATAGCTGGAAATGCAGTGCTCTCTAGTGGCTGACTCAATGGTTGCATTTAATGTAGGCTGGATGTGTTTAAGGAAGATACATGGAATGAATTGCAGTGTAGGAGCTGTTTATATGGTTGCAATTCATGTAACCTAAAGCATTAAAAAGCACAGACACATGGAATGTTTAATTTTAAAATGCTTTATTGATATAATAATGCTGACAGGGATTACTGATCAAGCTTGATATGCTTTATTAACATTAATAAGTGCATTTACACATGGTTATTATTACCAGAGGCTGAAGCCGCAACAGTATCTGATTGAACATTTCTCCCACCATAAAAAGCACTACCTGATGTTGCTACGAATGGGATCATTCCCCTCAAAGGATTTGACCCCAACATGGAAACATATATGGCCATCTAAGGAATGTCGCCTTTGTGGTCAAGGGGAGGAGTCACTATTACACCTATTATGTACTTGCCCTTTTTTACTGAAAACCCGTAAATCCATTCTTCGGGAGATTTTAAGGAATGAAGAGATAAGAACATGTAGAGCCGCAGTCATTAGGTGTCTTGGAGGGTTTTCGATTCCCCTGTCTTGTAGCGCTATAAAATTCTGGAAAATAGCAGCAAAGGAACTGGAAAAAATTGATTAGTGCCTAGCAGCTAATAAATAATCTGCTGGGTGATATTTTTAAATGTATTGTAATGCTTGTTAGTTTTTCAATTGTGGTCATGACCCTAAGGCTTTTTTTTTTTTCTTTCTCTTTCTTTCTTCTCTCTTTTATGTTTAAAAAAAAAATAATAATAATAATAATGCTCATTTAAAGTATAGTGTTTTATGATGGTTTGCCATCCTTTTATGATTTTTAACGAATCAATAAAGTATTTTTGACTGACTGGTTATTATTAAAGATTGCATTTACAGTACAAAGTGATGGTGTTTTTAACATGTGGTTTGGTATCTGGAATGTGACGACCCTCTAGGGATCAAATGTAATTTCCCAATGTCATCGACGGTATTTTCAATCTGCCTGTTGTATCTATTTGGAAATGAATGCATAGTATATCCCTGCAACCAGAAGCGTCCTGCATATGTAACGGTATATTGCTTTACAAAAATCTAGCATAGTTAGAAGAAGTTACAGTAAAAATGTAGATACAAATGGCTGTTTTTTTCAACTCAATTTCAATACTTTCTTTATTTCAACTGTTACTTTCTAGAGGAAAACCTTGAAGGATCTACACAAATAACCCCTTGCTGAATTCAGAATTGTGTCTTCTCTTTAGAAATGTATAGCTTTTTGGGATCCATTATTGGTTTTACACCCACTTCTACCACTAACTGGAAGGAGGTTGAAAGCAGAAAAAATAGGAAAAATAGGCTATGTCCCAGTAAAATCCCAAAACTGTGTAGAAAATGTTGTTGTCTGACAAAAGTCTGCCTGTTCCTGAAAGCTGAGAAGACAGTGATTTTATCACCACAACCCCTTCCTTGATACCATTTGCAGGGAAAAAACAAATGTTGTCTTCTGCAGCACTTTGTTTCCCATTTTTCCCCAAAAACCCCAAATTTCGCTGTATTTTGTTTAATTTCTCGGTCCCCTCCAGGGGAATCCACAAACCCTGGGTACCTTGAGGATTCTCTGAATGTTGGAAGAAAAGGATGCAAATTTGGCATGGATACCTTATGTGGACGAAACTTTATGAGGGCCTTTTGACAAACTACTCCAAATAGCCAAAAAACGGCGTGGCATGGGGGGGAAAGGCCTAGAAGCGAAGGGGTTAAGAAATACATTACTGAACCTGACAGTGGGGTAGCAAGGGTGCCTTAGGTCCTATTGCAAAAATAGAAAATAGACCCCATCAACTTCTGGTTGGGTAGCATAAAACAGCTACTGCTGGGATGCAACGGGCCCTTAGACCCACGGACGTCAGTGCAACTCGATCAGATTTATCATTGATAACTATTCTCCTGCACCCTTCAGCTGCATTAATTTGTCTAAAACAAAGCAATTTGCACCTGCTGCCCGATTTCATTTACAGGCAGCAGGGCCATATGTGGAGCGTGCTGTTCTACGCAAATAAATAATAATAAGGGATAAACTAGATTCTGGTTGAAAAAATTACTTAGGATGTTAGAGTAACCGCACGTTTGCCATTGAAGACTTCAGCTGCTACAATGCAGCAATGCATTAATCCCAGGCCCAGTTATAGCTTGTCTGCCATAGAAAAATCACAGCACTGCTTTATTTCTGCTTTGTTAATGCGATTGTAATTTTTTTTTTAGAACTTGTTTTTATTAGCTTTTAAAATAATCCCACAGTGCAGATCTCAATATTATTATCATCAACCATTTTCTCACATTGTTACACCATATCAGTCCATCCAGTAGTCAGAGGGTACATTGCCCATTATTGTCATCTGCCTAGCTCAACAAGGTTGGCGTCAGAAGCATTACGTGTGGCACAGGGTAGCGATTGTAAGGAGGGACACTACATCAAGGTCAGGCCTCCCGTGGATGCAGCCTTGGGTTTTGGTAATCGTGAGACTGTTACCTAGCTACCAGTGCTCAAGACTGAACTCTAACCCAGTAGAGTTCAGTCCAAGGAACACACATTTCGGATCTGCTCGTGGGAGTCACAATTGCAACTGAGAACAGTATATCCATCATAAAAACAAAGAAATAAAGAAAGAGAGAGCGAAGAAGGGGCAGATGAGAAGGGAAGGAGAGCGAAAGGTATGGCGGGAGGGTGGGGGGATTCTAACACTGCCGGGAATGTGACCCATGCGAGTGCAAGCGCTGTGGCAGCCAGAGCCGTTAGTGGTCACTGGTGGCATGCGAGTAAGTGTCAGGGTCGACCATGTCGAAAGGAGAGTTGGGGATTTCGGACCCTGAAGGGGAAGGGCCGCCCAGGGTACAGTTCGAATAGGTCCATCGGTGGGTTTCCAGAGACTATCTGCATCTGGGGGGTATACTGCATCCTCAAAGAGGTGTAAAGCCCGCAACCTCGGTGGTTGAAGTCGGGCATGCTCCAGTCTGCAGGGATTGTCCACCAGTGGTTTCTATAATTTGGTGATTTTAGTGTCCTGGAGTTGCAAGCGCGCTGTGAGTAACTCCATTGCCACTGTATGCCACAGGCGGGTGAACCAGACATTGATCGGAGGCGTTTCAGTTTTTTCCAATAAAGAGCAATGATTTGTTTAGCAGCTCCAAGCATGTGGAGGCTGAGATGCCGATCGCGGCGGGTCATGGCACGCAGGTTCACCGGCCGGAGGCCTAGGACAATCGTAAGCGGGTTCTCAGGTAGCGGGTAGCCTAATACCAGTCGAATGTGACTGAGAACCTCCTTCCAATAGATGGTCAAGAGTGGGCACGTCCACCAAATGTGCAGAAAATCCCCCGGGGCACCGGTACAACGCCAGCATAGAGGCGAAGTGGTGGGGAACATTTTATGCAGCCTGTGAGAAGTATAATACCATTGTGTCATAACTTTATACGCGGATTCCCGCTGAGGTATGCTACGGAAGACCTTCGGGATGTCTCGCCATAGGTGTTCCCATTGGGTGGGTGTGATAGCAGTGTCGGAGACTGACTGCCACCGCAGCTGATAGGGGTGTAGAGCGGCTCGCTATGGATGTTGGAGAACTTGATATGTACAAGATATTAATCCCCTGGAGTTATCAAAGGAGCGTACCAGCCACTCAAATGGGGTGAAGGGCCGAGTGGCCGCCCGTGACAGAGAAGACGCCTGGACCCAGTGTCGAAGTTGAATATATTGAAATCTCGCCCCCTCCGATAGCTGGAAGTCCCGTCTACATTGTTCAAAAGTTTTAAAGGTATCCCCCAGGAAAAGATCCCGAATCGTCCGACATCCCCCCTCCGTCCAGTCTGAAAAATAGGGCGGGTGGTAGGCAGGTGGAAAGTGGGAGTTGCGAGCGATGGGAGTATGGGGAGATGGGAAGGATGTGAGGCCTTTGCATGTTGCTAATTTGTCCCAAATCTCGAGTACCGTCTTAGTAGGAACCGCGATGTAAGCGCTGCGGGACCGGGTTTCCCGAGAGAGCCACGCAAGGTCCCAGATGGGGCGACAGGTCACTGCCCTGTCCATATGAAACCAAACTTTCTCACTCTCCCACGCCATCTACTCCGAGATGAAGCGGAGGTGCGACGCCCAATAATATTCCAACAAGTTGAGGCAGGCCAACCCTCCACTGTCACGCGGCAGCATGAGTATTTTACCAGAGAAACGAGGCCTACTCCCTCCCCATATAAACGCGATGAGCTCACGCTGAAGGCTCTGAATCTGATGCTCCGGGATGGGCGTGGGTAGCGTCTGGAAAAGGTAGAGTATCTTTGGAAGGATCGACATTTTGGCTGTATTCAAGCGCCCCAACCAGGAAAGTGGCAAGGATTTCCACGCTCTTAAGTCGGTTACTACAGCATTGGTACACTCCTGCCAATTTGCCTGAGACCATGTGGCAAGGTTAGGGGTCAAATTGAGCCCCAGGTACCGAATGGAGTGTGATGCCCATTGATAAGGAACAAGAGTTTGGTGTGCGGCAACCTCTTCTGCAGGGATCGTGAGGTTAAGAGCCCATGATTTTGCATGGTTAATTTTAAGCCCCAAGACCTGTTCAAACGATTGGAGCAATGATTCTAGCGATCATCTGCGGGCCCAACCCTATTTTCTGCAAGACAGCTCGGAGAAATACCCAATCTACTCGGTCGAATGCTTTCTCAGCATCGAGCGATAACAAGCAAGAGGGTATCTTCCAATGGTGTGCCTTCCCAACTAAGTGGGCAACACGTCGTACGTTGTCTGCCCCTTGGCGTTGGTGAATAAAGCCCACCTGATCTGGCTCAATAAGGCCAGGGAGTGCGAGCTGAGGCGTTTAGCTCATATTTTAGTGTAGAGTTTGAGATCTGTGTTTAGGAGTGCGATGAGGCGAAAGGAGGAACAGAGCGTAAGATCTTTCCCCGGTTTGGAAATTAGGGCGATTTCAGCCATAGCCATATCCGTGGAAGGCCCTACCGCGTCCGAGAAAGAATTGAAGAGGCGGAGCATATGAGATTGAAGTTGCTGGAGGAAGGCGCGGTAGAATGAGACAGGTAGACCGTCCGGGTCCGGAGTTTTGCCGAGAGGGAGATCCATTAGAGCACCGGCGAGCTCCTCCGGAGTGATAGGTTCCTCCAGCAGTTGAGAATGATACTTGCTAATCGGAGCCCACTAACAGGTCTCCAAGGTGGCCAATACCTGGCCCGGATCAAGCGACTCCTTGGCATAAAGGGACGAGTAATAGTTCTGGAATGCTTGTAGTTTGGCACCCTTATTAGTGGCCCAAGTACCGTCTCCCAGTTTAAGCTTAGCGATGTGCGCCTTAGCTGCCCGCATTCGAAGGCGGCATGCCAGGACCGTGCCCACCTTGTCCCCCCCATCATAGTACCATTGTCGCAGGGCCAAGAGAGCGTGTTCGGCCTTGTTGGTTCTATGTGCCCGGAGCTGGCCTCGAAGCATAGCTAGGCACCTCTTGTGTATCGCCAAGGGACGCTCCTGATCTAATCTCTCAAGCGCCTTTATGTCGCGAGAAAGTTTGTCTTCAAACAGGGGAGCTTCCCGAGCCCGAGCGATAGCGATGTATGTGATAATGCGGCGAATTGTGGCCTTGAACGCATCCCAGACTACAGGGAGTGGAGTCTCTGGGAGGTCGTTGGTCTCAAAGTAGGACGCAATAGCGTCTCAAAGTTCTGCCGTGTCCACGGGGTCTCTGAGGATATGAGGGGGGAAACGCCACCAGGAGGGATGTTTGGGGCGGGAGAAGCGATCATGAATGAGAAGTTCCACATGAGCGTGGTCAGAGACTGAAATATCAGACATAGATGTCGAGAGGGTGTCCTTAACAAGGGAGTGTGAGTCGAAAAGGTAGTCTATGCGCGAATAGGAGCGATGAACATGAGAGTAATAGGAGTAATCGCGGACGTCCGGGGAATGGTATCGCCAAATATCTATGAGGCCGAGTGCAGTTAGTTGCCTCTTTAAGGCCGCAGACATAGCCCCCGTCCCATGGAACGAGCCTTCGCTACGGTCGAGTCCCGCCTCCCATACCAGATTGAAGTCCCCCCCCAGAATGAGACCAGGATCATCGTGTGTTATGTGCTCCGGCAACAACCCCCGCAAAAATGAGTCTTGAGCCTGATTCGGTGTGTAAGTGTTGCATAAGGTGAGAATGCGGTGCCCAATCTTGACCATCACTTTGAGAAATCTGCCATCTTTACTACGGACTACCCTGGAATCCCCCTGGTGGATACCTGCCCGACAGAGGATTGCTACCCCCGCTGACTTGAAGTGGGTATCGAGGATGGGCCATTCGAGAGACGTCTTCTCTCAGGAGGTGGGTTTCTTGCAAAAATAGGATGTCCGGACTTTGCAATAGGAGATATCGCCATATCTGGCGACGCTTGTTGGGGGAGTTAAGACCCTTCACATTGAGGGAGAGGCGTTTCAGACAGGTTACAGAGATCATGAAATCTGTGGACCAGGAGCGAGCGCCAACACAAGCAGAGGGGTGAGAGTGGGATGCAGTGCAGCTCTCCCCCCCCCAATGTAGTTCCAAATAACACAAAGGCAGTAGTGTTCGCTGCAGGACCTATCGCAGTGCTGAGTGAATGAAGGACCCTTGACCTTGCCGGGTAGGTCGCTCCCCCACCACACAGATCCGCCTGTGCTGGCCGCCCGCTGCTGCTGCTGGTAAGATCGCCCTTCCGTTTGTGGCCTCGGTGCCCGTATTGCTTGCTTGTCTCCCCTTTTCCCTTTTGCGCCCCCGCTGCCCCCATTTGAACTGTGCCCGTATTTGTGTCCGCTTTCTCTCCCCTTTTCCTTCTGTACCCCTCGCTGCCCCATTTTGAATTGTGCCCGTATTTGTGTCCGCTTTCTCTCCCTTTTCCTTCTGTACCCCTCGCTGCCCCATTTTGAATTGTGCCCGTATTTGTGTCCGCTTTCTCTCCCCTTTTCCTTCTGTACCCCTCGCTGCCCCATTTTGAATTGTGCCCGTATTTGTGTCCGCTTTCTCTCCCTTTTCCTTCTGTACCCCTCGCTGCCCCATTTTGAATTGTGCCCGTATTTGTGTCCGCTTTCTCTCCCCTTTTCCTTCTGTACCCCTCGCTGCCCCATTTTGAATTGTGCCCGTATTTGTGTCCGCTTTCTCTCCCCTTTTCCTTCTGTACCCCTCGCTGCCCCATTTTGAATTGTGCCCGTATTTGTGTCCGCTTTCTCTCCCCTTTTCCTTCTGTACCCCTCGCTGCCC
This sequence comes from Calotriton arnoldi, assembly GCA_963921515.1. NCBI lineage: Eukaryota > Metazoa > Chordata > Amphibia > Caudata > Salamandridae > Calotriton > Calotriton arnoldi. The sequence continues at coordinate 989,735 of CAWUFW010002154.1, read as the reverse complement.
CATTTTGAATTGTGCCCGTATTTGTGTCCGCTTTCTCTCCCCTTTTCCTTCTGTACCCCTCGCTGCCCCATTTTGAATTGTGCCCGTATTTGTGTCCGCTTTCTCTCCCCTTTTCCTTCTGTACCCCTCGCTGCCCCATTTTGAATTGTGCCCGTATTTGTGTCCGCTTTCTCTCCACTTTTCCTTCTGTACCCCTCGCTGCCTCTCGCCATTCCCGCCGCTGCGTCCCTGCGGCCCCGCCCCCTGACTGCCCATTCGCTGCCCCTGCCTCCCGCCTCCCAGCTGCTCCTCCCTCCCACCTCCCCATAAATGGCGGCCGCTGCGCGTGGGGTGAGCGACCCTTGACCTTGCCGGGTAGGTCGCTCCCCACCACACAGATCCGCCTGTGCTGGCTCGCCCGCTGCTGCTGCTGGTAAGACCGCCCTTCCGTTTGTGGCCTCGGTGCCCGTATTGCTTGCTTGTCTCCCCTTTTCCCTTTTGCGTCCCCGCTGCCCCATTTGAACTGTGCCCGTATTTGTGTCCGCTTTCTCTCCCCTTTTCCTTCTGTACCCCTCGCTGCCCCATTTTGAATTGTGCCCGTATTTGTGTCCGCTTTCTCTCCCCTTTTCCTTCTGTACCACTCGCTGCCCCATTTTGAATTGTGCCCGTATTTGTGTCCGCTTTCTCTCCCCTTTTCCTTCTGTACCCCTCGCTGCCCCATTTTGAATTGTGCCCGTATTTGTGTCCGCTTTCTCTCCCCTTTTCCTTCTGTACCCCTCGCTGCCCCATTTTGAATTGTGCCCGTATTTGTGTCCGCTTTCTCTCCCTTTTCCTTCTGTACCCCTCGCTGCCCCATTTTGAATTGTGCCCGTATTTGTGTCCGCTTTCTCTCCCTTTTCCTTCTGTACCCCTCGCTGCCCCATTTTGAATTGTGCCCGTATTTGTGTCCGCTTTCTCTCCCCTTTTCCTTCTGTACCCCTCGCTGCCCCATTTTGAATTGTGCCCGTATTTGTGTCCGCTTTCTCTCCCTTTTCCTTCTGTACCCCTCGCTGCCCCATTTTGAATTGTGCCCGTATTTGTGTCCGCTTTCTCTCCCCTTTTCCTTCTGTACCCCTCGCTGCCCCATTTTGAATTGTGCCCGTATTTGTGTCCGCTTTCTCTCCCTTTTCCTTCTGTACCCCTCGCTGCCCCATTTTGAATTGTGCCCGTATTTGTGTCCGCTTTCTCTCCCTTTTCCTTCTGTACCCCTCGCTGCCCCATTTTGAATTGTGCCCGTATTTGTGTCCGCTTTCTCTCCCCTTTTCCTTCTGTACCCCTCGCTGCCCCATTTTGAATTGTGCCCGTATTTGTGTCCGCTTTCTCTCCCCTTTTCCTTCTGTACCCCTCGCTGCCCCATTTTGAATTGTGCCCGTATTTGTGTCCGCTTTCTCTCCCCTTTTCCTTCTGTACCCCTCGCTGCCCCATTTTGAATTGTGCCCGTATTTGTGTCCGCTTTCTCTCCCCTTTTCCTTCTGTACCCCTCGCTGCCCCATTTTGAATTGTGCCCGTATTTGTGTCCGCTTTCTCTCCCCTTTTCCTTCTGTACCCCTCGCTGCCCCATTTTGAATTGTGCCCGTATTTGTGTCCGATTTCTCTCCCCTTTTCCTTCTGTACCCCTCGCTGCCCCATTTTGAATTGTGCCCGTATTTGTGTCCGCTTTCTCTCCCCTTTTCCTTCTGTACCCCTCGCTGCCCCATTTTGAATTGTGCCCGTATTTGTGTCCGCTTTCTCTCCCCTTTTCCTTCTGTACCCCTCGCTGCCCCATTTTGAATTGTGCCCGTATTTGTGTCCGCTTTCTCTCCCCTTTTCCTTCTGTACCCCTCGCTGCCCCATTTTGAATTGTGCCCGTATTTGTGTCCGCTTTCTCTCCCCTTTTCCTTCTGTACCCCTCGCTGCCCCATTTTGAATTGTGCCCGTATTTGTGTCCGCTTTCTCTCCCCTTTTCCTTCTGTACCCCTCGCTGCCCCATTTTGAATTGTGCCCGTATTTGTGTCCGCTTTCTCTCCCCTTTTCCTTCTGTACCCCTCGCTGCCCCATTTTGAATTGTGCCCGTATTTGTTTCCGCTTTCTCTCCCCTTTTCCTTCTGTACCCCTCGCTGCCCCATTTTGAATTGTGCCCGTATTTGTGTCCGCTTTCTCTCCCTTTTACTTCTGTACCCCTCGCTGCCCCATTTTGAATTGTGCCCGTATTTGTGTCCGCTTTCTCTCCCCTTTTCCTTCTGTACCCCTCGCTGCCCCATTTTGAATTGTGCCCGTATTTGTGTCCGCTTTCTCTCCCTTTTCCTTCTGTACCCCTCGCTGCCCCATTTTGAATTGTGCCCGTATTTGTGTCCGCTTTCTCTCCCCTTTTCCTTCTGTACCCCTCGCTGCCCCATTTTGAATTGTGCCCATATTTGTGTCCGCTTTCTCTCCCCTTTTCCTTCTGTACCCCTCGCTGCCCCATTTTGAATTGTGCCCGTATTTGTGTCCGCTTCCTCTCCCCTTTTCCTTCTGTACCCCTCGCTGCCCCATTTTGAATTGTGCCCGTATTTGTGTCCGCTTTCTCTCCCCTTTTCCTTCTGTACCCCTCGCTGCCCCATTTTGAATTGTGCCCGTATTTGTGTCCGCTTTCTCTCCCCTTTTCCTTCTGTACCCCTCGCTGCCCCATTTTGAATTGTGCCCGTATTTGTGTCCGCTTTCTCTCCCCTTTTCCTTCTGTACCCCTCGCTGCCCCATTTTGAATTGTGCCCGTATTTGTGTCCGCTTTCTCTCCCCTTTTCCTTCTGTACCCCTCGCTGCCCCATTTTGAATTGTGCCCGTATTTGTGTCCGCTTTCTCTCCCCTTTTCCTTCTGTACCCCTCGCTGCCCCATTTTGAATTGTGCCCGTATTTGTGTCCGCTTTCTCTCCCCTTTTCCTTCTGTACCCCTCGCTGCCCCATTTTGAATTGTGCCCGTATTTGTGTCCGCTTTCTCTCCCCTTTTCCTTCTGTACCCCTCGCTGCCCCATTTTGAATTGTGCCCGTATTTGTGTCCGCTTTCTCTCCCCTTTTCCTTCTGTACCCCTCGCTGCCCCATTTTGAATTGTGCCCGTATTTGTGTCCGCTTTCTCTCCCCTTTTCCTTCTGTACCCCTCGCTGCCCCATTTTGAATTGTGCCCGTATTTGTGTCCGCTTTCTCTCCCCTTTTCCTTCTGTACCCCTCGCTGCCCCATTTTGAATTGTGCCCGTATTTGTGTCCGCTTTCTCTCCCTTTTCCTTCTGTACCCCTCGCTGCCCCATTTTGAATTGTGCCCGTATTTGTATCCGCTTTCTCTCCCCTTTTCCTTCTGTACCCCTCGCTGCCCCATTTTGAATTGTGCCCGTATTTGTGTCCGCTTTCTCTCCCTTTTACTTCTGTACCCCTCGCTGCCCCATTTTGAATTGTGCCCGTATTTGTGTCCGCTTTCTCTCCCCTTTTCCTTCTGTACCCCTCGCTGCCCCATTTTGAATTGTGCCCGTATTTGTGTCCGCTTTCTCTCCCCTTTTCCTTCTGTACCCCTCGCTGCCCCATTTTGAATTGTGCCCGTATTTGTGTCCGCTTTCTCTCCCCTTTTCCTTCTGTACCCCTCGCTGCCCCATTTTGAATTGTGCCCGTATTTGTGTCCGCTTTCTCTCCCCTTTTCCTTCTGTACCCCTCGCTGCCCCATTTTGAATTGTGCCCGTATTTGTGTCCGCTTCCTCTCCCCTTTTCCTTCTGTACCCCTCGCTGCCCCATTTTGAATTGTGCCCGTATTTGTGTCCGCTTTCTCTCCCTTTTCCTTCTGTACCCCTCGCTGCCCCATTTTGAATTGTGCCCGTATTTGTGTCCGCTTTCTCTCCCTTTTCCTTCTGTACCCCTCGCTGCCCCATTTTGAATTGTGCCCGTATTTGTGTCCGCTTTCTCTCCCCTTTTCCTTCTGTACCCCTCGCTGCCCCATTTTGAATTGTGCCCGTATTTGTGTCCGCTTTCTCTCCCCTTTTCCTTCTGTACCCCTCGCTGCCCCATTTTGAATTAGTGCCCGTATTTGTGTCCGCTTTCTCTCCCTTTTCCTTCTGTACCCCTCGCTGCCCCATTTTGAATTGTGCCCGTATTTGTGTCCGCTTTCTCTCCCCTTTTCCTTCTGTACCCCTCGCTGCCCCATTTTGAATTGTGCCCGTATTTGTGTCCGCTTTCTCTCCCCTTTTCCTTCTGTACCCCTCGCTGCCCCATTTTGAATTGTGCCCGTATTTGTGTCCGATTTCTCTCCCCTTTTCCTTCTGTACCCCTCGCTGCCCCATTTTGAATTGTGCCCGTATTTGTGTCCGCTTTCTCTCCCCTTTTCCTTCTGTACCCCTCGCTGCCCCATTTTGAATTGTGCCCGTATTTGTGTCCGCTTTCTCTCCCCTTTCCTTCTGTACCCCTCGCTGCCCCATTTTGAATTGTGCCCGTATTTGTGTCCGCTTTCTCTCCCCTTTTCCTTCTGTACCCCTCGCTGCCCCATTTTGAATTGTGCCCGTATTTGTGTCCGCTTTCTCTCCCCTTTTCCTTCTGTACCCTCGCTGCCCCATTTTGAATTGTGCCCGTATTTGTGTCCGCTTTCTCTCCCCTTTTCCTTCTGTACCCCTCGCTGCCCCATTTTGAATTGTGCCCGTATTTGTGTCCGCTTTCTCTCCCCTTTTCCTTCTGTACCCCTCGCTGCCTCTCGCCATTCCCGCCGCTGCGTCCCCTGCGGCCCCGCCCCCCTGACTGCTCATTCGCTGCCCCTGCCTCCCGCCTCCCAGCTGCTCCTCCCTCCCACCTCCCCATAAATGGCGGCCGCTGCGCTGCCGCGCGCTGGCGCGCCGAGGCGCACCTAAGGCAAGCCCGTCTGCGCCCGTCCGCGCCTGGACCGCGCCCAGCGCCAAACCCCCTGGCCCCCGCAGCAGCCAACCCACCCACAAGACCTGGCTGTTCGAACAGTAGCGGACCCCCCTCCCCCAAGCGCCTTGAGACCCTCCGGGTGAGTAGCGCGCTATACAAATGCTTGATTGATTGATTGATTGATTGATTGATAATCTGCCCAAAGAGAGCCCTCAAAACTATCAGGGCAGCCCCCCGCCAGGGATGGGAGTAGGAAAAGGGAAAAGAGAGAGGTAAGAAAGAAAAGGCATGGTATCTCGAACATAACAACGGCCAACATGGCCAACAAGGTCTATTCCAGTCCGGTGATAAGCCAGGCGCAAAGGCACAGGCCATCCCAGAGATGTCACTCTCCAAGGAATAGAGGTGGAGGCAGGTCATAGGAGATCAGTATCGCCCTCTAGGAGTGTAGTCCGGAACCGCCGCTGGGACGTAGTTCAGGCACAAGACAGCCATATCCACAGGATGTCAACAAGGGAGTAGGGCGCTAGTCCCACTTCCGCAAGGGGCTGGCTTAGGGGGCAAAGAAAAAGCAGGCAGCTGGCGGGTGAATTGACCAACTATTTGTCAGATGGCTGAGAACCTGAAGGCGAATGTCCACCCTCCAGGGAGCAGATGTGCTGTAAAATGCCCTGCTTCTCTTGGGATGAAGTGTAAACTCCCCGGGAGGAAGGGCATCTGGAGCGATGTACCTTAGTCTATTGTGGTTTTGCCAGCTCACGGATCTTGGGAGGTAGGCGCGAGGGACTCATGGGTGGCGTGTCGGGGATCTGGAGCAATTGGGCAGCTTCTCAGAAGGACCGCAGCACTCGGCGCTTTGATTCCCTCTGGAAGATAAGTGCAAACGGGTGTCCCCATTGTTAGCGAACACCCAGCTCCCGTAGCTTATCCATTATAGGTCGAAAATCTCTGCGGCGGCGGAGCGTTGTGGGTGCAAGGTCCTGAAACAGCTGGATGGGAGTATCCTTGAAGGTGAGTTCTGGTTTGTCTCAAGCTGCCTTAAGGATGGCCTCCTTCTCTGTAAAAAAATGGACCCGGGCCAAGATGTTGGGGATGAGGCCCGGTCGTCCAGGTGGGCCAGACACTCGATGGGCGCGGTCCAGGGCCGGTGGAGATGCATCCTCGTCCCCCCTGATGTCCTGAAACAGGTCTGCCACAAAAGTCATAATGTCTGAACCCTCCGCCCCAACCGGGACCCCCCTCAGGCGCAGGTTATTTCGGCGTCCCCTATTTTCCAAGTCCTCCTGCTTGATCTGCAACTCAATGTGTTGTTCCTCCAGGGTGGACGAGCGCTGCCATAGGTGTTCTTGATCCTCCGAACGGGCATCGACTGTCTTTTCGAGGTTGTCCACCCTCCCTCCGAGCTCCACCACGTCCCTCCGGAGCTCCTTGACGTAGGCCTGAACCTCTGTTCTAAGAGAGCCGATTTCAGATTTGAGTTTGTGCATGAAGGTGGCCATAAAGGACTGTGTGACAGGGTCAGAGGGTCCCCCGGCTGCTGATGCCATGTTTGCTGCAGAAGCTGATCCCAGGGCACATAGGGAGGGCCGCTCACACTGACCGGGCAATAGAGTCCGCAGTTGGGATGGCACTCGGTGGTAGCCCAGGAAATCCATCAGGCTCTACAAGGGTGCTTGTGGCGTTGAATGGCGAGGTGTCTACTTCCCCCAAGGAGCAATCAGGCAGCCATACGCAGCGTGCACTCACCGGGGTGCTCCAACGAGGTCACTGCGCCACAGCGGAGAAGCAGGGCAGAGCAGCAGACTCCACAGTCCGATGACTGGAGGCCAAGGCTGCAGCGAGAGTAGCGTGGCCATATGGCTCCAGAGAGGCTGCTTGTAAGTGCTTCGGACCCCGGGGCTTCACTCTAGGCCTCCAACGTGGCAAGGAGCACCCCAGTGCAGCGTGAAAGCAGTATAGGGGGTCCAAATCCACCAGACACCCCCCAGGGGCCCGGGAGGCCCAAGATGGCCGGTGCTTCACCTCCAGCCAAGTCACGATCTGATGACGCCCCACACTCCGCCATGTGCAGCCCGGGGCCCTCGGCAGCATCAGCAGGGAGTCTCCGGGGCTTGACTGTGTTCTGGGAGGCCCCGCCGGGGCAGTAAAGATGCCGCCTAGGCCCCGGATGTTTGTGGAGGCCCGAGATGTCTAGCGCCGCGCCCTGGTCAAGGCACAGTCCGGCAGTGTCCAACGCCCCGCCTTGGGGTGCTCTATGCCCCCGGTAGCGTCAGCAGGGGTGCACCAGTGTCCAGCAACAGTCAGGGAGGCCTCGCCGTGGCGGTGAAAGCGTGTGTCCGGACCCACAAGGATTCAGGGCAGGAGATCAGTGAAAGTCAAAGACAGCCGCCGGGCCGAACATTGGCAGAGAGAGCCGCCTGTGAAGACCTCCCAGCCTGCAGATCAGCACCTCCAGCTGCGGCGGCATGCGAGGTCCGGGGATCCAGCCGGATGAGAAGTGTCTCCGCCGGTGGACAAGCAGCGCCAGCCAGACCCCGTGAAAGACCAGCACTATGGAGGCCCAAAATGGCAGCTAGGCGGGGCGCTGGCAGGTAGGGCACCCCCCGGATATCAGCGCCGGTGCCTCCCACCCCCTGTACCTCTGCCGATATGTCTGTCCTCCTGCCGCCGGCGATCCTCGATCAGAGCGATACAAAAGGGGATGATGGACGGAACGTTTGAGCCAATCAAACACTCACCCCCAGTCAACTGATCTGGGTTTAATCCATCATCATTCTTTAGCTCACTCCACCACCCCAGTTCAGACATGGCCACATGCAAATCAGTCTGACCCTGTGCCTCATGGGAACAGTCCAGCCCGAACTGCCAAGCCATGTCTTCCCTGGACCGGAAACAAGCATCCTAGGACCGGTTTCTGGCATTCCAGCCGTCATCAGCCAGGCTTGCTTGAATCCAGTGGCTGCGGGCCAGTGCTGGGGTTCGTCCACTCAGAGGCACTCCGAGTCGGGATCCTCAAAATGGCGGTCGCGCTCTCGCAAGCCGGAGCAGTCCGTCTCCCTTCACACCGCTGCCGGCCGAGTCAGAGGGACAGTAGCGCCGGTGTACCCCAGCCCCCGTACCTCCACTAGGGGCTCAGGCTTCTTTCCGCTGTTGATCCCCGGCCAGGGGTTGCAGGCCAGTGACAGAGTTCGCCTTCCCAGGAGCGCGCAGGGCCGGGCTCCTCAAGATGGCTGACGCGCTCCCGAGGGCCGGAGCACTCCCCCTCCGTCTCCGCTCACACTGCCGCCGGCCAATTTGGGGGGACGCCAGGCCTCTGGACATCAGCCTGGGCTCTTCCGCCGGTCCGAGATTTTAATTTTAAGCAATGTGTTTTGCACTGGAAACTAAAATATTGTAATAAAAAATGTTGTGTGAAGGCATACATTCGGCTAGCTCAGAAAACAGAGAGCACTAACAGCAGTGCATCATACTTCTGAAAGATATACATTCCTCCTCCAGGTGGGAACTCTTTTAAGCACTGTTCCACCCAAATAGGCAACGCCACTATCTGGCCTGGCTACATTACAGTATACTACCCATCGGTACCCGTGTCCGTCAAGCAAGGCACATAAGAAATATACCACGTAGGAGTAGACTCATGAAATTCATGCCAGAGCCCTTACCTTTTTACGGATTTTAAAGGGGTCCTATCAAGGTTCACAAAAAATAGTGACAAAACAAACTTTCCCCGCAATGAATTTACAAAGACAAACAGATAAGAAGGGATGGCAAGAGGATACCAGGCTTGATGTGACTGTACTTTTGTTCTTGTGTATAACTAATCCAAGGAAATGTTACTCATGAAAGGGAACTGGAGGTGGTTTTAGATGTACATACTTCCTGACATCACCCGTTTGTCCACTGCGTCAATCATAGTAGTATCATCTACACAACAGATATTGGTGAGACACTGTCTACAGAGAAGTCATTCGCCCTCCAGGATGGGCCCGCAAAATGCAGATTAACAAATACACTGATGATATAGGGCCTAATTACGAGTCTGGAGGCCCGAGGACAGCCAGACTCGTGAGGGTGCGGCGGTGGTGGTTCAGTTACAACTTTAGCAGTGCAAGTGCCAATGCACCGTTGCAACCACCAGGGAACTGCCATTACCTGGGGGTGGCGCAGCGGTCAGGGGCTTAGCAATATGATGGTGGTGTCGTTCTGGCACCGCGATGCATATTATGAGTTTCAGGACTGCCAGCGGTGTCATGGAGGTCTTTACTCCATAAAAAAGGCTGGTGGTCCTGAAACAAAGAGGGCCCTACAGGACCCCCTGGTGCCCATGTGCATGTGGATGCACACAGAGGGCCACAACATGGGCCCCCCTGTATGCATGCCCCCCATTTCCTGCAGCCGTGCAGGAACTGTTTTTGGCGTTCCCATTACAGTGCCCATTTTCAGAGTACCCACCGTGGGACTGCCAAAAAAAGCCCACCAGACACTGGGAAACTTGTAATCTGGCGGGCGGTGCACACACAGGTTTGGCAGTGTGGGAGGGGTCCACCAGCCTGGCGGTCCGCTACCAAACTGGCAAACTCGTAATCAAGCCCTTAATCATCTTAGATCAGACAAGAATAGGCTTGCAACAAGCACATGATGAATTAAACTAATTCAATTTATGCAATAAACATGTGAGGGCCATAGCTTGGTAAGTAGGATTGGGGGTTGGTGAGCTTCAGATGTTCCAACTATAACGCTGGCATATAATGTCAAACTACATTATGCAACAAGTAAGGCAGTGGAAAGGGAGATGAATTCAGATTGATAGGGGTACTAAGTGAGAAAAAACAAAATATTTTGTTAAATAACCAACATTTTTGAAGACTTTCAAGCAGAGAGGGAGAGAGTGTACGTGCGTTTTTGTCTGTATGTAAAAATTCCTTCTGAAATCCGAGCGATACCTCACCATACCCAGCTAAAAGCACCTATACCCAAATTTTACAAGAAAATACATTTATTAGGGGGTGTAATACCCCAAGCAACCCCCTGAAGCTATGCCTCTGTAAATATCAACAAAACTCTCTTTAGGAAATATAAGAACAAATCTAAGCAAACCTGGCACCTCGGCTCGGTTAAACTAGGTTATCCATTCACATATAACTACCTAGGTTTCTCACTATCAGACACCAGAAACCAACTACTCAAATAATTTACATCAAGAACAAAGCCAGTAACTTAACTCTCGCCCTGTGCAGACTAAACACACAACTTCACAGTCCAACTGCAGAAGCCATAGGTTTGCATGGATTACAAAAGCAAAGTTCCTACCTACAATCTTCGATGGCCATTAAGCTTTGCAATCAAACTTTTTACTAACTCTGGATAAACTGAGTGTATTGCAAGAAGGATAGTTCAACTACCAAAGTATACTCGCTGTTCCCAAATTTGCCTGAAATTTAGGCTGCTTAGGCAGGATCTTGAGTGTGAATCTTCCTTCATTAAATCCCACCACCTTTTTATGCACGCTAACCAATGACTTGCTTAAGATTGTGATACACAAGATCTTAAAGAAACATGACACCCTTGGCCGACATACTTAGTAACACCTAAGGACTAGAGATGAAGAAGCTTACAGAAAACTAAATTTGAAATAAAATCTCCACTTACCTCGGATTAAAACTCAATTTAAAGAGGCAAATACTAACAATATCAAGAGCAACAGATATTGACAAGCCTGAACCATACAGCCATATTAAATCTATTTGTTTGTCTATGAGAGACATCAAATATAATATGTAAGAAATTGGATTATAGATTGAAGGAGGTGACAATCCACTTCATATAATAATCACAAACCTTGTTAAGGTGAACCACAGAAGTCACTAATTAAATGTGCTTAACCCTCTGGTATCTTGGCACAAAAGCATTCAGGTTTAACTTAGAGGTAATGTGTAAAGTATTTATACAGTACTGAAACAAAAACTTAAGCAAAAATAGAACATAAGGAGGGTCTCAAACTATTTAATAAAAATAATGAATATTTTGATAAATAAAATGACACCAAAATAACAAACATCCAATCAGTAGAACTAGAGTTAGGAGTTTTTAAAGTCTAAGGCTAAAATAGCACCAAAAGGCGTGAAGCTCCAACTGTCGATAGCTGGTCATGCTGGACTGGGACAAAGTCAATTCAGGCCGGCTGCGATGGAGCACAGGCCGGGTACAGTACCTGGGCAGCCTACTGGGAATTGTACCTTTTGTCCTTTCTCTAACTACGCTGCAAGACTCTGTTGCTCTGATGTAGCTGCCAATCAGGAGCTGTGTGCTGCTTCAATGTGAGGCCCTTGTGTCATCCTGAGTCGAATTCAGGGAAGCAGCCGATCAGGGTCTGCATGATGCTGCGATGTGAGGCCTGTGTTGTTCTGCACATTTTGGCATCGGATCTGGTGAAGCTGCTAATCAGGAGCTGCGAGGTGCTGCGCTGCAAGGCAATGTGTCAGTCTGCATCAGATCCAGAAAAACCTTCCGCTAAGCAGGGAGAAATACACTCTGACTCCAGCCAAGGGTCCAGGACCTTGAAGACAACACTTGGGTGGCCAGGACTCACTCCCACAGAGGCCAGCAGAGGGGACCAGGTCAGGTCGAGTTGGTTCTGGCCAGTTGGAAAGAATGAGAGGCCTCCTGAAGCTTGTTGTGTCCATGTAGCTTGAACTGGAGGTCTGTCATCTGACCCTTGGAGTCATTTCTGGGTCCTAGGTTCAAGGCAAGAAGGTCCAGTCATCCGTTTTCATACAACAGGGCAGTCCTTTATCTTAATGTTCTCCGGCCCAGGAGTGTTCTCATTTCAGGTCTGGATGGTGCCATCTTTCTACCCATTGCCAGCCTCTAGGTGGAGGTCACCACTTTTGTCTAACACTAAAACTAGTTTTGGGCAGTTCTTCCCATTTCCTTGGGTTTGGCTCCAGTCTCGTTGGGAAACAAATGGCAAGCAGGCGGAGGTGTGAGCTGCACTTTCCAGTGACAAGTTAGGCATCTTCTGAAGTCAGGAAGGGGCAGGGTACAGCTCTCACACTATCGGCTGAAGCTCAAGAAGGGGCTGAGAGTCAATCCCAGGCCATTCTGCTCAGGAGAGGAACACCCTTCACCACATTTGGGTCCTTTTTCAAGTGTCTGGGAGGAATTCACATCACACCACAGGAGAGCCATTACCAGTATGTGGCTCTGGACACTGGCAGAAAAGCACATTTGGTTTAGACAAGAAGATGCCAACTTCCTAAAAGTGGCATTTTCACAACAGTAAGTTAAAATCCGGCTGTACCATTAAAGAGGATTTTTTTAGCTGTTCCCAAACTGAATGCATTACTTCTTAAATGTAATAAAATAATCAAGTGTTCGTCTTTGGGAAAGCTTGCCTTGCTACAGTGAAAACAACTTTAAGGATTTTTCACTGCTAGGACATATAAAACATGAAATATACATGTCCTACTTTTAAAATTCCATACACCATGCCCTTTGAGCTGATAAAGCTCATCCTAGGGGTGACTTATAAGTTTTAAAAGGCAAGGTTGCCAGGCCGAAATGGCAGTTTAAAACAGCACTGCAGGCTGGAGGGGCAGGCCTGAGACATGTTGTACAGTGCTACAATAGTGGGTTGCTCAATGAGTGCTGCAGTCCACTTGTAGCATTGTATTTACAGGCCCTGGGTACACGCAGTATCATACACTCGAGACTTCTAAGTAAATTAAATAATCCAATCAGATGTACACCAATTTTACTATGATTTAATGGGAGAACACAAGCACTTTACTACTGGATAGCTGAAGTAAAGTACTCAAAGTCCTAAAGCCAACAAAAACGGGTTTGGCAAAAGAAAAGTAGCGAAGGCAAAAACCTGGTCTGTTCCAACACAGTACTAATTAAAGGCATTAATAAGAGGGTACTGAAGAAATTAAATATTGGGTGCAAGATTTATGGCCCTGCCCATTAACGATTATTGACACAACTGGAAGAACTTTGCAATCGTCCCTGTTCACTGCAGATTCTACAATTACAAAAAGGGATTCATTTTGCACTTACTCTGCTGCTACCCAGAAATCAACTTAGAACGCTGCATTCTTCTCAAACCATTATTTAAAAAAAATGGGATTACATCCTGCTCAGAGAATTCTGCTTTAATACCTGTATGAATTAGCCCACTCAGGAAACGTTTTCAACAGAGTACTGAACAGATTTAAGACCTTAAATTTAAATAAGATTTTTTTTTTAATTGTATGAGTCCCAAGGCAATGAAACAGTTGAAGCAGGAGCAGAATTAGGAGTTAGTAGAAGTAGTATTCTTATGGATGCCTTTCACATACCTGCATTACATTGCAATTTACGAGTATGAAGTCTAAAGTATGTCTCTATACATGAACTTTACTACTATATGATGAATCAGTTACTGTCAATTACAGACATACATGACATATTTTAAAGGTAATATTGGTCAAGTAATGATTTCATAAATTGTATCTACATTTTAGCTTTTTCATGTTAATAATCTTATGGGATTTTGCCTTGTATGTTTTTTACGGGGGATTTTTTTGACAGTAGTATCTTTAATCAGAAAAAATGAAGAAATACAATACTGTGCTGGGGCATTATTTTGCAGCCAGTTTTAAAAAGATTACAACACAATGTTTAACTTGATATCAATCAATACTCCAATGCCATGGCGCATTATTTTGCAGAACTTGCTGTGTTAGCAAAATGTCATCACCCGTTTTACTGCATTTAATTAATCAGACTGCACATGCATGATACCAAATCCATTATGGCCTTTTACTCATTTGAGTAAAGTATAAATGGGCACAGGAAGGGGTGGGAGCACACTGCTGACCTCCCAGCACAGTTCGCCCCTTAGCATTCTGGTAAATGCAGTTTGTAGTGCATGCTTACTTGGTATTTTGCTGGAGTGTTCCACCAAAGTTGGTGCAGATTAGTGCTGTCATCTCTAGACACATGTGTTTCTGGATTTTATCCGTCATCAGTAGAGATCAAAAACGATTTTCTTCTGGGGTTGCTGAGCAGGCTGCCACAATTCTTACAGGTCTCAGTACCTCTCACAGGCACACAGGTGCATCTCCACTAGCTCGTCAGCTCAATGGCTCAAGGGTGCTTTTTTAAACAGGAAGGGGTGGGAGCACACTGCTGACCTCCCAGCACAGTTCCCCCCTTAGCATTCTGGTAAATGCAGTTTGTAGTGCATGCTTACTTGGTATTTTGCTGGAGTGTTCCACCAAAGTTGGTGCAGATTAGTGCTGTCATCTCTAGACACATGTGTTTCTGGATTTTATCCGTCATCAGTAGAGATCAAAAACGATTTTCTTCTGGGGTTGCTGAGCAGTCTGTCACAATTCTTACAGGTCTCAGTACCTCTCATCGTTTTTGATCTCTACAGTCTACAAAGCTCCCAAGGAAATCCAGAGTCATCGTAAGAACTTTTGGGGCCCGGGGCAAAATATCTTCTGTCGCCCTCTATTCGCAGCTATTTTGAATTTTATGGTCCATTTTCTGCTAATTCAAGCACGCATGATGCCAAACTACAGTCAATCATACTTTAAGTTTTCACAAAAACGGTCACACTAAAACTGCAGAAATATGTCGGGACAGGGGTCCCAAAATCCTCAAGAGCACACTTGATAGCGAGAGAGAGTCTGAGGTAGAGGTAGGCTGGAAGAGGGAAAGGGGCTCATATACAGAGAAATAGATGTGACGTAAAAGGATAAATCACTTTCCTAGGGGGCCCCTTTGAAGATGGCCCACTTTACCCATACCTTAAAGAGAAAAAAACAAATTCATGATCATAAACAATACGAGATTTCACATTGTGTGAAAAGTTGGATTATTTTTTCTTGAAACAAGTTTCCGTTGAGAAACAGATCAGTGTATTATGCATGAAGAAAAGCTGATGCCAAGGAAATGCCGATGTAATCAATGTTTGCCGAATACATTTTTCAAAAGCATTCAAATCTCAGAAGAAAAGTAACACCTAGCATTTAAATAAACGTATTTTGTCATCCATAAGCTACTCGAGTTTTCACACATTAGCATTAAAACAGAACATCATAATGCAGCACAAATAAAAACTTAAAATATGTGCTTACCTGATCCCCTTTTAGTTACAACCTTCAAGCTCTGTGCTAGAGAAGCATACAAGAGAATCAAGTGTGGTATAGGCGCTTTCATCTTCCAGCTTTCGGAGGCTGCGTCCTGAAAGAGTAAAGTATATAAATATATAACATTACCGTTTCTTGTTTATGGCAAGATTTACTAATAATGGGCCGGTCTGTGAAACTGTGTACATTGACTAGGAGCTGTTCACAGAAATGACCTATTCATTAGGAGAGCAGCCAGGTCAAAGTCCTAAAAACAGGCTACAAAGTACCTTTTTCTCGGGATATCAGTGTTTGTGAGCATAATAATTATACCAACGCATAAGAAGTAGAAATAATCATAGTGCACCAGTGTTCATGGATTGCAAATAATGTGGTCGGAAAGTTACAAGGCGTGACCACTCTTTTTTCACATGCGCCCAGGCTGATAAAGTGCACATGAGTTATTTATCTATGAAGATTTTTTTTAAAGATATATATTGGGAATTGGGGTTGTGTTTCGATTGAGGCAGAACACCCCACCTCCATGGGATCGTATCCCAAAGCGAAAAGATGCAAGCATGAGAATCTATGCACTTTTGGGTGTTGGCCTACTCAACCACAAGTTACTTTTGTGAACTTTTGTAATTGCCTCAACCCATTAGCTAATTTGGCTTGCGAAACCCCAGCTTTCACTTCGTAGTTAGTGTAGTGAGCCATCCCCTACAATGTATCACCTTCAACTTCCTGGGCCGGGCGCGGACCAGGGAGTATATAATAAAGGTGAAGTCAGCGCTCGTGGCTGACGGCACGGACCAAGTAATTAGTTTGTCTGTGTGGTTATTCTCTCCCCGTAGCATAGGCCCGAGACCTGCCTGGGACGGTAGGACCAACCCGCTACAGTTAGGACAAATCAATGCCCACCGTTTGTTCATGTTGGGGACTCATTGCTAATCCAGTCTCTAGCAATCCATAACAGTGCCATAGTTATAGTTGGAAAAAAGCTGGTATACGCCAATGGTATATTATATCTGTACCAAGCATAAAACTATGTGAGATAAAAACAACAAACACATTCGTTATCATAGATATTCAATAAACAATGACCACCAAAAAGCTCACAATGCATTACAGTTTACAAAAATATGAAATTAATCAGCGTCCTCTAAACCACATCTGGAACTTTTAGAATACGACCTGATCTTCCGTTCAAACATCTAGTATGGTGTATATCCTATCATATTAATGACTTTGAATTGCTGTAGTTTTAAGCTAGTAGTTACAAATGTAACCTGAGCAAGCTACAATCCTTCATGGATCCCCGCTGGTGAAATTTCTTATCATAATTTAGTGGACTACTTTCCAGGCAGACTGATTTTAGCCGTCATCAATAGTTATCATGAATGCCTGATAAAGAAGCTTATAGCAACCTTCTCATTATATTTTCCTAATACTTCTGAGGCTAATCCTGTTATGGTTACTGTTTGTAGGCCATGAAGATGTCACATATCTGTAAACATTTCTAAAAAATCCATTCCAAGGGTGATCACATTTCCTCGGAAACTTGGTAAAAGAATGAAATGATCTCTCACAGAAAAGATGGCCTACTGCGTTGAGATCCTTCTGCATCCAAACTTTGTCCAGCTGTTCATTGAACGTATTTTGCAAAGACGTCACGACTCTCACCCCAAGAATTATGAACTGGATAGATGGCTGGCATCACGGGTTCGTCCTACAACAGGGCACCAAGGTACACACAAATGTGGCTATTTCTATATTCGATGTTTTAGGATTTCTTAGTATCCCTGCTGGGATGATTTTGGTAGACACAAAAAAAGCCTTTGATAAGGTTTCCTGGTCTTTTTTTTTAAAGGAAAACCATATCAGTGATGGGCTTTGGAACAAGAATGCTTACAGGCAATGTACACATATCTGTATGGCAGGATTCTTAGCATGGGAGATATATTTGGAAAAATCAGCATAGGGAGAGGGTCCCCTTTCCCCACTTCTATTTCCACTTTACCTGGAGCTCTACCTGCGACACCTGAGGATCTCATTTCATAATCATCCTCTTAAAATCAACTCAACTAAATATAATTTGCTGCTCATGTGGGTTACATTGCCATTTTTACTTCAAAAACTCTACTAGCTATCTCTGCACTTGAAGAAAAAGCCAAAATCTTTGGCTCATTATCCGGATATAGGATGAATATCTCTAACAACCTAATGATATTTAAACGATCAAAACCACCCGGGGATGATGAATACATAGACTCTGCTACATATCTATGGGTACAGGTTTTCCTCTCAACGCATAACGGAATATCACTAAAGTATGATCCGCTAGTTTCTAAATCTAAACAAATGTTTGGCTACCCATATGTCTCTTCAGGAGAAGTAACCTAATCAAGATGTTGGTATTGCCCAAATTCCTACACCTCTTCAGAGTGAAATATTTGTATCTACCTGCCATCTTTTTCCAAAACATAGAGAGGTCCAAAGGGAAGTTTTTCTGGCAATATTAACACCCTCACAGGGCAAGTTGCTATCTCCAACTCCCAATAGGTAGAGGTGAGTGGGATCTTCCCAGCCTAAGAGTTTACTACTTGGCTGCTTTTGCTCACGTACTTCCTAAAGTTACATGCTATCATGACGCCTGTAATCTTCAGTCTCTGTATCCTGAGCTGGGCTCTAGAACAGGTTTAAATAATCCTTCCTATTTCAAGTGCACCTGATTTAAGACTTTCTTAGTCTTTTTCATCATTTGGCAAAATATAAAGGTCAAAATTACTATTTCTTCTTTTACCAGATAGACGTACCTTTTGGATAATCCAGACTTTCCTTCTTTTTCTCATAATGTCTCTAATGAAGACTGGGCAAACTCAGTCTGTAAAATTTAAGACAACTTGTTGAGGGTCATCAATGTTGCCACTATTGTGACCTAAAAATCCAGCATGCTACACCTGCCTCTGATTTACTTAAATATAAACAGATGAGACATTTTTTCTCTAATGAATTGACTAAAGATTGGGCCTGTCTAAGATGCCTTGTATAAACGGTTTAGTGATCAAGAGAAGGAATTAATAGGCAAAGTATACCGAATGCTGAACCAAGATCAACCAGATAATTTATCTATTTTAGCACAAAAATGGTCTGTCAAAATATCTTTGATCGTTAATACTGAACTTATCGAACAATCTGTTCAGCTCTACGAACTTATGCGTTAATGTATCCGGATTAAAATACATCATTATAAGGTAAACCAGGATCGGTATTATAACCGTGAAATATTCTGTCAATGGAGTTGCCACCTGAATGCAAAGAGAATATGACCCACAGTGGAATATTTCTGCACATTTTAAGTAAACCAAACATTTTACACAATAGAGCCAAAGCAAGCCATATATACCTAGTTGTCTTTATAACCTTAAATCAAACTCTTTTGCAGTAGTGGAGATCCGTGAAATCCAATGAGACAGCCTTTACTTATTACCCTTACCCATGCACATACAACATATGGAAAATTAACTGTTTTCAACCCCATCAAACAGCAGGTTGGTCCTTTGTTTCCCCATCACAGCACAAGAATAAATTTTAAACCTGGGAAGTGCCAAAACACCTTTTATCGGAGGTAATGTGGCAAATAAAATGATTCCCTAGTACTCGTGATAACCCAATTATAACTACTGATAGCATAGTGATGACAATGAAAAAATAGATTGGGACAGAATGCTAAATAAATCAAAACAAATAAAGAGGCACTATGTACACCCAGTAACCTAATGTGAAGTTGTTGTCAATTACACATCGTACTTACTCATTAAGAAGGGTCTAATAATTGATGCGCATTACCTGTCCAACATTATTGCCTATGTTAATATGTAAATAAAACGCTTTTGAAACAATACGATTATCATGGGTTTTAAATCTATGATTCAGGATAATGTGGTCAGGATTCACTTGTAACCAGACACTTTTCCCCAAATGTTGTGACTCTTCTTCTATTACAATGATGACTTTGCAAATTTCCATAAAGTAGATAGCAACTTCATCAGCATATGCAGAAGGTTTGACCTTAATTACAATGGGAATATTGTAAAATGTGAATGTTGTAGAATGGGCTCTAAATAAATTGCAAATAGCAACGATGAAGCAGGGCAAACCAGGGCATCCCTGTGTAAACCATACTGGATTAAAGGCCATACCTAACATTACCACCCTAGTTGTTGGATTATTATATAAAGCCTGTATCCATCTAATACACATTATACTGAGTCCTATCCTTTCCATGGCCATCCAGAGATATTGCCAAGAGACCAACTCAATCTCATGGCTGCCAGTGGGATGGAGGATCACAAATTATCCTCACTGTTAGACCTGAAACTGATCCAGTGGTAAACCAACAACAGATACTCCACTACCATATACTCACCTGGGCCCATAAAACACACATACACATTGAGTAAACCGCTGGAGTGGTTTATAGTTTATATTTCTCAAGATTAGTTATTTAATTCTCTTAACTAACCTTTCACTGATCAAAAAGTTCTTTCCTCTGGTCGATGGACCATTAGTTGGAACTAGTTGATGGTGATAATTAACTTAACCCTTAACTATTCTTAGTTTGACGAAAATAATCACAGACTCAGGAAAGTTTTAAATCTTTATCTAAAATAAAGTACACGTGAACCATTTAAAAAAATACAGTGTAGACACCCTCACTTCAGGAGAGGAGTTCAATTGATTAAACATCAAAACCATTTACTTCGGACTCATACAATAATTAATGCTCAGAAAGGGAGAGGACAGAGAGAAAAGTACATTTGCAAATAACATGAAATTATAGTTACCAAGAATGGCGTGAAAGACCAACCCCCTGGCCAAAGGGCTGGTAAAGGTCCCCAGGACAGGTCAGGAGACAAAGACTTCAGGACAGGGTTCAGGACAGGATAGGTCACCTCTCTAGAATACAGACGAATTGCGTCGCACCCCTCTCTGACACTCTCTTCCTCCTCGAGATTCTTCCGCGATCTTCTGATCTAACCCAATTAAGTTAGGATAAAAAGTTCTTCTTCAGCGTCTGCATTCGAGTCTTCATCAGCACCTCATAGCAACAGCATCCCTACTCCCCGACAGCATCCCGAGCTCTGCAATGCAATCTTCTCCTCTGCATAACTAACTAACTAAAGCTACCTTAATTATACCTTCGCTTCTTCAGGTTCCACCCACTAAAGTTACAATATCGTAAAAATATGAAATCTAATTGGTCAGGCAAGGGGGGATGATCATCACACCATCCTTACATATCACTATACTCTATTAGAATATTGTTCGCAAACCCATCCCCTTAATTTTTCATTCAAGATTTTATTCCCATCCACTTCATGTAGCAAACTTGCAACATTTATGACACTATAAAGAATATAACATCACATCGCTGAACTTTTCACCATCCGTTCCCAGGACAAGTCGCTACGAATTGGCCTCCATTCAAATGCCTCGTCATTGACCTTCATAGCTTCACTCTGTAGGCATGCGCAAGTGTTGCGTCATTTCATCAAGTCTGGTCATACGAGAAAGGCCCAAATGCGCACTAATAATAAAGTGAAAAGAGAAATGTTATTTTCACAAAATAATTGGTCTCCCAGTATACCTCCCACCTCTACTCTATTCCCGTTCCTTTATTAATAGTTTCCCCACATTAGCATTAGTAAAATAGCCTGTTTTAGTTTTAGCTGAGCAGATGCCATGCACGCGAGTCTTCAAGACTCCATTTTAGTGTCTTCTGCTCATGCGCTAGAATTTCCCTCCAAGTGTTAGTTCGTCATATTGCGTAGATGCAATTGACGCATGCGCACAACAGTTTTCCCGTTTTAAAGCGGTATTAGTCTGTTTTCATTGTTATCAGCGTTAGTCATACATAAGCAAGCTTCACTAACCCACATGTTTCTGTGGTGCGTGTTATTATTTACGATACATAGTTAGTAATTTGTTAATAAGTTAAACGAGAGGATTGTCTCCGAGCAAGTCTCTTTCTTACGAGACCTTGCTCCATCAATCCCCTCTCTGATGGCATTTTAAGCCATCACCAAATTACCCATCCTTTCCCAGATGCCAACTTTAGCACATCTCAATTTCTCCTTCTTTTCTTTTTATGTCATCATTTACTCCTTTCCCTTCCAAATCTTTCATCTTTTTGTACAGTTTTCCTTTCATCGCTTCTAGCTGGATTTCTTCATATTCTCTCTTTCGTTTCTTTCCTTTTCCTTCCCTTTCTACATGTATCCTTCTCGTTCCCTTACTTCGGTAACATTTACATGTAATCATTGTTATCATAACAATTGTCATTACTATAACTACTGACCCAGAGTGGGGGGCCTTCATCCAAGACTTAGACATATGCATGCTGCAGGAAACTTGGATCAGGGTGACAACCCATAGACCTGGCTACGTAACTTATAGCATACCCGCCACATCAGGGGGGAAGGGCAGACCATCTGGGGGACTTATTACTTGGGTTGCCACACATCTGGGCTGCACAGTGAACCAGGTGGAGACTTCATCTAGCGACATTCTCTGTGTTATTCTGAGCTCTCCAACTGGCCCTAGGTTAGTGCTTATTAATGTATACTCACGGCCAACTGGTTACGGGCAAGAGTCTTCTACCCTTGACAAACTATCATCATTCATATCCACAGTCATTGATAATGACATAGTGATTCTGGCTGGTGATTTTAATTGTCAGTATGAACCACTGAAGG
Organism: Calotriton arnoldi; assembly: GCA_963921515.1. Taxonomy (NCBI): domain Eukaryota; kingdom Metazoa; phylum Chordata; class Amphibia; order Caudata; family Salamandridae; genus Calotriton; species Calotriton arnoldi. The sequence continues at coordinate 968,004 of CAWUFW010002154.1, read as the reverse complement.
ACCTAGAGGCCGACAAATTAAACGAGGAGGACCTGCATTGGGCTATTCCAGTGGTCAACGCCCAGCCAGTACGGGCATGGACACCACTAATTGTTCAGTTGAACACCCTCACCCTGAAATATTCGCTTAGGGCGTGCAATGGACGTTCCAACTCTGATAGTCCGGCAAATTTCACTTATAACAGGTTGGGCTCCCCTTCGATCCTAGACTACATTATGGTGAATTCTAAATCTTGGCATCGGATGGTCAACTTTAAGATTGTCCCTAGATTCGACAGTGATCACAACGCTCTGATCCTAGAATTGGTCTCTCCATACATTGTAGAAGCCTCCAAGGATCACCTGTTGAAAACACCAGGGCCAATCCTATCCAGTTGCAGGAGAAGAGTAAGGTGGGGCACCCTATGTGAATCCCAAGATAGATTATCCTCACTCTACCAAATAATCTTGCCCTATTTAGAGGTTGCAATCCAATTAAACGAGTCCAGTGATCCTGTTCGCCCACTTAGTAAAATAGCAGAAAATCACCAGGGATTAGTGGCGGCTCTGATGGATAGCTTTGTAAAAACAATACAAGTAAAGGTAGGTGGTCCCAGACATCCCTGGTACAATGGTAAATGCCGAAAGGCTAAGACAAACTTGCTCAAAGCTATTAAAAGTAATGATAAGCTGGCGATTAAGGGAAACAGGATACTATATAAATATGCAATCAAACAAGCTAAAAGGAGTGGGAAATAGAAAAGTGGGATAGCTTGAGATACGCTCTAAACAGGAGGGACATGAGGACTTTTGGAAATTAATAAGCTCAGATACAAAGGAGGACAAACATGCTTTCGAACCAAACTTGGGAGCTGAGGTCTGGAGGGTACATTTTCAGTCACTTTACTCCAATGTAGAGGGTACTCCTGACCAAGCCGAAACCCCACCCCCTTATACATCTAGCCGGCTTGGAAACTCCGGAAATTTCTCTAAAAGAGGTAACAGCCGCAATTGCTCGAGTAATACCTGCCAAGGCCCCGGGGTTAGATAAGATCCCGGGGATCTTTATCGAAATGAACCCAGCGGTTGGGCTCCCTACCTATGGAGTATTTTTAACGCTATACTACAGGGAATGGAGGTCCCAACAACATGGCTAGGGGCTGAAATCATCCCCATATTTAAGAAGGGTTCACCCCTCCATCCTGCAAACTATCGGCCCATTAGCCTTATTGATGTTGCACAAAAAATCTTTGCTCGAGTGCTCCTGGGCCGCTTGCAGATTTGGATGGAGGAGTTTTCCATTCTTACTCCCTATCAGGCCGGTTTCTGCACAAAAATGTCCACAATCGATCAAGTTTTCAGATTGCAATTATTGCACTGGAAAACAGTAATCTTGGAGGGTGGCAGTCTCTATATGATCTTTGTGGACTTGAAATCGGCCTTCGATTTAGTCCCTAGAGAAAAACTTTGGGCTATTCTTTCTGACCTAGGGCGCCTCCGTATCTGTGCGAGATCCTGAAAAGATTGCATGTGAACAATTATGCCCAAATTAGAAATGGGAAGAATGGAGATCTCACTGATCGTATACCCATAGAGAGAGGGTGAGACAGGGGTGTGTTTTAGCCCCAACCCTCTTTTGTCTTTTTATAAATGGTCTAGTGGGAGAATTGGCAGCGGGAGGGGACATAGATGCGCCTAAACTAGCGGGCGCAAGGTATCTGCCTTGATGTTCGCAGATGATACCCTCCTGCTGTCAAAATCACCGATGGGTATTCAAAGGGCTTTGGATACCTTTTATCTATTTTGCAAGAACAGGGGCCTGGAAATAAACACCCAGAAAACAAAATATATGGTGTTCAATGAAGGCCACTCAAAGCGTCCTAATCCACAACTTGCCGGGGAATTTCTAGAGAAAGTCCCTGCTTGTGACTATTTGGGCTTAACCATCAATGAGAAAATGGAGTGGGGTGATCAAATCAGGAAGGTCAGTCTAAAGTTGACGCAAACATCAGGGGCCTTGCGAAACAACAGAGGAAGTGTGTACACAAGATGCTGGGGCCGGTGTTGGAAATTTATAAGGCCCAAGTTAGAGGGGCTGCCATGTATGGAGCCGAACTATGGGGACATAGGCCAACCGAACAACTTGTAAGGATTGAAAACTCATTCCTTAGACAGTTGGTGGGTCTTCCCAATAGCACCCCTTTAACTCCGCTCCGAATGGATCTGGGCGTCAGCCCAATGGCACAGGAGGTTGCGCTCAGACCCTTACTTTACTGGCGCCGCCTATGGAGCACCCCAGAGCTATCCATGTATAAGGAGGAGTTGAGGGAGGTGGCCAATATCAGGGGGCAAGTAAAATTCCTTGGCTCACCTATATTAAGAACTCTTTTGTAGCCATTAGAATGGGAGACCTATGGGATCGCCCGGAAGAAAGTTTTTGGTGACATCGAGAAAGGTCCTGATAAAAAATTTCAAGGATCACCATCTCAACTTACTCCAGAGGGGCATAGGATAGGTACACTTACTACATCTTTTCTAGACGTCAAATTTCAATATCTCCTAGAATCCAGCATTGATGACATACAGCCGTCCCTAGCTAAAAACTCTACATGCAGTTCAGGCATGGCGTACTCCCTTACGTGCTGTTACCTATAAGTGGGGGGGTAGTCCGACGAAAGATTGTCCATCTTGTATAAACTGTACGGAGACCGACCTGCATGTGTTGTTTTTCTGCCCCACCTACAAAGCTATAAGGGCTCGTTGGTTACGACAGCTTTGTAGAAACTTTGGAACTTCCCACTGCCTACAGGCCTATAGAATCCTGAAATATGATACTGGCATGCCAATTGTATTCTCTGTTGCCCGTTATTTGTTCTCAATGTGGTGCGCTCGTCGCGTAGTCTTAAAGAAAGATCAAGTTTAAATTGCCTACTCTTTGCATCTCTTAAAATTTAGGACATCGTTTTTTTTAGTTTTACCTTCTATTACATTCGATTTTGTATTTTATGATTGTGATACCTAATGTTTATTAAGCTATTTGATATTGCAAATTTTGCTAACTTTTTAGATGTTTTTATCTTTCTTATTAGCATATAAATAATGTTATATTGATAAATTTTAATGAACTTGTAATTGTTTTATCTTTGCTTTTAAGGTCTTATAGGCCGAAATAAAGTATTTCTTTAACTTTGATAACTACTGGCAATATTATTTGACCTACAAACCTCCTCCCAAAATCAGTAAACCAATTCCCTATTGATGTTATACTATTTGTTAGTTTTCCCCATACACTGTCAACCTCCAGTTGGGTCAAGTCATTATGCATTCTTGTAATATTTCCAATATAACCCATAATTTCCTTGCTTTTGACCGGAATATAAGTGCAGCAATGTTGAATTTTCAACATACCACAGACTCCGCCCTCTTTTGCCAATAGAATATCAAGAGCAAGACGATTTTGTAAAACCATAGACCTTATTGCAACCATCTCTGTGTTAATCATTAAGAATCCTCCTGCAGTATCTGTAGAAAGACGATCAACTATGGTTGATAATTTGCAAATTTTCTGAGAATTTAGAATGACTCCAACTGAGGGTATCAATTCACTAAATATATACGCCTACTATTTCAGAAAAACTAGCTCTTCTTTTTCGTGTTAGTCCATTAGATTTCCATTGATTTAATTGATTCTGTCCACATGGTAGATTTTTGGAAAAACTATTCCAAAATAACAGCTTCCGTACCATCTTGCAGGTAACCTATAATAGGCATTGTTCCCACAAACATAATAGATTCCTGGAAATACAGGATCAGTTCCCCCTTTTAGTCCCCACCCTCCTAGAATTAGGAAGTTGTGTTCACATTCACTGGAACCAATGAAAATGTTATTATAATCTGTCTTTAATCTATGGAGGCAAAATTTTCCCCTTTTCACAAAGTCTACGGACATCGCAGCATGAGCTTCACCCTTTGCATAAATTCCCTCTTTCTCAGCCCATGGAGGTACATGGGATTTCTGTTCAGCAGCTTTCTTTGTTAAATCCTGTCTCCTCCCTTCTACTAAATTCAAAAACTCTTTTTCTTCTTCATGTAATATACATGTTAGGTTATCCTTGTGAGCTTGAACTATATCTATTGAACTCATTGTTAAAAATTATTCACCCATGAATTGTGCATTTTTACTACTAACTACTGGATTCATTTTCTTTCTAATAGGTAATTCTGAAAATACTACATCTAAATTTGAATAAAAATACTGAAGTTTCCCTGTTACGTAAAATAAACTTGATAAAACACTACATGATACACCATATGTTAGAGGTATATGGTGATACGTCACCCCTACTGACACTGATGAGGGTAACTTCATACAAACATAACAATTACTTATTTCCATTGTGTTAACATACTGAAATAACAATTTAGTAAACACATTTAAAGACGAATCATTGTCTGATTCATTATGATAGTTTATCTCATCTTCTATCCCTATTTCTATTTTAGTTCCTTTTACTCTATCTACCTTCTCATTAGTAATTGTACTATTCTTGTTACTTGTTTCTATCAACAAAGGTACTCCTACTGTTAGGAATAACCATACCAATACTACTAATATAATACTACATAAACAGAATCTTAAACATTTTCTTTTAAACTTCGTTTCGGTCTTTCAGTATTTTCAATTTCTGCCATCTTTAATGAGAGAGAATTTCTTTTCTCTTTCTTCTGTCTAAACTTTCTAAAAATCCAATCTTTTATTTTAAGGAGGTCTTAATTTGCTTTCATCAATCTGTGCAACATGAACTCTTTCTGATTCTTCACATAAATCTAAGTTTTCAAATTCTTCAAGAATAACATAGGTCCACTCAGGGGCCTTGTATTTTCTGTTCAGAATTCTCAATCTTGGGCTTCTTCTTGTAAGTTTTACTAATGTTTGTTTGGATTGTGTCTGACTCGTGATCTCATTTACTTGCTCTGGTTTCTTTTCTGCTCTTCTTAAATGATATTTTAGTCTCTTCACTCCTACAGGCCAATTATCTCCTTTTCTAACTCTTTTGACCTGAACTGCATTTTCACCTTCTCCGTCTTCTTCTAAAGTTCTTTTATTTTCACTTAATCTAGGCACAATCTGTTCTTGTTCCTCTTCTCTTTCTAATTGTCTTTGTTCTGTATTTTCTGTATTTTGTTCTTCCTCTACTTGCACCTGTTCAGGTCTTATTATAGTTTGTTCTTCTTCAGCCTGAACTTGTTCTTCTAGATCTACCTGTTCCTGCTCAGGTCTTATTTCAACTTGTTCTTCTTCTGCCTGAACTTGTTCTTCTAGATCTATCTTTCGCTGCTCAGGTTTCTGAATGGCTTTGTTTATTTTTACCTGAGTGTGTTCTTCTTTCCCTGTCTTTTCCTTTCTACCTTCCTGTCTTCTTAGTTCAGTTCTTCTTGTTTCAACAACAGCATCAGGTATTTCAATCACTGGTATCCACTCTTCCTGACTTGTACTTGGCTGTTCGTCACATAGTTGTCTTTCAGAATCTATCACTCTAGATTCTTCAGCGTCACAGCTTTCAACTTCTGACGTCTCAGCTTGTTCAGTCTATGGCTGCTCTTGTTGTTCAGATGGGCTCGGAACTCTTCTGGTATGACTAGTATGAATCCAATTGGGTAAACCTGCACACTTCACTGCTGTGACAGTGACTAGTATGACTTGACGTGGTTTATCCCACCTGGGTGCTAGACACGACTTCCTTGCGTGTTTCTTCACTAACACCCAATCTCCAGGATTCAAATCATGCGCTTGGTCTGGCTGTCTTTCAACTGCATCTTCTCCAACCTGATGAGAGACAGAACACACCATTTCAGCCAATCCTTTGCAATAGTCCAATACCAGATCATCAGTTATATTCATCAATCTATTTCCAGGAATAAATGCTTGTCTCATTGCACTTCCCATGAGTACCTCATGTGTACTCAATCCTGTTTTCCTGTCAGGAATACTCCTGAGACCCATCAATACAAGAGGTAATGCATCTGGCCATTTCAGCATTGTGGATGCACACACTTTCCATAATCTTGACTTGATTGTGCCATTTAGTTGTTCAACTATTCCAGAAGCCTCTGGACGATAAGCACAGTGCAGTTTTTGTTCAATGTTAAATGCAGCACAGATTAATCAAATTATCTCATTGTTAAAATGAGGTCCTCTATCTGATTCCAAAGTGACTGGAAAACCGAAACGAGGAACTAACTCTCTCAATAGTAGTTTAGCAACTGTGAGACTGTGTAGGAGAGTAGGATCTGCCTCTTATGTTGCCCCCACTTTTTTTCTGATGTTTACACTGGTTTCTGGCTATAGTCAGGCTGGGACCCTGCCAATCAGGGCCCCAGCCTCTCTGTTCTCTCTAAACGACTTGGAGTGCACTCTAGGTGCACTAGTGATTGGCTACTGTGGTACCTTATGAGTCCCTAGTATATGGTACCTTAGGTGCCAAGGGCATAGAGTACTTCACAGGCCTACCAGGGGCTGAAGCATGTATTATGCCACCCTGGGAAGCAGACTAAATCTGACACCACAGGTCTGCTACTGCAGTCTGGGTAAGGTGGTGCATGCACCCCTTACTGTGATATAGGCTACCTATATCACTACATAGATACACACATATAAACCTATAAGTCACTCCTATGGCAGGCCTTATCAATCCTGAAGGCAGAGTGCTTGGTTCCTATGTGAGAGGGTGCCCCTGCATGAGCAGAGCCCCTCTGCAGCCTTCGGAGACCCTTCTCTGATGCTGTTTGTAGTGCAGCCTGACCATATACTCTTAAGCGCATTATAACCTCGCGTTAAATGCTAACTTTGGGATGGCTGCACGGAAACATGTCGTGCTTGGTGTCAAACATCTTGGAATAGTACCCCCCCCCGCCAGTTCTGGCGGCGGGGGTAGCATTCCACCCTTCTAGAGCGATAGACATGTACCTACTGTGGAAACGCGGTAGAATCCTGAAGAGCCCTGGCATCACAAAATGGATGCCACCAGTCACAGACACTGGGCTGCCCTCCTGCTGATGACCGAAACTCGCAGTGGAGGAAGCCCAACAATAGGTATCCTGTCACAGGAGGGTGTGACCACCTTCCAGACAGGGTTTAGTGTATTGGGGCTGGGTGGGTGCACTCTTAGAGTGCTTTGAAGTCCTGCACTGGGGAGCAGAAGGCTCCTCTGTGCATATGCCAGTTCAAACCAGCTCAGGGGCTACCTGCCCCTGCTCTGGCGCGAAACTGGACAAAGGGAAGTGGGTGTAGCCACCCACTCCCCTGACCCTGCCATAGGTGGGGTCATAGAGCTAGTCCCTCCCTTTCTTTTAGTATAAGAGGGGGAACCTGTGCATTGCAAACTAGATACCCCTGGACGACGCTCTAAAGAAGAATCCTGGACCTTCGACGTTCCACTACCTCCGGAAGACTGAAGAATCTCCCTTGGAGTCAAGGAGTGACTCCCCTGCTTGACAGGCACCAAAAACTACAAATGACAGTCGCAAACTATGCTGCTCCCGCCGGAGCCCGAGGTCCCTGCAGCCCAAGACAAGGATTTCCTCCTGACTTCTCAAAGACCATCGTGAGTTCCCAACGAAGCTGAGGCCAGTGGACCCCACGAGTGACGAGGAACTGCAGTCCCTGGGTACCGTGCACTATTGTCAAGTGCAACCCCTTCACGACGTTCTACGAACTTGTGCTTTGCACCACGTGTGGTCCCAGCCTCTAGCAGGAAGCCCTCCGAAGATCAGAGGCCTACCCCATCGCGAGGGACCGTGGGCCCCTGTTGAAGGAATCCTCCCGAGGCGTCTTTGCGATCCCTTGCCAGCCAGCTTGTGGGTCCCCAGAAGACTTTTCTAAAGAACCAAAGAGCTCCCCTGGTTGCTCCAGGCCTGCCCTGACTTACCTTCACTGGGTGAGTCCCCCAGACCTTGCTGGTCTGCACCATTGACTTTTCACACTTTCCACGAGACTTGCTGCTGCCAAGGTTTGTTAACTCCAATCGGGTTGCCGATACCGCAGTCAGCTGCAGACTTTGTGGGACACAGCGAATCCAGCTCCTGGTCATCGTCGATGCCTCCTGGACCTCATGACCATAGAGTCAAGACACCCGTGAACGACCTGAATCTTCCGACGACGGTGGGCATTCATCTTCCTTGCCCCGAGTCACTGCCCAGTGACTTTGAACACTGTCCCCTCTGCTTTCAGGTCTTCCTTCTTCCGAATCCAGGCTTGGATTCCACCGGACACTTCTTCGGACTTCACAAGCAGCAAGTCTTCATTGGCTCCCATTGAAAACTACGCCGCGACCCGACACCAAAGGACACCTATGCACCCGGCTTCCCTGGGTGAGGTAACTCCAGCACTACGGTGCTCCTGTGGGTGTTGGCCCTAGAACTACTTACCCTGTAAGTGACTTACTTGTAGCTACTCCCGAAGTGCCCTTAAACACTTAATTTCCAACCGCGACTTGCCGCATTGAAGTCTACGGCGATCCGCGCCTGTGTTCACTCACGGCACGCGTCCCCCGTGGGTCCTTTATTTACCTGCCTTGGGTGGTTTCGTGAGGCCCCAACACTTCTGAAGGCCCTAGGCCTTGTCTCTTTGCAAGTCGTTGTTCTTAAGTCTCTTTTTAGTATATGGTCTGGTACGCCCTAGGGCCCCAGCCATATTGTGCTTAATTTATTGTGAAACGTGGATTTGTGCATATGTTTCTGACTTCTAATCTCATAAAGAGATTAGTAGAGAGTTGTTTAGTAATAAATACATATATATTTGATATATATACCTGTGTGGTGTCTTTTCATTTGGTGATTCAAGAGATTGTGTGGTCAAACAAGCTGCTTTACATTCCTCCAAGACTTAGCCTGAAGGCTGCTCTCCACAGCTACCACTAGGATAGCTTTCTATAAAGGTTGTCTTAAACCTACCTACCATAAGAGTCGAATTGTACTGGTGCAAGGTGTCCACTTTAACTAGTGAACAGCATATACCAGGCCAACTTCTCACATTGGTGGCAGCGTGTGGGATTCCAGCTTGCTATTGTTTTACCAGAAAATCTCTATTTGAATTACTAACTGAAAACCACTATAGGTACTTAAGGTACATATAAAGTCAAGCTTAGTATCAATAAGTTCTACTGAACTTAGAGCTGTGTGCCAAGGGATAGCACACCCTTTCTACAGCTCAAGGTAGTATCAGTAGGCCACAAACTAGTGTAGGTAGTACAACACTGCACAACACTAGAATGTCCTTAAAGGGTGGACCCAGTGGATCCACTCAGCCTCAGTATAAGGACATGGCTTTCTCTGAGTTGAGAGATATGTGTGCTGCAAGGCACCTGAAGCTAGGACAGAGTCCCTCCACACTACACCTGATAGATCTGCTGACAGCAGATGATCTTAGATTAGCTCTAGGAGCTAATGGGTCTGAATCAGTGGGTGGGTCAATTACAGTGTCTGGGTCAGATGATGAAAATCAGAATGACCAAGACTCTGTGATTGAAGGGCCAGGTCCCAAGGGGCCTGAAAAGACAGAGGATTCTCTCTAAGAGAACTGACATAGTGGAGGACAGGCCTAGGTCCCTTTCTAGGGAATCTGAGCACTCCTATCACTCTGGCAGAGAATCTGTCTACCAGAGGAACTCCTACTACCCAAGAAGAGAGACCTCCTCTGACAGAATGTACAAACTGCTGCAGTATGAGGAAGCAAGATTTGCCCTCAAAACCAAGCAGTTGGCATTAGATAAGGAAGCCCTGGAGCTCCAGAGAGCTTCTAGAAAAGAGGGGTTAGAACCCCTGGTGGCAGCAACAGTGTCTCTAGAGGCAGAGAATATATTCCAGACCATAGGAACCTGAGCAAGGTTGTTCCTCCCTACCAGAGTGGGGATGATATCCATAAATGGGCAACTGCTATGGAAAGGGCCTGTAGAGTACAACAGGTCCCCCAAAAGCAGTGGGCAGCAATCTTGTGGCTCTCCTTTTCAGATAAAGGTAGAGACAAGCTCCTCACTGTTAGAGAAGAGGATGCTGATGACTATGAAGTCCTGAAGAGTGCACTGATAGATGGGTTTGGCTTAACCACTGAGCAGTACAGGTTGAAGTTCAGAGACACCCAGAAGGCACAGACTCAGGACTGGACTGACTTTGTAGATTGTGCAACCAAGGCTCTGGAGGGTTGGCTGGTTGGCAGTAGGGTTACTGATTTCAAGGGATTGTATAATCTAATGATGAGAGAACAGATCCTTAATAATTGCCAGAACCAGTTGTTGCATCAATACCTGGTGGACTCAGATCTGACCTCTCCCCAAGAATTGGGAAAGAAGGCAGACAAGTGGTCTGGTACGCCCCTAGGGCCCCAGCCATATTGTGCTTAATTTATTGTGAAACGTGGATTTGTGCATATGTTCCTGACTTCTAATCTCATAAAGAGATTAGTAGAGAGTTGTTTAGTAATAAATACATATATATTTGATATATATACCTGTGTGGTGTCTTTTCATTTGGTGATTCAAGAGATTGTGTGGTCAAACAAGCTGCTTTACATTCCTCCATGACTTAGCCTGAAGGCTGCTCCCCACAGCTACCAGTAGGATAGCTTTCTATAAAGGTTGTCTTAAACCTACCTACCATAAGAGTCGAATTGTACTGGTGCAAGGTGTCCACTTTAACTAGTGAACAGCATATACCAGGCCAACTTCTCACAGACTGTCATTTCTTCTAGTGGGATATGCCTCTATCCATCTTGAGAACAGGCACACTATGACAAGTACATATTTCAGTCCGTTGCAAGGAGGCAACTCAATGAATATAACTGCAATCTGGTGAAGGGTCCTTCTGCCTTCCCAATCTTTCCCCAACTAACAACTGTCTTCCTGCCTGGATTCTGCTGCTGACAGATTAAGCATCTTTGGCAAAGGCTCTCTGCGACTACCCTAAACTTTGGATTGTACCAACTTTGTCTGAATAATCTGATCATCGAATCCCTGCCAATGTGTGTTGTCCCATGGTATACTCTTGCCATTTGAGAGAGTAGGCAGTCTGGCATAACTGGTCTTCCATCTAAGTACACCCGCACTTCGTCTTCTGATCTCCTTGTACAACTTGATTATATCCAAATTTCTTTTTCTTTTTCCTCAACTTCTTCCTGTAACTGTCTGACCTCATCCCATGTTTCTGGAACTGAGAAAAACATAAGTTGGCAGCTGGTTTCACCCATTTCAATCTTTCTGTTAATTGCCATTGTATTTCTTGCACAGTATCGAGCAATTTGGTCGGCATATCTATTACCAGCCGCCACATAGTCATTTCCTGACTGATGTGCAGCACATTTAACAACTGCTACTTCTTTTGGCAATTGTAATGCTTCCAACAAATCCTTTACATTTTTACTGTTTCTGATAGGAGATCCTGAAGAAGTCAGAAATCCCCTCTGCATCCAGAGTTGGCCAAAATCATGCACAACCCGAAACCACATTGACTGTCCGTAAATATGGTTATTCTCCAATTTTTCCCACTTTTGCATGCCTTTGTTAAGGCCACCAATTCGGCTACTTGTGCAGATTTGACTCCTGGTAAACAGGATGCTTCAACCACCCCCGTTATTTTACATACAGCATAAGCAGCACTTAATCCTCCTTCTTCAGTTCTTAGACAAGACCCATCCACAAATAGTTTGTGATCAGCTTCTTTCAATGGTGTTTCTCGTATATCAGGACGGGGCTTTGTACACAATTCAGTCACATCCAGACAATCATGATCAATTTCACCTTTCACTTCTTCACAACATGGATTTGGTAATAATGTGGCAGGATTCATGGTCGTACATCTTATCACTGTCACATTCTCTGCTCCCAAGATCACTCTTTCATACTTTGTCAGCCGACTAGGAGTGAGATGTTGCGTTCTTGTTCTTGTCAAAATAATTTCAACTGAGTGTGGAACATAAACCTTTACAGAATATCCCATCACTATTGACTCACTTTGCTCCAGACTCATACAAGTAGCAGCTACTGCTTTTAAGCAGCCAGGTAAGGCTGAAGCCACTGGATCCAAGGTGGCAGAAAAATACGCCACCGGATGTCGGCTCAGTCCATGTCTCTGTGTTAGAACTGAAAGTGCACAATTTTCTCTCTCGCAGCAAAACAACACAAATTCTTTTGAATAATCAGGCATGCCTAAGGCTGGGGCCTCACATAAACAATTTTGTAGTTTCACAAAAGCTTCCAAACATTCATCATTCCAATCGATGGGATCTTTCGCTCTTTTCCGAGTTAATTGTATCAATGGCTTTGCTAACATGGAGAAGCCATTGATCCACTGCCTACAGTACCCAACCACTCCCAAAAACATTCTCATCTCTTTTTGTGTCTGAGGCAGTTGCATTTCTTTGATTATTTTAATTCTTTCCGGTGTCACTTTTCTAACTCCTCTTTCTATTTTATGCCCTAAATATCTAACTTCTTGTTGACAGAACTGTAATTTTTCTGGAGACACTTTGTGTCCTCCTTCGGCCAAATGGTTCAGTAATGCAATTGTGTCAGTGACACAATCCTCTCATGTTTTTGATGCCATCAATAGGTCATCAATATACTGAACCAGAACTGATTTCCCGGGCATAATCAATGACTCCAGACACTTCTTCAATATTTGATAAAAAATGGAGGGACTCTCTGTGTACCCTTGAGGAACTCGGCACCATGCCAAAATACGATCCTCAAACCGGAAGGCAAAAAGATACTGGCTGTCTGGGTGCAAAGGAATAGAAAAGAATGCTTGGCACAAATCAATTACCGTAAACCAACCTGCATTCCAGGGTATCTGATAAAGGATCACCGCTGGGTTTGGCACTATTGGGCAACAAGGCACTACAATTTTATTAATTTTTCTCAAATCCTGCACTATCCTGTATTTTCCGCTAGGCTTTTTAAGTCCCATGATTGGTGAGTTACAAGGGCTACTCATTATTTCTTTTAAAATGCCCTGTTTAATCATTCGGTCAATTTCTGGAGCGATTCCTGCTTTCACTTCTGGACTCATTTTGTACTGTTGTGTGTTTGGGTAAACTACACCTTCTTTCACCGTCACTTTAACTGGATCTACATTTGACATTAACCCAATATCCTTTCCTGTAAGATCTCACACTTCTGGATTTACAGTGGTTCTCAACTCTTCAGGTAATTCACTCTCAGTTATCAATGAAAACATCTCGTCTACCTCTGTACCTTGCTTAGCTAACATCATTTTGTATATGACATCTTCATCAGGGGTTTGGAAAGCGACACCATCCGGTGTACAATAGATCGTGCAATTCATCTTGCACAGTAGATCTCTTCCCAACAGTTTACGGGACTGGAATCACAAACTACAAACCAATGCATTTCTTTAAAATTTCCGATATGTACCTCCATTGGTTTTGTAATTGGGGTTCTAATCTGTTGATTTGATACTCCTACAACTTGGATGGACTCTCCCGAGAGGGGTAGGTTTGGGATGTCTGCTGTTCTCACAGTAGACCGGGTAGCACCAGTATCCAATAGAAAAGTGATGTCTTTACCTTCCACTTTCCCATCAACAAATGGACCTGACTGATCTACCGGCAAGGATGTGCCAAACACGCACTCCTCTTCCTCCCCCAGGCACCGTCATTGCACGCAGTCCGAATTTTCTCCATCATTCTGCAAAAATATTGTGTAACCACTCTGTTATTCTTACCACTTTCTCCGTGAAATCCGGTGTTCGCACTGTATTTTTGTGCACTCACAAAGTTTGGCATAGGAGCTGGTGGCACCTGATACTGTGGAGTAACTACCTGCTGCGGCTGACTCATAAGTACTTCATTCTGCATCTGTGGAATAAAATTTTGATTTGGCCCATTATTATTCTGAATACTCTTACACTCGTTCTTCCAATGTCCAAGCTTTCCGCACGCATGACAAGGAAACTTCTTCTTCGCTTCCTCTCTATTCATTCATCCTCTTATTTTACCACCATTCGCCGCTTGATCATTCTGACTCTGCTCTTTTATCTGATTTTCAGTCTGGGAATTTACTTTATTCTCCAGCTGTTTTGCCAATTTTACTTGTGCCCACATCATTTTCTCTTTTAGCTTTCTACGCCTTGCCTCAATATCATCGCCACAATATTTTGCATATTTCAGAATTTCGTCAATCGACTTACTCTGCCAGCACAACATGTGCTGTTGAATCATCTGACTAATCTCCGGTTTCAGACCATACACAAACCGATACACAAAATGTCCCATATCATTATCACCAATGTTCTCAAAACCACTATACTGTTTAAACACCTGTAACAACCGCTCATAATATGCATGAACGGACTCATTTGGCTCTTGAGTTGTTCTTTCTATCTTTACCCAATCTGTCTCTTTAGGAGGGATTTTCCCTTTCAGGTAAGTAATTACTTGGTGATATTTCTTCATCACCTCTTCTGAGGGTGCTCCTGTCTTCGCATCCCTAGCATACTCCTCACTCGGCCAATCAATTGTGATCTTACATTCTGTCCACAAATCAGCAGGTACTACAATATCAAATAATCCATCCAGATCCTTCAACAAAACCTTTGAAACCTTCACAAATCTGTCTACCTGTTTATACCATTCCACTGGCTTTTCTCTCAACCTGGGAAAATCATTCGTAAATGACAAAATATCCTGTCTACTCCAGGGAACATGAACATATCCACCACCAGGAACTTCTCTCATTGGACACAATTTCTCAACCTTATTTGATTCTCTCACTGGAAATGCAGATGATGCTTCTCTTGCTTGTACTTCCTCTTTCTTTCTTATCCACCTAATTCTCCATTTGTCAATGTCTCCCCATTCTCGTAAAATATTCATCAACTCTTTTATCTGTAGTCTCTTACCAGAAGCATTTACACTCTCTAAATCTTTGTCAGTAAAATCCACCCGATATGGTTTCTGCAACAGTTTCGATTTCCCTATATCTATTCCAATCTCTGAGGCAACTTCAGTTAATTTCTCATGAAATACTCTTGCTCTCCTAGTAATACTCTTACATAAAAATAATAACTCCTCATCGTCATAAACATTCAGTCTTTCTATGCTCACATTGCCAGTTATCATTTCTTCCAATTCTACTTTCAATTTACTGATATCTAGAATCTTTGGTTGTGAGTTTCGATTGTCTATTTCCTGTGCCCACCTTTATATATCCTCAGGGGTAACTACTGTTGAACTTCCAGAGATCTCTTTTCTCTCAAATTTATAGGTATAATCCTCTTCGGAGTTTCAGTTAATGGTTCTACATTCGGGAGATCCATTAATGAAATGACTGATTCACTCTCACTAGTCTGATCATCCGTAATTATTACTTCTTTTCTGGGACTTGTTAACGGAATTGTCACAGTTTGAGGTTTCTGGCAATTCTTTTTATCTCCATATAATGGGATTACAGGACCAATAGTCACTGGTGCTGTCAAAGCTTCAGCATTAACATTTAATTGGTTTACTTTTTGAACTAATTCTCCTCTAGTTTTATTTAAAGCTTCTCTCTCATTATCCTGCAACATTCTATTAAGTGGTACATCATGTAAGATTTGTGGGGTTAAAGGCATTCCTATCACTGGTGCACTTGAGGTAACCTTACTAGGTGCTTCTTGATACGGTGGAGGGTTTTTAATCAAAATATCCTGTAATAGCTCATCATCTGATTCACCATAACCTGTCGTATTCAGGTGTTTCGTTTTTTCTTTACATTTTCCTCCTATCTGTTCTTCAGCCATCAGTACTGGATATAAACCCTCAGTCACCACAGCTCTCCTCCAACGCTTCATTTGTTCTCCACTTGACTCATACGGATATCTAGGCAAAAATCCTCTAAACCTCCGACCACTCCTGAATTTTTCACGATCAAATGCCTCAATTTCCCATTCTTCCAAAGCTTCATACTGTGTCATTCTAGGATTCGGTTCTAACATATTCATTCGTTCTCTCAAATTCTGAAGTATTTTTAAATTAAAAGTACCATGCTCCGGAAAAGCCAAAACACCATCACCTTTAGTATATTCCACCCAATTCTCCAACCATACACACGTGTGATATCCTTTTTCCATCATCATAAAGAAAGCAGGTGTTTTGGGTGGTGGAATAGGAATTCCCTCTCTAGTCATTACAGGCTTGTCTTTCTTAAAGAAATTTTTAATTTTCTTCATTAACGTCATTTTCTTTGGTCTTCCGAACATTTCTGAAGTTTGATACAGGAAAGAGTCTTGCGTATATCTTCTAGCTCTATTACCTACGTCGCGTCCTATGTCAGCACGACTCACACCCGCAGTCAAATCAGGACTCAACATACAATTCCTTTTCTGACAAATACTAGTGCGACTCCTATCTATCAACCAATTAGACTCAGGCTCACGCTCGTAATCTGACCAATGCCAGCGCGGCCTTTTGTGACGTCAGTATTACTCCTCACTACTGACCCCTCCTTTACAATCTGCTTCTGTTTCACGCCCGCTGTTTCAACCAATACCAGCACGGCTCTCTGTGACGTCAGTATAACTCCGGTGACTGACCCTCCCTTCACAAGGTAATACGAAAACTTATTTCTTAATACTTTTCATTAAAATTCTTCATTAATAACAACATAAAAACATTCGCTACTCTGTCTGTTCCACTAAACAAAAGGATAGATTTCAATTTATTCTTGAGTTTCAGAAATTACTCTTCTTCTTACTGCGAGTAAAACCCATGTTTACTCTTCATTTAAGCTCAGGAGAACCCGTTACTTCTCCAGTGTCACCCGTATTGGGAAGTGAGACCGAAGTTTCACCAGCGAACCCCTTTCGCGACCATCCACACTCTACTTTTATACGAAATAGTCCCTAGTTTAATACTGCCAGCCCTGCGTAGCTTCTCAGAATTATTCCAACAGACGAGTAACCTCACTGCAGTGTGGCTTCTGTCACCACCCGCTATTCATTTCCCAGGATTCTGGACAACATAAAACAAGACGCTAACTCTTTTTGTTAAACATAAATCAATAATCAATAGTTATCACCAAACTAATCAATAATAACCATAGCTCTGCTACCAGAAAACTGATCCAGCGGTAAACCAACAACAGATACTCCACTACCATACACTTACCTGGGCCCATAAAACACACATACACATTGAGTAAACCACTGCAGTGGTTTATAGTTTATATTTCTGAAGATTAGTTATTTAATTCTCTTAACTAACCTTTCACTGATCAAAAAGTTCTTTCCTCTGGTCGATGGACCATTAGTTGGAACTAGTTGATGGTGATAATTAACTTAACCCGTAACTATTCTTAGTTTGACGAAAATAATCACAGACTCAGGAAAGTTTTAAATCTTTATCTAAAATAAAGTGCACGTGAACCATTTCAAAAATACAGTGTAGACACCCTCACTTCAGGAGAGGCGTTCAATTGATTAAACATCAAAACCATTTACTTCAGACTCATACAATAATTAATGCTCAGAAAGGGAGAGGACAGAGAGAAAAGTACATTTGCAAATAACATGAAATTATAGTTACCAAGAAAGGTGTGAAAGACCAACCCCCTGGCCAAAGGGCTGGTAAAGGTCCCCAGGATAGGCCAGGAGACAAAGACTTCAGGACAGGGTTCAGGACAGGATAGGTCACCTCTAGAATACCGACGAATTGCGTCGCACCCCTCTCTGACACTCTCTTCCTCCTCGAGATTCTTCCACGATCTTCTGATCTAACCCAACTAAGTTAGGATAGAAAGTTCTTCTTCAGCATCTGCATTCGAGTCTTCATCAGCACATCACAGCAACAGCATCCCTACTCCCCGACAGCATCCCAAGCTCTGCAATGCAATCTTCTCCTCTGCATATCTAACTAACTAAAGCTACCTTAATTATACTTTCGTTTCTTCAGGTTCCACCCACTAAAGTTACAATATCGTAAAAATACGAAATCTAATTGGTCAGGCAAGGGGGGATGATCATCACGCCATGCTTACATATCACTATACTTTATTAGACTATTGTCCGCAAACCCATCCCTTTAATTTTTTATTCAAGATTTTATTCCCATCCACTTCATGTAGCAAACTTGCAACATTTATGACACCATAAAGAATAGAACATCACATCGCTGAACTTTTCACCATCCGTTCCCAGGACAAGTCGCTACGAATTGGCCTCCATTCAAATGCCTTGTCATTGACCTTCATAGCTTCACTCTGTAGGCATGCGCAAGTGTTGCGTCATTTCATCAAGTCTGGTCATACGAGAAAGGCCCAAATGCGCACTAATAATAAAGTCAAAAGAGAAATGTTATTTTCACAAAATAAATGGTCTCACTGTATACCTCCCACCTCTACTCTATTCCCGTTCCTTTATTAATATTTTCCCCGCATTAGCATTAGTAAAATAGCCTGTTTTAGTTTTAGCTGAGCAGATGCCATGCACCCGAGTCTTCGAGACTCCATTTTAGTGTCTTCTGCTCATGCGCTAGAATTTCCCTCCAAGCGTTAGTTCGTCATATTGCGTAGATGCAATTGACGCATGCGCACAACAGTTTCCCGTTTTAAAGCGGTATTAGTCTGTTTTCATTGTTATCAGCGTTAGTCATACATAAGCAAGCTTCACTAACCCACATGTTTCTGTGGTGCGTGTTATTATTTACGATACATAGTTAGTAATTTGTTAATAAGTTAAACGAGAGGATTGTCTCCGAGCAAGTCTCTTTCTTACGAGACCTTGCTCCATCAGCGCCATTGGTGTGGGTCTCCCTTCCATTTTTCGCTGTTGCCTCATGTGTTTTTACTATGTTTTTGCTGGTCTAGATGCTTCGGGCACTTTGCCACTGCTATTCAGTGCCAAAGTGCAAGTGCTCCCTATTGTAAATTGTGTAATGGATTAGTGACTCCATGATTGGCTTATTTGATTTACTTGTCAGACTCTAGTATCGTGCACCATGTGTGCCCAGGGCCTGTAAATCAAATGCTGCTGGTGGGCTTGCAGCACTGATTGTGCCACCCACAGAAGCAGCTTGTAAAGTATGGCTCAGGCCTGCCATTACAGAGCCTGTGTGCAGTCTGGGACTGCCATGTCGACTTGGCAAGGGCACCCACTTGCCAGTCCCTAAACCTTCCCTTTTCTACATATGAGTCACCCCTAAGGTAGGCCCAAGGGCAGGGTGCATTGCATGTAAAAGGTAGTACATGCCCTGATGTGTGTAGCATGTCCTAATAGTGAATTACAGCCAATTTTGTTTTTCACTATTGCAAGGCTAACTGTTCCCATAGGCCAGAATGGGCAGTTTGATTATAACATCTTATAATCCTAACTGACCCTAGGAACAAGATAGGAAAATAAAGTTTAGTATGCCTGAACTCAGAATGTTAAAATACATCTTTTAGTGTGAGTGATTTTTACATTCTGTGTTTGAAAATACTACTTTTAGAAAGTAGGTATTTTCTTGCCTAACCATCCAGCCTGCCTCTGCTAGGTTTGTGTATTCCATGTCTGGTTTGTGAGTGACAGGGGGCTGGAGAGGGCCTTGGCTCCAGCAGTCTGATGGGTCAGGGCTGGGCTGAATAGGACCTGCATTGAATACAGAGTAGGGGGAGGAGATTTCCTTTCACCAACCTGAGCCCTCATAGAATAGAGAGTAGGGGGCGGAGATTTCCTTTCACTGACCTGAGCCCTCATAGAATAGAGAGTAGGGGAGGATATTTTCTTTAAGCTACCTGGGCCAGGTCTGCTTTCAACAATGCTGTCTCCACCTCCTGCCAGGAAGCTGCACCAGGGAGGACAGAACTAGTTTTGGCTGGGCACATACACTCTCTGCCTTCAGAGAACAAAGGATTTACTAGTATAAATATTGGGGCCCAGACCCCAGAACTTTAGATCACTTCTGGGAATCAAGACGGACCTTTATCAAGGAGATAAACCAAGGAAGCTGAAGGAGGAGACTGCCCCAGTGCTGGTTGCTGTCTGGGGTTGGCCTGCAGTGGTTACTCATTTCCAAGAAAAGGGAAAAGGAACTTTGGGTACTTTTATTATCTTGAGGAAGATCTCCAAGGGCTTGAAACTGAGCTTGCCTCCTGTCTGAAGTCACAGGGACACCAAGACTTCACCACCAGCTCCCCCTGAATTTCCTTGCTTTGAATTCTACCTGCAGAGAGATGCCTGCTGTTGTTCTGGGTACCTCTAGTGTCTGCGTGTCGCTGGGAGCTGGAAGCGCGACGCAACGAGGAAGAAGCGCGACGCAACGAGGAAGAAGCGTGACGCCGCTGCAGCAGTTGCCGTTGCATCGCCGAAGAAGCGTGTCGCTGTCGCTGCCGCAGCTGTTCGCCATCGCATCGCCGAAGAAGCGTGTCGCATCACCGGTGAAGCGTGCTGCCGCCGCAGAGGTCGCCGTTGCATCACCGAAGAAGCATGTCGCAGGGCCTGTTGCGGCTCCAAAGTTCACTGATTTCACCGCACGGCCATCGGGCGTGCACGCATTGCATCTACGTTGTCGCATCGCATCAAAGACGCCATTTTGTCGAATCGCACCGGATTGTCACATCGCTTCGAGGCGCCATCTTGTCGTATCGTCACTGGGCCGCAGTAAGAAACGACGTATCAACTCCCCACACAGAAAGGAAGCGACGCATCACCTCCCCTGCGCTGCAGTAAGGAACCGACGCATCCACTCCCCTGAGTGTATGAAACGGCGCATCAACTTCCTTGCGACCCTTTTGTTTGCATTGCGTGACGCATCCCAGGTACTTTGAGAGTAAAGTGTCGCATTTACCATCTACATTGAACTAAGCTATTTCTACCATTTTAAAGTCTTATTTTTGGATTACAGTATTGTGGATTTTTGTCGTTTGGTCTTGTGTTAAGTCTAGTAAAGATTACTTATTTTTCTAAACTGGTGTGGTGTCCATTTGTAGTGTTTTCACTGTATTACTGTATGTGTTCACAAATGCTTTACACACTGCCTCTGAGATAAGCCTGCCTGCTCGTGCCAAGCTACCAAGGGGGTGAGCAGGGGTTATTTAGGAGTGTAGCCCCCTTACCCTGACTAGAAGCAAGGGTCCCTACTTGGTCAAAGGTACCTACCTCTGCCAACTAAAAACCCCCATTTCTAACACTCACCATCCCTATCTATTGTGTTTTTATTATTTCCATAGATCCCTCCAATAAAATTACAACAGGTCAATTTTATGTTTTATTTCCAGGATTTGATTTTGTGGTTATTACTGCATGGGAGGATACAATTCTTGGACAGTCCACCCCTCTCGTTCCCAGCATGACTGCAATGTAATCAAAAGTAATTACCTGTTGCAGAGTCTGACAACATGTGCCCAATCCTAAATTATGTCTTGTATCCAATGATGGAGATTTGAGCTTTTTGGCACGCAGCAATAAGCCGTTTATCTTTCAATTTTCAGTAATGTTTGGAAGTAATTTGGATAGACTAACATCCGATTCCACTATTCAGGGATGTGGAATTCCTATAGCCCAACACCTGGGACATATTGTTTGGGGTCAAGGGAAACACGTTTTAATGTGTATTTTGTCCTTTGTGACAAGTAGGCCCAACCCCCTACAGCACAAACCCTTTGGCTGCCAGTTTACAGTAACACATTATGGATAAGAGAAGGGCATTGTCTGCAGTTAAGGTAATATTTGTGTCCATGTGCTAATGCTGTTCAAACTTGTATTTATGGTTCCTTAATGCAGAACCTTTATTATTAGGGTGAGCGCTCTAAGTAAATGATGTAAGCTCGGACTGCACTACTGACAGTGGTTCCAGTATAAGAATATGTACACACATTTTCAATGTTTAGCAATATGAGGCTATGTATAATGTTCCCAGAATTCTCTCTGATTAGATGCAAATATTTGCAGAAGCCTCAAAGCAAGATTTATGAGTCTTTGCTTTCAAAATAAAATGTTCACAAAAAAATACAAGTAGGAAAAAAAACATTTAGCTAAACTACTGTAAAGTTTTAGGTACCATTTCTTTGCAGCATCATTTGGTAAAAAGTGTTGATGTATGCTAGTTTTCCAATGATATTCATAAGGAAAATCAGTGTAACTAGTTTCAATAAGCTTATGGGAATCATAAAAATAAACAAGCATTGGCAAAGAGGGCAGATCTGAAATTGGTGGTCAGCCTTTTGGTTTCGTCAACGTGTGACTTGTTTTGGCATGGTTTTTGTAAAACTTTATAGGTGTGGAAGCTGTCAGGCCCTCACATTATAACAAACATTGGCAAAAGCAAAAAGTGTTTTTGGTCTCAAAAAGCCCATATTGCCACAGTAGTTCCTGGCACTGAACAAAACTAGTTTGTGTGTCGATATGCTCCTTGTGAAAGAGCAGAATGCTGTCACTCACAGTGAAGCCAGCCGATGGACAGAGAGAGAGAGACAGAATTTTAATAAACACAAAAGGTCACGGTTAACGCCAGACCTAATTAGGGACCCAATTATTAAAGAAAGTCTCAAAAGTGCACCCATGGTATATGTCTTTGCATTAAGTGCAGATATACAACTTTTGTGAATTCCCAAGAATTTACAAAAGTAGACCAAGAAACAGTACTCCTAGAAAATATTTGTGAACTGCACTTTAGCATGAGCAAATATGCATGTGTCCATTTGCTCACGCGAAAGTCTGAGTGTTTGCAAGTTCACTTTCTCTCCAACCACTTTTTTTCCGAACCCTGGAAAAGGTTTCACATCTGCCATTGTCAGGAGTAAAGGTCCAACCTTTCTCAGTATGGGAAAAGATTAGAGAAGAGCTGGTGAAAACCTTTAAAACATGCAAGTTAGTAGGTTTGCACAGACTCAATAGGACATGCCAACCCTGGAACTATTGCTTAACGCTACCTTCAGCCCCAGTATGTAGATCTGCGGAAACGTGTCAACATAAGGGACTGGCTAGTATTCATACCCTTCAATGGTATGAGCCCTGGCATAATCAGAGAGGCTATATCAGAGCTTTTATATAATGACATTGCTGCCATAATTTGTTGCCGGATTGCATGGCACAAAAGGGACAAGTGGATTTTGTTACAGGACAAGTAGATTTATGAAGCAACCTGCCCCATGGACAAGTAGATATTTCATTAAATTCCACACCCCTGCACTATTGCCAACATATTGACCATTTAGAGTAGGCAAAGAAAGTGCGTCACTTCTAAAGCTGCGACATCCACTTTGATGTTGTTCAAACCTTCAAATAGGTGACTGTTAAAAATATTAAATACTGTAGTGGTTAGAACACAGCGCTAGTGGATGCCCTTAGTAACACTGAAAGCTCTGGAGAAGGCATGCCTCCCTCTTGCTCTAACTTGAGTTATCATTCCACAATGAGGAAGGCCCCACAATGCCACAGATTATAGACTGGACATGCCAACCTTATAAATTCAGTTGTTTCAAGCAGGCTCACCTCATCAAAGGCAGCCTTCATTTCTTAAATAGTAACACAATAAGTTCTTGACTAGATGATACAATTATCATACATTATAAAGGTTTAAAGTTTATTGACAGATCGAATGTCTTTAGCATACATTCATTCAGCACGCAAGTCATTATAACAGCTTGCTTTATGGGAGCAAATTGGTGTTATAACGACTTACGAGCTGAACGAATGCGTACTAAAGACGCGTTTGTTTTAATGACGGCGCTGTGAAGGCACAGCGGGATTCCGGCTTAATGAGGAACAGCTAAATGTAAGAGTGCCTTTTTTTGTGAAGCTGCATAACCTAACTTTGCAAAACACATTGTTTACCCTGGTTGATCCCTCTTTTTAAGCAAAGAACCAAAACTGTTTCTTTCCTGGCAAAAATCCTCCCTCTAAAGACAATAACTTATTTAAATACATTTAACTACCACACTTACCATCATGTGAAGGAGTTGTCTATCACTTCTTGATGGAGGCCAATGCCTTCTTCATCTCCACTGTCATCTTCATGGTGCAATTCTGCAACATCAGCCTCCCCATCCTCATGGTAGTCCTCATCTGGGATGAAAGGAATGTTCCTCTACAGAGCAATGTTGTGCAGCATACACCATAAAGCAGCAATTTGCACACATTGTTTCGAAAGTAGAGGAGGGCTAAACCAGTCTTATCTAGCCAACGGAATCTGGCTTTCAGGAGCCCAAATGCCCGATCCACGACCCTCCTGGTTCTTAAATCAGCTTAAATGTAGTGGAATTCCATTGGCATTGTTCCTCAAGGTGGTGGCAACTATAGTCTGTCTGGATATGCTGATTCTCCTGCAAAACATATAGGAACCCACATTAGATCACATTACATTCTATCCAAAGTGTGGTGAAAAGACAAATGTGGTTTCTTTGTGTTGTTTGTGTTCATCACTTACCAATGAGCCAGGCCCTCATGTTTCCAAGTTGTGTCATTTGCTGTGGAATACTGCTATTGTGTAGCACAAGTGGGTCATGGCTGGATCCTGGGAATCGTGGATATACACTGGTGATGTACAGATCTGGAATGCAAACTGTTGGAAATGGCCCTTTCTGCAGGGTCACCCCCAAGCATTTTGCTTTCCCCTCCTCATTTTCTGACCTTGTTTTTTTTGGCTTTTGGACTCTGGGCACTTTGAGATGGAAAAGAACTACATGGTGATCGGAACAGTCAGAAGGTAGGACAGAGTGGAGGGATAGTGTGTTGTGCTTAGAGATGATTGAGTCCCTTTTTGTGAGTTTGTTTGTTGCAGTGTTGGGTAAGATCATGCGCTTCCAGGAGGGTGGAGAGGGCTTGTATTGTAGGATCTTTAGAATTATTCAGGTGCAGATTTAGTTCTCCTAGAATAATGCATGTGCTGCCTTTTAGGGAGTTTTGCAATATTAGGTCTGTTAGTGCTTCAAGGAATTGTGGGTTATTGCCTGGAGGGTGGTAGATGACATGAAATGTAATGGTGTTGGGGCCTTTAGAGGAGAGCTTTTGTGTACGACGGCTAATCCGCCACCCCTGCACTCCTTGCGGTCACTGAGATTGATTGAGAATCCCAGTGGAGTGAAGAGGTCGATGTAAGGGGATGAGTGGTCACTAAGCTAGGTTTCAGTTAGAAAGCAGATATCGGCATTAGGTCGTACGATAGTTTCAGCTATATCAGTGGCATGCCTGTCTGCTGATCAACAGTTTAGTAGCATGCCACAGGGTGTAAGTAAAGATCTCAGACCAGGCTAACTAGGTTGGATGGTAGTTAGTCGGGCGGGCTGCCTGAGAGGGTGAGTGGTGTTCAGGGTCCTATTTGTGCCAAGGATGACCGGTATCTTGTGGTGGCAGGTTTGGGCGGGGGCATTGTCATGCTGCTCAGCAATTTGGCTACCTGCTGCGACATTCCAGTCGAAGAGTATCTAGGGTGCGTCTAGGTTTGAGGTGGTGATAGATGTAGGGGATGGTTTTGCTAGGGGCAAGGGTTGGGGAATCACAGTGAGTGTTTGTGGCATGGTTAGTATTTGCCATAGATGTGTGGAGTGGGGTGCAGGGTGTGGGTAATCTTTGCGCCTATGCATAGTGACAACTTTTCTTCCAGAATAGTGTTGATTTTGAGTTCTAGACAGGCTATTAAAGGGATCAATTGAGAGGCAGCTTGGTCTGTAGTGGGGAGGAGAGTGTAATGGAGCTTGTTGTGGTCTGGGGTGGGGGCTAAGGAGGGATCCCGCCTGTTGACGTTGATGGACTAAGAGGAAATGGGTGTGGAAGATAACTCGAGGGGGTCCTCCGAGATGATTGCCTTGTTTCAGCAGAGGGTCTTTAGTGGAGGAGTGGAGGGCCCTTCATCAGCAGAGAGGGGCGCCAGTGATGGGGGAGTGGTGCAGGGAAGTCACCAGGATAATTTGGTGGGATCCCTGTGCAGTAGATGGCCCCTGAAATGTTGAATAGCACCAGTGAGTTTGCTCGAGATTTTTGAGTTCTAGGTGGTCACGGTATCTTAGAGATGGATAATATGGTCCAGTTTGCTGGAGAGGCCTACGTAACACAATGGAGTATATATTATATATTCACATACAGCATAGGGTTAGGCATCAGAGTAAACATGGACTAAAAGCTGTCAGGAAAGCAGGGTCATTACTGCTGGCACGAGGTAGGAAAAGCAAAATCACAGTGTAGGCAATAGTTAACAGCATTGACATAAAATCACAGTGTATGCATAAAGAGCTAATATTAATGTAGGATAGATAAAAACATGTTATAGGCATATGTACCATCAGGAAAGCAGGGTCGCTACTGCTGGCACAAGGCAGGATAGGTAGAAATCACAGTGTAGGCAATAATTACCAGCACTGAGATAAGATCACAGTGTATGCATAAGCAGCCAATATTAGCGTGGGCCTGGGTACGCATGGCATTTAATAGGCATATGTGATAGTATGTGCATATTAGCTCAATAAACGTACAATATAATAATGCGGGTGTCTAATCCCAGGTTCTGGTGTAAATATGCTCATGCATCAAAATATTCTTGTTAGTCAATAAGAAAGGCAGTAATCCCCTCCTAGTCATAGAGTAGTAGTGATGTTATAAAACTAGTGATTGGTTGAAAACCTACTGAGGAAGTAACCTAGAGTACATTTCAATTAAAGAAGTGGCCCAAACAGTAAAACAGAAACTGGTGATTGGTAGAATCCTACTGAGGAAGTAGCCCAAAAACACTTTTCACTGGTGAAGTAGCCCAAACACCTTCCTACTGAGGGAGTAGCCAAACTGGATGCCTGGTGAGGAAGTAGCCCAATCCTTCCAACAGAGAGGTAGCCCAAAAGTTGAGAGGGTGAAATCAGATAGAAAACCATTATTTTAGGGAAACAGTGAAGGGGGAAGAGGGCATCTCTAACAGCCCTAAGCCTTGATCCACTTTCTGTGGGGCAATCCTTAAGTTGATGCAGGTATTCACAGATTGGTGGTGCAGCTGCACGGGCTTCCATGTTGCTAGGGAGTACTAATGACGAATCCCAAGCCGCATTCAAACTGAAGAGGTAGCCCAATGGTTCACTTCCTACTGAGTAAAGAGTCCAAATAGAGTCAGGCTGGTGTGGTAGCCCAATGGTCCTATTGAGGAGGTAGTCCAAGACAAATGGGCGAAACAAGACAAAAAGTCAGCCTTGGGGCAACAGTGTCAAAGTGAGGTCGACTCCAACACCACTCTAGGTTGTGATCAGTGTTCTGTAGAGCAGTCCTTGAACTGTGGCAGACATTTGTGTACTGTGAGGGCTTGCCATGTAGCCGCCATCTTGTCAGGGGGTGTCCTGATCCATGGATACCACACACAGAGACCCACAGGTAGCTGCTCTCTCATTCATATACTCACAAAAATAAGGGAAAGTGTCTGTGTAGTACTTCTTGTATTATTTCCGTCTGAGTCTGTGAGTTGGAAACCCTAAGCGTTTTTAACACTGCCCTCACCAACTAAATAGTGACTAGCTTCATCATAGGGCTGCTGACACACCCTGCTGCACACCAACATATAGAGAGGAGCGCAAACATTTTTTTAGATTATACTAGAGTTCCACTTTGCAGAGGGAATAATAAGTTAAAACTTTCTAGGAGGGTACCCTCCCAATTTTATTCTTGTGCCTTTCCTGACAGGATTAAAATATTTTAGGGGTGTACTTAGGGAAGTGACGTCCCTGTCAACCTCTCTGCTTTGATCAAAATGTTTCAGTCAAGTCTGTCTGCCCTCTAGGGGTCAATGGCATTCCACGGGATATAAATCCCATCAACCAGCCTCCCAAAATATTTTTTGCATGGAGGTTTATAAGTTACTATATTTACCAGTTGTAGTAACACTTCAGGGAATTCCTAAAATACATGATTTCGTTGTTAGCCAATGCAATTTAGAACCATTCTTTTTAATCATATATACTTTTGACATTCGTGTACAGGGGAATTACTACATTCCCAAGTTCTACTATAATCTCACCATCAATAGTGTGAACTCACACACACACCAATATATATGTGTATATATGCTCGCACATCACCCGCATGCCACCAACCCTTGCGTAGTAGCTGTAATACCCCTCTCTCTTTTATTGCATATATAAAATAGAAAAACCCATATATGTAAACAAGTGGTCTCCTACCCGAGTTCCATATTTTCCGCTCTTAACTCGGGGTGAGAGGGGGATATCGTCCTATTGTCACACTCTGTGTGAAATTTGACTTTTTTATTTACATTCTTTGATATTCATTTTTTCCCAAAAACATTTAGATTTCTTATTTTCATAATGTCTTAGTAGTCAGGAAATGTCTATTGTTCAGGGGCTTAATCTTAATGTATCTCACTCTATTCTTTTCTTAATACGTTTCCTGCATGGTGCTCTTTTACGATACCCATCTAATCTCATTTTGGCCTTATGCCGATATTCTGACAATCGCCAGTACTCCTTAATTTTTCTAAACTTTGAACATGCAGTTTATAACTTAGAGATTGGACCCCCTTGGTCAAGTACTCACTTTGGCAAGGTCTGATCGTCGCCCAGTAGGTCCACTCCTCACCCTCCGGCGATGGATCTCTGGACGCTAGGAACCCATTTTTAAAGAAAGGAAAGCCCATCTCGCTTCCCGTCATGTCACTCCGAAATGGGTCGGATATGCTTGCTGTCACGTGAACTTGTGACGGAAATTCTCCCCGGAGGTATTCTGTCCCCTCCATCTTGGAAGATAGCATATCCGGGAATCTTTATCTATTTTAGAGGTTATCCGCTATATGCCTCACATCAATACCCCTCGGTAGTGTGCTAATCGTCCTCATTCATTGTTAAAAACTGAAGCATTTACATACAAATAACAATCAAGTTATTTTTCCACATCCATTATACACTATAATGTTGTCTATTTTCATATAATCTTTTTGTAGTGTACATAATGTATCCCAGAATTAGAAGTCAACCTTCAACGGCCCTTTCTCCATTTGGCCATCGGAGGGGCTTAATCACGGCGGAAACAGAGTAGTCTCAGCCGTCATTACACCAAAGGTCCGACTGCATTTAAATCGATTGGGCGGACACAGTCTTGATGGTATGGATACTCAGCGCTGTCTACACATTGAATAGCAGTTGGTGCGCCTCCACAAAAAAAGACTAGGCCTTGACAACTTTGGTGGCCAAGATCCTCTGCGACCTGGGTAAGGCTTTGGAATATGCCAATTAACTTTGCCTCCCTAGTTATGTGAATTATGAAGATAATGTAGTCCCTGGTGCTCCATCTGTGTTAGGATGAGAAGAAAAAAAAGGCTTCATCAGGATAGGAGCATGGACTGAGGAGGCAGGTTCTCAGGATTGATCACAAGGAGCATAACTTTTCAATCCACTAAATTCTTTAGGACTCCCCTATGGAAACAAGTGTCTCACATCTGTTGAACTTCATGTTTAGGATGGCCAGTAAGAGGGACCGAATTTGGAGGGGGGCAGGGCTTGTTCCAAAATGCTGATGGCTGCATGATCTGAGGCCCTGCCTAAACCGTGAGGTTATGGGGGTCATCCTAAGGCATTAAGAGCACCCTCTCCGGTGTGAATCACAACCTGAAGAAGTCCTGCAGTGTTTGAGGCAAATACGAGAGCAGTGGCAAAAGCAGTGGCAAAAGGGAGCTGGATGGGGCAATCTGTGTGGAGCAAACAAGAAGGTGGCGCTGCCGAACCAAAGCACCCCTGAGACAGGTGCCTCCTAAGCCCTGGGATCATTGGGACCCTGTAGCAGCCTGATTCCCAATATGGGAGATACCAGATTGGAACTGTGGCCGATAGCCCTGGTTGGAAATCACAGGTAGGCAAATAACACAGGGAGACAAAGCCGTGCCTTATAAGTCCCCATGGCCAACATGCACTGTGCCACTTAGGAGTACACAGATAGATTGCCTTAGCCACAGCACAATGGGGGCTTGTGGTCGCAGTAGCTTGAGCACAGTACTTTGGACCAGCTTGTGCTCCCATGAGTCTGTGGGGAGTTCATTAGAATTCCACTCACCATGTGGATGCACTGAGAAGCCCATGGGTAGACTAGGAGGCCAAGCACAACCTGGACAGCTCCCCTTAGACCTACAAGATCAAGCGTGACTGAGAGGGTGGGAGGGACAGACAACTGGAACTCTTCGCAATAGCAACTAGTGGTATGGCTGAGCTTCGCCATAAGATAGCAGGCAAGGCCGGCACACATTCTAGGCACATTCTGTCCACACTATGAAGTCCCTGTTCATGCCACCACAATACTCCTAGCAACACCTGCCAGGTTGAGCAATCACAAACCCTACACCAGTCGCCACCCTTCATCTAGGCGCTCCAGCTAAGTGAGCCCAGTGTGATCACCTGATTTCTTGTTGCCTGGTGGCGTGACCAACAACAATATGGATGGAATGCTTAAATTAATCTCAGACACTGATGTTCGCTCGGGCCGCATTCCAGTTCATTGATTTATACCCACCATGCCACTCTAGACAAAGGTCTGCTTTATGCAAATCAGTATAGACGCTGCTCCTTATGGGAATAGTCTGTCCCAAAATGCCAGGCAAGGCCTGCTTCAGAAGGGACCACAAGCAACGCCAGAATGGTTTTGCCCTACTTGAGGCTTATCAATAGGATGTAGCTTGAGTTCTGTGGCACAGCGAGCATGCACACCACATCTGGGCATACCCATTACACTTGTGGCATCAATTGCAACAACAACAAGGTGATAGATGGCATGCTTGAATTATGCTGCACAAGATGGCCGACTGAGAAGGAGCGATCTCCAGAGGCTCCCTGAGTAAGGGATCGCGATCTGCCTAAATCCCTGTATTACCCAGCTCATTGAATCCCTCTCTCTCTCCCAGTTGCTCTACGGAACTAGAAAAGCTTGAATATTTGAAAAAAACTTCACCTAACCACAAGAAACAGCAAATACCTGAAGGTAGTACCACGACTTCCGGCCTCAAGACGGTCAATCTCCCTCTTCCTGCGACTACCTCACAGTCTGGATAAGCATTGACCGTCTATTTTCTTCGCCGCCTGGCACCCGAGGTCTGATGTGACCCCTTCAGACATCCCGGTGAGGTCTGCAATGTTTTCACTGTACAGGGGAGCCCGTAACTCCTAATTCTTGGCCGTGACCTGTCGACCGGGGAGCCCCCCCTGCATCACACCCTTTGGCAACCACAGGCCATCAGAGCATTGAATGTGCTCAGGCAGTCGTCGGACCGATCATCCGACGGGGCAAGCCACCCTCTTGCGTTGGTACTTGCAGGAAGTTTGCTTCCTTTGTGGTTCGTACAGATGGTCACCATGATGGATACGGAGACCTCTGCCCCCAGATGTGCAGTTCATTGAGGATGGAGCGTTAAGAGTAAGGCATATTAGGCCTGCCACCTCTTCATCTTTACAGGGATAGCGTCTAGTACATCCAGTCGCATCCCTCCTCCCGGTTGCTGGTCTGTTCTCGAGATAGCTCACGTTACCGGGAGGTATCACGGTCATTCAACGAACCGTTCTTCTGGTTGGAATTTCCCGATACCTCCACTCCTCACTATCAGTACCGATAACGCTCCGCCCACTGATCCGCAAGTGGGCAATCATAGTACAGCAGTGATTCCAGGAGCTACCGTTTCATTTTCTGGCGACTGGTTGCTGTGCATTTATCTACAAGGAATCACCGCTTCAAGATGGCACCCGTTTCCGAACGTACAAAGGCTCCTGCATCCGAACCCGGCAAATGGAAACGGTGCATCCACTCTTCTTTACCAGGAATCCCCTCTGCAAGATGGCGCCCGTTTCCAGGCTCATAAACACAGGCCAAGCCCTACAGTGAATCTACCGAAGTTTGGGCATCTTTCGAAAGGGAGGTAGGACTAGCCTCTCTACAACTCGATCACTTCTTTGAGCTTGCAATGGCTTGAAAAATATAGTAGGACTACTCCTCGCACGTTCAAACAACATAGTAAAGACAAAGGTAGGACTTCCATTTTGGATCATTCTAATAATTCAGATATCTTTTATTGGGTCTACTCTCAGTGCATTCAACGTGAATATATGTTTTCCCAGTCCCCCTATAGGCACACAGCCAACTCATCCACTATTAATTTAAAGTCATCATTACCCACAGTCTTCTTGCTGCCTTGCTCAGTCATTAGATACATTGTTACTTTATCTACGTTACATTTGTATAATAATCCACTATCTCCTTCCTGATTTTATATGTTGTCTACGTTACTTGGATCAAATCAAGGATTGGCCATACTTTAAGGTTCTTCTTTTTTCGCCATCTGTAGGACTGTCTGTTTTTTTGGGGGGTTTTTTCCCCTGTCCCCTCAGATTCCACATGTTGTTTCTCCTGGCTCAGGCTCACCGCCAATTGATCTACTCGGAAATTTAAAATAAGTTCATCATAATTATCTGTTCTCAGTTTGTTCTGCTTGCCCATTAGGACTATTGCCTATTTATATACGCCTTTATTTTAGAGATAAAGTTATTTTCACCTCCATGAACATCTAATTGGGCATCCTTCTTCACTAGGACTCACTCTGGCCACTCTCAGAATGGATATAAGTCCTGACCCCACAGGATCCAATGCCTACATTATCAATTACCCTCCTAATCTCTCCAAAAATGCAGCCAAAATGCACAAACATCGCCTACTCAAATCCAGACCTGAAGCATAAATCTCAGACGTCTACCTCTGCGCAAACAAGGGTATTCTAGTTAATGACCTCATCTTCTATACCAGAAAATGGGCATGTTGGCGGAATGTCCTTTACTCCTTGCTTCGAAAAACGGGCACTAGGAAAACCCCACATGGTCTCAAATTAACAGCGTCGCCCTCGCCCTTCTTCAAAGCAAATGCCACCATCACCCTTTCTAACAATGGTATCATCCTAATCCAAGCCTCTAATGTCAATCTAGCTAAATTAGAGAATATTTTCCCTACACTCAAAAAAGCGGTGACCGCTAAATCCACTGATCCCTACCCATACCCTACTAGTACACACCGGATTTAACCAGATCACCCCCCACCACATCTGGGAGTACTCCATTTTCTCATAACTATACTCCCTCCATAGCTGATCTCGGAGCCTTTCAGTCCCCTGTTGTATATCAACCCAATCGACCACCGACTCATAAGGTTTGTGGGCTTACTGGCTCACTCAACTCACCGATCTTAAGTCAGATACATGGTGATTCCCGAGTCGAGATGTCCTCTCACGCCCTACCGCCTTTGCTCTCTACGGATGAACCCCCTTCCATGATCCCACTGTCTACGTCACCTTCTCTGTCGGAGTCCAGGCAACTGTCCTCCACGGACTATGATCATCCCAACTCACTCAACCTCTCCTTTACCACCTCCTACACACAGTACAGTTGTCCCTCCTCCCTCCCACCTTCCCCAGCAACTCTAGCCAAGTGAACAGGAACTTTGCAAGACATTAATGACCAACTCTCCCCCCCGGAACTTTGCATTACCGCACTAGACCATTCAGGCATCCCTCAAGGCCCCTCCTCTCCGCCGGATCTCTCCACACAACCTCTATCCTTAATCCAACACTCAGACATGGCGGCTCGTCTGGACGAGATATCTCTCCAATTGCACCTTCTCTCGTTTGAACTTCATGAACTGAAAGCCCTCTCAATTGAGCATCTCCCCCTGCTCAGCTCTCTCATCTCCCTTGGAAAGCTGCCCATAGTTCCCGCTAGCGCAATCTCTGGCCTTGACCAGCACTCCCCTCACCCTATCGCTAAAACCTTACCCCTCCCAAACGCCCCCTCCTGTCCCAGAAGAATGAAGGACGATCTTGCGACCAATGATATTGATGATCTACTCATCTCTTACTCGCTCACCCTAGACACCGACAATACTCCTCTGGGTCAAATTCAAGCCATTCACGCCAACCCGCACAGGGGACCCTCACACAACCTCAGAGTCATAAATAGTGACAATCTCAAGCGAGTGAACCTCATTCAGACTCATACCTCCCACACGCCGGTAAGGCTAAAATGCATTCTACTCAATTGCAGATCAGCCAGTACCACGCCTCCGATATCTTCAACCTCACCCAAAACAATGAGCTAGATATCATCATCCTCACGGAAACCTTGCTTAATCCCTCTTCCGCCCCTATCCTAGACCTCCTAGTTCCTCCTAGTCATGACATAATTCTTCTAGACAGATCTAAGAAGCAGGGCGGTGGTCTAGCTTGTATACACCGGAATACACTCTTGGTTTCATACACTGAGACCACCACGCCATCCTCCAGTGAATAGCTTTGCCTCAACATTTTAGGTAACCACCTCCCGGTTTGCAAACTACATACATTCTATCACCCCCGAGGGACAATCTCTCCTTTGTCGAACAAATAATGGAAATCATCTCTTGCAATGACGACTCCTCAGTGTCCCCACTCTTCCTCGGTGATTTCAATCTTCACTGGTCTAACCCTAATGACCAAGCTGTAATCTGCCTTAAATCATTCTTATTGGATCACGAGCTGACCCAATTCTGTGACCGGCCAACTTATAACAAAGGAGAAATTCTGGACCTCATCATCTCAAAAGGAAACACCATAACACTGGATGCCATTACCCCTTGCGATTGGTCCGACCATTACAGCATCTTCTTCTTTATTAACAGAGAGGTGTCCCTGAGGAGGGATCAACTGAAGAAAATGAAGCTATGGAAAAGGGACCTCAGAAATTTCAATACGGCTGAACTAGCAACCCACTGTAAATATGCATTGTCTTCCCAAGTTGACATGACAGAGGTTCATGTACTCACTGACTTCTATAACTCTACTATCTCTAGTATCATGGACTCCATAGCACCACTTCAACAAAAAAATGCCTCTACAAAAATCTCCAAACCTTGGTTCAACAACAAACTAAATTCGGAACGCCGCAAGTTAAGGGCAGTTGAACGATCCTGGAGATCCAAACCATCCTCGGATCATCTAAAAGTCCTTAGATCGGTAAGGAGCTCTTATAACAACAAATTTAAGAGTGCTAAGGCCGACTACTTCAGATCCCAACTTAATCAAGCCTCAAACCGCCCCAAGAAACATTTTGAAATTGTTAAACAACAATCGGTGGAAGCACCCAACCGCCGTGACCCAGGAGACAGCCCACCCTCATGCGACAAACTGGCTGCTTTCTTTAAGGAGAAAACAAGACTCATCAGTATTGATCTGGAATCTAAGAAGGCTCTTCTTCCATCCTACGGGATTGCGCCTCTTCCGGCCCACTTGGAGAGGCTCGAGCCATTTAGTCTTAGCACCAAGAACAATGCATCATGGTGTACCTTTATTCCCCTCAGCGAAAGAGACAGACACAAGATCTTAGTATCAACCCTTCTAATCACTTCAGTGACCTGCTGCCACCACCCGTCTTCAAAGAAATCAAGGATGCCTTCATCCCCCTTTGGACAAAGATTGTCAACCCTTCATTATCACAAGGCACGATCTCTGAATGCCTAAAAGCAGCTCAGGTTTCACCCATTCTAAAAAAAACTAATGCAGATAGAGCTGATCTTAACAACTTCCGCCCTATCTCCAACATCCCCACTCTGGTTAAACTCCAAGAAAAATGCCTCCAATCGCAACTCTGCACTCACATTGAGAATTTTCAACTCCTGGATCAACATCAATCTGGCTTTCGGAGTGGTCACAGCACAAAATCGGTACTCTCTCACGTTATGGATGACATTTTAAAAATGCTAGACCAAAACAAATCTTGCCTCCTAATCCTCCTTGAACTTTCTTCTGCTTTTGACACTGTTAACCACGACAACCTCTTATCCATTCTTCAGCACAGGATGGGCCTTTCCGGTCTGGTTTTGCAATGGTTTTCGTCCTTCCTTCACCACAGATCCCAAAGAGTCAAGGTGAATCAATCTCTATCCCAGCCCTCAACAGTCTCCTTGGGGGTCCCACAAGGGTTTGCCTTATCTCCCATACTCTTCAACATGTTCTTGGAACCGTTAGCTAATGCACTAAACTCCACAAACTTTCTTTTTCATATGTATGCGGATAACATGTAACTTTACCTGAAAATACCCTCCCCTGAAAACTTCACATCACTGAATACTACCCTGACGAATATACAAAACTGGCTAACTGAGAACCACCTCCTGCTCAACACTTCCAAAATGGAATTCCTTCTCATATCTCCTCCTAATCACACCCCCAAGATAGACCTCTGGATGAAACACGCCACAGCCTTCAACTGCTCTCCTCACATTATTGATTCAGCCAAATCTCTCGGAATCACCCTGGACATGCACTTGAACATGAAGAATCATATTAGTAAGGTGTGCAAGGGTGCTAATCACCAGATGAGGATACTTAGGAACCTCAAACCATTCCTTCCACAAGTTGACTTCAAGCAGGTGGTCCAAGCGCTTGTTTTGCAGAGGCTAGACTATGGCAGTGCTATGCTCTGTGGCCTCCCCAAATATTACTTGGCCCCTCTAAGGGCTTCCTTGAATGCTGCTGCCAGATTGATTACGGGCACAAAAAGAAATGCTCACATATCCCCAGCCCTAAAATCCCTAAATTGGTTGCCCTGCGAAGCAAGAATACAGCTAAAGATTGCTTGCATGACTCACAAAGCCCTCCATTTCAAAACCCCGTTACCTGGCTCAAAAGCTAGAATTTTCTGGAGGTGGTAGACCACCAAGAAATGCAAACTCTTTCCTCTTGAAACCATAGATTTTTCGCAAAAAGTGAACGAGTCACAGAGCCTTCTCAGGCTCTGCCCCGAAAATCTGGAACTCTCTCCCACCGGAAGTTCGCAGAATTTCCTCCACGGTTGCTTTTAAAATGGAAGTAAAAATAATCCTAATGAACAAGTTCTTGCCTTAAATGGCCATGGATCGTCTGTTTTTACTGTATTGGACTTACACCTTTGAAGCCCAGAGTCAGCTGCTATGCTCCTATAAGTTATTGTCTGTTCCTCTCTCATTTCGTTATTGTACTAGCTAAATGTGATGTTCTTTAATACCCCCTTTGTCATTGTTCTTGCTTGCATACTTAATTGACGCCTGTCTTTCCCTTTATTATTTCCTACCCTCCAAGTGTGAAGCGCTCTGATACCCATCTGGGTCATGTTCGCGCTATACAAAACTTTATAAATAAAATAAAATAAATAAATCTCAGCCACTGACGACCACTCAGGTGTCATTCCAGTTCATCATTCTAGTCCAGTCTGAGGTGACATTTTGTGCAAAATAAGGATGGACTGGGATGCGATCATGGGGAATTTACCAGTGGCTGAGATTAATTCAATCATTACATCCATCGCTTATTTGTATACTTCAATGGGGTGACCATGCACCGCAATAACTCTGAAGAAGAGGCTGATGAGGGGGTGCTGGGGGGGTTGCTGATCTTCACCACACCCAGTAAGTGCCACCTTCCACTGAGCACTTTGAAGCTATTTGAGGGGCAGATCATAGAAGCACCCAACTGGCACCATATAATAGTATCCTCTCCCCATACTACCCAAAGTTCGGACCACAAACCTGATATGGGGGCAGGCAAAAACAAGCAGGAAAATACCATCAAGGAAACGCAACAACATAGCTTGACAAAACATATGAAGCTCACCAGCGCCATACCAGGCAAAGTGAAGGTGAACCTCATGACCCAAAAGGTGCTGAGCATGATCAAGATGAAAATGTCACAAAAAAATGAATGAAAAAATTCTTTCAGGAGATTAAAACCTAATTAGGGGCAATCTAAACTGAGCTGAAGAAAGGCATGAAGGAGGTTTGAAAAGGTGTGGAGGCTTTCGGTGAGAGAGTCAACGCACTTGAACATGCACAGGATGAAAAATCCTTAGACCTTGAATCAGGCAGAGCCCAACTGATTACATTGAACAACCAGATGATCGTCTTGCAAGACAAGCAAGAAGATTTAGAGAACCATTTCCGGCAGAACGATTTGCACTTACAAGGTCTTCCTAAGGGGATGGAAGGGAAAAATGTGAAGGCCTATCCCATTGAAATTGAACTCACAAGTAGGTAATATCATTCAACCACAGATGACACTAGTTCACAATTGTTACTTGTTTGCCTTGTGTTTGTGACTGTTATTTATCAATAAGGGTTGGCTGTATAGGTTCAGTGAAGTTTTATTACTGTTCATGTGGGGGGGGGGTTAAAATGAGGGGAGAGGGATAACCAAACGTATGACTTCCACCATTGGAGATCAATCGCATATGGTTGCACCCAGATGATAATTCACCACCCTAGAATACACTGATGGCGCAACTCACAATAACAACATGCAACATAAAAGGCCTAAACAGCCCTGTAAAAAGACATTAGATCAGTGCTTAATTTGAGCTGGTGTTTGCAGGTGGGCACACCTGCACTCTTTTTTGAGGGGCGTAACTTATTTTTCATCATCAGAATTTAACCCAGAATAAGGAAGGGAAAGGCAGCAAAGGGGGAATAAAGAGGACAAGAAAGACGCAAAAAGAGTGACAAAGGGAGAAAGCAGGGATGAAAAAAACAAGTACAAATGCAATAATGGTACAGGGAGTGTCTTATGATGGAAGAAACCGGCATGAGGTGAATCAAGACTAGACAGCCTTGCTATTCTGCAGGCCTGACATTCAGTAGCACCAGTGGTAGGCTTCTGAAAACACTTTGGGCTTGCCACTAATTCTTTTACAAATTAAGCGCAGCATAGCATATGCCACCAGCTCACACTCCTATACACTGACAAGGGGATCTGCAAGAAACCCATCTATTGTAAATATGACCATATCCTGCCCGGATCTAAAACATTTGGCTGCCAATATTTTTCTTCTTCAGGAAGAAAAATAGCAGTAGTAGCAGTTTTGATACTGACTTGGTGTGGTTTTAAGGTGTAAGACCACTTTGAAGGGCAAAAAAGACAGTTGGATAGGAGTGAGGAAGACCCACGGAGGAAGTCCCCTCATGGTGATCTCACTATATTTTCCTAACCAGGGACAGCAACAATCCTTATTCGAGGCATTACACACAATACCAGAGTGGACTGAGGGCTCCTTTGTAAGAGGTTGTGACATAAACATTGTTATGAATGAGAAGGTAGACAAAACATAATATAAATTTGGGGATACAATAGCAATCTCAGCACTGGGCATAGCCTACCTAGAGAAACGGGGGGGGGTTAATTTATGAGAAAGTCACGTAGTGCAGCGCAGCAAGTGACCTTGCTGTGCTGCACTGTGTGACACGGAAAGGGCAGTAATGCGCTGTATTTAAGGCAATACGACTCATTCGTGTCCTTTCCCCTGTGCTGGCACCTTTTTGGCTGCCTAGCATGCAGGCACCCTTGCACTGATTGTGTTGCATACTGGACTGTTTTTGTGCAGGAAGGGGGACCTTCCTGCACAAAAACAATTCTGAGAGGCATATTTCTCTTTCTATGCGTGCTGCAGAATGCAGCACACATAAAAAGAGGAAGAAGAGATGAGAAATAGAAATATTTATCCTCGTTACACCTCCCCTGTGAAGGTGTAAGATTTTGGAGCAATCCCAGGTTTACAATTGCTTGTAAATCTGGGAATGCGTCAAAAACCATGGGAGTTGCGTGGGAACACCCACGCAACGACCATGGAATGCCTTCCCAGGGCAGAGTAACGTAACTCAGCGATTACATAGCATTGCTTTGCTCTAGATTTTTTGAACCATTCAGAAACATGAAAAGTGGCTTTGCGTAGCTTCAGACATCTGACTTAGAGGTTTGTGTCACGCATGTACCACGTTGCGGGGTGCAAACTCGACACAAGCCTCTCATAAATATGTCTCTGTGTCTAGTTGATCGGAGATGACATAGACTCCTGCTGGAAACCAAGGGGCAAATTTATCAAAGGGTTGTGTCGGCCTTGCTCCACGCAACAGGGCGCAAGAGCGACGCAATTCTTAAGTTAGATTTATCAAGCCACGCAAAGCCACCTTGCATGGCCCTGAATTACTCTGCCCCAGGGAAGCATTCCATGGGTGGAACATGGGTGTTCCCACTCATCCACCCATGGATTTTGGCGTAATCCCAGATTTACCATTACAGGTAGTTCCGGAAATGCGCCACAATGCTTCGCACCCCAGAGGAGGTGTAACAAGGAGAAATATCTTTATTTCTCCTTGCTTTTCCCTCTTTCTATGTGTGCTGCATTCTGCAGCATACATAGAAAGAG
Organism: Calotriton arnoldi; assembly: GCA_963921515.1. Taxonomy (NCBI): domain Eukaryota; kingdom Metazoa; phylum Chordata; class Amphibia; order Caudata; family Salamandridae; genus Calotriton; species Calotriton arnoldi. Next base: position 927,857 of record CAWUFW010002154.1, on the reverse strand, counting down.
GCAATGCCTCAGGGGATAGTTTTTGCGCAGGAAGGTGTCCCTTTCTACACAAAAGCAATCCTGCTTACAAAGCAGGCAACCTTGTACCATGGTGCAAGGGTGCCTGCAATGGCACTAGGCAGTACATTGTGCGCCAGCACTGGGAAATGACAGGAATGTGCAGTATAATGTTAAATACGGCACATTCCTGCCCTTTCGCTATCAGGCAGCACTGCGCAGAAAGGTGGCTTGCTGCATTGCGTGATAATTTGATAAATATGCCAGAATATTTCTACTACTCAGCGCCACATAAAAGCCATGCATGAATTGACCATATCTGTTTGGACAAATGGTACGTCTTGGTCGTCCTGGACTATAACTCTATCAGATCATAGCTCCTTTTCTTGCATCCTGGAACAGCATAGGGGCTTAGATAAGGGGAGACTTCTGGTGACTTTATGAGGCCCTGTTAAGAGACCCAGTAGTCTTAAGTAATATTACAAAAAAAAATCAAAGGCTGCATGACTACAATGACAATGGGGAAGTTAGTGCAAGTACCTTGTGAGATGCAATGAAGGCAGTGTTGCAAGTGACTTTCATTGCCAAAGCAGCCTATCCAAAGAAATCTAGAGAAGCTCTACAAATACAATTATGGACTGAATTAATAGAAATGGTAGGGAGGTACACAGCCTTGCTCAGTCGCAAAAAATATGGAAGATGGTGATAAGCATAAGAGGGCAGATTAAGGTACTAGAAATGGGAATGAAATGAAATGTTAGACAACTGCTTCTACAAGCTTGGCAACAAACCTAGCAAACTTGTGCCTAACCTGCTAGGGCACTGCAGGCAAGAAGCCACATAGTGACCAGTACGAGATAGACACCTCTAATACAGCTTAGAACAGGACCTATTTTGTGGTGCTATACCCCCGCAATTGCTGCTGAAGACAGGAAACACTGTGAAAGGGAAATCTCAGAAGAAGAGATATTAGCAGGAATAGCAAATATACCTTCCTCCAGAGTCCCAGGCCAGATGGGTATCAGCGGCGGCCGGCTCAGGTATGCGCATTGGGGAGGGGTAGGGCGCGGCAGGGGGGGAAGCAGTCAGATGACGGAATAGGTATTATTTATTTATTTAATAGTGCCTATTCCGTCATCTGTCGACTTCCCCACCACCCCGTCCCGCCCCGCCCCACCGCGTTTACCTTTGTCGGCCGCTGCTGATGGGTATACAGCCCTATTCTACAAGACATTTAGCGCACACCTGCCCCCACCTCTGACAAAGGTTTATGATGAGCCCATTGCTTAAAAAAGGTGACTTCCATCAATGTAAGAATCAACAATATCGCTGAATCTGAAACCAGGGAAACTCCCATATACCTGCGCCTGCAATTTACCAATGCCTTTAATTAATACAGTTGCAAACATTCTAGCTAAAATAGTCACACTGGGTTACAAAAAATCAGTAAAGGCCTCATAAACCTGGACTAATAAGGTTTTTATTGGGAAGACAATGTAACGATATTACCAAGAAACTTCTTCATGCAATAGACGCTGGTAGCAGGAGTGGCAGAAACAAGGTTCTGGTCTCCCTGTATTCCAAAAAGATATTTGAAAGGGTAGATTTTGGCTTTATGGATGACAGATTCACGAATTTGCCTGGGAGAAAGTATCAGGGGTGGATAATGGTAGGGTATCATGCTTCGAATGCAAATGTTAGAGTCAACTGCAAATTTTCACAGTGGTTACACAATGAGAAGAGAACCAAACAGGGGTGTCCCCTCTCTTCGCTCTTATTTACTATTACACTAGAACATCTGATGCAAAAGATTAGGGCTAATTCTCAAATTAAGCAAGTGACACTGGCCAAAAATCAATTTAAACTCACCATGTACACCAATATCATTCTAATATCAACGTATTGTATTATTGGACCTCTCCTCAGCCTTTGACACCATTTCCCATATGAGGCTGATGGAAAGGCTACAAGAAACTGGCATTCAGGGCCTGGCATTAAAATGGCTCCAACATTTTCTGACTCATAGACATCAAACTGTCATCTTGGGTCCTTATTCATCACGTAAAATAATCTTAGATAAGGCGTGCCGCAGGGCTCATGTCTGAGCCCCACCTTGTTTAATATCTATATGGCTCCTTTGGCTGGGATCGCAGAGCGCTTTGGCTTTGATATAAACTCATACGCAGACGATACCCAGCTGATGTTTATGCCAGGCCATGACTTGGTGGCAGAAAAAGAACGCTTCTCCTCAGGCATGTTAGCCATCTCAGACTGGATGAATGAGAACTATCTCCAGCTGAATGCAGATAAGACCGAGATCATGCTGTTCGGTAAAGCCTCTTCCATCTGGGCTGATGATTGGTGGCCTCATCAACTGGGTGCCACCCTGGTGCCCAATCAAGTATTGGGATAAAATTGGACCAAGCCTTAACTATGAGAGAGCACATTCTGGCCACCACTGGCTCATGTTACCATTACCTACGCTTATTGTGCAGAATCTTCCCTTACCTCCCTATTTCCGCCCGGAGAACTTTGGTTCAGGACATTGTAATAAGCAGACTGGATTATGGCAACGCCCTGTTGGCTAACGTCAGTGAAACGCTGATCTCTAAACTTCAGGTTGTTCAAAATACGGCAGCCAGGCTTGTGCTCAACTGCCCTTCTGGCACTTCTTCCTCACCTCTGCTGAAAGAATTACACTGGTTGCCCGTGAAGAAACGCTCTTATTTCAACATCTGCTGTCTCACATATAATGCCTTAAAGGGCAAAGGCCCACTTTACTTTCAGAAAAGAATAAAAGCGTATGCCCCCTGCCGTAATCTAAGATCTGGCTCAAAAGCCCTGTTGTGGGTCCCTAGCATCCGTTTAACACGCAGCGGTGGAAAGGCTTTTTCTTATCTCGCCCCCGTGTACTGGAACAAGCTTCCTCTTCACGTGTGTTCTTGCCCAAATTACTGTAAATTTAGGAAACAACTCAAAGCCCACTTCTTTTAAACACCCTCATCGACTCCTGTTTTTGATCCACAAGCAGCGCCGAGATGCCCTAGGGTGATTTGTGCGCTATACCAAGTCAATTTAAAATAACATAACGTCGGACCCTATCAACTATTTACCACCATTCATGAAAGAACTTGTAGAATATCAAATGGTGCACGGGTCTAAAAATAAATTGGGGTAAGTCAGAGAGCCTTGATGCGCGGTTTAAAAATAGATTGGGGTACGTTAGAGGGCCTAAACATTTTCACACTAAAGAAACCACTCCTAGTCTTGACGAAAATAACCCCACTTAGGTCGACTGACTCCATGATTAGATAGTTAGGGTTGGACCTGGGGAAGTCTTCAGTGACAACCAAGGAAACAAATTTACAATAACTAGAGGGCACTGCAGGTGGAGCTGTGTGGGCGAAATAATAAGTCACTCTCTTGACTGGGACACATTGCAGCGTTAAAAATGTTGACATTGCCCAACATCCTCTACCTATTTCAGACAATGCGTTTATATGTGAGGGAGTTCATAGAGCACCTGCAGCAGTGTTGCATATTTGGCAAGATAAAAAAGAAAGGATAGGCAGATGTCAATGCACAACTGAAGTCAAAAAGAAGGGACTGGGGGTTCCTAACTGCATCAGTTATTATTACAATATAGTCCTTCGATACAGAGTAGACAGAACCAGAGGGTAAACTGACAAAGGTTGGTGCATGATCGAAAATACACAAAGCAGTGGCTATCTACATGATGTACCCAGGGTAATCCAAGCTCGACTGTGCCCAAATCTATACATATCCCCTGTCACAAGTGCAAGTCTATGAGCCTAGGACTAGGAAGGGGGGTTTAACAACTTTTCAATTTCCATTCATCCCATTATGAGGAAACAAAGTTTTCTCTCCTGGTCTTGATTGGAAGCCCTTCCTCCAGTGATGGGAGAAAAGCTGAAATCTCCTGAGTGACTTGCTAAAGTGGTTAGAGATAAAACCCTTCGACCAGTTGAGGTAGGAAAATGGAGGTAGGAAAATGGAATACAGGATTTATCAAGTAGGGCATTGAGCTTTGCAGAAACAAAGCAGCCACAAGCAAACTGACTCTTTTTTTAAAAAGTCCTCCTCGCTTATGATGTTGAGGAGCATGTGCTGTGTAACATATACCAGCTCCTTATTAAACCCGGAATGGGTGATATGTTAGAGTTTCAAAAAGCATGGGAAAAGAAACTCAAAATGTATTTATATGTAGTCCAATGGGAGGGATTCTTGCCAGAGCCACTATGGTTGCCAGTCAAAACTCGTTTGGAAGTACTATATCAATGGTATTTCACGCTCACTAAACTAGGCACCATGGGCCATTTGGGAGGTTTTTGTTGTAATTTGTAATTATTGTATTTATTCTTTTTGTATATTATCTTAATCTTTTATTACCCTCATCCTTTTCCTTTCTTTTCTTCTTTCCCTTTCCATTTTCCCCTATTCCTAATGGGACGTTCCCAACTTCTTGTCATTGTGGGTATTGACAGTTGGAATGTTAATGTTGTGAAGGATCTTGTCTGCTGTAGTGGCTTAGGGGCTGCTGCACTATTCAAATAAAGACTCATTTAAATTCATCTGGCTACTTTGTAACACAGGCGACGAATTGCTGGTTGTGGACAGCTTGTTCAACCTCTTCCCCCATGGTGTTTGCCACAGACAAATTGAAGATCCAGTGTCCAGCAAGTATTATCGTCATTTTGCTTACATTGGTTAGGATACTGTCTCAAGGTCTGTGAGACAAAGGTGAGGTGCTATGAGTGCGCTACCCTGCTGGACTCTACATTGGTTAAGCTGCTGTCTCAGGGTCTGTGAGACAAAGGTGAGGTGTGGCGACTGTGCTACTCTGCTGGACTCGGTTTCGGTTAGACTAATTGGTACTCCCTGGTTCATGTTACCAGTAGACTCATTTTGTTTCTCTACATGGGGGAACCAGGTTTATTTATTGTCCCATATTTATGAATTTTTAACACCTGTCTGTTTAACTGACAGGCACAGCTGGTTTGTGTATGCGAACCTCTCTTCATTTTGGTGCAAGCTCAGCATATTTGAGAAGACTGAAGGCAGCAGCAGTACCGGGTGTTATCTACTTATATTCATCTGCGTATTGCCTGCATGACATTGGGGTTTCGTACACGGCGTTTTCGTTTTTCTAACGCCCATACCGCTAACAGGCTCAGTGTTCTATTCTCGCAGCTGTGGCGCAGTTATCTTGACCCAGAGTTGCCTCACGCTTGTTGAGTGTCCTATCTCGCTAACAGGCACAGCACAGCGCTCGTTTGTCAAGAATTGGTGGCATTTTCCTGTAGCGCAATCAGCCTGTCATGTCTGAGCGCTTTCACGCTGACGGGCACAGCTATAATTAGCCTGTCTTTATGTTTTTGCAAGTTCTAATGCTCCGACATCCTTGTAATGTCCTGCGGGACACGTTCTAGTGTTCCGCAGGAAGTTGTAACCCCAGCCACTCCCTTGAGGGCTGGACACACTGCACCCCCACACCCATCCATCACGGGTGCCACGGGTGACGTGGCCCCGTCAATAAAAGGGCCCGGGTGCACGTGCTCGTGGCCAGTTACCACTCTACATTCACCTGGTGTCTGTGTCTATTCATTCTGCAATGTGGGCCTGAAACACAACATTACACTGGCGACGAGGCGGGTAGTTGACCCCGCGTGCCTGCAGCTCAACACTTCCTCATCCCTCGTGGGAGAAGAAAAAGGAACATGCCGGAGAGGTGGCACCCCCACGGCGATGTCCGCGGCCACCAGCGACTGCAGTGCTGCTCTGGCGCGACACCACTCCCCGCAGTCCCAGAGCAGCATCCGAATCTAGCCGTGCCCCCCCCCCTTCCCGGATGTCAGAGGCGGAGGAGGGTGAACAGGCGACCCCAGAGTAAGCATGGCGTCTACCCAGCAGTGACTAGCCCTCCCGGTCGGTCGGCGAGTCTCCCGCCGAAGAAGTGCCAGGGGACAGCACCGACAAGGATCCGAAGGCTGAGGATCCAGCGACGCCGCCCAAATTGAAGGTACCCAAGCGGCAAGCCAGAGCCCGAGTCCGCTCCCGCAAGTAAAACCCCATGCCGGCACAGCAAGCAGCCCGCAGCGTAGCAGGCATCCCGCGGCGGTAAGACAGCCTGCAACCTAAAGGCCGTCCCGGCAGACAAACCCCTGTGACCCCCATCGCGACGCAGCACCTGCCGTGCTCCCGCTCGCACCCACCTGCTATAATTCTCCATCCCAGCGCGTCGGCAGCCTCTGCGGATCGGGGCTCAAGCGGCGCTAGACGTCGCCTCGATGGCACCGGGTGAAGGCATGGGGAACGGATGCACCCGCCTGCCGAAAATACAGTGTGCCCACAGTGAGGGGAAAAGACTGCCACGGCCGGGAGAGAGCCGTTGTTGCAGTGCCACCAGTGGCTTGTCACAATGCCCTGCGAGGCCTACAGTAACAGGACAGCTGCCTGAGACTGCAACCAGCGCGGCACAGTGTCTCTGCCAAAGACTGTTGCGGCCTATGGAGAAAGGCTGACAGCGCCACCTGGCGGCCGCGTGGCGACACTTCACCTGCAGCCCCAGCCCCAGCCCGGCCCGGTTGTCACCACAGAAAGAACACAGAAAGACAACTGGCTCGTGAAACGAGCTCTGGCCAACGCCACAAGGTGAGAACCATCAGCACCGCATCAAGGTGAGGAGGCACATGACAAAAACGCCCCGAATCCTGCAGCAAACTGGCCAAGCGACTGCAACCCTCTAGAGACTGCTGTGGCAGCTGGTCACCTACCTGCACCACATCACACAGCCCGGTACAGGCACATTCCAGGCAAAAGAGGCCCACGGTTTCCCAGAAGCAGACTGCTGGGGCCCAGCACCTCAGACACGGCGCTGCCATCTAGTGGGTGTGAGAGGCACCACACTGTCCTGCAGCTACACTGAGCAGGCTCAGACAGGAGCTCCCAGACTAGGTCTCCACACAAAAGGAAGCAACCACATGCACTGGAGCATCAGATTCTCGCCTCCCACACTGCCACGCACATCCTGGGGCTGCCAGCTGAGAGCATCACCCCTGCACCGGACAGGGATGCACAACACAGGAACGTGCCAAGAAGCAAAAGACAACGACGCCCAGCGAGGTAGCAAGCCCCAAGAGAAGCACACGAAGGCGGGGTGTGTTGCGCGCCACGCCAGCAGACTGCCCACGCCTACCTGCAACCGAGGAAAAAAAAGAGAACCCCTACCTCGCCACCGGCAGGTCACCACACGAACGGCCGCCACGCCCGCCTCCGCAAACGCCTGGAAGCGGCTCAGCATGCAACAGGAGAAAGGCTGTCAGTGCCCCAATGAAAAGGATCCGCGCCATTCAGTGGCCACACGCAGCACACCAGGACCTCTACCCCCTACAGTGCCTGCAAGCTGGGCGCCGCATGCCATCTGTGGGAGTCCCAGAAAACGACCACTGCGCCACCTGGTGGCTCCCCAGAAGTAACGCGCTGAAGAACGGACGTACTGCCTGGCCAGAGCAAATAGCCAGCTGTGTCCCACGACCGTCGTCCCCAGCAGCAAGGTAGGCCGGAAGAGAGGCCCTGACACCCCACTACCCTGCCGGAAGTGGCAGGATCAGCTAGAGGAGATTGCTAAGTGATCCTAGCAGGAGGATCCACACCAGCGCGTCCAAAGAGCGGTCCAGCACACTGACTGACCAGCAACAAGAATAGCCCTCTGCACCCTGCAAGTGAGAGCAGCAAGGACACCTTCAAAGACAGCAACGTCTACAGGTAGCTGCCACACCTTGCGCTGCAAGGGAAACTGAAGCCAAAGCAGCACCATCTCCGGGGAGCTGTCCCCACCGACAGCGCAAGCAAAGACTGGTGCAGAGCACGCACCACACGTGACTGCCCAACGCCACCGCCGGAGAAGAGATCGCATCACTTGCTCCTCCTGGCGCACAGACACTACCGCAAGCTACACCACAGGCACACCAAGTGCCAGAAGAAAGCGCCCAAGAAGACGATGGAGCGCACCAGGTCCGAGGTGCGCAGAAGGCTGCGCCAGCGAACCTTACAGCACGGGCAGGCGCCCGGGAGATAGAGACATCTCCACAAAGCAGCACTGCTGAACGCAGCACAGAGAACGACCATCTCTACTGCACCAGCGAAACCCCGCAGTGGGCCGAAGACCACACAGAGTGTCCTCCCTCGCACTGCCTCAAGACGGAGTCGGCAGTGACCCACGACAGGCAAGAGAGGAGTCGCACACCCCACGTGGCAGGCCGCCACAGCTACATGCGCTCCAACAACCAGCGACACATGACCAGACGTCATGTCGCCCAGCAAGCAAGGAGCGCGCCGGATCGAAGGCAGAAGCCGGCGCCATGACAGCACCGCCTCGAGGTCCAAGCGCAACGCCCTCAAAGAAAGAAGGGAGTGACAGCCCTGTCACCCCGAAAACCGGAAGAACATAGGTGGGCTGAACAGACCAACAAAGGGAGAAGACAGAGGGCTCGCACAGCAAGCCAAGAGCACACCCTGACACACCAGACAGCCACCTAGGCGGGCCGACGTCCCTGGATACAGCCTCACGGGTGAACCGAACATAAGCCGCAGCAAGCGCAAACCGCGTCTCATCCCAACGCTTCCCCAGGCAACCGTCCATCCCCGAGCGCCGGCAGTCTAAGTCAAGCGGCATCCCTGCTCCTGTCCGCAGATGCCACGGGTGAAGATTAGCACTGAGTGCCCGCCCTCACACCGCCTCAAGATGGAGTCGGCAGTGGCCCCAAAACACGCAAGAGAGGATCCGTACACTCTACGTGTCAAGCCGCCACCGAAGACCAACCTCAACAAGGCGGAGACAACTGGCTGCTAAGTCCCTCCTGACATCCAAACTCTCCCAGCAAGTCACCACCATCTGTCATTCCGACTCACCATATGGCTGGCAACCACCATCACGCCAGCCCTCAGCACATGCGTGAAACACCACTACCAGAGCACAAGTGGACTGGAATCCTACACCGTTGCCACGCCAGCCGACTAAAGAAATTAGAAGCCACCTGTGAACCTGGCCTACACCGGAACCGCGGCAGCGAGTACAAGTCCTAGCCAAGACTCATCCACCGTGAAGGTTGTGCGTGCGACTAAGTAACGGCTCCTCGGCGGTCCTGCAGCTGCCCCCAGACGGCACACAAGCAGCCCCCAGCGCAGCCCTCCTACAGTCCCGCAGCAACCCCGACAACGGGCCTCCCCAGGCAGGAGAGGGTGAAGAGACATTGCCCCCACCGACAGGTTACCGGTCACAGCCAAGCAGTTCAACAGGGACAGTCGGTCCAGCAACACCTCTGTGAATTCTCACCGTGAACTCCGTCCGTGCTCACGACGCAACCCACTGTGAAGAGCTGTTAGAACTTACCACAGACCGTCACCAGCTCCTGTCTGACGTCGTCCTGCCACCTGACTCAGAAGACTGATGGACCCTGTGGTATTCCAATAACTGTTTGTTTTGTCCCCACAGGTTGGACTAATGTTTTGTTTGTTTTTCAATAAAGTTGGGGAGGAATGTAATGTCCTGCGGGACACGTTCTAGTGTTCCGCAGGAAGTTGTAACCCCAGTCACTCCCTTGAGGGCTGGACACACTGCACCCCCACACCCATCCATCACGGGTGCCACGGGTGACGTGGCCCCGTCAATAAAAGGGCCCGGGTGCACGTGCTCGTGGCCAGTTACCACTCTACATTCACCTGGTGTCTGTGTCTATTCATTCTGCAATGTGGGCCTGAAACACAACATTACAATCCTTACAGTTGCAGACAACCTTCATGCCGATGGGCACAGCTATATTTAGACTGTCAGTATTATGTTTCATAGTTTTAAAACACTAACTCGCTCCGTTTTTGCATTTTGATCCACCCTTTGAAGCAGCACTATTACTAGCAATCCATCTGCCCAGGGCCGGCTCTAGGGCGGTGCGATCGGTGCCACCGCACCAGGTGCTGACTTGGGGTGGGGGCATCATTTTTCAAATAATATCATTTTAAAAGCACCAACCTGCTGGCGCGTTCCTGGCCTCCAGCAATTTTTGTAGGCATCAATTAAAACGTCAAGATAACTCCGGTGGTTTGTCTAGTGGACGTTTTGATTCATCCAAAGGTAGCACAGAGGGTTAAAATGCCTTCTGCTAAGAACGTGTACCATGCGGATAACAAAGTGCATGTAATGTAAATAGGTCAGTGGGTTACTGCTTCCTTTTGTTACTTGTCGTTTGTAAGTCAAAATCGTAATATAGAACATTGAGCTATTAACTGTCATTAAAGAGATGTGTGTAAACATCAAGGTATATGTTAGAGCTATATGTTTTTTTGCCCCTGTCTTTCATTATCCTAATCTTGGCAAAAGGGTTCATTTGGGAGGAAAAAAATCTTTTTATTAAAATAAACCCCTAACAATGGTGTTACATTTTAAATTCTGAATTTGTGCTTTTCCAGAATAAGGACTCTTTAACTATATTGCCTACCAGTATCGATGACATGTTACTCCTACACTACAGCTTGTAGTCCCGTCTGATGTAAAATTTCCTATACACTGATTTACAAACCTATGATTGTCTCTGTGCAATGTGCAATGTGTGTGTGATGTAAAGTGCTCTGACACTATAAAACTAAATGAATCCGAGAGACAGTGGTTCTGGACACTTGAGGGGCACTGTTAAAGGGCGGTGGTGAGGGAATCAGTGGCAGAGGTGGTCATTGGGGGGCGCCAACAAACATTGTCACACAGGGCCCCACCAGGGCTAAAGCCGGCCCTGCATCTGCCCTGCCCCGAGATGGTCTAAATTGGTATTTACTTACTGTACAATCTTCAGTTCTTATCCTCAGTGCTTTGTTACTGTACATTTTGAAGACACGCTGATGGGCTCAGTTTCAGTCTGCCGAGTCCTACTCCTAAAGCTGATTCCTAACTTCCACGTTGCAAGTTTCCTTCCTGCTTCCTGGCTTTTCTCTGCTCACTGACTTCTGGCTCTAGAAATAAAAACAGGACTGTGCACTCAGTTTTTATGTTCAGGTGTATACATTACATTACGAGGTTTCCTTTCGGTTTTCACTTAAGTTTGCCGTTGTTGTTCTTTCATTTTTTATATTTTTCTCACTCTATGATGGCAACTACAAATATGGCTCAGCCTCCACCTTTCCTGGACGAAGTTGGGGAACCTGTGATACCCTGGAAGGAATGGGAAAAGTTATTTATGTCCTATGTAATTGCAATTGGCGGGGAGAAATTTTCTCCCTTAAGAAAATAATATATTTTACTACACAATTTGGGCATTCAGGGAACAAAATTTATGAAAATTTAACTGACTCGGAAAGTGAGGGGGATAGGGAAGAATCTCAAGGGGATGCATTCCATGATACTATTGTTAAGTTAGAAAAACTGTGAAGGGTGAACATTGTGCTAGAAAGGCATAATTTGTTTTGCAGAATTTAAGGGAAAAATGAGAAGGTAGCAAGTTATATAGCAGTATTACGGGGTATGGCCAACTTGTGTGAATTTGGTCCATTATGTGATTCTCTAATTAGAGATCAACTAGTAAGGTGTACCAATAACCCAAAAATTCAAGAGAAACTTGTATCTAGCAATTTAGGCTTGAAAGAGGCAATAAATTCTGCTAAAAGTATTTAGCATCCTGCAGAGTGTATAATGGAAATGAAGCAAAGCAGCATTTCTGATACTGTCCATGTGATAAAAAGCCGTTCTAATAAGGAAGAGCAGTTGGGCAATAGCAAAGAAGGGAATAAATCCATTGAGTCCACTTTCAGGAAAAAACCTGAGGATGAAAAAAGAGTAACATTGAAGTGTTTCCTTTGTGGTAATAGTAACCATTTGACCAACAATGTAAATTGACCCGCTAGTTCGATTATTTGTAGAAAATGTAATAAGAGGGGACATTTTGCCAGATTATGCAAAGTCTGAAGCCTGAAAGTAAAAATGTGCACATGGTGGTCGATGAGGGAGAAAATGTTAACAGATATATTTTTCAAATTGAGACTAATGTTATGGAGTCTGGGTCAACTATCCTACATGTGAGATAGGCTTAGTTGGTGTGGATTTCAGTGTGTATGCTGACTCGTATTCTCCATACACCTTGATTAATTATGAGGTTTTCCAGGAGAAGTTCAGTGGGAGGTGCTACAACATTCAATAAGCAGGTATTGTTCTTGGTGGGTACAATAAAGATCCTATACCTCTTGCAGGTATGTTAAACATGCACATTTCCTTCAAAGATTGTCCAACTGTAGGGAAGAATTACTTGGCACATAAGGGGTCTAGCCTTTTAGGCTGGGCACATCAAAAAGAATTAGGGATTAAGCTTGATCCTAATAGTGCAGAACACGTTTTAGCAATTAAAGAGAATAATGACAGTTGGAATTTGTTTGAGGTGTTTCCGGAGGTATTCAGTGAAACAATTGGTCATTTGAGGAAATTTCAGCACAAAATGAAGGTCAAAGATAATGCTGTACCAGTTGTACATAAGGTTAGACCCATTCCCCTTCTGATGCATGACCCTCTCAAGGAGGAACTTGACAATTTGGTAAATCAGGGTATCGTTGAACCTATTGAGAGTTCCTTATGGCTATCTCCGATTGTGGTCACTCAAAAATCAGAGGGGAGGGGTATTTGCTTATGTGTTGACTTGAGGGATCTAAATGCAAACATTTGGGTAGACAGGTTCCCTCTTCCAAGGATAAGTGAGATGATAAGCGTGATTGGTGCTGGAGAACACTTTAGCGTTATTGATCTTTCTTCTGTGTATCATCAAATAGAGCTGCATCCTGAATCAAAATCACTTACATTATTCATAACACCATTTGGAGCATTCAAGTACTGCAGGATGCCGTTTGGTCTTGCATCGGCAGCTGCAGTATTCCAGAGAGTTATGCAACAGGTACTCAAGGGTATACAAAATGTACTTTGCTTTCAGGATGATATCCTCATTTATGGGTCTTTGAGTAACCATCATAATGACATCCTGAGACAAGTTTTGCAGGCACTCAAAGAGGCTGGATTAACTGTAAAAAGAGACAAATGCAAAATTGATGTAGATTCAGTGGATTATTTAGAGCACACGATCTCTAAACAGGGTGTTAAATCAAGGTTCGATTTAGTGAAGGTAGTTAGGGAGGCACCCACACCTGCGAACAAGGAGGAAGTGAAGTCTTTTCTTGGGTTGTTGGAGTATATGACCAAGTTTGTAAAAACATTTTGCGGATATTTCTACTCTGTTGAGGAACTTATCAAAGAAAGGTTTGCCATTTGTGTTGGATGACGATTGGCAGAAGTCTTTTGAGCTCACAAAAAAGCTATTGTAGATGCACCATCATTAGGCAATTTTGACACAAAGCACAGAACTGTGTTAACCACTGATGCCAGCAGTAAGGGTATTGGGGAATCTCTTACCCAGATTGTGGATGGCAAGGAAAGAATAGTAGCTTTTGCCTCTAAAGACCTTACGAAGGCAGAGTATAATTATTCCACTGTGGATTGCGAAGCTATTGCGTGAGCGTTGGCCATTTTAAGTTTTTCCTATGGGATTTACCATTCACTGTTTGTACTGACCATAAACCCCTGGTTTATATATTCTCTACTAAAGGCAGAGAAAACACCATTCCTTGTATCGGTAGGTGACTTATTGGCTTAGAAGGTTACAATTTTAAAGTGCCGTATGTCCCTGGAACAAGAAACTTGGCAGCTGATTGTTTATCCAGGTTAACCTGTAAAGAAGAAGAGACGGATAGTGACATCATGGGGGATTCCGTTCTGTTGGTGGACATTCCTGGCTCTCACAGGAGGAATGAGAAACCATCATGGCCAATGATCCTTCTCTGAGGAAAGAAAAGGAAAAGATCATTCAAGGGTTGCCCAATAAACCTAGAGGTCTTGATGACGTTCTTAAAGATTTCTGGGCGGTTTGGCATGAGTTAAGTATTGTTAATGACAGAGTTATGCTTGGGGACAAACTGGTACCTCCCAAAGACTTGTGGAGTAGAATTGCTGAGCTAGCTCACGAGGGACATTTAGGTAGGAACCTTACTAAATCTAAGGTCAGGGCTTCTTATTGGTTTCCAGGTATGGATAGAATTGTGGAAAGGATGGTCAGATACTACTTAATCTGTGCTGTGAGTGACAAATCCAAAGTCACTAGGGCGGTCCCTTTGTCCCCTGTGAGTGTTCCTCTTAAACCATGGGACAAACTTGGTTTAGACATAATTGATCCTCCTAAAATTTCTATGTGGGAAGGAAAATTCATGTTGGTACTGGTGGATTACTATTCACATTGGATCTTGACCAGAGTGGTCAACAAAATCAATAACTCATCATTGATAAATTCCCTAACCGAGGCATTCACTACGGAGGGTGTTCCCAGTACTATCATTACAGATAATGGTGTACAGTTTACTTCTGAGAAAATGAAGGAATGTTTGGAGAAGTTGTCGGTACATCATCTTAAAATGGCACTATATTGCCCAAGAGCAAATGGTTCAGTGGAGCGTGTTAATCGCATGATTAAAGAGTGTATCCAGTTGGCTCACATGTCTGGGAGACCTGTGGATAGGGCTCTTCAGAACATTCTTTGGGCATATCACCCACCCTCAATTCAGTCACAAGTGTCTCTCCTTTCCTAGCTCTTAAAGGTATATTGCCAGGCACTAAATTGAATCCAAATTGGTTGGGAGGAGGCAAACCCAGGTGGGTGTATAGAGAAGAAATGAGTAGTTGTGTCGATCAGCATCAATAAGATTATGAGATGGTATGATCAAAAACATGGTGTTAGAAGAGGTAATTGGAAAGTAGGAGATGAGGTGTGTGTCAAACTTCCTGACTCCAGAAAAAAGGAGTAGTCAGTTTTCCAAACCTATGAAAGTAACTAAGGTGAGAGGAAATATGATATCCCTGAAGGATGGTCGGACATGGAGTATAGATAGGCTGTCCCCGGGTAATGCTTGCCTTAACAAAGAGGATGCTCAAATGCACCCTACTCATGATACCATTCATCGCAGTGACAGGATGCATACATTTCCTGTGTGGCATGAGGATTATGTTATGCATTGATGGATTGTACTTCATTGTTCTCCTCAGTGTTTGAATTAATTTTTGTTGATGTATATTACATTTGTTCCTGTGTTTTGAGCTTCATTAACCATTCTCTTGTTTCAAAGGTACATTTTGTTCTCCTCTGTGTTATGGGGGAGAAGTGTTGTAATTTGTAATTATTGTATTTATCCTTTTTGTATCTTATCTTAATTTTTTATTACCCATATACTTATCCTTTTCCTTTCTTTTCTTCTTTCCCTTTCCATTCTCCCCCATTCCTAATTGTACATTCCCAACCTCTTGTCATTGTGTGTATTGACAGTTGGAATGTTAATGTTGTGAAGGATCTTGTCTGCTGTGGAGGCTTAGGGTCTGCTGCACTATTCAAATAAAGACTTTAAATTCATCTGGCTACGTCGTAGCAGTTTTCTTTGGTGGAGGGACTATGAGGAGGTGGGTCTCTGACTCTCCATACAAGAGCCATCATCACACATTTTCCAGTAAAACTGAGCAACTGTCCCCATATTAAAGCTTTGAAATAACCATGTTTTTTGGTCTTGCCCAGAGTTGAGGGATTTCTGGAAAATAGTGTTACAAACAATAGAGGCAGTGGTAGAATCTCAAATTGCAGAGTGATCAGAGTTTATCTTGTTGGGGACACCTATTAGAAAAAGTATACCCATTATACAACAACAAGGTGAAAATCATATCCCACATGCAGTTAGCAGCAGTGCAGGTCATTTTAGCACTCTGGGGAACTGTGGAGACACCAGTGGAGGCCATGTGGATAGGAAGGTTGTGGTGGATTCTGGATATGGAGAAATTATTTAAGACATCTGAGGAAAATGAAAGAGAATCCTTGACAAAATAGAGGCGCTTAATAGGCTATTTTGGTGAGAGACTTCAAGGAACTATAGAGCTCCGTAAGACTGTAATTCCTACATATATTGGAAGAGTCCAAACATGACTTCTATTACCAACATAAACAAGGACACTTGAGCAGACTAATTGATGCAACAATTGTAAAAGTGGGCGCAATCATCTGACGGACGCTTGATACGAAGTTGAATTTATTACACCTTAGTGGGGCAGTGGAATGGAGTGTTTGGAGGGTTGCTAATATTTGTCTTCATCGCTGTCGATTTAACTCCTCATAAAATGTATTAAACCTTAAAAGGATAGGATTGAGTGTTTTTTTTACTTCTAACATACTTTGCTAGTTTTAGTTAGGATATATGAAAATAAAGTTGAATCTCTAAAGATGGAGGAACTTTAAAGCGAACAGTGACAGGTTTTCTGATCTTGATTTTACAGAAAGGAGCAGAGAATTTTTTACTTAATTTCGAAGAATGATTTGAGGTTGGTAAATGTTCTGTTGATAGCAAAACAATATCTCCTGTCTTGTATTCTGGGGATGAACGTCTTGTACTCTGGCGATGGACTTCTGTGCCTATTAACCTGTACTCTCTGCTTCTCTTGCATGGACTATAACTGAGAAGTCTAGATTAATTCTTGAACAGATGGTTCTTTCAAAGTAAGAAAAGATTGAGAATTGATACCATAGTTGGTAAAAAATGGACTTACACAGGTAGAGGAATTTCTAGAGCTATTATATGCAAATTCAGCAGTCAGAAGAAGATCCTTCCAATTATACAATTATCCTGGCAAGCCATGGACAAACATATGAGATAATATTCAAGTGAATGATTTAATCTCTGTATCTGCCCATT
Source organism: Calotriton arnoldi (assembly GCA_963921515.1). Taxonomy (NCBI): domain Eukaryota; kingdom Metazoa; phylum Chordata; class Amphibia; order Caudata; family Salamandridae; genus Calotriton; species Calotriton arnoldi. The sequence goes on along the minus strand of CAWUFW010002154.1, from coordinate 911,042 downwards.
ACCTTGCCGGTGGAATCCAGAAATCAAGGTTCTTTGAATTCCTAAACCGTTACATAAGTAATTTCCGAGCTTAGAGATGTATTAATAACCTCGTTCTCAAATTATCTTGGTTGGAAGACTATGTAAATGTCAGTAAGAAATTATTTTGCAGTTTCAGATGCACTATCAATTTTATGGAGTTCTATAAAATGAAAAAAGTAACAATTCTATAAAATGAGCCATCTTAGTAAAGGAATCAACAACAACCATGATTGCTGTACACCCTTCCTATAGAAGGAGATCTACTATAAAATATGTAGCTATGAAATCTCAAAGTTTAGATGATAATTCAGGATCCAGTATTAATCCAGATTTGCACTGAGTGGAACTCATGCTTTTAACACAGATGATACAGGAATCTACATATGTTAGGGCATCTTTTCATAAGGAAGGCCACCAAAACCCTGTTTGAATTAGATCTTCAGTCTTCTTTCTTCATCAATGGTCAGCAGCAAGAGAGTCATGCCATAATTTAAAAATAGAATTACCGAGATCATTTGTTGGAATAAAAAACTTTTTGTGGTAGAACTATAATCCATTATTTTATGAAATTCTAGAATTTATTGTATCCTTTAAGCAGCCATAATGCTGATTGTCAGAAGTTATTTTATAAAATTCAAGAACTTATTTTATCCTTTCATCAGCCATAATGCTGATGGTCAGACGTTAAATGAGCAAGAAATTATTCCACATTAGAGAATGCTTTAGTGAGCAAGGACATCTTGTTCACCAAAGCATTCTCTAATGACGGGTCGGCTCACTTAGCCTTACTTACACCTGAACAGACTGTTCCCTGTCCCCACACAAAGGGCTGCATACCCCCTGTAGCTAGTCTGGAGCAAGGGCAGGGAAGACAGGGCATTTGTGCACTTCAAAGGTATGCCTCTAGAAGCATCTCCCCACTTCAAAGACACAACTGGGTATAAAAGAAAGACCTCGGACAACGACACTTCATTACACTTCTGGACCTTTAAATATTATGCCAGGAAGTGCTGCTGAAGGACTGACACTCTGCTGGACTGCACTCTGCTGGACTCCTACCTTGCTGTGCTGATCTGCTGCCCCTCTTGCCTGGCTCCAGACTAACTACAGGGAGTATACAGTGTAGGGACAGGACCACCCTATTCAGGTGTGAGTGAGGCTGGACCTAGCTCCTCCCTCTCTCCTGCCAGTGATGGGCCACTCAGTCGCACCTAAGCTCCCATTGTGTGTGGCTGTCTAGGAGGAATACACAAAGCCCAACTGCCGACGGCACCCAGTCATGTGGCCAGAGACAGGCTGCAGGCACCAAGTGGCTAAGACAAGCAAATGCCAACTTTCTACTAGTGCCATTTTCAGCATTGTAATTCAAAATACGACTTCACCATAAATTAGGATTTTAAATTAGGATTCCAGAGACAACAAACTTGAACCAGTTATAACTTCCCATTTGGAAATTATGCTTATAAAATGTAATGAGGTAATCTCCATGTTATCCTATGGGTGATATAGGCCTTGCAGTAGTGTAAAACAAATGTAAGAGTTTTTCACTACCAGGACATGTAAAACTTAACAGTACATATCCTGCTTTTTAAATACATGGCACCCTGCCCTCTGAGCTTGGCCTACCCTAGGGGTGACTATATGTGTTTGAAAACAAAGGTTTGGGCCTGGCAAAAGGATTATTTTGCCGGGGTCAAACTGCATCCACCCATGTATTTTGACGCAAACCCATATTTACAAAGATTTGTAAACATAGGTTTGCTCCAAACTGATGAGTCTACCTGAGGCTGGCGTAACATTGAGAAATATCTTTATTTCTCCTTGTTATTTCTTCTTTGCATGGAAGCTGCATTCTGCAGCACACTTAAAAAGAGGAAATTGCCTCATTGGATAGTTTTCCCATGGCTTTGTTAAAATATGTATTTTTAAATGAACGCAAGGCAGCACATTGCGCTGACCTGTTTTACCTTGCTTCAGGTAGGTATCACATGGGTGGTGCATGGGTGTTCACGCACATCCACCAGTGTATTTTGTGTACAAATATATATACACAGTCTTCTTAAGGCAGACACACTAGCTCTCCCTGGGTCAGCTCTCAACTCCCACTTCCCTGTCAAAAGATTGTGGTTATTCCCCATTTATGAGAGGCGGCATTCCAGCTAGACCCCACTAGCAAGTTCAAGTCTTAGAAATTCCATAATGGCTTTGAGAAAGTCACAGTGCCTCAGCGCAATAGTGTGTCAGTCATAGCAAGTTGCCCCCGAGGCTTGGAGGCTCAGTATTCAGTCTTACTCATTCTCACTGGAGTGAAGGTTCGGAGTGCCCTGGCATGACTCTGTGGCCTGACGGTGAGCAGAAGTCTGGATGAGGCACCAGGCATCCACACGTTCCTCCACCTATGCGGTAAGCTTACCTGAATCTGTTAGTGGGTTTTGGGCCCTCCTGCATTGTTGGGTAGTTAAATTGTTGCTCTTTCTCCACAGGTAATGGCTTGCTTATCCTCACAGCTGCATACTCCATGGGGATGGCCCTCTCACTTCACCTTGGCCCCCTCCTGGCATATGGGGTTCATAACGCTGCATACAGTGAAATGGCCCCTTCAGGTCACAGCATTGCACAGGGCAATAGCTCTCTTCTCGATAGAGCAATGCACTATGGTGACAGACCTTAACAATCACCACAGCCCCACCTGGCAGCATACAGGTCTACTGCATTTACTTTGGGCAATTCAGCCACTAAATAGACATTTCTTTATTTCTCCTACTTGACATCAAAGGTTAATGATTTGGCTTTAATTTTTGGCTCATGAGGTTAGAGTGTGGCTGGCAGGCGGAAGTCACATGAATTGCAAACATGTGGCGTACATTTTAATTATACATGATGCAAAATTACAGCCTATCAAACACAAAAGAGAGATTTGCCTGAGGTCACACAATTTGGTCAAGCTGGGAATCTGGGATTGAGCCCAGGTTTTCTGCTTTCGCATTGTTCATTTCAGCCATAAAATGGACATCTCTTTATTTATCTTATTTCTCCTGTTTTGCATCAAAGGTTAATGCTTTGTCTTTAATTCCTGGCACAAGAGGTTGGAACATGGGTGGCAGGCAGATGCCGCAACTGTGCATTTTTCACTTTCAAATATGGACTGCCTTGCATAATCCAGCTTGATTGTCCATGACCCAAATATTTCAGTTTTGTGCAGAAGTATCTAAATCCATCACACCACAATCATAAATGACTTCCAAACAATTGAAATTATGTGCTTTATTTAACAGTTCCAATCACTAAGTGTTAAAGAGATGTTTTCCTCGAAAGCAAGGGAGCTGCTCTTTTTTTAGCTCTGAAAATTTGAGAGCGCTGGATATGGTGGTGTTAAATTTTGCCTAGTTTTTACACTACCGGGGTATGGGTGATCCTGTTTCTGACCGCTTCTCACACCTACCTACTGCAGCGATGCTGCAAATTTTGCGATGCACTGTATTATAACACTCAGTAGTTTGTTGCTATGATGCTCTTAGGTCTGGGATACTGATGCAAATCAGTTTGCTATGTATGAAATGAAAGATCATGTGCACTTACTTAGGGCTGGGTCCTTCAGGATGAGGTTGCAGTGAATAGGCAAGCCCACAGGTCAGTGTTACTGTAAACAATTAGGTCAAGTAGACAGTTTCCAATGCATCATGTTGGCAGTGAAATATGTCTAGGATAGTCAAAGTTCTTATTACCGAGCATAGTCTAGTGTAGATTCTGATAACTGGCCATAATTTGTGGTTTCTCTCGCTGTACCTACATCTCTCCACTTGGGTTGTTTTCTATGCAAACTATTAGTATTTCCTTTTGAAGAACTCTATTTTCTTGAAAGTGCTAGTTAGGACTGGAATTGCATATGTCGTTTTCTTGTGCGTTGCCTTTATTATCATTTCCTCCTCATCCTTGGAGACTGGGTGGCTTGCACATATTTTGATGTGGAGCTGATACCTCTTACTGTGAAATGTATGGTCCATTCTTTGTGTGGGTGTTCTGATTGTCCTGATTCCAGGGTGAGATTTCAGGTTGCGCTAGGGAATGTGAGGGTGGTTTTGATATAGTTATGACAACAATAAGAACATAAAAGTTGTCTGTTGCTAAATGTGGAGGTGACGTTTTGGGAGGCAGTGTGTAATTTCTAAAAACAAATGGAGAGCCCCGGTTTTTTCTTAGGGTCCTATTGCTGAATGCCAAGGTTGCCATAACCTTTTTCTTTCACTACTCTACACTTGCTTATCTCATCACCTTTTCTGCCCTTATCATTGTTTTTCTATCTCTCTTTCTCCTTTTTTCCCTTGCTGTATTTCTATCTTGTTTTAGTTCATGAACTATTGGTAAAAAACGAGGCCCAATCTCTTAAACTGAGTTTGGGTGCCCATTACAGACACATTAAGTGGTGGGTAAGGCTGAGTGAGCATATTTCGCATGGGAGAGCTGTCAAACCTCTGGAGAGTGCAGGCAGCTAAAGCAATCACATATACATAGAAATGTGCTGCATATGGAATATTAAGCCTGGTGGAGTAGGCTGGCAGCTGATATAGTTTGTTCAATCCTTAGGTAAAGGAAGCTTTACTCTGACAAAAGGAAACATTGTTTTAGGTGCAGCTAACAAAAGCATGACTCTTCTGCCTAAAACAGGAGTGTCTGTATGTATATTCATAGCGCACTCAAATGTACTCATGATAGGCCTGATAAACATATGTGTGAGGTCTTAAGATCTGATGTCATTTTGTGTGATGTCACTTCCTGTAAAGTCATGGGTTGTGATGGCTTGGTACTTTGGGCACTGGTCCTATGGTCATGGACCCCCGGCATTCTTAGGCCTGCTCCTGGACCTGCTGGTGCTGATCCTTCTATTCCTCCTTCCTTTCGTCCTGGTGCTCCTGGCATTCTTGGTACTGACCCCCTTGTCTTCCTTACCTATTGCTGTCCCTGGTCCTACTGGCCTGGATCTTGTCTTCCTGGGTCTCATCCTGATCCTCCTGGTCCTAGTCTTCCTGCAGCTTGTCCTTGTGCTGCTACACAAACTAATCATGGTCCTCCTTTATCTAGTCCTCTTGGGCATGGCCACCCTGCTGCTCATTTTCCTGACCATCCTGTTCCTATCCCTGTGGCCTGGACCTTCAAGCCGTGATTATCCTGGTCCTGATGTCCTTGACCCTGATACTCTTGATTCACCACACCCCGGTCCTGGTACTCAAGGTCCTGATTCTCTTTGCTCTGATTTTCCTGGTCCCCTTACAACTTTTCTTTCTGACTCTGGCTGCCTGTGTCCCTGGTCTCAACTATCTGGTACTCCTGGCCGTGGTCATGCTATTTGTGTTTTTCATCATCCTTGTCCTTCTTGAGATTCTGTGGCCATTGTCCCTGATCCATTTCCTTATAGTTTGAATTTTCCTGGACCTGACCCACCAGCTATCTTATTCTTGGTCTCCTTGGTACTGGTCATCCTAGCCCTTCTTGTCCTATTGTGCTTGCTATCATAAACTTTTCCTTTTGGCCCTCATGGCCCTTCCTGGTTCCTCCAGTCTTGGCCCACCATGCCCAGTTCCTTTGTGGTTCTCATGGTCCTACTCATCTTGTCCTGGTTCGCATCACCGTCGACCTCCTAGCCATGGTACTGCAGGTCCTTCTTGCTTCTCGTGTCCTGGCACTCTTAGTTTTGTCCTCCTGGTTTGGGTTCTCCTTGTTCCTGGTACTGTTCCTTGTCCATTTAGTCCTCCTGGTACTGCAGCCGTTGATCTAGGTTCTCCTTGTTCATGTCCTCCTGAGCCTGGTATTTTTTGTCCTGATTCTCCTGCCCATGACTGTCCATTCTCCTTGGGCTTCCAGATGCTGGTTGGCCTTCTTTACTCAGATTCTCTTCACCCTGGTCCTACATCCTGTCATGATTGATCTGCCCCACTTGGTAATCCGAGCTCTGGTCCCTAGGTCCTGATTTTCAAGACCCTCTTAACCCTGTTTCTGGTCCTCCTGGTCATGATCCTTTTAGTTTACCTAGTCCTCTTGTCCTGGACTTCTGGGTGCCTTTGGTACTGCCCCATCAGTCTTCCTAATCCCTGTCCTGCTTATCCTAGTATCCTGGACATGCTGACCATTGCCCTTCAGGTCATGATCTTCTAAGTCCTCTTCAATCTGGTCCTGATCCTTCTGGCCCTCATCCTTCTGCTCCTTGCCCACATGGCTCTGCAATAACTTTTCCTGCCACAGATCCTCCTAACCTTTCCTAGTTCTGATGTTCCCTGACCTCCGGTTCATGCTAATCTAAGAATTTCCTGGCCCTGTACTTCCTGGCCCTGGTTGTCATACCCATGTACTCTTGTCCCTAGTCATTTGGATCTTGGGTCCCTTGTTTCAAAGGCTCCCTGTCCTGGACCTTTTCATCCTCCTCTCTCTAATTCTCGCCCATCAATCCTCCTGGTCTAGCTCCCCTGGTCGATCTAATCCCCTTGTTTGCCTTTTCCTAATCCTCCTGATCCTGGACAACTTAGTCCATGTAGTCCTCAGTTCTCGCACTCCATTGTCTGGCCCTCATGTATCAGGTCTTCTGATGTTAGTTTACTGGCCTTGGTTTCCCTCGTCCTCCTAGTCCCCAGTCCTCCTGCCCCATCTTACTCCTACTAGCTCTCCTGGTTTGCTTTTTCTACCTTGTTCTTGTCCATCTGACCATGGGCCCCTCTATCATGGGTCTACTAATAATGGTCCTATTGAGTATAGTTTTCCTCATCCCTCTGGCACTGGTCCTCCAAGTTCCTATGTTGTGGGTCACCCTGGTTCACGTTGTTCTTGTCTTCCTGGATTGGGATCACCCTGAGTCTGACCTTCTGATACTGGTCCCACTGTGCTGGAAATGGTCCATTTTGCAGAGTCACCCCCTAACTTTATGCCTTCCTCCTTCACTTTTCTGACCTCATTTTTGCTGGTATTAGGACTCTGAGCACTTTACCACTGCTAACCGGTTCTAAAGTGCATGTGTCCTCCCTTCTCAAACATGGTGACATTGGATCATACCCAATTGGCATATTTAATTTACTCATAAGTCACACGTAAAGTGCACTACATGTGCCCAGGGCCTGTAAATTAAATGCTACTAGTGGGCCTGCAGCACTGCTTGTGCTACCCACTTAAATAGCCCTCTAACCATGTCTCAGGCCTGTCATTGCAGAGCGTGTATGATCAGTTTACATGGCCATTCTGACCTGACAAAAGAGACCTTTTACTAGGCCCAAACTTCCCTTTTTATTCATATAAGTCTCCCCTAAGGTAAACCCTGGACAACACAAAGGACAGGGTGCAATGTATTTAAAAGACAGGACATGTGCTTTTAAGTTTTGCATGTCCTGGTAGTGAAAAACACTTGAATTCATTTTTCACTACTGCAAGGCCTATCTCTCTCATAGGATAACATTGGGATTACCTTAGTCCATTACCTAAGAATAATTCCCAAATGTGAAGAGATAGACTTTCCAAGTTTGGTATCTCTGGAATCACAATTTAAAATCCAAACTTAAGGTGAAGTTGGATTATAAATTGCAGTTCCGAAAATGCCATTTTTAGAAAGTTAAGTTAAACTAGGGCCTCGCTGTCCTAGACAGAGTGTGCACTACCTATGTCACTCAATATTGAGTGTATTCACATTATACTTAATTCATTAAACAATGTTACTACGTTTTGGAAAGTAATCAGTGTAAACACAAATCAAATGTCAATAAGTCCAAAAAATCAAGATAAAACTTCAATTCCATCCGACGTTGTTCAATGCTTCTTTTTATTCTGAAGCAAAATTCATAGACGATGTACAGCTTCAATGTACATTATGCTTTCTTATCAAACTTGAAGATGAATGTTCCCAATGCATTTCGGGTGTGTCATACACCCTTCTTCACGGGAATTCTACAACAAACATGTACATGATGAATAAACTAATATGGCTTATCTGTTATGCATAATAAATGTACTGGCCTCTCATTATCCAGAAGAGAAAGAACAGAATACTGAATGAGTAAATGAAGCTATGATAAAGAGCCGGTTTTACAATGATGAGTAATGAAGCCAACCTTGTGGTATTGTTAGAGGTGAACCTCGATCTCCATGTTAATAAGTCAGAGTAAGTAAAAGAACAAACGAAAAAGAACAGTAACCACGCCACCATTCCAGTGAGCCGAATAGGCATGTGCCAATGAGATTAATGCTGAGTCTATCTAGCTTTATTATAGTGAACATCGCGTTTATTCAACACACACTAACTGTAATACTATACTATGTACCTCCAAGTTTCTCTGAGTACCAAACGTTGCCCACTGATTTCTTGTGATGCTTGAAATGTACCTTGTGCATCCTGAAATGCAAGAAACCTAATAATGCTAGTTATATTGTTTGTGAAGTGGAATAAGTAAAGTGAATCTCCTGCCATCTGTGAAAATCTCACTGCCACTCGAAGGGCGGCTATTCAAACAGTCAATGCTTTAAATCACAACACTGCGCTGTAAAGAAGCTCCCAAGTCCAACCTGCCCAAAAATACAAACAAAAATTACGCTTAGCGTCATTACAATGAGTCCCTGAATTAATGTGTGACTCAAGGCACCACGATAACCCTACTAAATAGATCTCACCTTCCAGCCAGAATCCCAACTGTTCGGTAAAAGAAATGTTGTGAGCAGTAATCAGTCCCGTGGCATGCCTACACGAGTAAAAAAATAATAAATAATATAATAAAAAAACGGATTAAAATACCGGTAATCCCAGCTATATTATCGGTCAAAAAGTATGTAATGCTGAGAACTTACTGAAACGTAGCTCTCCAGAACCTGTACCAAGTCCTCTAGAACCACTCCTGCCAGAGTTTGAGGGTGCCTGTTATTTTGCTCATATTTATCGTATCCCGCCTACGAGCGCCATGCAACACTAGGGTGGCGTCTGAGATTCAAAACATAAAAAGGACTGCTAAGTCCCTAAAAAACAGAGAAATACGGCGGCCATATTGACCTGATTCTAATGTTTATTGAAACCCCGCGAAACATTGAAGTGTGATCAGAGAAGTAAAAGAAGGTGACCAACTGATAAAATTGAGATCCCAAGTGCAACTGTCCTGTGAAATGGAAAAAGATTAATATTAAAATAGTCACCAGTGTGCTAGTAACGTCCGGTCTGTGTTAATCCCTACTTGTATATTAATATCAGTAACTCCAGCTAAAGCTTATAGAACCATCTTAATTCCATTCTAGCTGTTGAAAATAAGAGTGAATACAATAAAATTATACATTCTTATATTGTCCATTATCTCAATCAGAAGACACATATCTGAAACTGTATCAACCTGGACACTATTCTTAGTACATAATAAAGTATCAAATCTATTTCATGAATAATGACTTTCACCATTATGTTTGCATCCATAGGTGTGTGCAAACTGTTAAACATGATAATCTTGCGTCCATATAATGGTATCCCCAACAATCAAGCATATTTACCATTGTGAATTTCCGTTTTTTTAGTTTGTTTTGAATCATGTTGAGCTTAATTCTCTAATGTAGTACCGAATAAGGGTGAGCAAAGCACTATTGTATATGGGATACATCTGTTTCACTTACAAGAGAATCATATTTATCACACCTCCGGTACCAAGACTAGCTTGATGTTTATCTGCACATGAAGAGAATACATGGATTCGTGGTCTCAAACTGTAAAGTTGGAACTGAATATTCACGCAGTAATCATTTTTTTGGAAACAAAGCAGACTCGCAATTTGTTGTAAATTAGGATTCGCAGTTTCAGCATGTATATTTTGATTATAGTTTAGGAGTTATTGTTGGGGATACCATTATATGGACGCAAGATTATCATGTTTAACAGTTTGCACACACCTATGGATGCAAACATAATGGTGAAAGTCATTATTCATGAAATAGATTTGATACTTTATTATGTACTAAGAATAGTGTCCGGGTTGATACAGTTTCAGATATGTGTCTTCTGATTGAGATAATGGACAATATAAGAATGTATAATTTTATTGTATTCACTCTTATTTTCAACAGCTAGAATGGAATTAAGATGGTTCTATAAGCTTTGCTGGAGTTACTGATATTAATATACAAGTAGGGATTAACACAGACCGGACGTTACTAGCACACTGGTGACTATTTTAATTTTAATCTTTTTCCATTTCCCAGGACAGTTGCACTTGGGATCTCAATTTTATCAGTTGGTCACCTTTCTTTTACTTCTCTGATCACACTTCAATGTTTCGCGGGGTTTTAATAAACATTAGAATCAGGTCAATATGGCCGCCGTATTCCTCTGTTTTTTAGGGACGTGCGAGTCCTTTTTTTATGTTTTGAATCTCAGACGCCACCCTAGTGTTGCATGGCGCTCGTAGGCGGGATACGATAAATATGAGCAAAATAACAGGCACCCTCGAACTCTGGCAGGAGTGGTTCTAGAGGACTTGGTACAGGTTCTGGAGAGCTACGTTTCAGTAAGTTCTCAGCATTACATACTTTTTGACCGATAATATAGTTGGGATTACCGGTATTTGAATCCGTTTTTTATTTTATTATGATTTTTTTACTCGTGTAGGCATGCCACGGGACTGATTACTGCTCACAACATTTCTTTTACCGAACAGTTGGGATTCTGGCTGGAAGGTGAGATCTATTTAGTAGGGTTATCGTGGTGCCTTGAGTCACACATTAATTCAGGGACTCATTGTAATTACGCTAAGCGTAATTTTTGTTTGTATTTTCGGGCAGGTTGGACTTGGGAGCTTTCTTTTACAGCGCAGTGTTGTGATTTAAAGCATTGACTGTTTGAATAGCCGCCCTTCGAGTGGCAGGTGAGATTTTCACAGATGGCAGTAGATTCACTTTACTTATTCCACTTCACAAACAATATAACTAGCATTATTGGGTTTCTTGCATTTCAGGACGCACAAGGTACATTTCAAGCATCACAAGAAATCAGTGGGCAACGTTTGGTACTCAGAGATACTTGGAGGTACATAATATAGTATTACAGTTAGGGGCCGATTCCGATTCGGGCCGGAAATCTCTCCGACCGAGCCGGACCCGGAGAGATTTCTGACCGACCGGACTCGTGCAGCCCGACCGAACGAGTACGATGCGTCCGTATGCTATCGTACTCGAAGTCGGGTCGGACTCCCATTGAAGTCAATGGGAGCCGGTCGTACAACGCGTACGCGGGCTCCCATTGCCTCAATGGGTGCGAGGTGAACAAGGGCGCACCCTACAGCGGGTACGTGGCGAAGCGACTCGCGCCGTATACGCACAGGTAGGGGGGACCCATGGGTCCCCCCTGTGTGCGACTCGCGCGGCTATGCATACAGGGGGGTCCGACACGGACCCCCGAAGTACGGCTCCGACTGCTCTTTCGAGCCGGACGGCGCGTGTCGGTCGGACTGCTCGCGGCGCGCATCGTACTTACCCGGCCGGGGAACGTCTCCATTGCGCGGTGCGAGTCGTGTCCGAGCGAGTCGGTCGGTGCGGTTAGACCCGGGGACGAGTCGGTCGGAGCGGTTGGGACGCCCGAACGAGTCGGTCGGCGATTTCGCATCGTACTCGCTCGTCCGGACGCGCGTACGGATCGGTCGGGAAATAGGGCTCCGAATCGGATCCGGTTAAGCCGAATCCGATTCGGAGCCCTACCGGTCGAGATCGGAATCGGCCCCAGAGTGTGTGTTGAATAAACGCGATGTTCACTATAATAAAGCTAGATAGACTCAGCATTAATCTCATTGGCACATGCCTATTCGGCTCACTGGAATGGTGGCGTGGTTACTGTTCTTTTTCGTTTGTTCTTTTACTTACTCTGACTTATTAACATGGAGATCGAGGTTCACCTCTAACAATACCACAAGGTTGGCTTCATTACTCATCATTGTAAAACCGGCTCTTTATCATAGCTTCATTTACTCATTCAGTATTCTGTTCTTTCTCTTCCGGATAATGAGAGGCCAGTACATTTATTATGCATAACAGATAAGCCATATTAGTTTATTCATCATGTACATGTTTGTTGTAGAACTCCCCTGAAGAAGGGTGTATGACACACCCGAAATGCATTGGGAACATTCATCTTCAAGTTTGATAAGAAAGCATAATGTACATTGAAGCTGTACATCGTCTATGAATTTTGCTTCAGAATAAAAAGAAGCATTGAACAACGTCGGATGGAATTGAAGTTTTATCTTGATTGTTTGGACTTATTGACATTTGATTTGTGTTTACACTGATTACTTTCCAAAAATGTAGTAACATTGTTTAATGAATTAAGTATAATGTGAATACACTCAATATTGAGTGACATAGGTAGTGCACACTCTGTCTAGGACAGCGAGGCCCTAGTTTAACTTTTCTTTCAGAATTGGTGGTAGGGTGGAACCACCCCAGAGTGAGCACACCAATACAGATTAATTTTGAGTACTTTGTTTATTTGGATTAACATTAAACCGAGTGCACCACAGCTGTCACTTTACATGACTTTTAGAAAGTTGGCATTTTCCTACTTTGCATTTGGTGCCTGCTGCCTGTCTCTGATCACCTGAGATTTGTGTATTTCCCCTAGAGAGCCACACAGAAAGGGAGCTTAGGTGTGACTTGATGGGCCATCCAGGGAGAATGGGAGGGAGGAGTTGGACCCAGCGTCACTTACACCTGAATAGGCTGTGTCCTGTCCCCACACAAAGGGCTGCATACTCCCTGTAGTGAGTCTGGAGCCAGGGCAGGGAGGGAGGACCTCTGTGCACTTCAAAGGCATGTCTTTGAAGTCTCCCCCACCTCAAAGGCACAACTGGCTATAAGTACTGGACCTCTGACGTAACCACTTCAGGACCTCTGAAGACTCTGCCAGGAAGAAGGACTGCTGTGCTGATGAAGGACTGCCACTCCTCTGGACTGCTGCTTTGCTGGTCTCCTGCCTTTCTGTATTGCCCTGGTGCCTGCTGTCCCCCTGTCTGGGTGACAAGGACTGGACTTGCATCACTTGAACCCATAGTGACTCCAAGGGCTAGCTGACTGGCCTCCTGATGTGAAGTTTCAGGGACATAAAAGACTTCCAACCACCCTGCGTCTGCACACGGACTCTGCCATTTGTGAGTCTGTCCTGCCAAGTGATGCCATCCCACTCCTGTATCCTTGGAAGTGGGCCAAGGTGCTTGTTCCAGAGGAACTGACACATCCGCTGTTGAACTGACGCATCGCCACTGCTGCTTGTATCAGAACTGATGCATCGCTTCTGCTGCGTAGATCAGAACCAGCACATCGCTTTTGCTGCATGGATGAGCACCAACCCATTGCCGCTGCTGCGTGGGTCGGACCCAACGAATCGCTTTTGGAACCACCATTCCGTGACACTCTTCCTGGCATAAAGTCCTTGCAGCTCCGTCAACAGCAGCCTCTGTGACGAACCTCCACAGTGCAGCTCACCACTTATTGGAGCCAACGCATCGCCGCTGATGTGCGGATCAGGACCAGCGCATCGTCCCCGCTGCGTGGAACGGCACACACTCATCACCTCGACTGTACCACAGATCCTCGACGTCGACGCACCCAGGATTAAGGTACTTTTGTTCAGCGGGCATCCCTAGCTCCCTGTATGAGGCTGTGCTCCATTGAAGTCAGCCTGAAACTTTGACTTTGTCCCGGTCGGCGCGACCAGATATCCTGAATAGTGTTTTTTTTTCTTCCAGGTGCTATTTTTACCTAAAAAAATTGAAATTCAATTTCTCAAGTTCTGCGTATTGGATTTTTGTCATTTTGGTTTTGTTTTATTTATTAAATTAAGTTCTATATTTTTACCCTGGTGTAGAATCTTTTTGTGTGGTGTTTGCACTGTTTTACTGTTTGAAGTGTTGCACAAATACTTTATACATTGCATCTACGTTAAGCCTGACTGCTCTGTGCCAAGCTACCAGAGGGTGAGCACAGTTTAATTTATGGTTTGCCTGCTTCTTACACTGACTATGATTTGAGGTTGCTGCTTGACTAGGGCTCATATCCCAGTTAACCTACAACCCAATTTCTAACAGTGGTGAGGATAGGACTTGTGTTATGCAGTGCCATACAGTGATTTGGTGAACACTACTATTCCACAACCAAGACCAATTTGAATTTTAAATTCTCCCTAATTAGAATTTATTATATGTTTCTCAAAATCATGTTTCTGTTTACTGGATCTACAGCCACAAACATGCAATTTGAGCTAGCCAACCATGAGGAATACACTGTGGCCCAGCTCAAAGACTTCTGCAAGGAGTTTGGACTTGCTGCCAAGAGCACCACCAGGAAGGTGTAGTTCCCAAAGGCGCTGAGGGCCTGGGCAGAAGCTCACTTCATACTGGATGAAATCCTAGCTGAGGATAATGCGTTAGAAGATAGCCCTTTTGAGAAACCACCTGCAGTGGAGGAGGTTGTTATCCTTAATTTGGAACTTCCTGCCATGGAAAGGAGCAGTATCTCTTCCAGTGGGCAGTCCCCAGAGGAACTGGAGGAGAGGAGGGAAGAGAGGGAATTTAAGCTGCAGTTGGCTGGATTGAGAATGGAGGTAGAGGAGAAGAAAAGAGCCTTTGCAAAAAGGAAAATATTACTGGCTCATGAATTGAGTCTAAAAGAGCTGGATATCAAGGCCAGGCAGGTGTATTCCTGCAGTAATGGTGGCAGCATCCCTGCAATACCTGGAGGAGAGAAAAGGGTTTGTATACCTAAGAATTTGGTGTCCAGTTATGTGGTGGGAAATGACATATGAAGTTGCACTGAGGAGCACTGTGGGGGGTGGTTTGTGGAAAAACATGCTACTGTGGGAGGGACACACTTCTGACACTAGAGGTTGGGGAACAAACCAAGTACACCTCAATGAAGACCATTTTACTTGCCAAATTTGGGCTGGCCCCTGAGAAGTACCGCCAAAGGTTCAGAGTAAGCCTGAAGCTCCCCAACCAATCCTGGGTAGATTTTGTGGGCTTCTCCAGCAAGGCACTAAATGGTTGGGTGCAGGGAAGCAAAGTTAATGATTATGTTGGGTTGTACAATTTAATCATGAGAGAGCACATGCTCAGTATCTGTTTTACAGAGTTGCGCCATCACCTAGTTGACAGTAAGCTGACTGACCCCAGGAAGATTGCTGAGGACGCGGACCTCAGAGCTAGCACTAGAGTGTCCAAGAAGGTACCTTGGAGTGACCGCAAGAAGGATGGTTCAGGTTACCTCCAGCAGAGAGAGGGGAGGTTAAAGGTGACCCAGACAGGTCCCAGGGTAAGGTGGGAGGAAAGGATTCCCAAGCTCCATCTGAGAAACAGGGGGCTGGTTCTAGTGGGCAGTGGCCCAGGGTACTCCATTTCCAGTTAGGACACAAGCAGGGAGACTCTAGCTGTCCAAAGACACCACCCACTGGTGGTACTTCTACAGGGGTGGCCATTATGGCCTTAAGGGTAAGCAGTCCCCAGGGGCAGGTCATAGACCATGCCATGATCTCCCTTAGCTGGGAGGTGGACGCAGAGGGTGTGTTGGTGATCCCTGAGGTTGGGAGTCATCACTTGAACCAGGTGAAAGTGAATGGGGTCCCAGTCACTGTTCTGAGATATGCCGGGGCTAGCCAGACCATGATAGTTGAAAGGCTAATTTCTCCAGAGTAGTACACCAGCCAGGTGTATAGTGTAACTCAGGACCATGGGCAGGCCTTTTACCCCCCCCATGGCCCTGGTATCCCTGGAATGGGGTGGGGAGGCGACCCAGAGGAGGGTCATAGTTAGTCCCCAGATGCCCATAAACTTCATTCTTGGGAATAAGTTGTCCCCGGTGTCAGGAGAACTGAAAAGGGCTACTGCCAAGGGCACCCCAATAGTTAAGTTTTCTGGGGGTGCCACACCAAAACGGAAGGTGCGGATCCCAGATGGAGGGGCAGGGTGAGGGAGGACTCCTCCCTTGTACCCTGTTAAGCCTCAGGGTACAGATTCGGGTTGATTGGCCTGTGTTAGGCTGCAGCCCCTGAACTGGTGGAAGGTAGAGTGTAAGTAGGATGTAAAGCACCTGGGGCTACTGCCCCCCACTCTGAGCCACCTCAGAGGTGAGAGAAACCTCAAGAGTCCATAGGGAACTCCTTGCCAGTCCCAAGGCTGGAAAAGAGACCTACCCAATATTTCTGCTTAGGGCCTTCACTTAGCAGTGGAAGGCCTAGGGCCTTGGGACTGACTCCTGACACTGACAGCTGTCAGTGGCCTCTGTTGGTTACTGTCCTTATGGACAGAGTTGTTCATGGATTGGGGAAGATCTCCGACCCAAGGGGTGGAATGGGCCACATCACTTTGTTGGCCGTGGTGGTACTGTCTGCCTACTGGGATACATCTGTAAGCATATTAAGGCCAGGTGCTGCACAGAAGGGTTCCACAGATGAGGAGAAGGGTTACCCATGAGTCAGTTCCGTGGCTCAGGAGAGTATAGGAAGAGAGGTCAAACTGGTTCCAGAAAGGCAGTGAACTGATAACTGACCCTGCATTGGAGGGCCATTGTCCACGTTCTATCGCCTAAGCAGGGAAGTCCATCAGGTAATGATTAGTCTCCCTGGCTTTAGGCTAGAGGGGGATCGCACTTGAAATGGCCCTTTTTTCAGTTCCACCCCCAAACCTTTTGCCTTCCTCCTTCCCTTTTATTTATATTTTTATTTATTTATGAGTTTTGTATAGCGCTAGCTAGACCCGAAGGTGTCAGAGCGCTTCACATGATCGTGACAGAATACAGTAAAACAGGCATGCAATAACATATGAGGCGAGAATTCAATAAATAATAGTACACATCAAAGATGATAATAGAAAAACCAAAAACACGAGATGCAATTTGAGAGGATCTAATAGACAGCATAAGTAAATAAACAGCCGCCTATGAGAGAGGGTCTAGATCTGACCAAGTGATAATTAACCAAGCTCAGTAATCTAGGAGTTAAAGTATTTGTTGAGGAGGAGGAGTTTCAGGTTTCTTTTGAAGCACGGAAAGGAAGGGTTGCATTGAAGGTCACACAGTAGGGAGTTCCATATGTTCGGAGCATTTCCGGAAAAAGAGCGCGACTTGGTTGCTGACTTTTTTAGATTGGGAGGTAGGAGCAAAAGTGCGTTGGAGCTTCTCAATGATCTAGTAGTCCCTGCTTTCGACAGCTTCTTTTCTAAGTAGTTCGGTGTATGTGAGTGAAGGGTTTTGTGGATGATACAGGCAGTCTTGTAAGTACATCTTCCTTTGATGGGAAGCCAGTTGAGGCTATTGAGGGCAGGAGTGATATGTTTAAACCATTTAACATCTGAAATGAGCCGGGCTGCCATGTTAAGAACTGATCTAAGGGGGGCGAGGTGAGTTTTTGGCACCCCAGTGAGAATGGCATTACCATAGTCTAGTTTGGAGAGGACCAAAGATTGCACCACAATCTTGAAATCACCCGCAGGAATAAATGGTTTAATTTTCTTGATGTTTTTAGTGTGTAGAGAGCTCCTTTTGCTGTATTCTTGATGTGCTCTTTCATTGACATGTTGTTGTCCAGGAAGAAGCCAAGGGATTTTGTGGATTTGGATAGAGTAAGAGAGTAATTTTAAGCGTTCAGGTCACTGAGCCATTTGTGGATTGGTAGGTGTTTGCTTTTGTGGGAGGATAGAATTACTTCTGTGTTGATGGGGTTTAGCTTTAAATGATTAGAGTCAGACCAGAATTATAACTTGTTCAGTGTGGCGTTGAGATGTTGAATGTCACTGGGTGATTTGATTTTGTAGTAAATTTGAGTGTCATCAGCATACAGGTGATATTTGATCCCTGTCTGTTTCAAGATGGCCGTTAGGGGTTCCATGAAGAGATTGAAATGGGAGGGGGATAGAATTGATCCCTGAGGCACGCCAAGATTGACCCGAGTGGGTTTTGAAAGACGAGTTGATTTTGATTTGTTGCGAGCAGTGTTGTAGGTAGGATGGGAACCATTTTAAGATGGTGCCATTAATATTGAAGCAAAACTTCAGAGATTCAAGTTGGGCTGGGTGATTAACAGTATCGAACGCCGCCGATAGGTCAAGTAGGATAAGTAGGCAAGCGACACCCTTGTCTAAGGATCTGTGTATGTCATCAGATATATTCAGCATAGCCGTTTCAGTACTACAGCCTTTTTCTAAACCCGGATTGGATGGTGTCTAGGAGGGAGAATTTTCGTATATGATGATTAAGTTGTTGTAAGACACATTTTTCCAAAGTCTTGGCAAGGAACGGAAAGTTGGAGATAGGTCTGAGATTGTTGAGATCGTTAGGGTCAGCCCTGGGATTTTTAGGAATGGGTGTGATTTGTCCTAGTTGGGAAGTGCGGTACACAACCCGTGGTGAGAGATGTGTTGATGATTAGAGTCCAGAATGACGCGATGATGTGATTGAGATTTTTAATCATCGTGGATGGGAGAGGATCCTTGGTGTGGGCCGATGGCTTTAGATTCTTGATTATATTGAAGACTTCCTTTTCAGTCAAGGGTTTGAAGTCCGACCAGTTGGCGCTGTTTTTCAGTTTGGAAAGACTCAGGAAGCCGTTAGTTCCTTTAGTGGTCGTTTGGTCAACAATGGGATCTGGAGGTGGAGCAGCCGAGAGGGGAGATGGGGCTGTGAGGGTGGAAAGGACGGAGGGAAGGGAGGAGACTTGTAAGACGGATTGCTCAATTTTGGCGACTTTGTCAGAGAAAAAGCTGGCGATTTCTTCAAATCATTCCTTTGTGGCGATAATAAGAAGAGGGGGTGACGACGTGGTTTGTCGTTTAACCATGTTAAAGAGCTCCCTTGATCTGTTTTTTGCACGGTCCAGTTGGTTGCGGAAGAAGGAGGCTTTTTTTCTAAAGATGTGTTTTTTGTATGATAGCCTTGTAGTTCTAAGTAGTGCTAGGTGATTTGTCGAGGGGTTTTGTATCCATGTCCTTTCTGCTTGTCTGAGTGTTCTTCTTTTGCTGTTGAGATCTGAATTAAACCATGCTTTTGTAGATCTCAGTTATTTTAGTTTAGGTGGGGCCACTTGATCGAGAACATCTGAGATCGATGAGTTGTAGTGTGAAGTGAGCTCTTCAGAGGTATATGAGAGGGGGAGACGCTGCAGTTGATCACAAATCTTGGATTCAAGATCAACAATTGGGACTTGTTTGATATTTCTGGTTAACTGCTTAGGTTTCTTAATAACATCAGGGAGGGGTCTGACTGAGGTATTGATATTGAAACAAATTAGATGATGGTCTGACCAGTAAATAGATGAGATGGAGATAATGTAATTTTTAGTTATAATCCCATCAAGGGTGGAGCCTTTGATGTGTGTTGGCTCATTGCAGAGTTGATTTAGGTCGTTAATTTCCAGGAGGTTTGTGAGTAGTCGGACTGAGGTGTCTTTTGAGTTATTCCAATGGATGTTGAAATTGCGCAGGAACACATCCTTCGTGTCAGTTAAGGCAAACCGAATAATTAGGTCCAATAACGCTTCTGCAAAGAGGGCTCGTTCACCAGGAGGATGGTAGATGGTGTGGAATTTGATAGGATGGGAGCCTTTGGTTATAAGTTCCGCCCAAGGTATTCAAAGGTCGAGTATTCTGCCTTACTTCTTAAAGTGGAGAGTTGTATTCCTATTATGTGAATTATGGCTAGACCTCCACCAATCTTTTAGGTCTGTCCTGTCTAATGATAGTGTACGGGGGGTTAGCAGGTCAAGTATAGGGGTGGCGTGTTCATTTAGCCAGGATTCCATGAGGAAAGTGATATCTATTTCTTCACTGAGAATAGATTCAGCGATATCAGTAGCATGCTTTCCTGCTGCCCTACAATTGAGGAGCATGCAAGGGAATAGATTCAGCAATATCAGTAGCATGCTTTGCTACTTATCTGACCTAGTTTTTGCTAGTATTAGGACTCTGAGCATTTTACCACTGCTAACCAGTGCGTGCTAAAGGGCATGTGCTCTTGCTTCTAAAACATGGTAACATTGGCTCATTTAATTACTAATAAAGTGCATTACATATGCCCAGGGCCTCTAAATTAAATGCAACTATTGGGCCTGCAGCACAGCTTGTGCCACCCACTTAAGCAGTCTTCTTACCATGTCTCAGGCCTGCCATTGCAGAGGCTGTGTGTGCAGTGTATACTACCATTTTGACCTGACAAAATAAACCTTTTACTAGGCCCAAACCTTCCTTTTTTATACATATAAGTCACCACTAAGGTAGGCCCTGGACAACGCAGAGGACAGGGTGCAATGTATTTAAAAGGAATGGCCGTATGTACTTTTAAGTTTTGCATGTCCTGGTAGTGAAAAAACACTTAGAATTGTTTTTCCCTCCTGCAAGGCCTATCTCTCCCATTGGGTAACATTGGGATGACCGTATCCCATAATCTAAGTGTAATTCGCAATTGTGAAGAAATAGACTTTCCAAGTTTGGTGTCTCTGGAATCACAATTTAAAATCCAAACTTATTTTGAATTCGGATTTTAAATTGCAGTTCTGAAGTTGGCACTTTCTTACTTTAGCCACTTGGTACCTGCTGCCTGTCTCTGATCACTTGTCTAAGGTGGGTGACAGTTGGGCTTTGTGTAATCCCCCTAGACAGCCACACACAAAGGGAGCGTAGGTGTGATTTCATGGGTCATCCTGGGCGGATGAGAGGGAGGAGCTGGATCTAGCTTCACTTACACCTGAGTAGACTTTGTCTTGTCCCCACACAAAGGGCTGCATACCCCCCTGTAGTGAGACTGGAGCCAAGGGAGGAGACAAGGTCCTCTTTGCACTTCAAAGGAATTGTCTTTGAAGTCTCCCCCACTTCAAAGGCAAAACTGGGTATAAGTACTGGACCTCTGACACCACTACTTCAGTACACTTCTGGACCTGGTAAGACTCTGCCAAGAAGAAGGACTGCTGTGCTGCTGAAGGACTTATTCTCTTCTGGACTGCTGCTTTGCTGGAATCCTGTCTTGCTGTGCTGCCCTGCTGCCTACTGTTCCTTGCCTGGGTGAGAAGGCCTGGATATGCATCACTTGAACCCAGAGGACTCCAAGGGCTAGCTGGCTGGACTCCTGATCGGAAGTTTCAGGGACATAAAAGACTTCCAACCACCTGCACTCTGCCATCTGTGAGTCAGCCCTGCCAAGTAGTGCCACGCCAGTCCTGGATCCTTGGAAGTGGGCCTAAGGTGCTTGTTCCAGTGGAACCAATGGATCCGCTGTTGAACTGATGAATTGCCACTGCTGTGTAATTCAGAACCGCATCATGGCCTCTGCTGCGCAGATCAGAACCGGAGAATCACCTCTGCTGCGTGGATCGGTACTGACACAGCGCCACTGCTATGTGGATCGGACCTGACACATCACCTTTGGAACCACCACTGTGCAACGCTCTTCCTGGCGCAAAGTCCTTGCATTTCTGTCGACGGCAGCTTCAACGACAATGCCAAACTTCCGCATCGTAGCTCACCGCTTATTGAAGCCGATGCATCGCCGCTGCTGCGCGGATCAGGATCAACACCGTTGCTTCTGTGTGGATCGGCATTGACACATCGCATCCACTGAACCACGCATCCTCAACTTCCACGCACCCAGGAGTAAGGTACTTCTGTTCAGCAAGCCTCACTGGGTCCCTGTATCCAGCCTGTGCTCCATCGGGGTCAGCCTGAACTTTTGACTTTGTCCCAGTCCAGTCCGACCAGATATCCTGAACCGCGCTTTTTGCTTTCAGCCACTATTTTTACCTGAAAACTTTGAAATTCAATAAATCAAGTTCTAGTTATTGGAACAAATAACGTTCTATTTTTCTAACCTGGTGTGGAATCTTTTTGTGCAGTATTTTCACTGTTTTACTGTTTGCACAAGTGTTGCACAAATACTTTACACATTGCCTCTAAGTTAAGCTTGACTGCTCTGTGCCAAGCTACCAGAGTGAGAGCATAGTTAATTTAGGGTTTGCATGCCTCTCACCCTGACTAGGATTGCGGTTGCCGCTTAACTAGGGCTCATGCCTCAGTCAACCTAGAACCCAATTTCTAACACACTGGATATAGACTTTCCCTTTTTTAATAACCCCTTGGTCATTCCAATCTAGGGTCTCCAGGTCCTGCTAGCCCTGATCCTTTCTGGTTGTGGTCTTCCTGGTCCTCTGTCTTTTGCTTCTGGCCCCTTGGTCCTCCTTGATCTGGTGTCTGCGGTCTTGGCCCTCCTGTCACTGGTCCTTCTCTCCATTGATCTCCTGGTACTGGTCCTCTTTGGTCTGTCTACTTGGGTCTGCTACTCCTGGCCCTGGTTGTTTTCGTCCTTGTGGTCCTGGTCGGTGTGCACAGGCCCCCATAGCCCTTCTTGTCATTATGATCCAGGGTCTTCTGTTCCTTCTGCCTCTGATCCTTCTGTTCCTTTGGGCCCTTGTCCACTGGGTCCAGATTCCCCTGTTCCACATCAAATCCCCTGGCCCTCCTGATCCTTCTCACCCTGGTCCCTGTAACCCTAGTGCTGCTTTTCTTTTTTGCTCATAATCTCTTTATTGAAAGCTTATGACAAAGCTTAAGAAAATATGACATGTCTTCTATTAGCGAACGCAATATTACTGGAAACAGGGTGATGCACATCAGGTAAATATAGCATGGTGCCAGTAAGGATTTGAAGTAATATGAAAAGCAGGTGAAAAAGGTCCATGAAAGCGAATCTCCTATAGCATGACATGCCACAAACCGGGATATTAAAAACATAGAAACAAAAGGGCGCAACAGGTTCAGGTCAATACTTTAAAAAATAAGTTCCAGAACATGAGTAATGTTGTGCGGTACTCTAATGACAGTGGGGGAGGGAGAGCTAGTTACTGAAGATATGCATTGGAAGGCAGGTTATTCAAAAAGCTGCAACGCCCTGAGTTTCAGTGGGCTGAAGCAAGTGAATTCCAATTGGGCCAGATAGTGTATTAGTGGGAGCCAGCCAGACTGGAATTTAGCATTGGTCTCGGCTAAGTTGTGGGACAGTTGTTCCATTGCCATCACGTGCCATAGAAATATTTTCTACGCCAATGCCACAAGCTGTCTAGCAGCATTCAGCATATGGCTGATAAGCCTCCAATCAGTGTGGATCACTGCTTCTAGAATGAGGGTCCGAATGCCTAGTATGACTGTGAGGTAGCATGCAGGGAGTAGATATCCTACGGTGTCCTTGATGCATCCCAGGATCTCTTTCCAGTATATGGTTATGAGGTTACAGGACCACCAGATGTGACAGAAGTCTCCGGGTTCCACTCCACATCACCAATAGAGGGGGGACGTGGAGGGGTATCTGTTGGAGAGGCGAGTTGGCATATACTAATATTGAAGCATAATCTTTTTTTTGATAATCAAATTTATTGGTTTTACACAAAACAGGGTGAAAACATGTTACAAACAGTACAGCATGAGTCTCAGCTTTGTAACATATGGCATATTGTAAGCATAGACACTTCTATGACAGTGTACAATCATCATTGCACTTGTACGGCCTCTGAGATAATCTTAGGGAAATAACAGTAGCAATCAGTCCAACATACCTAGCCATTTACCCCATACCCTGCGGTGTTTGGCCGGACAGCCTCTGTCTTCGTATAAAGGAAGTTCCTGCGCTGCACACCAGTCCACCCCCCTGCGCCATGTAGAGAGTTTGGGTGGAGAGGGATTTTTCCAGGCCATCGCTATATCGCGTTTGGCCACTACTAGGGCAGTGCCAAGGAATTTCTTGTCTGCTCTCGACCCATTCAACCCATCTGTGACGCCCAGTAGTATGTTCAGTGGGTTATGTGGGACCACCCATCCCAGAACCTCTGTGAGCTCCGCCTCCAGGGCATTCCAGTATAGAGTTATATGTGGGCAGGACCATATCATGTGGAAGAAGTCTGTGCGGTCAGTCCTGCATCTCGTACAGGAGGGGCTCGAAGCGAGGCCTGCCCTGTATAGACGGGTTGGAGTGAGGTAGGAGGCGTGGAGATAGTATAGTTGAACCAGGCGAAGCCTGGCTGAGGTCGTAATACTTCTGGGAGCCATTAGGGCATCTCTCCAATCCTCCTCCTTCAGAGGGCCTAGCCAAACCTCCCATCTGGCTTTCAGTGGGTCGAGGGATGTCGGACCATTATTTGTTAGAGAGCGATATATCCGCGAGACACCCCCTTTCCCCAGGTTACCCATTGTGATTTGAGCTTCAAGGGGGCTGTGTTCTGGCAGGGACGTGCCCATTTGCAGGTGGATGTCTAGGGCATGACGAAGTTGCAGGTATCTGTAAAATTGGGATGGGTGTCGCAGTTGCAGATCCGCAAAAGAGC
The DNA here is from genome assembly GCA_963921515.1 of Calotriton arnoldi. Taxonomy (NCBI): domain Eukaryota; kingdom Metazoa; phylum Chordata; class Amphibia; order Caudata; family Salamandridae; genus Calotriton; species Calotriton arnoldi. The sequence goes on along the minus strand of CAWUFW010002154.1, from coordinate 886,690 downwards.
GGATATGGTCGCTGACCCACATGTCTCCCAGCAGGGTGATACCAATGAGATCCCAGTTTTGAAAACCTTTTAAGCCACCCACCTCCTGCAACCATGTGCCGTGCCATAAGGGCGTTTGCTGTGTCAGTTTGCCCTTCCATTGAGTGTGTCGTAGGGCGGCTTTCCATGCTAAGAGGATTGCGCGGGTCACTGTGGGGAGGTCTTGGGGGACGGGCGATCCGTACATCATGGCTTGAATCTGTGGGAAACCCAATTTTTGAAGTTCGGTTCTGTATGCAGGGTCAGACCACCCCCCATTGAACCAGTCGTGTAAGACCAAAAGGCGGGTTGCGAGGTAATAGAGGTGCAGATTGGTGAGCCCCATTCCGCCATCATAGGGTGGGATCTGGCAGCATGAAAGTGCCAGATGCGGCCGGCGACCGTTCCAGAGGAACTTTGTGATAAGGCTGTCTATACCTCTAAACCATGTGTCCGGAAAATGGAGCGGGGTATTCTGAATAATGTAAAGGAATCGGGGGAGGATCATCATTTTAAAGAGTGCTATCCTCCCCAGTGGATTAAGTGACAACTTTTGCCATTTCTGCAAATCTAGTTTAGTTTTAGTGGTTAGGGGAGTCACATTAAGCGCCCAGGCCAGTTCAGGGAGGAGGGCTATCCAAATCCCTAGGTATTTGAAAGATTGCCGTCTAATGGGGATGGTGGACTGCCAATCAAAGCACTCCCGTGAAAGATGCAGAGGGATTAAGGTCGATTTGGCCGGGTTAAGGCGCAAGCCTGAAGCTTGTTCAAAGGAGTGCAGGATTTGTAGGCATCTGGGACCAGATCGTGCCGGGTCTGTGAGGTACAGCAGGACGTCGTCAGCATAGAGGGCAATTTTGTCTTCGTGCGATCCCACCCAGTTCCAGCCTTGGACTTGGTTGTCCGATCGGATGAAGCTCGCCAGAGGTTCCATCGCTAAGGCGAAAAGGAGGGGGGAAAGCGGGAAACCCTGCCGCGTACCCCGTCCGATCGGAAAGGTCTGTGAAAGGGTCCCATTAACTAGCACTCACGCTGTTGGCCTGGAGTAAAGAATGAGAATCATGACAAAAATTAGGGCCCATGCCCATGGACAGCAAGACCTCTTCCAGGTAGCCCCAGTCAACCGAGTCGAATGCTTTCTCAAAGTCAACCAGGAGGAGCGCCAGGTATGGGGTAAGCCGTTGACAGTTGGCTAGTGCCAAGTGTAAACACCTCGGACAGTGTCTGGTGCCACGCGCAGGCATAAAGCCACCTTGGTCGGGATGGACTAGCTTTTCGAGGTGTGGTTTAAGACGCTGTGCCAGGATTGTGGCGTATATCTTGACTTCTGTGTTAATTAAGGATATGGGTCGATAGTCAGCGCAGGCTGATGAGGGTGGTTGTGTTTTGGTGATTAGGACAATCGTAGCCGTATCTGTCTCCGGGGGGAAGGAACCCTACTCTATAGCTTCTTCATACAGGGACGCAAGATGAGGGACAAGCGTATCGCGGTAGGCGAGTAATATTATTGCGGGAAGCCGTCTGGACCGGGAGTTTTACCAGCCGCCACCAGCGATAGAGCGCTGTGTACCTCCTCGCGTGTGATCGGGTTCTCCATACCGTCTGAGGTAGTTTCGGTAAGTCGTGGAAGATGAAGGTTCCCCAGAGCGACCAACTCCTGCAGGGAAGACTCCGTTTTCCGGACAGCATACAGGTTGGAGTAGTATTCCGCGAAGGTGAGAGCCATTGCTTGGGGAGAGCGATGGATGGTGCCTCTTGGGTCGCGGACCTCTGGGATGATTCGGTTTGCTAGTGGATAGGACACCAGTCTGTGTAACATTTTCCCATTCTTGTCGCCCCAGCCGTACACTCGAGCGATGGAGGATCGCCATAGGAGTTTCGCCGAGTCAAGGGACATTTGTCTCAATTTGTCACGCACCAGGGACAGTTGGCGCCTCTGAGAGTCATCTGCTGATCCAGTCGTGTCTCTCTCAAGTTGGCAGGCCTGAGCTTCAAGAAGGATAAGCCTTCCGTCTCGTGCCTCCCTTTGAGCTTTGAGGCGGCTTTTGGTGAGGCCACGAATCGTGGCTTTACCGGCTTCCCATAGGGTGCTTGGAGAGGAGACGGAGCCTTGGTTCGTGAGAAAGTAGTGTTTGACGTCATTGTGGAGTGCTTCTCTGAAGTCCCTATCTTGGAGGAACCAGGCATTCATCCGCCACATTGGACGAAGAGCCGTGGCCGGGTCGCCCAAGGTCAGGAAGACCGGTGAATGGTCTGAGATGCCCCCGGAGAGGATTTGTATGTTGCAGACTTTACGACAGTCTGGTGCTGGCATGAATAGCATGTCGATGCGAGAGGGACTACCGTGCGCAGCTGAGGTATGTGTGTATTGGGATTCCCCTGGGTTCCAAATGCGCCATACATCACAGATACCCATGGCTTCAGACCAAGTCGCCAGTTGTTTGGCTTGTGTGGTACGTGAGGCGGAGGGGACCCCTGTAGCGTCGCGGTCGGTGAAGCATAATCTGATAGGCCGTTCCCCTTTGGAGTAGGCTTCACTAAGTTTTGGGTATATCTCAACAAAGGGTTTCCCACTGCTGTTTTGTTAGTCGGCCAGCAACTTTGGTATGTGTGGCTTTGGGGGAGCGTTGAATGTTGAAGTGTCTGGTAGGTATTAGAGGTTAGTCGTTTAGATCCGTTATAGGCTCTCACTAGTTTTAAAAGAGGGTATAGGATCTAATAGCACCCAGAAAGTTGGAAGGGTGCAGTGCCACAGCTGACAGTATTGCAGTCTTGATGTTTGAAGGAGGTGGTAGTCGGCCTTACACTGTTCAAAAGATTTTATGGAGGCTCCCAGAAAAAGGTCCCTTATTGTCCTACAATCCTCCACCTTCCAGCTAGGAAATGAATGAGGTTTGAGCGCTGGAGTGAAGTCAGGATTGCGTGCAATATTCGTTTAGGGGAGGGGGATGTAATGAGCCCCCTCTTGAGTGCTAGTTTGTCCCATATTTCAACCACTGTCCTAGTGGGGATGGCTATGTAGGTGCTGCGTGGTCTAGCGTTTCTGGGTAACTAGGCCAAGTCCCAAATGGGTCGACAGGCCACCACCCGATCCATGTGGAACAAGGGTTTCTCACTCTTGCAGACCACCCACTCAGACATGTACTGTAGATGAGCGGCCCAATAGAATTCAAAGAGGTTGGGGCAGGCTAATCCACCCCTTTCTCTAGGCTGCATCAGTAGAGAATTAGAAATCCTCTGTCACTTCCCACTCCAAATAAAGAATTGGATGTTCCGCTGTAGGCAACATATATCATCTTGGGGGATCGGAGTACGCAGGGACTGAAAAGGATATAGGATCCTTGGGAGGATATTCATTTTTATGACATTGATTTCACCCAGCCAAGATATGCAGAAGGGTTTCCAGTGTTGGAGATCTTCTAGGATGGATCGACTGAGGTTTGGCCAGTTGGCCTGTGTTAGAACTGGGGTTTCTGGTTGGCAGAGGTATGCACCCTGTCCAAGAAGGAACCACCACTCTAGTCAGGATAAGCTAGATACACACTAAAAGATAACCTGTGCTCATCCTCTGGTAGCTTGGCACAGAGAAGGCAGGCTTATCTAAAGAGCCAATGTGTAAAGTATTTGTGCAACAGACACACACAGTAACACAATGAAAACACCACAAAAAGACCCCACACAGGTTTGGAAAAATAGAGAATGTTCTTATGAGAAAATCAAGACCAAAACAACAAAAATGCAGTAAGTAGAACCAGAGTTATGCATGTTTAAAGAATAAACCAAAAAAGGGCTTGGAAGTCAATAGTGCTAAAAGGTTACTTGAGGTTGAGCTAGACTGGGCTAAATCCAAAGTTCAGGCTGACAGCGATGGAGGGCAGGCTGGCTAAAGGACTCAAACTGGTCCCACTAACAAAGTACCTTGGATGGAGCAAAGAGCTGTAATCGAGACTCTGATGCGTCAGTTCCGATTCACGCAGTCGGGTCGACACATCAAAGTCGTGCTTCACAGTGAGGACCTCAGATCGATACTGCGTCGGCGTCGAAGGGCACTGCATTGGTTCCGATCGGTGCAGTGGTGACAATGTGTCAATTTGGTAGCAAATCAGCTGAAGAATCTACTTCTGAGGCCCAGTGCTGGAGGGGGCACCTCAGGCAAGGTAGTACTCACAGATTTAGAGTCCAGGAGCACCAGCATAGTTGCAAGAAGTCTTTTGTGTCCCTGAGACTTCAGAAAACAGGACGCAAGCCAGAAAGCCCTTGGAGTCACTCTAGGTTCAAGTCAGATGGGTCCAGTCCTTGTCCTCAGCAGGGCAGAGATCAGCAGGCAGCAGGGGCAGCTATGCACAGCAGTGAAGCAGTTCCTTGGAACAGTCATTGAAGCAGAGTGGCAATCCTTGTAGCCCTTACTCCTGGCAGGGTTCTTCATAGGTCCAGTAGTGTACTGAGTTGGTAGGGTCAGAGCCCAAGTACTTATACCCAAATGTACCATTGCAGTGGGGGGGTAACTTCAAAGCAGCTCCTTGAAGAGCACAGGTACCCTTTCATCCCAGCCCTGTCTGCCAGGCCATGTGTGGGGGGCAATCAGCCCTTTGTGTGGGGACAGGACACAGCCCATTCAGATGAAAATGTGAGCTACCTTTACCCCTTTCTGCCCAGGAAGGCTTTCAGAATGCAGATGAATGCAGCTGAGTCATTTGTCATATCCACCCTTCCTTTATTTGTGGCTGTCTAGAGGGAATGCACAAAGTAAAGCTGTAACCTAGCCCAGATGTGTATTAAAGACAGGATTCAAGGTGCACAGAGCAAAGTTAAGAGCAGAGAAATGTCCGCTTTCTAAAGTGGCATTTCTAAAATAGTAATATTAAATCCAGCTTTGCCAATAAAGAAGATTTATCAACACCATTCCATAGATATGAAACGTGATGTAGCTACTGCTCTCTAAACTGGAATTACAGCTCAAATGTGTTTTAAGGAATTCCCAATGCTAGCCTTTGAGAGAAGTAGGCCCCACAGTAGTGAAAAATGAATTTAGCTGTTTGTCACTACCAGGACATGTAAAACTTAAAAGTACATGTCCTACCTTTTAGTTGCACAGCACCCTGCCAATAGGGCTTCCTAGGGCGTACCTTAGAGGTGACCTATGTGTAATAAAAGGGGAGTTTAAGGCCTGGCAAGTGGTTTTAAATACCAAGTCAAAGTGGCAGTAAACTGCACACACAGGTCCTGCAATGGCAGGCCTGAGACAGGTCTGACAGGCTACTTGTGTGGGTGTCACAACCAGTGATGCAGACCCATTTGTAGTATTTAGATTACAGGCCCTGGGCATATAGTATACCACTTTACAACGGACTTACAGGTAAACTAAATATGCCAATCAGGTATACACCAATGTCACCATGTTTTTTATGGGAGAAGCACGTGCACTTTAGCACTGACCAGCAGTGATAAAGTGCCTAGTCTGAAGCCAACAAAAATAAACAGCAAGAAGTGGAGGTAAGCAGGCAAAATGTTGGGGGAAGACCACCATAAGGATGACAGGTCTAACAGCCTCTGTCCAAGAGGACAGCGTGTGGGTTAAGACCCAAGTATCTAATGGTGCTGGGGGCCCATTCGAATGGTGCTAGGTCTTGTAGAGCGGCAAGGTCTTGCTTGGGTATGGTAAGGCTGAACACAAAGGATTTAGTCATATTGACTTTGAACCCGGATGCTGCTTCACAAACGGCAGGGTTTTCTGTGACAGCCCATAGAGAGGTAGCGGGTTGAGCAATAGTAAGCAAGAGATCATCCACAAATAGGCTTATCTTATGAGCTCAGACCCCAAATTGAATGACCACAAATGCAGCAGTGTGTCGGATGGTGACAGCCAATGGCACAACCACTAGGGCAAAGAAAAGGGATGACAGCAGACACCCCTGCCTGGTGTCCCTGAAAATATGAATCAGAGCTGTATTCTGTCCATTGACACATGTGGCGGCTGTTGGGGCGATATATGAGGCCATAACTTTAGCTATCCTGCCCGGTCCCAGAGCTATTGTGCCTAGAACCGCACTGAGGAAGGTCAAATTCACCACGTAAAAAAACTTCTCTGTGTCAAGCGAGAGAAGGCATGGTGGGATATTGTGGCAGTGGGACTTGCTTGACTAGGTGTGCTACCCAGCATACGTTATCTGCTCCCTGTCTGTTGCTGATGAACCCCACCTGATCAAGGTTGCTAAGGCCTGGAAAAAACACTCTAGTCTGATGGCTAATATCTTCATAAATATATTTGCATCTGTGTTATGTTATGTTATGTTGTATAATTTTATAAAGCGCTCAAATACCAATAAGGTGTCTTGGTGCTAGCTGAGTGAACAACCTGAACAAAATCGGCAGTAGCTGAGGATTAATGCAGAGTGAAAGGCCTTGTTTTGAGAGCCTTCCTGAAGGCTAACAGATTGGGTTGAGATTTAAAAGAGAGGAGGAGAGTGTTCCAGGCCTTGGATGCGTTCAATACAAATCCACGACTGCCCCAGTTAACTTGTCTAAAATGAGGAACTGACAAGAGTTTAGGTGAAGCTGAGATTAGAGATCTTGATGGAAGATAGATAGAGAAAGCCGATCTCTGGAAGGCAGGGCCCTGACCATGTAAGGCTTTATAAAATATGCATAATGATTTAAAAGTGATTCCGTCCCTAACTAGGAGCCAGTAAAGCTGTTGAATAGCTGAGGATGCTGAATCAAATTTGGAAAGCTTGATGAGAGCCCTAGCCGCAGCATTTTGAGCTGTCTGAAGTTTGTTGAGCACGTGTTGGTGTGCATTCAAATAAAGACTGTTACAGTAATCGAGTATCAACAAAACCAAGGATGTTACCACAGATTTTTGTAGACCGACAGGAATTAAAGTCAAAATCTTCTTAATTAATTTTAAAGTTAAAAAAAGCGGCAGATGAGACAGAGTTTGCCTGAGTTGTATAAGATAGATCTGTGTTAATTTTAACTCCAAGATTTCTTACTGATTTAAGGGGTAGTGTCAGAGGACCTAATTCAGATGGTCACCATTTATAGGACCAGACAGAGGATTGAGTTCTGAAGTGTAGCACCTCTGTTTTGGTGGAATTTAATTTAAGGCAATTGGATGACATGCAGATGCTGACTGCTCTCGTGCAGTCTCATAAATTGTAAGCTACATCTTCTTTTTCCTGTGAAAGTGAGACGACAATTTGTGTGTTGTCTGCATAAGATGTTAGGGTGAAACCAAAAGAATGGATCAGATCTGCTAGTGGCGTAACATAGAGGTTAAATAAAGTAGAGCTCAGTGAGGATCCCTGTGGGACCCCACATGGAAAAGAAAAGGGGGGCAATGTGAAGTCTCTGAGACACACTGACTGCTTTTGATCAGTCAGGAAAGATTTAAGCAGCTACCAGGCAGTTCCGGACACCCCGCACGTATTCAAGTGGTCAAGTAGGAGTCCGTGGTGAACCACATCAAAGGTCACTGAGAGATCCAGTAAAATCAAGGCAACGCTGTTTCCTTGGTCAAGAGTTGCCCTGATCTCCTCAGTGGCCTTGATAAGAGCAGTTTTGGTACTATGCACTGACCGAAATCCGAACTGGGTGGCATCCAGAAGATTATTGTTTAGAATGTGCTCCATTGATTGTGCGCTCAAGATTTTGTCAATAACCTTCTCTGGAAGTGGGAGGCCAGCTATGGGTCGAAAGTTATTAGGTTCCGCAGAATTTAGTGAAGGTGTTTTTTTAACAGTGGACGAATGGAGACTTTCTTCCATTGTGAAGGGAAGACATCTGATATGCATATCTGCTGATAGATGTCTGTCAGACATAGACCTAATGATGGGGCAACAAGGTTGACCATTCTAGCAGAACAAGGGTCAAATGGTGAGCCTGATTTGGCGAGCTGAAACATTCTTATGACCTCATCATTGGAAGGAGGAATGAAGCTGTTGAGGGTTGAAAGTAACTTGGAAGGTGGACTAAAAGATTGTAGTAATGATGCTGAAGAAGTAGTGGAGGCAAGAGTGTTATAAACACTTTCCACCTTTTCACCAAAGGTGTCTGCAAGCGAATTGCAGAACGATTGAGATGGAACTATGGGAGTAGAAGGGCTTGGAGAGGTTAGCTGCGTGATAGTGGCAAACAATTATTTTGATGAATTGGATGTTGATTCTATTTTAGAGGTGTAGAAGGCATTTTTAGCTTTCCGAAGGGGGAATTTATAGTGTGCCAAGCATCTCTTGTATTCTGTTTTTTCTAGTTCATCATAATTGATTCTCCGTAGCTTTTCCTGTCTTCTACAGCTCTGCTTTAAAGACCTAAGGTCTTCAGAGAACCATGAGGCAGAGATGTGATGTCTCTTAATCTTGATTTTTTTTAGAGGAGGAGACCTCATTAAGCCAAGAGTTGTAATTAGAGACAGGTGTGTTGATATTTGTAGACGACTTAGGAAAGGTAGAATCCAGGAGTTGGGCAAACACTAATGGTTCTACTTTGTGCTATGCCCATGATATAAAGTGCAAGATGGTTTTGCTGGGAGAGCGGGAAATGGTGATTTTAATGTGATGTCAAAAAGAACAGTATGATGATCTGACCAAGCCAGTGGGAGGGTTCTGACATTTCCAAGGAAGGGGTTGTTGGAAAAGAAGCTGTCCAATATATGTCCAGCAGAGTGTGTAGGAGTCATAACCAATTGTTCCAGATCAAGTGATGCCAAATTAGCAAGAAGGTGTTCTGCATTTTTGTCAATGGGGTTGAGGAGAGCTTTGGGGCGATTGCAAGAGGATTGTGTAGGATCTTTCCCTGGTTTGAGTATAAGGGATATCTCTCTGCCATCGCCATGGTGGGCATAAGGCTAGTATCTTGTGTGAAGGAATTGAACAGCATCACCAGGTGGTCCTGCATACTAGGAAGAACAGACTGTAGAAGGTGACAGAGAGTCCATTGGGTCCCGGGATTTTCCCTAATGGGAGGTTCTGAACCGCTTGGGGCAGCACCTTGAGGCAGATTGGAGCGTTGAGTAGCTCTGCCTGTTGTGGGGCATATATGGTGTCCCAATCACAGGCTTACAGGTACTCATCTATCAGGGTTTGGGGGACATCATCCCTGGTGTAGAGAGTTTGATAGTAGTCATGAAATGTCGGCTCATCCTGTGTCCCCAGTTCGAAGTTTAGCAATGTGTGCCCTGACCTGGGTTTAGTGGAGTCTGCGAGCCAACAAGGAACCCACCTTGTTCCCCCTTCTTAGTATTTTTGTTGGAGGGCTAAGAGGAAGCACTCTGCCCAATTAGTTCTATTTGCTCTCATTTGACCATGCAGGATTGCTAGTTGCCATTTGTTGCATCTAGAGGGGGCTATGTGATCCTGCTTCTCTAAGGTTTTAATCTCTACCGCCAGGCTTGACTCCACCAGGTGAGATTCCCTCACCATGGCGATGGCAGAGATCACCCCCCTGATGGTAGCTTTGAACTCATCCCAGAGTGTGTGCAGCAAGGTGTCTGGGAATGCATTTAGCTTAAAGCAATCAACTATCCCCTTGCAGATCTTGGCCACATCTACCAGGTCTCTGAGAAGCCTCAGGGGCAGGCGCCATTGATGGAGCAAGGACTCGGACACGAGACTTGCTCGGAAGCAATCCTCTTGATTTAACTTACTAGCGAATTACTAACGATATGTCTCGTAATTAATAATATCCATTTTACACTATACGCGGGATAAGAATGAAGCTTGCCTATGTGTTTGCTAACTGCAAATAACACAGACGTAGGACTGGAACGCATTTAACATGGGATCTTTACTGCGCATGCGTCTGCTACATCTACGTAGTATGACGTGCTTTCGCTTGGAGGGAAATTCTGGAGCTTGCACAAAGAGCTAAAAATGGCTGCTTGAAAGCTCACATGCATGGCACCTGCTTTGCTGAAATTAGAAAGGGGTTTATAACTAATGCAAATGCAGAGAGAGAAATAACAAATGGTATGGGATAGAGTAGAGGTTGGAGGTATACAGTGAAAACATTTATTTTTGAGAATAAAATTTTTCCTTTTCGACTTTATTATTAGTGCGTATTTGGGCCTGTTAAAGTTGTCCGAGTCGAGCAGACCAATATGGCGCGACGCATGCGCCCTGATACGGGAGCTTGGGAGATGACTAAGGATTTGACACAAGTCCAAGGTCGGCGGAGATGTGCCCTGGGAATATGAGGGTGAAGAGTTCATATGAAGGAACTTATTCAAAAAATCAGTTACAAATGTGTTTAATAAAGTTTAAAGATGTATGGGAAAGGAAGGGCGGAATAAAGTTTGATGGGAGGGGTTTGGAAACAATGGTTAAAAGAAAATAAATGAAATATAAGTGTGGTGTGATGATCATCCCCCCTCGCCTGTCCAATCAGAAGTTAGTATTCTGTGCAAAAGAAACATTAATGGATGGTACAAGCCTATGGAAAGGTATAATTGAGATAGTTTAGTTAGAAGAAGGGGCATTCGTCTTTGAGGGGCATTGTCTTTGAGGAAGTTCGGGGGTCGAGAATCGAGAGTTCGAGTCGGGTTGAGCGAGCTTTGCGCGTTGAAGAAGCCTGACATCGGGGTGTACCGGGGTGGTGCTCTGAAATGCTGATGAAGAAACTGAATGCAGAACCATCTACTTAATTTGGGTGGGTTTAGAGGAATCGCGGAAGAACCACGAGGAGGAAGAGAGTGTCAGAGAGGGATGCGATGTAGCCGTCGGTAATTAGAGAGGTGAAGTATCCTGTCCTGATTCCTGTCCTGAAGCCTTTGTCTCCTGATCTGTCCTGGGAGGCCCTTACCAGCCCTTTGGCCAGAGGGTTGGTCTTCACACCATACTTTGGTAATTATGAAATTTATCGTTTGATAAATGCTCTTCTGTCTCTATACTCTTCTTTCTGAGCAAAGTTATTGTGTGGATCTGAATTGATAAGTGTTATCTGAGATATTTTTGAATTGGCACTCCCGCGAATGAGGGTGTTTGTACTGAGAACGCTCTGAGATGGTTCAAAACCCCTAATTTTAGATAAAGATTTAAAAACTTATTGAGTCTGTCATTATTTTATACTTATTAAGAAATGCATAATAAGTTATGTCAATTATCGCCATCAACTAGTTTTACCTAACTGGTCCATTGACCAGAGGAAAGAACTGTTTGATCAGCAGAAGGTTTAGTAAAAGAAGTAATAACTAGATCCTGAGGTATGAGCAACATATAAAACTAATAAACTCCAGTGGTTTACTTAGAGCGCAGCGGAAACGAGTTGTATCGGCCCAAGTGAGTATATGGTAGTAGAGTATCTGTTGTTAGCAGACCGCTGGATCAGTTTTCTGGTAGCAGAGCTATGGTTGTTAGTAACTAGTTTGGCATAAGTATAGATTATTGATTTTTGGTTAATGTTTTAACAAAAGAGTTAGTGTCCTGTTTTATGTTGTCTGGAAAATTCCCGGGTAATGAATAGCGGGTGGCGATAGAAACCACACTGCAGTGAGGTTACTCGTCTGTTGGAATAACACTGAGAAGCTAGGTAGGGCTGGCAGTGTTAAACTAGGGACTATTTTTCTGAACAAAAGTGAGAGTGGCTGAAAGCAAAGAGTTCGCTGATGAAACTTTAGGCGTTATATCACCTAGTAAGGGTAACCCTGAAGGAGTAGTAGGTTCTTCTAAGCTAGATTGACAGCAAAAGGAGTTCGCTGGTGAAATTCCGGTCTCAAAATTCCTGAACGGAAGATACCGGGAAAGTAGCAGGTTCTCTGGAGCTTAGGTGAAGAGTAAGCAGAAGGTTTTACTCGCAGTAGAAGAAAAGAAACTATCCTTTTGGTTTAGTGGAACAGACAGAGTAGCGAATGTTTTTTTGCGTTGTTAATAACAAAGAAGTTCAAAGAATTTTCGTATTACCTTGCAAAGGGAGGGTCAGCTGCCGGAGTGGTACTGACGTCACAGAAAGCCACACTGGGATTGGTAGAAGCAGCGGGCGCGTGACAGGAGGAGCTTGGTAAAGGAGGGGTGAGAAATCGCTTGAGTAGGATCGACGTCACAGAGAGCCGCACTGGGATTGGTAGAAGCAGCGGGCGTGTGACAGGAACAGCATTGTAAAGGAGGGGTCAGTAGTGAGGAGCAGAACTGACGTCAGGAAAAGGCCGTGCTGACATTGGTCAGGGTACGAGTGTGAGCTTGATTCCATTGGACACTTAGATAGAAGCCGCGCTAGGATTGGAGGAGAGAAGGATTGTATGCGGGATTTTGATTTGACTGTTAGTGCAAGACGTACAGGTAGAAGATTTCAAGGGTTTGCGGAATACAATTTCCTGCACCGTTCTTCAAGAATGTATGGAGAGAAAAGAAAGATGTCAATTTTTAAGAGAATAAAGAATTTCTTTGTCAAGGATAAGCCTGTGTTGACTAGAGAGGGTATTCCTATTCCGCCACCAAAGACACCAGCATCTTTTATGATGATGGAGAGAGGATATCATACTTGCGTGTGGCTAGAAAATTGGGTTGAGTACACGAGGGATGATGGTGTGTTAGCGTTGCCTAAGGATGGTACGTTTAATGGGAGGATACTTCAGAATTTGAGATTGAAGATGAATGATTTAGAACCAAGACGTAGGTTAACTCAATATGAGGCTTTGGAAGAATGGGAGACTGAGTCATATGAAAGAGAGAAATGCAGAGGTGGAAGATATAGAGGATTCTTTCCAAGACACTTGCATGAGTCAAGAGAAGGACAGATGAAACAGTGGAGGAGAGCGATCGAATCGGAAGGGTTATATCCTGTGTTAATGGCTGAGGAATATTCTGGAGGAAAGTGTAAAGAGAAAACAAAACATATGAATTCGACAGGATATGGAGAGTCAGATGATGAATTGTTAGAGGATATTCTAATTAAGAATCCACCACCGTATCAAGAAGCAGCTAGTAAGGTTGTCCCAAGTGCGCCAGTAATGGGAATACCATTAACTCCACAGATTTTACATGAGACATCATACAACAGAATGTTGCACGATAATGAGAGAGAAGCTTTGAACAAAACTAGGGAGGAACTAGTTCAAAGAATAGGTCAATTGAATTTAAATACGGAAGCTTTGACAGTACCTGTAACCATTGGTCCAGTAATCCCATTATATGGGGATAATAAGGATACCCAGAAATCGCAATTTGTGACAGTTCCATTGAATAGTCCTAGAAAAGAGATAGTAATCACAGATGATCAGGTTAGTGAAAGTGAGTCAGTTATCTCACTAATGGATCTCCCTATTGTGGAACCCAATGTGGAAACTCAAAAGAGAGTTACGCCTATGAATTTGAGAGAGAGAAGACCTTTGGTTCCGGCTGGAACTTCAGGTACAACAGTAGTTACCCCTGAAGATATAGAAAGGTGGGCTCAGGAAAGGGAAAATCAGATCATAAAACCGAAGATTTTAGATATTAGCAGATTGAAAGTGGAATTGGAAGAGATGATGACAGGATGTGTAGGCACAGAGAGATTAGTTGTTTACAATGATGAAGAACTGTTGTTTCTATGTAAAAGTATAACCAGGAGAGCAAGACTATTTCATGAAAGATTAACTGAAGTTGCTTCAGAGATTGGAATAGATATAGGGAAGTCAAAATTGTTACAGAAGCCCTATCGAGTGGATTTTACTGATAAAGACTTAGAAAGTGTGAATGCTTCAGGAAAAATGTTACAGATAAAAGAATTAATGAACATTTTGCGGAAATGGGGAGACATTGATAAATGGAGGATTAGGTGGATAAGGAAGAAAGAAGAAGTTCAGGCAAGAGAGGCAACAGCTGCATTTCCAGTGAGAGAAACAGGAAAAGTGGAGAGGTTGTGTCCAATGAGAGAGGTTCCTGGAGGAGGATATGTTCATGTCCCTTGGAGTAGACAAGATATTTTATCATTTACAAATGATTTTCCAAAACTGAGAGAAAAGCCAGTTGAGTGGTACAAACAGGTAGAGAGGTTTGTAAAGGTCTCAAAGGTGTTACTGAAAGATCTGGATGGTCTATTTGACATAGTAGTACCTGCTGATTTATGGACAGAATGTAAAATCACAATTGATTGGCCTAATGAGGAGTATCCTAGAGATGCAAAAACAGGAGCACTGTCAGAAGAAGTGATGAAAAAGTATCGCCAAGTGATTACATACTTGAAAGGGAAAATCCTTCCTAAAGAAACAGATTGGGTAAAAATAGATAGAACAACACAGGAACCGAATGAATCTGTACATGCGTATTATGAGCGATTGTTGCAGGTGTTCAAGCAGTATAGTGGTTTTGAGAACATTGGTGACAAAGATATGGGACATTTTGTGTATCGGTTTGTATATGGCTTGAAACCGGAAATTAGTCAGATGATACAGCAGCACATGTTGTGCTGGCAAAGTAAGACAGTGGATGAAATTTTGAAGTACGCGAAATATTGCGGAGATGACATAGAGGCCAGGCGAAGGAAGCTGAAAGAGAAAATGATGTGGGCTCAAGTTAAATTGGCAGAGCAGCAGGAAGAGAAGACAATTGAGCAAAATAATAATCCAGTAAGAGAACAAAGTCAGAATAATCAAGGAACAAATGGTAATAGATTTAAAGAGCGAATGGACAGAGAAGAAGCGAAAAAGAAGTTCTCTTGTCATGCGTGTGGAAAGCTTGGACATTGGAAGAACGAGTGTAAGTGTACTCAGAATAATAAGAATAATAATGGGCCAAATCAAAATTTAATCCCACAGATGCAGAATGAAGTACTTATGAATCAGCAGCAGCAGGTAGTTACTCCACAATATCAGGTACCACTAGCTCCTATGCCAAATTTTGTGAACCATGAGAGTTTCAGTATGAACACCGGATTTCAAGGAGAAAGTGGTAAGAATAATAGAACATTTGCTCAATATTTTTTGCAGAATGATGAGGTACGTTCAGATACTACACAATGACGGTGCCTGAGGGGGGAGGAAGAGGAGTGCGTGCTTGGCGCAACCTTGCCGGTAGATCAGTTAGGTCCATTTGTTGATGGGAGAGTAGAAGGTAAAGACATTACTTTCCTATTGGATACTGTTGCTACCAGGTCTACTGTGAGAACAGAAGACATCCCAAACCTACCCCTCTTGGGAGAGACAGTCCAAGTTGTAGGTGTATCTAACCAACAGATTAGAACACCAATCACAAAGCCAATGGAGGTGCACATTGGAAACTTCAAAGAAATGCATCGATTTGTAGTTTGCGATTCCAGTCCTGTAAATCTGTTGGGAAGAGATCTATTGTGCAAGATGAACTGCACGATCTATTGTACACCGGATGGTGTCGCTTTCCAAACCCCTGATGAAGATGTGGCATACAAGATGATGCTGGCCAAGCAGGGAACAGAAGTAGATGAAATGTTTTCACTGATAACTGAAAATAAATTACCAGAAGAGTTGAGAACCACAGTTAATCCAGAAGTGTGGAATTTTACAGGGAAAGATATTGGGCTAATGAAAAATATAGACCCAGTTAAAGTGACTGTAAAGGAAGGTGCAGTGTATCCAAATACCCGACAGTACAAAATGAGTGCAGAAGTAAAAGCAGGAATTATCCCAGAAATTGAACGGATGGTTAAACAAGGCATTCTGAAAGAAGTGATGGGTAGTCCCTGTAATTCACCAATGTTGGGACTGAAAAAGCCTAGCGGAAAATACAGAATAGTACAAGACCTGAGAAAAATAAATAAGATTGTAATTCCCTGTTGTCCAATTGTGCCAAATCCAGCAGTGATCCTTTATCAGATACCATGGAATGCAGGATGGTTCACAGTAATTGATTTATGCCAAGCGTTCTTTTCTATTCCTTTGCACCCAGACAGCCAGTATCTATTTACGTTTAAATTTGAAGATCGTATTTACGCATGGTGTCGTGTTCCTCAAGGGTACACAGAAAGTCCTTCAATCTTTAATCAGATTCTGAAAAAGTGGCTGGAATCATTGATTATGCCCAGAAATTCTGTTCTGGTTCAGTATATTGATGACCTACTGGTGGCATCAAAAATGCGAGAAGATTGTGTCACAGATACAATTGCGTTGCTGAACCATTTGGCTGAAGGAGGACACAAGGTGTCTCCAGAAAAATTACAGTTCTGTCGACAAGGAGTAAGATATCTAGGGCATAAAATAGAAAGAGGAGTTAGAAAAGTGACACCGGAAAGAATAAAAATAATCAAAGAAATGCAATTGCCACAGACTCAGAGAGAGATGAGAATGTTTCTGGGAGTGGTTGGACACTGCAGGCAATGGATAAATGGATTTTCTGTGTTAGCGAAACCTTTGATACAGATGATTCGGAAACGAGCAAAAGATCCTACTGATTGGAATGATGACTGCCTAGAGGCATTTGTGAGATTGCGAAATTGTCTGTGTGAGGCTCCTGCCTTGGGCATGCCAGACTATACAAAAGATTTTGCTTTATTTTTCTTGTGAAAGAGAAAATTGTGCACTTTCAGTTTTAACACAGAGACATGGATTGAGTCGGCGTCCAGTGGCATATTTTTCAGCCACATTGAACCCGGTGGCTTCAGCATTGCCTGGCTGCTTACAAGCAGTAGCTGCTACTTGTATGAGTCTGGAGCAAAGTGAGTCGATAGTGATGGGACATCCGGTAAAAGTATTCGTTCCACACTCGATTGAGATTCTTTTAACAAGAACAAGGACACAGCACCTCACCCCTAGTCGTTTGACAAAGTATGAAAGAGTAATTTTGGGAGCTGAAAATGTGACTGTGACAAGGTGTACGATTTTGAACCCAGCTACCCTATTGCCAGACCCCTGCGATAAGGAAGTAAAAGATGAAAGTGATCATGATTGCTTAGACGTAACTGAATTATGCACAAAGCCCCACCCGGATATTAGAGAGACACCCCTCAAAGAAGCAGATCATGAGTTATTTGTAGACGGCTCCTGCCTTAGGACACAAGAGGGAGGTCTAAGTGCTGCATATGCTGTTTGCAAAATTTCGGGGGTAATTGAAGCATCCTGTTTACCTGGGGTCAAGTCTGCACAAGTAGCTGAATTGGTTGCCTTAACAATGGCATGTAAAAAAGGGAAAAATTGGAGAGTAACCATATTTACGGATAGTCAATATGGTTTCGGGATTGTGCATGACTTCGGCCAGCTTTGGATGCAGAGGGGATTTCTGACTTCTTCAGGGTCCAATCAGAAACAGCAAAAATGTAAAGGATTTGTTGGAAGCATTACAATTGCCAAAAGAGATAGCAGTTGTAAAATGCGCTTCACATCAGTCAGGAAATGACTATGTGACTGCTGGAAAAAATTATGCTGACCAAGTGGCGAAATACTGCGCTAAAAATGCAGTAGCCATAAACAGAAAAATTGAAACAGGAGAAAACAGATGCCAACTTATGTACTTCTCAGTGCCAGAGACATGGGATGAGATTAGACAATTACAGGAAGAAGTTGAGGAAAAGGAAAAGAAAATCTGGATAAAGGCAGCCTGTACCAAAAGACCACATGATGAGGTATGGGTGTATCTTGATGGAAGACCAGTCATGCCAGATTGTCTACTTTCAAAAATGGCAAGGGTGTATCATGGAGCAACACACATAGGGAGAGATTCAATGATCAGACTATTCAGACAGAGTTGGTACAATCCGAAGTTCAGGGTAATTGCAGAGAGCCTTTGCCAAAGATGCTTAACCTGTCAACAGCAGAACCCAGGTAGAAAGACAGTGGTAAGCTGGGGAAAAATCGGAAAGGCAGAAGGACCCTTCACCAGATTACAGTTAGATTTCATTGAGTTACCCCCCTGTAACGGATTGAAATATGTACTTGTCATAGTGTGCCTCTTCTCAAGATGGGTGGAAGCCTACCCTACAAGAAGAAATGACAGTCTTACAGTTGCAAAATTGTTGTTGAGGGAGTTGGTGCCACGCTTTGGTTTTCCGGTCACTTTGGAATCAGATAGAGGCCCTCATTTTAATAATGAAATAATTTGATTAATCTGTGCTGCATTTAACATTGAACAAAAACTACACTGTGCTTATCGTCCAGAGGCTTCTGGAATTGTTGAAAAAATGAATGGCACAATCAAGTCAAGATTGGGAAAGGTGTGTGCATCCACAAAGCTGAAATGGCCAGATGCATTGCCTCTTGTGCTAATGGGTCTCAGAAGCATTCCAGACAGGAAAACAGGAATGAGTCCACATGAGGTACTCATGGGAAGAGCCATGAGACAAGCGTTCATTCCTGGAAATAAAATAATGAGTATAACTGATGATATGGTATTGGACTATTGCAAAGGATTGGCTGAAATGATGCATTCTATCTCTCATCAGGTTGGAGAAGACGCAGTTGAAAGACAGCCAGATCAAGTGCATGATTTGAATCCTGGAGATTGGGTGCTAGTGAAGAATAACAGGCAAGAAAATCGTGTCTAGCACCAAGGTGGGACAAACCAAGGCAAGTCATACTAGTCACTACCACAGCAGTGAAGTGTGCAGGTTTGCCCAATTGGATTCATGCTAGTCATACCAGAAGAGTACAGAGCCCATTTGATCAACAAGAGTCACCACTGACTGAGCAGGCTGAAGCATCAGGAGTTGTAAACTGTGAAATTGAAGAATCTAGAGTGATAGATTCCGAAAGACAACCATATGATGAGCAGCCCGAGCTAAGTCAGGAAGAATGGATCCCAGTGATTGAAGTAATTGATGATGCCATTGAAACCAGAAGAAGAACAGAGCTGAAAAGACAGGAAAGTAGTCAGGAAGAGATAGAGGAAGAAGAACACACTCAGGTAAAAACAGAAAAAGACATAAACAAACCTGAGGAGGGAAAAAGAGAAGAACACATTCAGGCAGAAGAAGAAAGGTTTGAATTAAGACCTGAACCGGACCAGATATAGTTAGAAGAACAAACTCAGGCAGAAGAGAAAAGACTTGAAGTAAGACCTGAGCAGGATCAGACAGAATTAGAAGAACAAGCTCAGGAAGAAGTAGAACAAAACACAGTAGAACCTGAGCAGGAAGAAGCAAAAGAAGGTACCAGCACAGAAAACAGAGAAATAGAACAGATTGTGCCCAGAATAAATTAAATTAAATTAATTTTACAAAGAGATAAAGAAGGTGAAAAAGCAGTACAAATCAAAAGAGTCAGAAAAGGAGACAATTGGCCAACTGGAGCAAAGAAACTAAAATATCACCTGAGAAAATCTGAAAAGAAACCAGAACAAGTAAATGAAATCACAAGTCAAACAAGATCTAAACAAACATTAGCAAAAATAACTCGAAGAAGTCCAAGATTGAGAAACTTAAACAGAAAATACAAGGCTCCAGAGTGGACGTATGTCATTCTTGAAGAAGTCCATATTGCACAAATTGACGAAAGCCAATTGAAACCTCCTTAAGAATAAAAAGACAAAAAGACTGTAAAGAGAAAAGATAAGAGAAAAGAAATTTTCTCAGAGACAAAATGGCCGACAATGAAGTTAGTGGAAAACCAAAATGTGGAATTAAAAGAAAGTGTATTAGATTTTGTTTTTGTAGTATTTTATTAGCGATATTAGCATGGTTATTCCTAACAGTTGGGGTACCTTTAATAATGGAAACAAGTGACAAAAATAATGCAGGTACTAATGTTAAAGTAGATAGATTAAGAGAAACTAAAATAGAAATAGGAGTGGAAGATGAGGCAAATTATCATAATGAATCAGACTATAATACGTCCTCTAATGTGTTTATTAAATTATTATTTCAGTATGTTAGCACTATGCAAATTCACAACTGCTATGTATTTATGAAGTTGCCCTCATCAGTATCAGAAGGGATGACGTATCACAATATACCTTTAACGTATTGTGTGTCATGTAGTATTTTGTCAAGTTTATTTTACACTACAGGGAGATTGCAGTATTTTTATTCTAATCTAGATGTAATATTTCCTGAACTTCCTATTAGAAAGAATATGAATCCAGTAGTTAGTAGTAAAAATGCACGATTTATGGGTGAATTTTTCATAACAATGAGTTCAATAGATTTAGTTCAGGCACACGAAGATAATTTAACATGTACATTAAGAAAAGAAGAAAAAGAGTTTTTAGATTTAGTAGATGAAAGGAGACAGGATTTAATAAAGAAGGCAATTACACAGAAAACCCATGTACCTCCATGGGTTGGGAAGGAGGAATCTATGCAAGTGGCAAGGCTCATGCTGCGATGTCCCTGGACTTTGTGAAAAGGGGAAAATTCTGCCTCCATAGATTAAAGACAGATTATAACAATAATTACATTGGTTCCAGTGAATGTGAACATAACTTCCTAATATTAGGAGGATGGGGATTAAAAGGGGGAACTGATCCTGTGTTTCCAGGAGTATATTATGTTTGTGGGAATAATGCCTACTACAGGTTACCTGCAAGATGGTACGGAGGCTGTTATTTTGGAATAGTTTTTCCCAAAATTTACCATGTAGATAAAATCAGTGGAACCAATGGAATTTCTAATGGACTAACACGAAGAAGAAGGGCTAGTTTTTCTGAAATTGTAGGGGATATTTTTAGTGCACAGATACCCTCAGTTGGAGTCATATTAAACTCACAGAAAATTTGTAAGTTATCAACCATAGTTGATCGTCTTTCTACAGATACTGCAGGAGGATTTTTAATGATTAACACAGAAATGGTTGCAATTAGATCAATGGTTTTACAGAACCATCTTGCTCTTGACATATTGTTGGCAAAAGAAGGTGGAGTTTGTGGCATGTTGAAAGTTCAACATTGCTGCACTTATATTCCGGACAAGAGCAGATAAATTAAAGGATATATTGAAAATATTACAAGAATGCATAAAGATTTGACCCAACTGGAGGTTGACAGTGTGTGGGGAAGACTAACAAAAAGTATAACATCAATAGGGAAATGGTTTGTTCGGTTTGGGGAAAGTTTTCTAGGTCAAATAATGATACCTTTAGTGATCATAATAACAATAGTGATGTTAATAATGATTACATATAGATGTTGTAGAAAAGGTACAAAAGGAAAAGTACACTTGAACAGAAAAGGAAAGGGACAGACGCGTAAAAGAAAGCATGAAGAAATACGCTTGGAAGAAATGAAAGGCAGGTTATACAAGAAGATGCGAGAATTAGAAGGATATGAGACAGTTGATGAAAAGTTGGGAGGCCAAATAGAGAAAACTGAGAAGTGCTAAAGTTGATATCTGGGATGGATGGGAATTTTGTGATGGCTTAATATGCCTTCAGAGAGGGGATTGATGGAGCAAGGACTCGGACACGAGACTTGCTCGGAAGCAATCCTCTCGATTTAACTTACTAGCGAATTACTAACGACATGTCTCGTAATTAATAATATCCATTTTACACTATACGCGGGATAAGAATGAAGCTTGCCTATGTGTTTACTAACTGCAAATAACACAGACGTAGGACTGGAACGCATTTAACATGGGATCTTTACTGCGCATGCGTCTGCTACATCTACGTAGTATGACGTGCTTTCGCTTGGAGGGAAATTCTGGCGCATGCGCAAAGAGCTATAAAATGGCCGCTTGAAAGCTCACATGCATTGTACCTGCTTTGCTGAAATTAGAAAGGGGTTTATAACTAATCCAAATGCAGAGAGAGAAATAACAAATGGTATGGGACAGAGTAGAGGTTGGAGGTATACAGTGAAACCATTTATTTTTGAGAATAACATTTTTCCTTTTCGACTTTATTATTAGTGCGTATTTGGGCCTGTTAAAGTTGTCCGAGTCGAGCAGACCAATATGGCGCGATGCATGCGTCCTGATACGGGAGCTTGGGAGATGACTAAGGATTTGACACAAGTCCAAGGTCGGCGGAGATGTGCCCTGGGAACATGAGGGTGAAGAGTTCATATGAAGGAACTTATTCAAGAAATCAGTTACAAATGTGTTTAATAAAGTTTAAAGATGTATGGGAAAGGAAGGGCGGAATAAAGTTTGATGGGAGGGGTTTGGAAACAATGGTTAAAAGAAAATAAATGAAATATAAGTGTGGTGTGATGATCATCCCCCCTCGCCTGTCCAATCAGAAGTTAGTATTCTGTGCAAAAGAAACATTAATGGATGGTACAAGCCTATGGAAAGGTATAATTGAGATAGTTTAGTTAGAAGAAGGGGCATTCGTCTTTGAGGGGCATTGTCTTTGAGGAAGTTCGGGGGTCGAGAATCGAGAGTTCGAGTCGGGTTGAGCGAGCTTTGCGCGTTGAAGAAGCCTGACATCGGGGTGTACCGGGGTGGTGCTCTGAAATGCTGATGAAGAAACTGAATGCAGAACCATCTACTTAATTTGGGTAGGTTTAGAGGAATCGCGGAAGAACCACGAGGAGGAAGAGAGTGTCAGAGAGGGATGCGACGTAGCCGTCGGCAATTAGAGAGGTGAAGTATCCTGTCCTGATTCCTGTCCTGAAGCCTTTGTCTCCTGATCTGTCCTGGGAGGCCCTTACAAGCCCTTTGGCCAGAGGGTTGGTCTTCACTCCATACTTTGGTAATTATGAAATTTATCGTTTGATAAATGCTCTTCTGTCTCTATCCTCTTCTTTCTGAGCAAAGTTATTGTGTGGATCTGAATTGATAAGTGTTATCTGAGATATTTTTGAATTGGCACTCCCGCGAATGAGGGTGTTTCTACTGAAAACGCTTGGAGATGGTTCAAAACCCCTAATTTTAGATAAAGATTTAAAAACTTATTGAGTCTGTCATTATTTTATATTTATTAAGAAATGCATAATAAGTTATGTCAATTATCGCCATCAACTAGTTTTACCTAACTGGTCCATTGACCAGAGGAAAGAACTGTTTGATCAGCAGAAGGTTTAGTTAAAGAAGTAATAACTAGATCCTGAGGTATGAGCAACATATAAAACTAATAAACTCCAGTGGTTTACTTAGAGCGCAGTGGAAACGAGTTGTATGGGCCCAAGTGAGTATATGGTAGTAGAGTATCTGTTGTTAGTAGGCTGCTGGATCACCATCACGGCAGACCCCTACGAGACATGGCACTGCTCGACCATATCAGTTCAACATAAGCGTGGTCAGAGATAGAGATATGCAAAATGTCCATTGTATCAAGGTCTCTGATGAGAGAGTGAGTAAGGAAAACATGGTCAATGTGTGTGTATGATGCACCTACACGGGAATAAAATAAGTAATCATGCACAACCAGATGTTTATAACGCCAAGCGTCTACAAGCCCCAAGTCTGTGATGTCACGCTTAAGTTGAGCAGACATCGCTCCAGTGCCCTGGTATACAACCTTGCTTCTGTCTAGGTCTGGGTCCCACACCAAGTTAAAGTCTCTGGACACTATGATGACATCCTCCACCCCTGGTAGTTGATCCCGCAAAGTGCTCCTGGGATAGAGGCTTTTTGCCCCTAAGCACGTGCAGTTTCAAGAAGCTGCCTTCTTTTACTCTTACTACCTTCAAGATGGAGGAACAGCGGCCTGCTTTGCAAAGAACACCCACTCCCAATGTTTTAGTGGGTGTGTGCGCTCACTATCGCAGCGGATATTTCAGGTGGCCATCAGGTGACTATCCACCCACACAAGATGAGTCTTCTGGAGGAGGACAACGTTCGGGTCATGTTGCAAAAGGTATCTCGATACCTGCTTGTGTTTGCTAAGTGAGTTGAGACCACAAACGTTTAAGGAGGGCAACTTAGAGTCCTCGGTTGTGTCTGTGGTATAGAGAGAAGTGCGCTGTTAGTGTGATGCAGAGAGGGCTACTGATGGAAAGGGTCTGGGGAGGGTAAAGGATCCCACAGAAAACCTTGAGCCCACTCCAAGAGCATGGTTTCTGATGGCTGGAGGATCCATCGGGATCGTGATATCCAGAAAGGCCAACTTGAGGGGTGGATGGGCTGCGCACCTCTCAGTTGGGAATGGTGGTATATAGTGTGTGTCATAAGGAAATCAGGTGTGACATTCTCTAGTGATGATTGACATGGAAGGAGAAAGGAAACAGTAAAGACCAAAAACAATGGTCCAACAAAGCCCAACAACGTCTGCCATGTCCCGCAGAGATCGCCATCGAAATGCACAAATCCTGCTTGAGGAGTCGCCCTCCTGTGGTGCAAATCGTAGGTGATAGGCTTTTAGAGTAGTCAGAGTCTCAACATGTGAGAGTGGCCAGAGTTTTCTCTGGGCCCCCTGGCACGACCAAGCTGTGGTCTGGAGTCATTGAAGTTATAGAGGCTACAACGGAGGGGGGACGCACTACCCATACATTAATGCATAATTGTCACTGTGTTACGGTGAGACGGAGGTGGACGGTATTGGGGAGGGGTCTTTCCCCATGTTCTGTAGGTGATGGATAATGTTACACTTTGTCTCCTGGGATGCTGCGTCCTTTTGCCGCTTGCCTGGTTGATGAGGCTGCACCTTGCTCCAAATGGGACGTAGTCCTTCTCTAGATGACATGCGAGGCGGGAAGGAGTCTTTGTCAGGGAGCTCGGCTGAGATCCCTAGTAAATGTTTCACCTCTGCCAAAGAGCGCAAAGATCGTCGTTTACCTTCCCATGGGAACAAAAGAGCAAAGGGGTGCCCTCACTGATAGCAATTGCCCAGCTCCCTCAGTTTGTCTGTGACAGGCTTAAAATCAAGCCATCTGTGCCGCATAACTGAGAGAGATCCTGGAAGAATTGAATGATATGGCCACAACATACCAGGTCTGCCTTGCTTTTGGAGGCCTGCAGAATAGCTTCTTTATCCATAAAGAGTTTTACTTGTTTCAAGATGTCAGGGGTTGAGTCAGGGTCCCCTGGGCGCAGATGTCACCCATTGGGCCCTATCCAGAGCCTGTGGAGAGGCATCCGTGTCGCCTCAGAGCGTCTGTAGGGGCTTGGCTGTAAAGGCCATGATGTTGTTTCCTTCTGCTCCCTTACTGACACCTTGCATGTGTATGTTTTCCAAGTCTTCCTGTTTAGTTTGTAGTTCAATCTGTGAATCCTCGAGTGCCACTACTCTGCGCCACATCTTGTCCTTGTCCTCCGAGCGAGCATCAACCTTTCATTTCAAGTTATCCACGTGCCGCCGCCATCTCAGAGACTTTGTGCCAAATGTCCTGGATACAAGACTTAAAGGGAACCTAGTTCAGAGCGAATCTCCTGTAGAAAGCCATCCATATAGACCTGTGAGATAGACACTTGGGTCGAACCTCCAGGTGCGGTTGCTGAGGGGTGGTCTATTGATTCCGTGTCACTGGATTGTCTTTGGTGGGCTTGAGACATGGCATGCTGTCACAGTGCAAGAGCGATGATTGTAGGGATTCCAGGCCAATCCAGAGTGTCCCCCCCGTTGTGTCCTGGACCGGTGCCATGTACAGGTCGCAGGGGTATAGGTGTCTAGCCGCATCCAGAGCCCAGGGTTATCAACATGCAGTTAAAAGGCAGGCATGTCCTAGGGGAAGGAGAGCCTGAGTATCTCGCCTCAGAAGAGAGATACAATACCCCCAGGGCGCCTGCTCAGGTCAATTAAGTTGGTGTAATCTGGGCGGGCAATATGTTTGGGACTGACCTTATGCCCACAGCAGTGTCACTAGTCCCAAATCTTTTACACCCCGCGGTCTATGTGCCTCAACTTGGGGCATACCCGATGCTGGCAGGAGGCTTTGGTCGCATACCCCAGTCTGATCTCGTCCCCCCGATATAAGTGCTTACAGTAGAAGAAAAATTGAGGAAGGGGCAGGTCTGCTGCCACAGCAGTGTATTTTCAGGCTGATCTGACCCTCACCATACAGGAGCCAGTCAATCCATGCAAGCGGGGTAGACCCCCGTGACTGCCAGTATTGGGCTCAGCACAGGCCGCATTCACATAGCCATGCCACGTGCTCTGGCTCCTCTGTGTCCTAGGGCCACAGTGTTTCAAGTCCTACAACTTTGAGCTCCCAGGCACACTGGGAGTCTGTGCCTGCTTTCTCCGGCCCCAGTAACGCAGTTTCAGAAAGCTTCACTACGCATGAGATGTTTGGCCCGCCTGAAACGGCCGGCCAAACACCTAATGCGCCGTGAAGGGACAAGGGAGTGCACTAGCACTCCCCCACCACAGTGTCATCCCCCCCAAGACTCGTCACAGTCCTGTGGGTGTGTCCAGCTGGATTAAAATAAAACAATAATAAAACGGGTTAGAAACCCGTTTTATAACAGGTTAGAAACCCGTTTTATTATTGTTTTATTTGCGGCTGGTGGCAGGGGGGCGGCATTCCTTCGCCCTAATGGAGGAGGCGCCTGATGGTCACCACACTACCATTGCCTGGAGTTCCTTTTCTCTTTATGGCCCGGCTAAATAAAGATCTCCTTCACACTATTTATCAGGCCGCTGGTCAAATTGTACATCATCTATACTATTTAATCTATGGTCGGCCAAACAGCAGAGGTTATTAGTGTACCATTTTGCAGGGTGCTGGGTAAATGGCAGAGATTTTGTACTAGTTGACCAGTGGACGGGTAAATAGACACTTTCTTTAATTATAGTGATTGTAGTCTAGGTGAATTACATTTTCTGCTTTAATTACTTTTTGTTCATTACATCCTTCATTGTCAAAGCAATAAATGAAATTAACATTTCAATCACTATTTTTTGCAACATTCAAAAATAAGTACGGATTTTTATGACGATTCTTAAATGTTTTTTGTAAATGGCAAATTTAGGATGAGTTGCCACAATCAGGTTTGCTCCTTAATGCAACATCAATGGTTGACTTCTAAAAATTTCACAATGAATTTAATACTTCCAGATTTAACCATGTGCTCGTTTAAAATGGGAAAAATAGGACTATTATGCCAGGCAAATATTTGTACTACTAGGAGAAATTAACTAAATTATATAAATGTTTCATGGTGTGAACATGGAAAAATTAAAAATATTATTCATGCAAATTATCTGGGCGGCCAGAATACGATCTGGCAAATCCTATTATATTAATTTGTGTGATACATAACAGAAAAAAATATTACAACAAATAGAGGACAAGAATATAGTTCTATGTTGTGAAACCAATGATTTTGTCATGGTGTGCGTTTGAATATAACATTATGATTTTTTTTAAAAAGGCCTTAAATTGTCTTGAATAGTAGAGCCTGCTCTTTCATTGTGCTATTTCAATTGAAATGCTCTGGAGACCATTACACAGAGGAGAGTAGTGAGTTATAATTGTTCCACAACTCCCGTGGTAAATACAGCAGCCTCAGCTTATTGCTGATGTTGTACCACAATATTGCAGTAAAAATGCTAACCACCACATATATCTAGACCATAGTATTTACTCTCAAAATATTGTCCAGGTGGAGTTAATAGAAAATCTACACTTACCTTGACAATATTTTAAGAGTCCATATTACGGTCATGATATGTCTATAAGTCAATATTTCGGGGGTCTATATTGAGATATACATCCTCCTTGCTGGTAGATGTCACTTGTATTATGGTGTACTACTGCAAATCAATCAAGTTCTTGGTATCCATTGGCTTCTTCAGTGGACTCCAAAACTAGCGGAGGGGTGGTGATGTGAAGAGCAGACGCTGAACCATCATGCCTTATTCTTGTATCTCCAGTGAGGCAAGCAGTACCATGGCAAACCTGAGAGGTCTCAGAAGCAGAAATACCCTGTAAATAAAAACATTTAAATTCAGAACTGCACTGACTGAAAAAAAAAACTCCCTTGCAGTGCAACCTCTATTGCCTGGAACTCTCTACCATGGAACCTGCTACCCTTCAGCATCCTTAAATTCATAAAACATAATAAAATGAATCCCTGCTGCCTGTCTAAAGTAATGTCCCCCAACTCTATCTAATGTTTGGTTTTTCATCTTTGAGAAAGCTATCATATTTTCCTTTAATCTCACACCTGTATTTCTTTAGTTCGTTTTGACTCACGTATGGTCTATTGTAATGAAAAGGTAATGAATAATATGTCATTATATGTAGGCGGATTGAGTCGTGAGGGGACAAAGCAGATGCAGGTGTGGAAGGAAGGTACTTTGCTAGAGGGAAGAAAATAGTTCCTGCTGTCCTGTCAGCCATAAAGAGATTGCAGAAACACTTAATCATTTGTAGAAAAGTTGTTCATCCACCAAGAGCTGGACTCTTCCAAAGCCTGAAGCAAAGACCCCTTTTCAAACACCTCTACAGCAAATTGGACCGGATAACAGCATTATGGTGTTAAGAGTCTCGACCTCTTGACCCTTGTGGCTTGCTCAGCCACCTTCCATTCCTTTAGAAGACTCAGCCTGAGCCAGGTTAGCTGTTCTACAATTATGCTTTGGGGCACTACAACCCCCAGAAACCTGCAGTGACTGGTGGGAGTGGGGGAGGAGAAGGCGGGACTACCCGGAAGAATTCGCTATATAGCACCATCAGAACTCCAGCTGCGTGGGACACTTTGATGCACTACATCCCCCAGATACCCACAGTGACTGGGGGAGCGGGGAAGGAGAAGGCAGGGTCATCTGGAAGAACGTGCCATATAGTGACTGGTGAGAGCAGGGGAAGAAATTACTAAAATTAGCCCTTCTCACAAAATGTATCTATCTTCATATTTTAATGATAAATGTCAGAAAATGTTTGCAACCTTTCCCACAAGCATAACACTTGAGTGCCGATAGAGTCAGGGGTAGAAAACAGTCATCTACTTTTAAATTTTCTTAGAATTTCAGAGGTTTTCAAAAGTTTCACTGAAAGAACTTGAGAAATGTAAATCAGGATCCCCAGCAAATCCTCTGTTTTTACAAATGATTACCTCTACCATCAATCTGGTGTTCAACAAAATTCTGAATGCTTCCCTAAAGGTTGGCCGCCTTCCCTCTGACTGGAAACAAGCTTTTCTACAGACCTTACTTAAGAAGCCTACTGCAGCTCCGACCACCTTGAGTACCTTTAGGCCCATCTCCCTTTTCCAGCAGCAGCCAAAATGTTGGAGAAATTGGTAAATGGCCAGCTCTCCTCCCGTCTAGAATCTAATAAACAGTTGCATGACTCACAATCAGGCTTCCAACAATATATGAGTGCTGAAACGACCTTATTGGAAGTGACTGAATATATTAAAGAACAT
Source organism: Calotriton arnoldi (assembly GCA_963921515.1). Taxonomy (NCBI): domain Eukaryota; kingdom Metazoa; phylum Chordata; class Amphibia; order Caudata; family Salamandridae; genus Calotriton; species Calotriton arnoldi. Next base: position 857,608 of record CAWUFW010002154.1, on the reverse strand, counting down.
CTTGACTGTGGTTATGTTGGACTTCTCGGCAGCATTTGATATGGTTTCACATACCACCCTTTTGGATAGTCTTAGCGCAGCTGGCATACAAGGCACTGCCTTCTCTTGGCTGAAGTTGTTTTTGCAGGATAGATCTTAGCAGGTTAATCTTCATCCTTTCTCATTTAATTCTAAGCCTCCTTTCTTTGGATGTTCCTCAGGGCTCAGCCTTGAGTCCTGCTTTTTTCAATCTTTATCTAGCACCAGTGGCCCAGTTGATTGAGTCTTGGGGTGTGCAGGTGATGTCTTATGCGCATGATACCCAATGACTACTGTCCTTTCAGCAAACCTCAGATTCTGCCCGCAATAAGCTCAAGGATTGTCTAAAGGGAGTTGCTCACTGGAGGGATGTCAATTTTCACAAACTAAATTCTGACAAAACTGAAGTTCTTTTCTTTGGTCCATGCGGTCCACCTTTCCTAGTCTTTGGTGGCCTGAGGAAATGAATCTACCTTGACCCCTTGTTCCACAATCAAAAACCTGGAAATCGTATTTGACTCGAGCCTTTCTTTTTCCACCCAAATTAAACAAGTGTCATCAATCTGCTTTGTCAAACTCAAATTGCTAAAGTGTATCTGATCCCGGAGGTTACACGTAAGACAGGCGTCCACTCACAGGCAACCTCCTCTTTGGACTATGCAAATAGTCTATATCTGGGCCTTCCTGTCTACCTAATTCAAAGACTTCAAATGGTCCAAAATGTAGCAGCTAAACTGATCCGAAGAGTTTCATACCAGCAGTCTATCTCTCTCGCCTCACCTGAAGCAACTTCATTGCCTGCCTGTCAAAAAGTGAATCCAATTAAAAGCCCTTACTCTTGCATTTAGGGCCTTTTTGAATGAGGGCCCTGCCTGTTTGAGAAAGAGACTTCGCCCATACAAACAATGTCTATAACTTAGGGTAAATAATCTTTTATTGTCATAAGTTCCAAAATTCACCAAAGCCAGACAGAGAGGAATATCCTTTATGGTTTTGAAATAAAAACTATGGAATGCGCTCCCTGTTGGTCTCTGCAGAGCCACTCCTGTTTCAGCCTTCAAGAAGGATATGAAAATCTTTCCTTTCAATGAAAATTAGCCCATCTTGCATGCACTAGTTTCAGTGATCAATCACTACTTTTTTAGCACCAGGATGCTTCTGGTAAAGCAGCTGTGCGCTATATCAATGTTCTTTGATTGACTGATTGAAGAGAAGGCGGGGCCACGCAGAAAAACGCACTATAGAGCGCCATCACAACTCCTGCTGCATGGACCGTGTGCGGGCTGCACCCAGACCGCCCAGGCCAAGGGCGGGTCTGTCTTCATCTGTCATTGCTCAGAAGAGGCTGGGCTGGCCACACATCATGGGCCTGCGATTTTGGACCATGGACATTGCTGTTTGGTGGTAATTTCAGTTCCTAAGAAAGAAAAAACAACCTTTTTGCATGGGATTGAGAAACTGGGTTAAGCAAGAAAAGTAATACTTCTTCCTTGCCCATTTAACAATCTGCTTAAGGACAGTGGACAATTGTATGTTCTTTGTTTTTCTGATTTTCCTTTACCCTGTTACTTTAGAATTAGTGCAACTACCAAACATGGTGGAACCGCTTCAGGGCCAGATGAAGCAAAAACAAAAATGATAAAAAAGCAGGGGCAAACTGCACACTTAACAAGATTGATACACTCATTGAGGAGGTAGAAACAATGCTATGCAGTGGTAGGGCTTCAGGCACTAGTTTGCAAAACTCATCCGCTAGAATCCCAGGAATATTTAGAAATAGAAATGCAAACTCCAAGGTATCACACCAAAACTATGTCTGCAGATTAAGGTGGCACTGCCACAGAATTTGATCTACCTAGTGGCAATCTAATAACTTAATCAGTAATTGCACGTCAAGTGCCGCTTGATCCAATCATTGTATATAGCAATAGATATGGCCCCTTAGAGCAGACTAAGGAGAGAGAAGGATTAATCCCAGGCAGCGTAGGGAGGGGAGTCATTCTAAATAAAGCAACTCAAACTGATAGTAGCTAATTTAGTCGAAATATTAAAGCAAACAATCTCTAAGAGGAAAGATGTATATGGGAGATGCAAGTCTTGAAAGGTTCAGTGATTTTAATTCTTTGGGCATTCAATTAACTGACAACATGTCATGGTCAAAGCACATTAGTATGAGTAAACTGAGTCTTCAGCAGAATATTTCAGGTTTGATGGAAGTTTTTAGATCAACTTCATCTAGAATAGTATCTCCGGTCTTGCATATTGATAATGTTTAAGCCTTTGGTGGAAGATTATATGGGGCCGGACTGTGGGGCGCATCACAGTTAGGTTATCTAACTACCCTCAAGAACAAATTTCTGCTTTCCCTGATAAATCTTCCTCAAAGTATACCTTTGCTCCTGCTGTATTTAGACTTCGAAATGAAAACAATAAATGCAAAGGCTAGCTTGATAGTTTTGCTATATTGGTGCAGACTGTGGTACACACAAGAAATAGATCCGTATCATATGGCCTTTGGAGAAATCATTGCCCTTGATAGATAGAACAAGTGGCCACATGTATCAAAATAGCATTTTGTGATTACCAAATAGCGATTTTTACTGAATCGCTATTTGGTAATCGCAAAATGATAAGTATGTAAGGAATCACTAAAGAGCAATTTCCTAAAATTACCAATTAGCAAATCAGTAAATAGGTAATCGCTATTGGATAATACTACCCCGTTCGTACTTATGGGCCTAAAGGCACATAAGTGTGAATGGTTTTGCATTAGCTAATTTGCTGTTACCTAATTGGTAATCGCAATTAGGTAATGTAAAACCAAGGGTGCCCGAGGGCTTAAGGCCCTCCTGAATCAACCCAAAAAACAAATGTGCACATGTTAGCGCACACTTGCCCTAGGGGCATGTGTTCGCTACATGGCACTTTGAAAAATGCATTTTTTGTGCATTTTCAAAAATTGCATATGGTTACAATTTACTTGGAGTCGATGGTATTAGCATTTCCTAAATGCAAAGTTATTATTTAGAAAATGCTTGGTACATGTGCTTAGAATCGCAAATTTTGATTCCTTATTAGTAGTCGCAATTTCAGGTAATCGCAAAAAATTCCCTTGGATTAACTATGTAAAAACAATGCTCTCACACCTTGGCTATGGAAGTCATCTAAGGAACAGTATTGGATTGACCCAATAAAAAAACAACAGCTAAAATGAATATATTGGAAATATGTGTTAGAAAAAGAGTTGACTAGCCCAAGATTGGGCTCCCTATCTGCAGCCTTTTTTGGACGTCAAATGCACTCCATTGTATGAAAGCTACTTTGATTACATCTCCCTCCCACAAGTTTAGAGTCGGCACCCTGTCGGTAAATTATTTTTGCTCTAGATGGCAGAATGCAGATGCTCACTGTAACATTTGTCCTGTCTGCAACATCGCTGTTGAAACAGCAGCACACCTCAGGAGAAAGTGGATAATACCAACTTGTCGGTTGATGAGAGTAACAAAGTATGTTGTTGCCCTAAGAATTTTGAAGACCGGTATGCAGGAATTCACTGTTTGTAGTTTGTCAAAATTCTTACACAGTGCCTGGTGCATTAGGAGGAAGTATGTTAAAGTATGTTAAAGAGATGATTAAATAGAAACACCTATACCGCACTTTACTGTAAAGCTGTTATGTGTGAATCCGTTGTTCCCAGTGTGCTGAAATTCTTTTTTAATATTTAGAGTATTTGAGGGGAGCATGACAAAGAGAATAACATATAGAAGAACCTGCTTATCACTTTATTGTAAGCTGTGGATCTTGGTCACATGGTTGCTTCCTGCCTGTGTCTTTTTACATGCAATCGTATGCTTTGAAGTACAATTTACAGTATCAGATGTAAATTAATTCATTGGTGATTTGTTGGATCTTATCTTTTTATCTACAATGTTTTATCGTAGTTTTAATATATTTACTATATCATTCCTTTTTAGTTATTGTGTTTTAAGTATTATAGCTCCAATTTTTAATGCGTTTCTACATATATCGATTGGAGAATAGATAAATTGTTTTATTTATGATCGTTAATGTTTAAATTAACCGAAATAAAGCTTTTTGGATTGGATTGGAATTATATGTAAAGTGCCCTAATACTTAAAAGTACCTAATTCCTAATAAATAAATAAGTGCAGCACTAAGTAAGACGAAATAAGAGTGCAGTCTCATGAATGTCACCAAAATATTCCAACACTATGAACATATACTCTCCCAACCTATCAGCACATATGGAAGATTGGCCTAATCTTTTTTCGACGTTACATCGACGACATCTTTTTAATTTGGATTCACACTGAAGAATCATTATTGGAAAACATCAGAATTTTGAACACTAAAGACCCTAGAATACAATTCACCCATACCATCAACAAGAGAGAAATAGCATATCTGGATAGAATTTGTGTCTAATAAGATCACGACCAGCATTTACAAAAAACCTACGGATAGAAACAACTCACTAATGTACCGGAGTTTTCACCCTCCGTCACTAGTCAAGAATTTGCCATGCTCACACTTCCTGAGGACCCGTAGAATAACTTCAAAAATGAACATTTGTGAACAGACCATAGAACAACAAAAAACGAAGTACATGGAAAGAGGATATCCGAAAGGTTTGCTGGATGCCCATGGAGAACGGGGACTGTCTCATGAAAGAAATGACCTATTACAAAAAAGACCTAAAAAAACTACAAACAGAATGGTTTTCGTCTCTCGGTTTTCCACAGTGTCGAAAGAGATTAAGAGGATTATATATGCCAACAATGGGAACTTCTTGAGGAAGAGCCTGGCTTACATGGAATCTACGCAGAAAACCTCTCTTTGCCCATACAAGATTACGGACGCTAAAAGAAATTTTAACTCAACATCAAACGAAGATCCCAGGAAAGACAGGCACGAAGAAATGCTATAAATGCATTCACTGCAACAACGTGATAGAGGGTGACACATTAATGCACCCCAGAACAGGAGAACGAATTAAACTCAGACACTTAGCAGATTGCAACACCAATAATGTAGTATATTCCATCAAATGTCCATGCGGTCTACTATATGTAGGGAAGACAGAAAGAAAAATAAAGATTTGTCTTACTGAACATAAGAGCAAAATCAGAAATAAAAATATTACATCAAGCTTTGCCACTCATTGGGAGCGGTGTCGACACACAATAGCTAAAGTTCCAAATTACAGAACGAGTGCCAATGACAGAAGGAGTTGACAATTCCAGAAAACTCTTGCAAAGAGAAGCATTTTGGATAAAAAAATTAAATACCCTAACACCATGTGGTCTTAATGACAAGTTCGAAATGGCGTGTTTTCTTTAAACACTAAACTTGTAGGTCGTTACTTGAGCAACTTCACACTCACAAAAAGTTATTAACAGATCCACACACAAGGGTATAACCATTTATAACAATGATGATTGAAATAACTTGAATAATTGTCATGGGTAAGGTCATGTATTGTGATGGAAAATATGCACATATAGTGTGTTCTGCACAAACTCATATGAAAAAATATGACTCACAGAATGACGACCTGTTAGTGTCGTTTACTTTATGTAATTTAACACCTTTGAATGAACGATATGTTGTACAACCTGTTAAGCATTATTAGTAGGTATGCTAAGGGCTCTAAATGTCAGCGTCACTCAGAAATATTGGTTTGGCTTAGTAAGCTTCTACTTGTGATTTTGATTAACCCGGCGATTTGTAAAGGTGCATCAGTGCACGGGTATAAAAAGGAAATTTTGTTGTCAATATGATCATCGAATAAAGTTGCATAGTTGAACACAGTCCCCAAGGTGGCGCTCAGATTATGCTGACTCTGGTTACAGTAATGACTCATAAGGTGAGCATTACATTCGTATGCACAAAGAAAGTGATTGAATCGGTACACCGATCTTTTCGGAGACATTTAAGCTGGAATTCGAGGCTGAAGGATGAGGATATCTGATTTGGCTCTATTGCTATCATGATAGGATTTACTCCATTTCAATATGGCGCCCAGTTTAGGTTGAGTTTTAAGGTATCGCGAGATTACGCGACGTATTGTTAACCGGTATCTCAGGAAGTTTGTTGAATCTTCTAATCAGCAGGAATACTGAGACGTGGAGCATGCTAAATCTTCAGATATTTCGTTAACATTTTATCTAGTTGACATAGCTTCTCAAAAATGTGGTAACATTGTGAGTGACAAGGTCATTTCATTGGCAGTGAGGGGACCATAATGTTACGAGGAGTTGGAAGCAGACAGTCCGGCGAGCGCGAGTGGTTCGAGTTTGATTCAGGTAAAAGTTAGCCTAGTTTCCACGTTCCTTTGCAACAAAATTACTTTAAACAGACTGTAAGATGATGCAGTGTTGTTTTTAACACAGAGAGGAGCGTTCATGGTCTTCCAGCTGACGCTGATTGAGCATGGGGATACACCTCTGAGGTGTTTTTCAAGGTAGACAATAGACCATACTTCATTAGAAGGGAACTAGTGGTTGAAATAATCATGACAGTAAGGTCATTTCAGTCGTTGTTTCGTTTCTCCAGGTATCAGGTGATGCTAACATCATTCATCTGAGAAGTGACTAAAAACATTCTTCTTGTGTGTAAAAGGAAGTTTCATCATTGTAGCATGTGACACGCACACTTGTCGTTCTCTCCGCGGTGGTGGTGTAATTTCACAATATATTTGTTTCCAAAATGACATTTGATTTTTGTATCAGGAGTACATGGTGGCATTCTGGAAGGTCACACTGGGTAGCGGTGACATCAGTAGATTTTGGTTTTTGACTAAACCGTGATAACTATAAACGATGTTGTTGAGATATGTTGAACCTACTTTGTACTGAATAAATGTTTAATTTTCTACAGGATTTTCCCCTGACGAAGGGACAGTCGTCCCGAAATGCATGGGGCTTCATCACTTCTTCTACTTTTGAATAGGATTCAATGTATATGTATCATGCTCATAATTGATTGAAGGATGTAATTGTGAAATGTTTTGGTTGTTTTGAAATTTGATGCGGAATTATGTTATAAAAACATACACAAAAAGCATAGAGTAAAGAAAAGAAAATACTCTTGAGTAAAATCGTAATACACTGGTCAAGCACAATTTATTTAAATTACTGACATTATGTCAATATAGTTGTGCACGTCGAAGTCCAAGTTGCCTTAGGGACTTGGCCTACTCTAGGTTTCATCATCCCACATGCTAGGCAGGCAATCCATGAGCATGGCACGCTGATCAACCTACCTGTTGAATCTGAGAAATTAGAACTATAAGCGAGTGCGCAATCCATTCATTGATTTTTTGTCTACTAATGACATACGAAGACATTTCCTTATATTTTCATGATGAACACTTATAGAGTGCAAGACTTGAAGACAAGAAGCCCAGTTGAAGACATTCATGTTACACCTATGAAAAAAATGCTTCAGATGCTACCCACATTGTTGGCTGAATTCACCTGCTGAAAAGGATTTGGACCAGTGTTGTATTCATCAGGGGTATAACAAAGGAATCACTGACATAATATCGAAAGACACATTATCGAAATACAAATATTTCGACGCAAAAATATCTACATCAAAAATATCGACATTGTATACTTAATTATAGAAATACACTAATATCGAAACCACATTATCGTAATAAAACTATATATCGACTACACAAATATCGCACACATAAATATCGCAATACAAATTATCGACGGTTATAAATAAGTATAGGACATGTCCAAAATATCGAGAACAAAAATATAGACACCAATATTATCATTTTTTTAAAAATATCGACAACTCAAATACACATGAAAACTACTACTTTCAACACCAAAAATACAAAAAATGACATAAATACACATATGACATAACATTTATATATAAACATATCTATCAAAATAATAACATAAATTAATAATAACACAACTACACAAATAATATTTACAAACAAATAATAGCAACATATTCAACATTTAAAATATATATTATACATTTCTTTTTAAATAATAAGTTCAACATCTCCTTCCTCACCTAAAAAAACATTTTCTCTCAATTTGCAATTTCCATACAAGTAAAACAATTACACAACAAAAAAAAATTCAAATTAACCAATAGAAACACAGAAGATCGAAATAGACCAATGATTTTCAACAAACAATTAAGAACACACTATATAAGCAAAAAAAATATATCTTCTTTTACACCTTAAACAAAAATAATTAAGGAAGGAGAAACTGTGCCGGATTTTCACCACTCTCAAACACACCTCTAAAATCAAGCCTACTACACCTAGGAAAAAGTAAGTAAATAAGCATTTCGAAATAAACTGTTAAATTAAAATGTAACACAGATTTCAATGGCTAACTTAAATTACTAACTAATATATTTTATGTCTTTATATTTCCACAACAGATATTACTCCAAAAACGAGAAAAAAGATTTCACCATACAAAAACAGATAACTAACAAAGGGGGTCATTATAATGATGGGCGGATCGTCACCGCCCGTATGGCGGTGGCGATCCGCCCGCCATTTCTCACCGCCCGCATGCTAGTTCCCCCCGCCATATTACGATGGCGGGGGGGACCCCGGCGGACGGAAAGACCGTCCGCCGGTTTTCCGCCGGACCGACAGAGGACCGGGCGGTAAAGGGGCCTAATATGGTGGCGGTGTCTGCTAGACACGGCCATCCATATTAGTGTGGCGGCGGAGAGCAGCCTTTCCATGGCGGCATTGCCGCCATGGAAAGGCATACGGTGTTTGCTGTTGGGGGCCCGTTGTGGGCCCCCCAGATGTTGGGGGATGGGGGGTGCACATGGGGGGTACCTATGGTACCCCCCTGCATTTGCATGCACAAGGTGGCAGGCACCGCACGGTGCCTGTCACGGTGTGCATGCAAAAGCACAACTTGCATATATTGCATTGTGGCGGGTGCTGCTTACAGCACCGCCCGCCGCAATTCAATATATGCGGAATGCCACTGCCACCGTGGCGGTGGCATCCTAATCCCAATGGCGGGACCGCCGCTCCTATGGCGGACGGTCCCATTCTCCGTTACGGTGGCAGGCGGAATTTGTCCGCCCGCCATCGTAATGACCCTCAAAGTAAGTATACTCTCAAAATAACTTGTTAAATCTCACTAAAAGGGAACTCAACACCTAAAATGTCCTAACAGCCAAAACGACCCCATTTATACTTTTAATCTTTTTTTAAAATGTTTGTAAAATGAAACTAAAACATTAATAAAACTATACTCTGTCACAAACACCAAAATGACCACATATAAATTGTAAAACATAAAATAAAATATGCTTTACTTTCTTTTCACAGAGCACTTCAAACAAACAACATTTGTTGAACAAAGAACATCTCCATTCAACTACAACTAAATAACAGTTGGTAAGTATATAATTAAAATGCATTTATTACTATTCATATAAACATGTATAATATTCTTTTACATATACTTTCATGTACATTTTTTATAGATTTTACCACCTCACAATGACTGAAGATGCCCAATTTATAACATCTCAGAAAGGGAAATTTTTATTGTGTTATATGGGGTATGTCTACACCCAAGAGAAGCAAACAGGCCTTAAAGTGAACTGGAAATGTTCAAAATATTACTCAAACAAATGTTATGGTCGTGCTACCACCAGGGAAACAACTGTTTTATATACAAGGGAGCATAACCATCCACCAAATATTTCTGAAATTGAAGTGAGATCAACCCTTGAAAATATTAAAGAATTAAGTAGCACCTCACAACTTCCTACAAGTGTTATAGTTAAAGAACTATTACCTAAAGTACGCAGAGAAGCAACAGGTCAATTACCATCAATGGCTTCTATTAAAAGAACAATAGCTAGGACCAAAAAATCAACAACGCCAACAATACCTACACCTAAAAATTTTGAGGATGTCATAATTCCCCCAGAACTTAGTATAACACACAATGATGAACCTTTTATTTTCTTTGACAACAAAAATAAAGATAAAATGATTATTATGTTTGCTACAGCAAACAATATAACTAAACTTCTACAATGCCAAACATGGATGATGGATGGCACCTTCAGCATATGCCCTAATCCATTCTACCAACTGCACAGTATCCATGGGCAATATCATAACACTTGCATTCCATTAATATATGCTTTATTACCAAACAAACAGAATGCAACATATACTGAAATGTTAGGTAAAATAAAGCAAGAAACAAACTACTTTTTCCCTCAAAGAATAGTAATAGACTTTGAACAAGCCATGATAAATTCTATCCTCAAATTATACCCCCACACATCTATACAAGGATGTTACTTCCACTTCAACCAATGTTTATGGAGACATTTACAGAAATCTGCACTTAGGGGGTCATTATAATGACGGGCGGATCGCCACCGCCCGTATGGCGGTGGCGATCCGCCCGCCATTTCTCACCGCCCGCATGCCAGTTCCACCCCGCCATATTACGATGGCGGGGGGACCTCGGCGGACGGAAAGGCCGTCCGCCGGTTTTCCGCCGGTCCGACAGCGGACCGGGTGGTAAAGGGGCCTAATATGGTGGCGGTGTCTGCTAGACACCACCATCCATATTAGGATGGCGGCAGAGAGCAGCCTTTCCATGGCGGCGTTGCCACCATGGAAAGGCATACGGTGTTTGCTGTTGGGGGCCCGTTGTGGGCCCCCCCCAGATGTTGGGGGATGCGGGTGCACATGGGGAATACCTATGGTACCCCCCTGCATTTGCATGCACAAGGTGGCAGGCACCGCGCGGTGCCTGTCATGGTGTGCATGCAGAAGCACAACTTGCATATATTGCATTGTGGCGGGTGCTGCTTACAGCACCGCCCGCCGCAATTCAATATATGTGGAATGCCACCGACACCGTGGCGGTGGCATCCTAATCCCAATGGCGGGACTGACGCTCCTATGGCGGATGGTCCCATTCTCCGTTACGGTGGCTCGCAGACTTTGTCCGCCCGCCATCGTAATGACCCTCTTAGTGTGGAATATGCAACAAATATTACCTATGCATACCAAATAAAACACCTAATAGCCCTAGCCTATGTGCCAGTCACAGATGTGGCTGAGCACTATAACATTTTAATAGAAAGTCCATTTTATCACCAAAATGAACAAAAATTATCTCCCCTCCTAGATTATTTTGAGGATACCTGAGTGGGGAGATTACACAGATCAGGCCATAGACGGCAACCTAAATTCCAAATTCCTTGGTGGAATGTGTACCTAACTACACTTAACCAAGAAGCCAAAACAAACAACGCAGTTGAAGGTTGGCATAATGCCTTCCTATCTTCTACAGGACGAAGCACTCCTACCCTACATAAACTATTAATTGCCATAAAAAAAGAACAAAGCTTCCAAGAACTAAGGGGCCGATTCCGATCTGGGTCGGAAAGCTCTCCGACCGAGCCGGATCCGGAGAGATTTCTGCCCGAGCCGGACTCCCCCAGTCCGACCGAGCGAGTACGATGCGGCCGTATGCTGCCCGACTCGATTCGGTCGGACTCCCATTGAAGTCAATGGGAGCCGGTCGTACAACGCGTACACGGGCTCCCATTCACTGAATGGGCATGTCGCGAACAGGGGGGCCCCCTACAGTGGGTACGCGTCGGTGCGACTCGCACCGTACATGCATGTGTAGGGGGGACCCTTGGGTCCCCCCTGTGTTCGACACGTGCAACTACCCATGCAGGGGGGTCCGACACGGACCCCCCAAGTCCGGCTCCGGGTGCTTTTGCGAGCCGGGCGCTCCGACTCGATCCGGCCGTCCGACGTGTGCATCGGTCAGGAAACGTCTCCATTGCGTAGTGCGAGCCGTGTCCGTACGAGTCGGTCGGAGCAGTTCGGACCCGGGAACGTGTCGGTCGGCGATTTCGTGTGCGCTCGCATCGTACTTGCTCGCTGGGACGACTGTACAAATCGGTCGGAAAAAAAGGCCTCCGAATCGGATCCGGTAAAGCCGAATCCGATTCGGAGCCCTACCGGCCGAGATCGGTATCGGCCCCTAAGAATGGAACAATCTATCATACAATTAAAGCCAAAACTATCTAGACAAACTGCTCAAATGTATCAGTATCTTCAACAACAAGTACAGCTATATCCTTCAACAAGAGGCCTAGAGTACTAACCCTGAGCGTAGTTCGCGAAGTAGCGCTACGCGAAGCTACGCAAAGTGCACTTCGCACTACGCGAGCTACGCGTAGCACTACGCGAACTGCGTAGTGCGCTGTTCGCGATGATTGCACAGTGCCGGATGCTTATCCGCACTGTGCAATCATTGAAAACGGCATCTTGCACAGTGCGAGCTGCCTTTTACTGCCGCTCGAGTAGATTTTTACTCGAGCTGCAGCTTTCTCAACGCGGACTGGTAGTTTCTCATCGCGAGCGGTTGCGAGCATACGCGACCACTCGCAATGAGAAACCTGACCTCCCCGCGTTCAGAATCTCGCCGGGAGGTTTATTTTCCACGCTCTCGATCGGCAACTTGATGTTGCTGATCGCGAACGAGGAAAAAGTCTCGCCGGGATGTCATTTTGCTTGTTCGCGGTCGCCAACTTGACGTTGAGGACCGCGAGCAAGCAAAAAATGACTGCTGCACTACGCTACGCGTGTTTGCACTGTGCTACGTGCAATTCGCGTAGTGCGAAGTAGCGCAAACTTCGCAAACTACGCGAGCGTAGAGTAGTGCTTTGCCCAGGGTTATAGAGTACCTAAATATGATAGCAAAAACTCTAGTCTGAAACATGAAACAATTTTAATTTACCAATCTCAAAAAACAATTATTGGAATAAAAACAGTGCATTCTATTAAATCAACCAAATAATTATTTTGTCTAATATATATTATTATTTTATAACAACATATATAAAGACAAAATAATTAAACAACAAAACAAATAAACAACTACAGTATTTAAAATAACATAATTTCCCTCCCACAATAAACATTTTTAAAACCACTTACCTTTTCCACTGCTGTAATACGAAAATCCACATCATCCAAAATAATCCATGTAGTTCACAATCCATATTTTTTTAAAACAGACTCCAATAAAATGCAAAAATACAACTGTGTCAAAAAGTAGATCCTCCATGTAAAAATCGCCAATTAAATAACCATAATCCATGAAAACCGAATAATAAAGGAAGTGTAAAATAAATAATAGTTGATATAACTAATACACACTTCCTTTAAAAAAAAAAACGCAATGCTCCGTTTTTCCAAAATGCTTCGTCGTAAAACCTAAAATAAAAAAACAAACATTCCCACCCACACAAATGTACAAATAATACACTTGAAAACACCACTACAAACATTATTAACACAATATTGACGTAAACTAAAGATAAATAGAAAAATACTAACTAGGCCGCAAATATGAAACACAACGTTAATAATTAATACATAAATAAACAACTAAAAACACTATAACTTCTAAAACATAACTCCACACACCCTAATCACAACACTACTACCTTCAAAACACACTTAAAATAGTTTAATATAAAAAAAATTACTCTTACCTTCTCAAACACGAAGCAGCTCCCAACCGCGAGCTTCTTTCTTCCCAAATGACCCAAAACAACAACAAGCGGTTACTAAATTAAAGGCCCAAATAAAGATGTCAGCTATAAAAATGTTTAATAAATGACTAAACAATGTATTTAATATTAAATAATGATTTAAAAATTACTGTTGCATTCTAATAAAATAATTAAAAATATACCTTATATTTTTAAATATATTATGTGTTTTTTATCTATTGTAAAATTATAATAATACATATTATGACATAATAATATTTAATATTATAATTATAAAAATGTATATATGTTAAACAACAATTACTAAAACATTGAAAAAAGGATCCCAAGATGGCGCCCGTGTAAGAGCGGAATCTCGGAGCTCTGCCGCTCTGCATCGCTCTCTGGCAGATCCCGGGGGTCCGGTCCTTCTTTGACCCCGGATTCGGAAAGCGGACAGCCGGGGGACACCCACGGATCTCTGTATAGCCGTAGGGAGGCACGGACATGGAACAATGAGATTCCCTGTGCCGACGAGCCGCCGGGACAAAATGGCGGTCAGAGGAATCCGACTGGAGCGGAACGGCTCCTGAGCAACGGAGGGGCGGTGAAGCGCTGATTGCCCTCGGGCACCACGGGCAAGTGGCAGGTGCCTGCGGCCCCGGGACATCACCTGAGCGCACAGCGTGAGAAGCTCGGTGAGGCGGACGGGCGGGCTACGGGCCGTCCTCCCTCCCACACCCACATCAAAACATAACAGCAGTGCCACCCATTAACGGCATGAATCTTGGCCACATTCCACGTGACAGGCTGCCTGGAGATTCCCTCCGGTGCAGCGAGCAGGCGAGAATACACTCATGGAGGCCGATGCCTGACTCCATCATGGCGGCCGGGCGAGCCACGAAAGATCTCTGCAAATGCAGGTACCGGCAGGGCTAGTTGAATATGCACGGGCTACCAGAGGCCGACTAATGCAGTTTACCCTGGCTTTTGGAAGCATCTGGGGGCAACGGACGAGGGATCTCCTTATACCCAGATGCCTGACCTCGACATGGCCACCACACACACCTACCTACAATTCCCCACTCTTGATTCCCCCCCCCATCTCGCTCCACCGGACTGCAGCTAAAAGAGAAGCCCCTCGAATCACACTGGACTCCATGGACTGGCTCATCAAGCATACACCAGCGGGGCTAGGGGTGGTTCTAACCCCTTTGGAAGCTGGCTTTCCACTGCAGAAAAGGCTGTAGGGAGCGCCCAAGCCTGCCTTTCCCTAAAATGGCGCCGGATGCAGCTTAAAATTGACTGAAATAACATCCACAAGAGCGAGGGTGCCTTGATGGCCCCCTCTGGAACGCTCTCTCGCCCCCAGACACGAAGGGCCACTAATGAGGCTCCCTTATTTCACCCCCCCGAGATAACCTACGCGGTTATGTAATCTGCTCTGGACTTAGTGACTCTGTGACCCCTACCTGAGTGATGGTCCCGCTTACCCTAACTTTTTGGGCCCTCATGAGGCATTTTTCTCCCACTGTCGGTCTGCCAGAACTGATCTGCTGCCCAGCCCACTGTTTCTTCTCCTCCTCCCCCATTCCCTCTATCCTCTTTTGTGGATTGACTCTTCTATGTTTGACTATGCAACTGTAACTATGCAAAACTGCTATTCTTGTTTTTCCTGGCTGCGGAGTCCTGAGCAACGTGGCTGATGCCCGGTGGAGCTGCTAGACAGCTATAGAGGAGATCTGCCCTGCTTCATCCCCTTGGCTGTCACCTACCCAGCCGGACATTGGGCAAAGTTCTCCCTGTCCTCCCCGTCTTCCCGCTGTGTCTCCTTCCTCCCCTCCCTCCGACGAAATATCGTAACATTGTTTTTCTTTTTCCTGTGTTTTACTATGCTCTTGTAACGGATGTAATGTGTAACTTGTAACTCTATGATCCTCATGTAAAGCGCTCTGATACCTCCGGGTCTAGCCAGCGCTATATAAAACTCTTTAAATAAATAAATAAAATAAATAAATTGGATTAATATTCTTTATTGTTTAAAAAAATATGTAAAATGTTAATAAAATAGAAAACTGTTCTAATGTGTTATAATTATTAATATTAATATTTTATTATTAATATTAATAATAAAAATATATTTCGTTTGTATAATAAAATTAAACTATGTTATTGTTTTCTGCACTTTATTGTAAAATATTTACAGTATATTATGTGAATAAATACTTACCAAATTCTGTAACAGTTGTAACAATATTAAAATTGAAAAACAATATGTTGTACTTATTAAAAAATATGTACCAATTTACAAAATGTCATTTAAAAAAATTGAAATGCATCATTCTATATTTGTAAAATATATACAATTGTAAAATATAATTTTGTTCATTATAACATTTTTGTTACAATAATTTACTTGTTAAAATATACATACTAATAAAAAAATAATTCTCTGTAATAAATACACTATCCTACAAATACTTATATTTTGTGATTATTTTTCTACTGTTCAATAAAAATAACATTTTGCATAAACATATCACTGCTATGTTTTATAAAATAATATTGATGAAATAAAAAAATCTCTATTTTTTTAACTACCTTTTCATTGCTATCACTTTAAATGTACATGAAAAAATGTTTTTCTTATAATTAATTTATTTAAAGTATATAATTTTAATAAAATAAAATATATATAAAAAAATATATTCTTGTTCAACATATAACTAAATATGTTTTAAATATGTTTACCTTAAATAATATTATTACACTATATTTAAAAATTACTCACCTAAATTATACTTACAACTCAACTCAACGTAAACACCCAATACTATTTTTTATTTAATTAACCTTTTTTACTACTCAAAGTACACTCTGTATTAAATTAGAATAGATGCTGGACACTGACCCTAATTATTTTACTATTCCAACTCCAGTCTAAAATTAATTGGGGTAGATGCTGGACACTGACTCTAATTAATTTACTATTCCCATTCCAGTCTATATTTAATTGGGGCAGGTGCTGGACACTGACTTTAATTAATGTACTAATCCCACTCCAATTTATATGCAATTGGAGTAGGTGCTGGACACTGACCCTAATTAATTTACTATTCCAACTCCCATCTAAATTTAATTGGGGGAGATGCTGGACACTGACCCTAATTAATTTACTATTCCAACTCCAATTTAAAATTAATTGGGGTAGATGCTGGACACTGACTTTAATTAAATTACTAGTCCCACTGCAATATATATTTAATTGGGGTAGGTGCTGGACACTGACCTTAATTAATTTACTATTCCCACTTCAATATATATTTAATTGGAGTAGGTGCTGGACACTGACCCTAATTAATTTACTATTCCAACTCCAGTCTAAAATTAATTGGGGTAGGTGCTGGACAGTGACCCTAATTAATTTACTATTCCCACTCCAGTCTATATTTAATTGGGGTAGGTGCTGGACACTGACCCTAATTAATTTACTATTCCCATTCCAGTCTGTATTTAATTTGGGTAAATGCTGGACACTGAGCCTAATTAATTTACTATTCCAACTCCAATATAAATTTAATTGGGGTAGGTGCTGGACACTGACTTTAATTAACTTACTAATCCCACTCCAATATATATTTAATTGGAGTAGGTGCTGGACACTGACCCTAATTAATTTACTATTCCCACTCCAATATATATTTAATTGGGGTAGGTGCTGGACACTGACCCTAATTAATTTACTATTCTCACTCCAGTCTAACATTAATTGGGGTAGCTGCTGGACACTGACTTTAAATAATGTACTTTTCCAACTCCAGTCTATATTTAATTGGGGTAGGTGCTGGACACTGACCCTAATTAATGTACTATTCCAACTCCAATATAAATGTATTTGGGGTAGGTGCTGGACACTGACCCTAATTAATTTACTATTCCCACTTCAATATATATTTAATTGGAGTAGGTGCTGGACACTGACCCTAATTAATTTACTATTCCAACTCCAGTCTAAAATTAATTGGGGTAGGTGCTGGACAGTGACCCTAATTAATTTACTATTCCCACTCCAGTCTATATTTAATTGGGGTAGGTGCTGGACACTGACCCTAATTAATTTACTATTCCCATTCCAGTCTGTATTTAATTTGGGTAAATGCTGGACACTGAGCCTAATTAATTTACTATTCCAAATCCAATATAAATTTAATTGGGGTGGATGCTGGACACTGACTTTAATTAACTTACTAATCCCACTCCAATATATATTTAAATGGAGTAGGTGCTGGACACTGACCCTAATTAATTTACTATTCCCACTCCAATATATATTTAATTGGGGTAGGTGCTGGACACTGACCCTAATTAATTTAGTATTCTCACTCCAGTCTACAATTAATTGGGGTAGCTGCTGGACACTGACTTTAAATAATTTACTATTCCAACTCCAGTCTATATTTAATTGGGGTAGGTGCTGGACACTGACCCTAATTAATTTACTATTCCAACTCCAATATAAATTTATTTGGGGTAGGTGCTGGATACTGACCCTAATTAATTTACTATTCCCACTCCAGTATATATTTAATTGGAGTAGGTGCTGAACACTGACCCTAATTAATTTACTATTCCAACTCCAATATAAATTTAATTGTGGTAGGTGCTGGACACTGACTTTAATTAACTTACTAATCTCACTCCAATATATATTTAATTGTGGTAGATGCTGGACACTGACCCTAATTAATTTACTATTCCCACTCCAATCTATATTTAATTGGGGTAGATGCTGGACACTGACTCTATTTAATTTACTATTCCCATTCCAGTCTGTATTTAATTGGAGTAAATGCTGGAGACTGAGCCTAATTAATTTAATATTCCAACTCCAATCGAAATTTAATTGGGGTAGGTGCTGGACACTGACCCTAATAAATTTACTATTCCCACTCCAATATATATTTAATTGGGGTAAGTGCTGGACACTTACCCTAATTAATTTACTATTCCAACTCCCATCTAAATTTAATTGGGGGAGATGCTGGACACTGACCCTAATTAATTTACTATTCCAACTCCAATTTAAAATTAATTGGGGTAGATGCTGGACACTGACTTTAATTAAATTACTAGTCCCACTGCAATATATATTTAATTGGGGTTGGTGCTGGACACTGACCCTAATTAATTTACTATTCCCACTTCAATATATATTTAATTGGAGTAGGTGCTGGACACTGACCCTAATTAATTTACTATTCCAACTCCAGTCTAAAATTAATTGGGGTAGGTTCTGGACAGTGACCCTAATTAATTTACTATTCCAACTCCAGTCTAAAATTAATAGAGGTAGGTGCTGGACAGTGACTCTAATTAATTTACTATTCCAACTCTAGTCTAAAATTAATTGGGGTAGGTGCTGGACACTTACTTTAATTAACTTACTATTCCCACTCCAACCTATATTTAATTGGGATAGCTGCTGGACACTAATCTACATTAAGTTAATTTTCTCACTATAATAACTATTAAATTAACAAATTATATACCAGTACATAATTTTATTAATATTTTTTTTTCCTTATAACATATTTCCTAAGACTTCCTATAAAAATAAATTTAAAAATATATTTACACTTCACTAAATTTAATAAAATATAAATATATTTATAATATAAATTACAATAATTTTTTTAATATTTTAAACATTTATAAATATATATTTTTCAAAATGTAACAACTTTATCTCCTATAAACACTACATTATACCTATTTATTTGACTTAAAATTAGATTTAAATATCAAATTAAAAGATTGTTTCTTATACAATTTATACAAATTAAATTAATATTTGTACTAAAAACACCTCACCCTTATAATGAATAAATTAAACATCCAAATAATAACAATTTTTTTTATTTAAAAATAATTTAATAATTTATATTTATGATTTTAAAATTGTTTAAACAATACCCATCCATATCCTCTATAAACTCAACATCCCACTACAACATTTTAATTTAAATTTCGAAATTTTAAATAAATATTTTTATATTAATTTTTAAATTATCCAAATATTTTTGTGAATATTTTGAAAACAATACCCACATTTTTCCCATATAAACACAACATACCAATCCTAAAAGTTAACTTTAAAATGAGAAATTTAAAATATATTGATAGATAAAATAAAACAATTATACAAATTAATTTAGTATTTTTAAAACACACCCCACCCTTATCCCCTATTAACGCAACATCCCACTACTAAAATTTTAAATGAAATTCGAAATTCAAATTAAGGGGCCCATTAGGATGGCGGGCGGAAGCAATACCGCCGTGCTGGCGGATGCAAAAACCACCAGTTACCGCCCGCATGCCGCAGCCCACACGCCCGCCAAATTACGATGTGAAAAGGCAGCCAAACACCGCCGGCAAGCCAGCGACGCCGTCTGCCATCAAAGTGCGCCCGCTCACGTAGCGGCGCAGCCCAATGGAGACACACCGCCAGACGAAATCACGTACCGCCCGGCGTACAAATTACGATGCCGCAAACAAACTGCTCCCACGGCTAAGAGACACCGCACGTGAAAGTGAGGCGGAAACCCGAACGCCGAGCACAGACACCGAAGAGGCGGCCCCCCCGAGCATGAATCCAGCACTGCAGGCCCTCCCCATGCTATACCTGATGCACCACCTAGGAGGCAACGTACCGCGGAGACGCAGGTAGGCACACACACAACAAGGGCACGCAAACAGCGCACACAGTGCACGGGCGGAAAAGGCGGACATGGCCCCCCCCCCCCCCCAACACCCCTGCGTGGACAAGACACATCCACCACTGCACCCACAAATGTCACACAGGGCAAATTGCAACATCTCGCAACTATCTTGGGCACACCACCTGGGACCAGGAACTAACGACCCCGTCACGGCACCGCAGCACAGCGGCGATGACGCAGCCACACATGCGCACAACTCAGCGCCCAACCATAACGCCATGTATGCGTTGCACACAAACAACACAGGGACACAACCAAGCACCACACACACCAGCCACACCCAGAACGCACATGACACGTGACAGGCCTGCCACAGTCATGTCCCCAACGCCCAATTCACGGTCAACACCCAACGTCACACAACCGACGCCCACATGTCAGTGAAGTCACGCAACATCAGGACACACCCCTGTGTGACAAACATGGCGAAGCACACAGCGGCGGCAACACCACCCAGCAGAACATGGGCCCCATCGGGAAGAGGTACGCCAGTACCACACAGAAACACCCATACCACCCTGCACCCATGAACCAGACATACAAAACAGAACACCAAAGAGCCCGGGGACCGACAACAGGTGGACCCAAGAATGACACCCACACACAAGGCCCAACGCATAGCGGAAACACAGCCTGCCGCCCACACACGGGAGAGCAGACAGCACTGAATGACCTTCCATTCCAACTCCGAAACCACATCCTGACTAAACAAGCCGGAGAATACAGCCATTGTCCCAAAAAAAGACCAACACAGGCATGCAGAGGAAACCGACCACAGGGCAGATAGCACATATCACCTAAGAACATTCCGAACGGGAAAGAAAAAAGAAAAAACTCCCCCATGTCGTTCCCATGCAAGTTATCTGGAAGGAGTCACACACCACTGACCTTGAACATTCAGAGAAGCATGTGGGATGAGGGCCCGTGTCCTCCGCACAAGCTAACAGAACACAAGTCCTGCCCCCCTACGACCATCACAGACCTCACAGCAACCTCGGAGCTTGCACACTGCAGACTGCACACACAGCCGGAGCACGCCACCACATCGCCCCGCAGCAAAATGGCACTTTCAACACACCTACCCAACTACGCCGGACAGGTCAAGCTGTACAAACACAACCTGATACAGATAATGGGATGCGAACCCCTATCCCTGCTGAACGTAAGTTACCGACTGACTTACCGCATCGCATTGTTCAGCTGCGTCATACCCGTCTTCTACTGTCGGAGGTGTCCCTTCCACCATCCTGTGGAGTTGTGCCTCTCCAACCCGGCATGTCCAAGGGCGGACCTGCTACCACTATTCCACCCTCTGGACACACGACAGGGTCTGTTCAGCCTATGGGGGCATGGCGTATGTGGCGAACATCGGACCCACACTGCAATGGGACCACTGTGCCTCCACACGACGGATCATGGATCACAGCTACATCGAATGTCACCCAGCATGCCCCATCATGCTCCTACAAGGGACAACTTATGAACAACACCTTGACAGCCACCATCCGCTACATTGGCTGGCAAACATGTATACCACCAATGAAATGGAAGCCCTGCAGGAAGCCATCGCATACCTGTCAACCTGTCAATTCGTAGGACCCCGACGCAATCCCCCAATTGAGCCATGATGTCCGACACTGTACCCATGCTTAGCTTCCGCACGGACTGGCCAGTAACCACTACAACAGCCATACCAAACGACCTGCAACTGATTCCACACCATCAACGACACTGCCATGACATCGGATGTGTCCGGGACATGCACTCTGTTCCCCATCACATCCAGGAACTCCGCATGTATCGGGGGAGGCAGTGGCATGGGATTTGTGTATCTCACCCACATGGACAGAACTGCACGTACAACTATGCCATGACATGGATCCTGCGCCCATGGACATATGCACCGCTCAGTGGACAGGAATCGCTCGGCTGGAGTATGTGAGAGCTGCACCCCTTCTCCCCCTCCCCGGAAATCCCGTAACAGGACCTTTGCATGGACGACAAGTGCATACAACAACAACACAACCCCAGTGACTGTGACATGTCCAGTAGCCACCACATGGCAACAACAAGTGGGACGCCGTTGCATGCACGTAAGCCCATGCCCTGATGTCATCTCACACGCACGCGTGCATGAGTAACAACAGCAGCACACCTGTCACATGGAACTGAGATGGACTGTGCCCATGATGCCAAGCGGTCTGGTAGGCTAAATGTATACCGTCTGTGTCAAAGTCCGCAGCTCCGCAGCTATTTGCAAATGAACATTAGCACAGCAACGGCCAAGCAGATGTAACTCTGAAGCCCACATCCCACATGCAACAGCTAATCACATGTACCCCTACACCCTTTGCTATGTGTAATCATGCTCAGTATATCCTCCACATGCATTCCGCTGCCAGTAGTGTCCACTATACTGCATCACAAAGGACATAAGTCACAATACATGGCTTGAAGAAAGAAACTGTCTCTGCTGATTCCTTTCATAAGTACGAATGTGAGATGATGAGAGTGTGTGATGTACACGGCAGTCGTGACATGACCATGTAGTCCACTGTCATTGGATGTCAACGCAAATGAGTAGCACAACTGTGGAAGACACACATGTGTCGTGTGAAGCGGGAGTGACGCATTGCTCAGGTGGGTGGGTGTGACGGGTAGATGCGCACATGCAAAGTTGAAACACGCTGTGTCGGGAGGGGTCCGGAACTGCACATTACCGCTTCCCTGGGCAATGTTAAAGGCCACCTGTCGGGGGGGATGTGAACACGTGTGTGCACAGCAGCCGGGCACACGAACAATGCGGTATCAGGCGTACACATCAGCCCACCCTCTGTGGACAAGCTGGATCCTGTTGTGCGCCCGCCAGGCCCTTGACAAGGCACACACAGCCCCTGTCGACCAGGTGTATCCCCAACATTGTCAACCTGCACAGGCAATCCAGGGCACAGGATGACAGTGGAGCATGGTGGGGGAGAGGACTCGGCACGCTCCTCCGGGTCACATCACGCAGGCAACACATCCTCAATGTGTAGCATGGCACAAGTCATATGGAAGTATTGGGGGGACGCACACATCATGAGCAGGAGTGATGTCACGGAAGGTGGCTCGCACCATCCCACCCATTGCCTACATCTCCACACACGTCACATGCCGTTGCAACAGAGAAGCCAGCGCGTGCGCAAGCACCTCCGAGCCCGCCCCAGTGAGGCAAAAGAGTGAATGTGTGGGTCCATCAGCCTCAGATGGACGCGGCATGGGCCGCTAGGGCAGCTACAGCCTCTGTGTGTCGCAGGTGGTGTATCCGGACTGCGGAGACTGTTATGCATTGTCTATGTTGCCCGGGTCTCGAGTCGGGGCACCACGCAGGTGGACGGCGTCCCGCCACACATCATACCGTGAGACAGACCACTCGTTCAACTGGACCCACACATACACTCCTTGGCCTCTCCGGGGCGAGCTTGGGGCTGCATCTGCATGCGCTAGCCCCACAGGTGCAAATGCATATTGGGGGGAGCGAGGGGAGGCCATGAGGACAGGGACAAAGACGACTGTATTACTGTCAGTGAGTTCAAGGAATGACCCTGATGTGGACAGGAAAAGACGTGCACCGTGTGTATTGCAACTAGTCGCTAATCCGATCATCCTCCCATGTCCTGCATGTAAGCCCGCACCTAGCCCCGCCCACCCGCCACATCGAAATTAGCACCAGCACAACATCATTCACATTCGAAGCACTGACTGGGGGTGACAACCATTGGACAAACTTGTGGAGGCCACCCACGCGTACATGTGGGCCCTCCATGATCCATGTCACCTGCGGCAAAGTGATGACATGCGCAATGACGGAAGTGAGGAGAGCTGTCCGCCCCATGCACAGATGGTGCATCAGCTCCACAGACCCAGCAGCGAGTGCAGCAGGGGTCACATGTGCAGGGGCAGCTGTGCCTGGTGTGAAGGCACATTCATATAGACAGCACATCGACCAATGTGTAGTCTGCCCACATCTACAGTCCATTATCATGCGGACATAGAAAATGAACATAGGGCACACATCTGTGTGGGTGCACCCACTGTGACCAACACTGCGCAATCATCGACGTACTCGCCCTGTGCATGGCCCACCACGCAACGGAGGTCACATTCAGTGCCACCATCCCACACACACATCCCTATCACGAGAAATGGTGTGTCCAATAGTCAGTACTGAGTTAGCGCCCATCTGGAGGGTCCTGAACAGGAGACACATGCAACCCACTAGGCAGTCGGTGCTGTCACCTACTGGCATTGTGCAGTCAATGTGCAGGCCAGGCCTGCTGGGACTGGAGAGGGGCAGCATGGCCCAGCCTGACATTCACACGAGCAACAAGTGCACTGAGACCTGCATTGGCAATTGCAGACGTTGGCCTGCTCCCAGCTGGCCCGGGACGCCTACCTCCATAGTGGAACACGCAGGGTGCAACCGCGAGGGTCATCGGAGTTGGCCGTAATGGCCTGGCCCATGTTGGTGACAGTCCGCTGATGCCATGTGCACCACACAGTATGATGTGCGCACTGCATCTGCAGGTGTGGCCATGATGTGCGTGTGGGTGCAGGTGCACAATGGACGGGGCCACAACATGCCGTGTGCATAGGCAGGGACGGCCAGTGGCCGGCCCCACATGTCTGTTAGCATGTCATCATCTGCACATTGGCATGGGTGCATGGTATACGCATATGCACACGCATGCCATCTCTCACTATGTACATCTGCCACTTGGCACGTGCAAGGTTACGTGTCACATGTGATGTGTATTTGCAAGCACACAGCCGTGTTGGCATGGGGCTGTCAATGTGTACACCTGTCAATGCTTCTGGAGGTGTGATCCGTACAGTGCTGCACATAGGGTGCAGTGGTGACACCAATGACTGTCTCATATCCCCTCGTGCCACAGGTCCCACTTGTCTTGGCCGCTCAGCCTGTGCCCACATCGTCGTTGGTGTGTGCCATACTCATCCAGCCTCGGAAGCAGTGTGATGCACAGCAGCCAGTCATGTTGCCGTGGTGTTGCCGCTTGCCGAATATGCAGTCAGTCCCCATCAGCACGCCTCACAGGTCATTGAGGCCTGGATCCCCATGTGCATGCACATAGCAATGGTTTGTGTCACTGCCCATTGCTATTGGTGGGAGACCTGTGTAAGTGTATTGTGGCTGTGCTGTCCCTGCATGACAGCTGTTCTGTGACTCATGTTCTTGCTCTGTCATATCAGTTATGTGTATGTGAAAATGCCATGTGGCGTGTTGCTTTGACATGTGTCCACTTCCATCTTTCCTAGGCGGAGACCAAACATTTACCGCCCTTACCAATTGCTGGCGGACATGGAGGATTCTGAGGTCATCCGGAAATTTTGTCTGGACCGACCAACCCTGCATCGACTATGTGCCATGTTGGAACCCCACCTCCGTCCTCGCAGGGTGTATCCGACAGCATTCACCCCCACGGCTAAGGTGATGGCTGTACTGCATTTTTTCGCCACTGGGTCATTCCAGCACACAGTGGGCAGTGGAGGTGGGATGTCCCAGCCCATGTTCAGCATGGTGCTGAGGGATGTACTGGCAGCCATGATGCTGTACAGGAACAGGTACATCCGATTCCCCATGGCTCGTGAGTTGGCGGCAGTGAAGGGTGCATTCTATGCCCTTGGACGGATCCCACACGTCATTGGTGCCATAGATTGCACCCATGTTGGCCTTGTCCCACCACAGGCCACTGAGCAGCTCTTCCGCAACCGGAAGCACACGCACTCCCTGAATGTGCAAGTGGTGTGCCTTGCGGACATGGTCATTTCCCACGTGTGTGCAAAGTTCCCAGGCTCGGCCCATGATGCGCACATCATGCGCAACAGCATATTACCACGACTGATGACCAATCTGCAACAGGACCGTGGCTGGATTGTCGGTGAGTATGTGGAGTTGTGCAGCGTGCTGGCTTAAGGATGCTGTCTACTGTCCTGTTGGAATTGCAACGGTTCTCTGTGTCCCTCACGCCCAGGTGACTCGGCTTACCCGAATGGGCCCTGGCTGATCAGTCCATTACGAAATCCTCGGACCCCAGCAGATGACCGCTACAATGAGGCACATGGGAGGACCAGACGTGTGGTTGAGCGTACCTTTGGCCTCCTCAAGTCCAGGTTCAGATGCCTGGACCGCACCGGGGGTGCGCTGGCGTACTCCCCACAGAAGGTGTGCCAGATAGTGGTGGCTTGCTGCATGCTGCACAATCTGGCTATTCGAAAGCAGATCCCCCTAATTGTGGATGACGGAGATCAACCAGGGCCCCAGCCTGCAGACCAGGACAGCTCGAGTGAGGAAGACAGCGGAGAGGAGGAAGCTGTGAATGTCCGTCAGCAGCTCATCGCCCGCTACTTCACTTGACGGTGAGTGTCCATGTACGACGGCTGATGTGGCTGTAGTTGTGCAGGTGTCTGTGTGCTGTGTCACGGAGGCCTTTTGTTCACTGTGTGCTGTGTGTCAATGCTCCATGTCCAGATTTGTATGCCACTGACAGTGGCTGTGGCATTGTGCCCTATTGCTCTGTGCGATGTGTGTACATTGCTTGTAGTTGTTGACATGTACTGTGTGATGAGTGTGTGACACACTCATTGAATGTGCTCCTGTTCTGTCTTCCCCCCCCAGGTCCCTACAGCCCCTCCTGTCCCATCGCCATGCCACACATCCGATGCTTTTCTGCTCAAGGTGGCGGTTGATCATCGTTCAATAAACACAGTGCACAGACAGCAGTTTGTGTAAAAGGTGCATTTATTTTCAACTGTGACATGTCATGGTGTGCAAGGTGATGACATGAGTGTTGCGTGCAGTGACAATGAGCTGTCGGCCATGGCTGCGTGATGCTCAGGGTGTACCCACTAGTTCTATGTCCCTAGTCCAACAGACACATGCCATTCTGATGGCTGTGTGGGGTGGGATCGTAGTCCAAGTCAATGCAGTGGGTGGTCAAGGATAGCTGGCTGCCTCACTTGCGTCTGGAGCGTGCGAAGTCCTCCCGGGACATCTGTTTCCACTTCGGACGGCCCCTTCCAAGTTTGGGAGGGGGGGGTGTGTGGTGGCGACCTGCTGGTGGTGGGTGAGGTGTGCTCACTGGCTGTGGACGCAGGGGAACTGGACACTGCTGCCCGACCCTGCGCCCTAGCAGGTGGTGGCGGAGGTGGTGTTGCTGGCCTTGCCTGTGACCTCACCGCCACCACCAGCTGGCCCATGAGGTCCACGAGTTGGTCCATACGGGACACGAATTGGCCCATATGGGCGTCCATGGACCTCAACACCCCCAGGACCTCCCGCGTGTCGGAAGCAGACCTGGCCCATTGTCCTTGGGCCTCTTCATAGGCCCCAAGGACTCTGGCCAATTGAGGCAGGGCATGGCTCCCAGGGGAGGCTGGCGTTGGACTGACCCTGCTCCTCCCACCAGTACTGCTGCCACCGGCCTGCCCACTAACCACATTGCTCACCACGGTCCTCGCTCTGGCTCCCAGGGTGGACCCAGTCGGCCGGACCACCACTTGCGCTGGGGCTGGGGCCAGTGATGACGTGGTGGTGGTCGCGGCGGTGGTGGTTGTTGCGGCGATGGTGGTGGTTGCGGCAGTGGGAGTGGCCGTAACAACTGTGGGAGTGGCCGCCACAACAGTGGTAGTGGCCGCAACGACAGTGGCAGCAGGGGGCTGTGAGTGGTCATCAGCCCTGGATGATGGGTTGGTAGGTAGGAGGGTGCCTGGGGGGCGGTTGGGCCCTGCCACACCAGATGGGCCTGCTGGGTGGTCCGTGTCCGAAGAGGAGGACAGATCCTCCACATCTGTGAGTCCTTGTTGGGGGCTTGCAGGCTGGCTGTGCTGGCTGCTGTCTCCATCTCCAGCATCCAGCAGTTTGTCACCTGTGGGGGGAATGAGACATGTTATTGTGTTGCACCTGACAAAGTATGTATAGGTTGTCTGACATCCACAGTTCGTGCACAGTCGTGCACAGGTTTCCCGGAGCCGTGTGTGTGGCTGTGCTATTTGTTGTTGTGTGGGCATGCCAATGGGACTGTGTGCTGTGGACATGTGGCATGGGACGGATTGGCAATGCCGATGGGTGTGTTGCTGTGCTCCTACTTTTTGTGGCTCTGGTGTATGCGGACTCCAGACCCATCGTGGAGGTTGGTTTGTACTATGCTCTTGGGGTTCAAATGGAACGCTTAGAAACGCAGATGGCAAAATGGGGGTCAGCCCCCTGAAACGCATTTGAGATGAACTATGCTTTGGGGGTTCATATGGAACGCTTAGAAACGCAGATGGCATAATGGGGGTCAGCCCCCTGAAACGCATTTGAGATGAACTATGCTTTGGGGGTTCATATGGAACGCTTAGAAACGCAGATGGCATAATGGCGGTCAGCCCCCTGAAACGCATTTGAGATGAACTATGCTTTTGGGGTACATACTGTGAGCCATGGGTGCAGAACGTGACATGTGTTGTGGCAACATGACAGTGCATGGTCTGAGGTGTGTGTATGTCTGACATACCCTGCATATTTGCTGTCTGTTGTGATTTCTGGCCATGTAATTGGACGCATTGTTATGAGTGAGTGATGGTTGTGTGCCACACGATGTATTGCAGATGGTCCAATTCCTTGGTGTGTGTGCTGCCCTGTGCCATGTGCATCAATGCAGTGCTCGGGGGGGTGTGGCCCTTGTTATGTGTGTTGTTGCTCACAGTGTGACGTGCGCTTCATTCACTTCTGGCACATGATTTGTCATGGGCATGTTTCTTTGCGTGACTACTGTGGGGCCGATTCCGATCTCGGTCGGAGGCGGACCCAATACCATTCGGTCGGGAAAAAGCCATGCGAAAGCCTGTTTCCCGACCGAACCGTACGCGGGTCCGGCCGAGCGAGTACGATGCGAATTCGCCGACCGACTCGTCCGGGCGTCCCGACAACTCCGACCGACTCGCTCGGACTCGAACCGCTCCGACCGACTCGCTCGGACCCGATTCGCACCGCGCAATGGAGACGTTTTCCGGCCGGGTAAGTACGATGCGCGCCGCGAGCAGTCCGACCGAGCCGCGCACTCCGGCTCGTACGAGCTGTCGGAGCCGTACTTTGGGGGTCCGTGTCGGACCCCCTGTACGCGTACCCGTGCGAGGCGCACACAGGGGGACCCAAGGGTCCCCCTACCTGTGCGTGTACGCCGCGAGCGCCACGCGGCGTACTCGCTGTAGGGGCGCCCTTGTCCGCCTCGCACCCATTGAGGCAATGGGAGCCCGCGTACGCGTTGTACGACCGGCTCCCATTGAGTTCAATGGGAGTCCGACCGACTCGTATCCGATAACATACGGACGCATCGGACTCGTTCGGTCGGACTGCACGGGTCCGATTCGGTCGGAAATCTCTCCGGGTCCGGCTCGGTCGGAGAGATTTCCGGCCCGAATCGGAATCGACCCCTGTATGTGGACCAGCTGTTCGGATGACATACCTTTCATGTGACTGGGGCTGACGGATGAGATGGATGGTATGTTGTATGTGCATTGTGTGTCTGTGTGTTTGATGGGTCCAGTGGTGTTCGTGTGCATTTATGTTGTTCCACGCTGTTGCGTCTAGTGTGGTATGTCTTACATGGGCGTAGTTGTGGGATGTGTGGTTGACGGGCAGTAGGGGCTACATGGACAGGACTTCGATGGTGTTGCAGTTGTGTGTGATGGGTTGCACTGTGCCTGCCGTGTGGTTCTGTAATCAGTGTGACTTGTGCATGCAGACGTGGCTCCTTGGGTGTTGCTGTGTCTGTGATGGGTCATGTGGGGTGTGACTCTGTGGTTCATGTCCGTGTGCACATTGTTCACATGGTTGTGACAGGGAGCAGTGCTGCGTGTTCCTCTGCTACTTGACATGTCCCATGTGTTAGTCGTAATACAGTCCTCATGCCTCCAGTCACCCCGCCCTGTCCAGTTTCCCACCTACAGGTTGTTTTTGAGCGTGCACTGGACTGGATGCCACATGGTTATGGGCGGGGGGGTGCTCCATGTTGCAGGTCTGTGGGGGTGGGGGCGGTGTTATGGGTCGTGGTGATGGCTGGACACCCACTGACACCGTTTGTCCTGGGGCGGGATGTCTACCTGTCGGCTGCCGGTGTGCACTGCAGTGGCTGCTACGTGGGTGTGGGGTGTGGGCTGTGCTCCTCCTTGCTGTGCTGTGGGACTAGGGGCCTGGTGTGTGTTGTACTTCAGCTGTCCCCCTCCCACCCACTGCACTTTGTGTTGCTGCTACTTACCTGTTACTTGTCAGTTAGTGCAGCTACAGCTGCCACATGGGTGTGGGGGTGCTCCGCCTTGCTGTGCTGTAGGACTAGGGGCCTGGTGGGTGTTGTACTTCAGCTGTCCCCCTCCCACCCACTGCCTTTGTGTTGCGGCTACTTACCTGTTACTTGTCGGTTGGTGCAGCTACGGCTGCCACATGGGTGTGGGGGTGCTCGTTGTGGCACTTCTGGAGTACTAGGGGACCTGTTGGTAGTTATGTGGCTGGCTGGGTGTACACATGCCCCCATGGTTTTGTTAGTTGATATGTTTGGGCTGTGTGTGTGGTGGTGCCTGTTGCATGTGTGAGTGATGTGTTGTGTATTGTGTACTGGACATGGGGGTGTTTGTCCCTCGGAGCTATGGCATGGTGGTAGTGCATGTGAGTACATAGCGGTGTGCTGGTATACATTTGTTTGTACTTACCAGCCTCCACTCCCCTGGTAATCCGGTGAGGATCTCCGGATGGATGATGACTCGCACCTTCTCCTCCCACGCTTTGAAGGTCTTGTAAAGCGCGGGATTCCCTCCGCCAGTCGTGGCAGCCAGCTCTTGATTTTTGCTCTCCTTCTTCTTGACCAGGCTTTTGATGTCGTTCCACCGTTTGTTTATCTCTCCTCTGTTTCTGGGTACGGTCCCGACTGCATTGACCTGGTCTACAATTCTGTTCCACATTCTGTTTCTGGTGGCTAGTGGTGTGTGCTGGACCTGGTTGCCATAGATTTGTGGGTGCACCTTGACGATCTCGTCGACCATGACCGTCAGCTCAGTGGAAGTGAACTTGGGCATTCTGTGTGATGCCATGGTGTTTGTGGTGCTGGTGCGGTGTGTGATGTGTGATGTGCAGGGGGTTTGTGGTGCCGGTGTTTGGTGGTGGTGGTGGTGGTGGGTGTGATGTGTGCGTATCTGTGGTGTGCTGCTGTCCTTGCTGTGTCACTGTGTCCTCTCCTCTCCTCTCTGCTTTGCAATGTTGCAAGGGGTTGTGGTCTGTGGAGGGGCTGCTTTTGTACTTACCTATGTGGGTGTGTCCTGATGGTCTGTTGTTTTCAGGTGTGTTGTGGCTGGTGTTCTGGGCTTTGTAGTTTATTTGTTTGTCCAGGGGTGGTGTGTTTTCGGGATGTGTACTGTGTCTGTGTATTTGTGCGTGGGTTGCTGTGTGGACTTGTTGGCCATGTTGTGTGTGTTTGTTTGAGTCCGCGGATGTTTCTGTGCAGGGACGTGGCCGCCATGGCTTCTGCCGTGTCCATTTTCATCAGTGTTGTTTACGCTGGCGGGCGGTGTATTTGTTGTTTTTCCGCACTCATGTCGGTGCGATCGTAATTTCACGTGCGGTGTCTCGGCCGTGAGGGCGGGCGGTTTTGTGTTGTCGTGCGTCTTTCCGTCCGTGGCGGGCGGTTTGACTCCGACTCGGACAAGGGCGGGCGGTATTTTGTGTGTTTTTTCCGCCGCTGGCGGTTTTCGGTTCGAGGCATCATGATTGCTGGGTCGGTATTCAGACGGTGTAGGCGGGCGGATTTTTGCCGCTTTAATGGGTGGCGGATTTTTTTACGCCCGGTATCGTAATGGGCCTTTAAATTTTTATTTTTATCTTTTTTAGAATTTAACGAAATTATGTTAATATTTTTAAAAACACTACCCACCCTTATCCCCAATAAACACAACATCCCACTCCTAAATGTTATAGTGAAATTCGAAATTAAAATTTAAAAATGTATTTATTTTTTTAAATTTAAAGAAATTATATTAATATTTTTTAAAACACTCCCCACCCTTATCCCCTATAAACCCAACATCCCGCTCCTAACATTTAATTTGAAATTCGAAATAAAAAAATTAATTCATACTTAAAATATAAACATTTTGAAAAATAAAATTAACTTTTTAAAACACTCCCCACCCTTATCCCCTATAACCCAACATCCCGCTCCTAAA
This sequence comes from Calotriton arnoldi, assembly GCA_963921515.1. Taxonomy (NCBI): domain Eukaryota; kingdom Metazoa; phylum Chordata; class Amphibia; order Caudata; family Salamandridae; genus Calotriton; species Calotriton arnoldi. The sequence goes on along the minus strand of CAWUFW010002154.1, from coordinate 824,966 downwards.
ACAATATAAAAATAAAACATTATTATACACATTTTAAACACAATTTAATACTTAACATTCACTATAAAATATTTCAAAATACATACAAAAACAATATTTTCACATGTCGATATTTGTGCTTTCGATATTACTTACATCGATATTTACCTACACACTTCAAATAGATAATTTTTACATCGATATACAGAACATTGATATTTAACACTGTCGATATTATCAACTCGATATTTCTGTATGTCGATATAAAAAACTCTATATTTTGTCTGTGTACCATAACAAAGGCCCTCACAGCCCCCATGGTGTGGGGGGGGCCCGGGCTTCAAGGGGCCCCATCAGCTCTGTACCTGAGAGCTCCTGAAAGAGTACGGAGGGGGCCCCCCCATGTACTTTCCAGGGAGGCCCCCTCAAGTTTTGTTACGCCAGTGGTATTCATTTCACTTTCTGATCTGATGATCAGATGTATAAAGGCCTGTGTCTACAGGAATAGCATTCTTGATATGGTTGGAGACCTTTTGCTTTTTGAAGATTTTGCCTAGGGAGTTTTTTGTGATTGGATTGGCAGGCTCTCATCTGTGTACAATTTCAAGCTAAAATTAAGTGCTGGAACCCTTGGTGGTCGAGAACCTGTTCTGTGGAGGTAGAGTGGGTCACACTAGACTTCTCCTTACAGTTTCTTAAGTATTTGGTTAAACAAAAACTGTAGTATTTTTTTGTAAATGGTACATGCAAATTTGTCATGATACCCTTGCGGGTGATAGTGCGCTTTACAAAAAGCACAAAATATCCTCTAAGTTGGTCCCGCTGGACATTATTTTACCTTCCTAAAGTTTGATGAAAAGAGCATTCTTTATTACAGTCCCTCCATTGAATCTGATTTTGTACAATTACTTGCCATATAAGTTTCCAATCGACTCTTTGGATGTAACTGGGAAGAATGGTCATTATTTTTTGTTATTTTGTTTTTACATAGATTTTTGATGTAACACATTTTGTAGTTGATTTTATTGGTGATATGTTACTTGAACCCTATCTCCATTTTATTTAGTTTTGTTTTAGTTTTATTATTCAATAATTATCGTTTTACTTAAAATAAATGTGTGAGGATGTTTACATACCTTTCTGATTAATGTATTGTTGTAATACTTGGGGGCCGATTCCGATTCGGGCCGGAAAACTCTCCGACCGAGCCGGACCCGGAGAGATTTCCGACCGAATCGGACTCTAGCAGCCCGACCGAACGAGTGCGCATGCAATCGGACTCGAGTCGGTCGGACTCCCATTGAAGTCAATGGGAGCCGGCCGTACAACGCGTACGCGGGCTCCCATTGACTTAATGGGTGAGAGGCGAACAAGGGCGCCCCCTACAGCGGGTACGCCTCGAAGCGAATCGCGTCATACATGCACAGGTAGGGGGGACCCATGGGTCCCCCCTGTGTGCGACTTGCGCGGCTACGCGTACAGGGCGGTCCGACACGGACCCCCAAAGTCCGGCTCCGACAGCTCTTTCGAGCTGGACGGCGCGAGTCGGTCGGACTGCTCACGGCGCGCATCGTACTTGCCCGGCCGGGGAACGACTCCATTGCGCGGTGCGAGTTGTGTCCGTGCGAGTCGGTCGGTGGGTGTTGAACCCGCGTACGAGTCGGTCGGCGATTTCGCGGACGCTCGCATCGTACTCGCTCGCCCGGACACACGTACGAATCGGTCGGGAATGAGGGCTCCGAATCGGATCCGGTTAAGCCGAATCCGATTCGGTGCCCTACCGGCCGAGATCGGAATCGGCCCCTTGGTGTTTTAGGCACACTTCTACATGCACGCTCTCTGAAGTGTGCTTTGTTGCCCAGCCAAGTTATAAAAGTTTATCTAAAAATGTATTCCAGAGAACTGATTTATTTATTTGCACTGAACCTACTGGACATTCCAGGTCAAGTTAGTTTCTCACAAGTGCCGTCATATGTACTAGCTATAAAACTGTTAAAGAATTAAGGGCATAAAGTACAAAATTTAGGGATTGCTCAATCGCAATTAGAAAACCATAATCCTAATATACGAAAATATATAAGTCTTAAATAGTGATTCCTAGTGGGTTGCAATTTAACCTACCTCATGAATATTAGGGCTATATGTACAAATTGTAGGGATTGTGATTTCCTAATTGAGATTCTTTGTGAATCGCAATTAGTAAATCGCAATTCCTAATGTATGAAACCCAATGAGTTTTATTTAGCGACTCCCAATGGGGTCGCAATCAACCTACCTTTTGAATATTAATGGGGAAGGTCACAATTTGCAACTCATTAGGAATTGCAGGCATCACAGGGATGGTGACCTGCTGTAGTCTGCAGACCACCATGTCTATAATTGCTTTTTACTAAAGCATTCTTTTTTTTAATGTAGCCCATTTCAAAAAATAAAATGAAAGGTTTAAGTTTCATTATTTAAGAGTAAGCAGAGGCCCTACTCTTAAAAAATATTAGATTCAGCATTCACAAAGGGTAAGCGGTCCCGTAGGGACCCCATCCCATTTGCAATTAATTGCCACCACCCTTGAGGTGCTGATAAAAAAATTAATTTGTTGCGACCCAAATTCAGTCACAAAACATTCATACATACCACTGCAATTCGGTATTAGGAAGGGACGCCCTAAACACTTCCCTTCATATACCGAATCGCTAAACAGAAATTGCGATTCAGAAAACTTTTACAAAAGCAGAATTCTTTTCCAGTCTCTGTGGGCTCTTCCATCAAAATGGGGGTACTGCTGAGGGAAGAGAAAAATATTCAAGTTTGAGCTGGCTGTGGGGCCCCTTGGGGGCACTGACAAAAATAAGATTTGGAACCCCCACCCATGGGGCATGAACTGGGCCCTGAGGCAATAAAACACAACTGAATTTGGGCCCACTGCCTATGGGGCAGGCAAAGGAGCATTAGGAAAATAGCAGAATGCAGGCCTGCTTCCAGTGAGGCATGTGGCGGGCCCTGGGAGGTACAAAAATAAATGTGCTCCCCAATGCTCTTGAGACTTGATGTAGTCCCTGGGGAAGAATGAAAAAACACAGAATTCAGGCCTGACACAAATTGGCCATGCTGCGGGCCAAGAGGGCATAATAAAATTCATCATATTGGGCCCTCCCCTCACCAGCACATGCAGTGGGCCCCTAGTCCAACACCACTCACACCTACCACTATTCATATGTTCAGCTTGCTTCGGGCTCCATTAACCCCTCAATCACCCCAAGCACCTTCCATTCCACCAGCCGGCAGTGAGTCCCTGTCACCCCAACCCAAAGAAAAAGCATGAGTGCCCCCTCCACCCTGATGACATCCAAGAGTAGCTCCCAATTACCTTGCTCAACGCAAGTGTGCCCCTTCCATCCCACCATCGCCCAAAAGTAAATTGGGCATGCAGCAGGGCCCCAATTGCCCCTAGTCCACCAAGGCATGAGTGCTCCCTCCACCCCACCACCAGTCAAAAATAATTCCAGAGTGTGTGTCCAAGGAGACATACTCTGCTAGATCTACCCTCCCTGACTAGGACTGAGTCAGTTAGCCTGGCACCATACACCTCGGAGGCCAGTGAGAGTTCTGTAAGAATCCTCCCTGAGCCCAGCCCTTCCAACGCATAGATGATCCCTCTAGCCAGCATTATCCCCTCTTACAACATCAACATCCTCTCCTATGCCAATGACACACAGCTCATTCCCTACCCGGACAAGACGTCTAGTACCTGGATCAAGCTCAATGCCTTCATGACTGAAATCACCCACAGGATGTAAACCAACCAACTGACTAAAGCTGAACATGGACAAGACCAAAATCATGAACATCTGGAAGAGCACTTAGCTCTACATGGTGGACAACAGAGCTAGGACCAGCATCACGCCATGAACCTTGGAAAAGTCGTCGAACAGCAAACTCAACATGACTGCCCAAGTCAATGCGGTCACCACCTCATGCTCCCATACCCTGAAGAGGAAGATTTCAAAATGGCTTTCCGTCAACAGCGGAAAACTGTCTTGCATGCCCTCGTCACAAGCTATCTGGACTACAGGAAACCCTGTTTGTCAGGATCAAGAAAAAAAATCACCCAGATGCTGCAAACCATTCAGAACTTGGCGGTCAGAATCACCCTCAACTTCACATGCTGCACTCACATCAGACCACACCTGAAGGCGCTCCACTTGCTCCCCCTACATAAACAAGCACATTTCAAACTCCTCATCCACATTTTCAAGGCTTTACGTAACACTAGCCTAGGATTCCTCACAAATTGCATCTGCTTTTACAAACCTTCCAGACACCTCCTCTTGTCTGGACTCCTACTTTCACACATCACATGCATAAGGAAAACTAGATCCAGTGGTCAAGCCTTCTCCTACATCGCTCCTAAAGCATGGGACGATCTGCCACTACACAGAAGAACACCCTCCTGCTTCTTGAATTTCTCAAGAAGCTGAAGACCTGACTTTTCAAGTAGTCCCTCTAGGCCATGGGCTTGGCTGAACTCACACCTGTTCCAGTGACTTTCCAGCCCACTAGCACACAAAATATGAACCAGCAGCAGGGCCCAGGCACCATTCCCCCAACTAAGACATTAGTGTTCCTGCACACCACCACCACCCAAAAATAATTTTGGCCTGTTGCAAGGCTACAATCAACCCTCATTCACCCAAGGCACCAGTGTTCCCTCCACACCACTACCACCCAGAAGACGTTTGGGCAGAATCTGGGCCCCAATCACCTCTTCCCCACCCAAGACAGCAGTGCATCCTCCACCCTACCGCTACCCAACAGCAGTGCCCAATCCCTACACCCAAAGCACCAGTGCCCCTTTCACCACACAACCACCCAAAAGTACACTAGGCCTACAGCAGGGACCCAGTCACCAGTTCCCCTCCCAAGGTACCAGTGTCACCTCCACCCACTCAAAAGTAAGCTGGGCCTGCAGTGGAACCCCAATCTTTGCACATCCTCCTAAGGCGCCAGTCCTCCTTTCACCTCACAACCACTGAAAAATAAATTGGGCCACAATGAGGCCCCAGTTACCACTCCCCCTAGACATTAATTCCCCCTCTACCCTATGACACCCAAAAGTAGTTCCCACTACTTCACTCAAGGCAACTGTGCCTCATATCCCCCACCACCACACAGAAGTAAGTTGGGTCTGCAGCATGGCCCCAATCACCCCTGTGCCACCAAGGACACCAGTGCCCTTCATCCCCACCATCACCCAAAAGTAGTTCTTAGTCACCACACCCAAAGCACTAGGGCCCCTTCCACCCCATGACCACCCAAAAGTAAGTTGGGCCTGCAGCAGGGCCTCAATCACCTCCCCCTACCCAAGACACCAGTTCCCCCACCCCAGCACCACCCAAAATTAGTTCTAAGTCACCAAACCCAAAGCACTAGTGCCTTATCCATCACACGAGCACTAGTGCCTCTTCCACCCCACAACCACTCAAAACTAAGCTGGACCAGCAACAACGACCCAGTCACCACTTCCCCCACCCAAGGCACAAGTAGCTCCTCCATCCCATCACCACCCAAAAGTAAGTTGAGCCTGTAGCTGGGCCTCAATAACACCTAGCTGATTTGGCATCAGTCCCCTCTACATTCCATCATCACCCAAAAGTAGTTACCACTCCCCTATCGGAGACAGTAGTGCCCCGCCACCCCACCACCTCCCAAATGTAAGTTGGGCCTGCAGTGGGGCCTCAATCACTCCTTCCCCACCCAGGGCAGCAGTGACGCCACCACCCCACTGCCACCCAAAAGTATTTCCAGTCACCCAACTCAAAGCATTAGTGCTTCCTCCACCCCACCACCACCCAAAAGTAGTTCCCAGCCACTTCACCCAAAGCACCAGTGCCGCTTCCACACCACCACCACCGAAAAGTAAGTTGGGACTGCAGCAGGGCCCCAGTCCTCACTCCTCAACCCAAGGTACCTCTGTTCCTTCCACACACCCACCACCAAAAACCCAGTCACCTGTCCTGCCACCCTAAATCCATAACGTGACCCTACACTGCCCCTTCCCTGCTCTTTACCCTCTGTCTTCAACCCATTGTCTTCCATGCTAAAACCGAAGCACTGATCCCTACTCTGAAATCTTCCAGTCAAAACACTTCCCTATCCCCAAAAACTGCCCAGTATGCTGCCCTCTTGACTTGCACTCTACTTCAAAGAACACTGATCACTATCCCTTGCCATGCCACCTCACCACCAAATCATTGAGGAGGGTTAACCTTTGACTTGGGTGAAGGAGTGGTGACTGGGTTCTACTGCTGGCCCAACTTACTTTTGGGTCGTGGGGTGGAAAGAGCACTGGTGCTTTGGGTTGGAGAGGGATGACTAGGGGCAGCTGTGGGCTCAACTAATGTTTTAGGTGGTGATGAGGTGGAAGCTAGTGTTTTGGGGAGAGTGGTAGAGATTTCAGGGAAGGAGTGTTTCAGAGATGGTTGGCAGTGTTTTGGGGATGGTTGGTGGAGTAGGTTCTAACTTTTTCTGTTCATTTTCTAGAAGGAAGAATCTGATTCTGGGGCAATTGGGCACTTTGGTAACAACACAACGTGCTTGATGTTGACAGTGGTTCAGGCCAGTCTGGGTTCATGCACACTTTTCCGGTTATGTTGTATATGACAAGACATTATATGGGCTGGATCCAGATTTTTTAAGTGCTACTTTGGCAGTAGTTAAGGTGCCCCCACATAAAGAATGTTGCAGTCCTGGACTTTCCTTGCAAGGGTGAAATGGGACCGCTTCCGCAGGAACAATCCAACTTGAACTCATGCTCTTTCATTCCATATTTTATTTTTCTTGTATTGCAAAATAGTTTACATAATTTGGCTCTTAGTTGAATCAAGATTATTCTTTTAATAATTTGTGAAAAAATGCATTACAAATAGAAGTTATATATTTTTTTATGTTTTATTTTTAAGTCCAGACATTCGTGTTTCCTCCTTCTATTACTTCAGGTTTAGGTGTTGAAAGTATTCCTTTTTTCAAACTGCCTTCCTGTAACTTAGATTGTAAGGTTTCTTGTTTTTTTTTTTCTCAGTTGGCTGTTTTGTGTCCTGACTGTTCCATGTTTTACACACTCATCTGACACAAATGTTTATTTCCATTTTGTTTGTTTTTCTCTTCCTTTGTGCTGTGGTTACTTCGGGGCTTACTTTAGTGTATGTTAATTCGGAGTTTCCTTAAACATTTTTACTCTAACGGTTTCCCCCAGTCAAATTCGATTATTTTGGAGCAGACTTTAAATTTTGAACTCCTGTTACCCTTAAACTTTGTTACCTGACCTTATTATTCCCCCAGTTGCTTTATCCCCACCCTTTGGGGTATATGAAGTAACAATGAGTAAATTTAATTTTTTTACAGACCTGTCAAACAACACTGTACCAACTCCCCACAGAGGACTCAGATTTGCCTAAAGGGACCCAACAGGTTTGCCACCTGACACCAATGGACTTGTGTGCATGTTCCTCTATTTAAAGTCCACTTAAGCAGCTTGGTTTCAAAAGGTTTCAGGTGTATCTTTCTTTGCTGTTGACTGTTTCCATTTTCAACTGTGTTTGCTACTCTGTCCTCCTCATTACATTTTTTGTATACTTCAGTGTAACAGACTAAGTGGGATGGGTAGGCCCAGAGGTGGGTCCTGTGCACACTGTGCTACTGGAGCCAGGCTATACCCAACAGATGAGCCCTAATAAGGGCAAAATCGGTCTTGGGTTGCTTGTGTCCCAGTATAGGGAGGACTTGACCTGGTAGCATTGGAGGAGGTTCAAGACTGATTTGCATATAGCTGATTCCATATTGCGGTAGCTTGGTGTACAAATAACTATGGACTGGGATGTTGCCTGAGTAATTACCAGTAGTTGAGATTAATTCAAGCATTCTATCCATAACTTTTTGCTATTCTATCATGAATACAAATGAAACAGAACGAAAGAGGATTGGTGATTTATTGGCCGGCTCACCTAAATGGTCAGCAGGATTCACAGAGGAGAAGCAGCAACCCCAATCACAAAGAGGGCCGCCAGTACAATGTCTGGGAGATATACATGATAAAATATACAATATGGTCGCTACACAAATGCAAGAAAATATACAACATGGTCGCTACATAAATGTAAGCGCTGAAGGCTGTGGAACTCTCATCGGGGAAAAAGGACATTCGGTCCGCAGGAGGCAGCAACTAATGAAAATAATAATATCACCATGATTCAATAATTGGGGAAAGGACAGGAGTGCCAAAGTAAAAGAAATTAAAAAACTAAGGGGTAAATGCACAGATATGAAGGACAGATCAAGATGGGACAATATTAGAATTTGCAAAGTGCGCAAACGTACGAACAAACATTGTCCAGTTTCGTAAGTTAGTGTTCTGGTTTGTGCTGCTGGAGGGTGAAAAGTTTGAGATTCCTATCATTCAGGCTCATTGAGTAGGCGCCCCATGAGATATACCTGGAGCCCGCCCACAAGACGGACTAGACAAGTTGGGCTCCTCCCAGCTTAAGGAAATAATCATGTGGGAGGCCAGGAAAATTGACAATCTGACCTTCCAGGAACAGTCCATTGATCCCTTCCAAGATCTTTCACAGAACACTTTAAACTAGAAAAGTATTCTCATGCTCGCATCAGCAGAAATGCAAAGATGACAGCTTCATTATAGATAGACTTTTCCCTTTGGGTTGTGGTTTCAAGTGGGGTCAAAAACACATGTGGGCCATACACTGAATGAGGTGCAGCAAACAGTGGGAAAGCGAGCGAGGGACCACTATCGCAGACATAATCTAGGAAGGAGATCGGGGAAGCCCTAAGAGATCTGGGAAAAAGCATGATCTTCAAGACGTTCATCCTGCAAATGAAGAAGACATATTATATAATTTGTGACCTAGATCTTGTGTGGGACTTGGTGACAATTATAATTGAAAACTGAGCAGAGACTGATTTGAAAGTCGGGTGAGCAGGAGGGGGAGGAGGGACTGCTTAACTATAAAGATGTACCTGCAATAGGGAGCAGAGCGGTAATATCGGAGTTTGTATTGACACACCATTGCCACCACATTAAAGATGTGGCCATTCATAATCATGTTTATTTGGTAATACCCTTGGTGGTAACACAGAGTTGTGTAAATTGGGGCTGAATGGGATTTCGGGTGGGGGGGTAACTGACCACATCACAGCTCATTCGCTTGCAGAGGATTATCTGATCCTCATTCTCCTATGGGATTGGAATGGGGGAGTGAGAGGGTAAAGGTAGGGTGTGTGGGTGATTGGATAGGAGAGGCGGAGTTTTGGAGGTAGTGAGTGTGGGAGGCTGGTTGTCAACTTGGCTTAAAGTCTACAGTTAGCACAAGGGGGAAAACTGTGTCAATCTATACAGATGTGACTTTGCTTCTCAAATCCATGGCCAAGATCACATTGTGAAATGTTAGAGGCTTGAATTCCACAGTCAACCATCATATGATATGGCATGAGGTGAAGGAATTACTACCTGAAGTAGCATGTCTTCAACAGATGCATTTAAGGTCTTCTGATACTCACCTGATGACAAATAAGTGTTATCCCCCTCAATAGTTAGCACCTACAAAAATAGAATAAGTGGGTGTTAGACCTGACAGCCTTAGGGTGGTCTTCTCCCAACTTTTTGCCTACCTCCCTCCATTTTTCTGAACTCATTTTTTCAGGTTTTAGGACACTGTGCACTTTATCACTTCTGATCAGTGCTAAAGTACTTGTGTTCTCTCCCCTAAACTTGGTAACATTGGCTTATTCCCAATTCACATATTTAATTTATTTATAACTCCCCAGTAAAGAGCACTACATGTGCCCAGGCCCTGTAAATTAAATGCTACTAGTGGGCTTGAAGCACTCATTAAGCCAACCACTTAAGTTTCCCTCTAACCATGGCTTAGACCTGCTGTTACAGAGCCTGCATGTGCAGTTTTAAACTGCCACTTCGACTTAGCAAGGTAACCCTCTTGCCAGACCTAAACCTTTCCTTTTCATACATATAAGTCACCCCTAAAGAAGGCCCTGTCTAACCCACAGGGCAGGGTGCCATGTATTCAAAAGGCAGGACATGTACTTTTACATTTTACAGGTCCTGGTAGTGAAAAACTACCAATTTCTTTTAACTACTGCAAGGCCTATCTCTCCCATAGGATAACATTGGGATTATCATATTAAGTCTTTTTAAGTGTAATTCCTAATTATGAAGAGATAGACTTTTCAAGTTTGGTGTTACTGAACTCACAATTTAAAATTACAGTTCATGGTGAAGTTGGATTTTAAATTCCAGTTTAGCAAATGCCACTTTTAGAAGTTGGCATTTACTTACTTTAGCAATTGGGGACTTCTGCCTGTCTCTGGAATACACCTCTGGGGTTGCTGACAGCTGGCTTCCTGCATTCCCTCTAGACAGTCACACACAACGATTAGGTGTGCCTGAGTGATCATCTGCATGCAGATGGGCCATCCAGAGCAGGAGGGGAGGGAGGAGCTGACAATTACTCCTGAAAAGGCTGTGTCCTGTCCCCACACAAAGGATTGATTACCCCCCTGTAGAGTATTTTGAGCCATGGTAGGAAGGGAGAATCTCTGTGCACTTCAAAGCTTTCTTTGAAGTCTCCCCACTTCAAATGCATCACTGGGTATAAGTACTGGACCTCTGGCACTATCAAATCAGTACACTTCTGGACCTGTGACTGCTCTACCAGGAAGAAGAGCTGCTGTGCTGCTGAAAGGACTGCTACTCTGCTGGACTGTTGCTTTGCTGAACTCTGCCTTGCTGTGCTCTTTCCTTGCTGAGCTGTGCTGCTGCCTGCTGTTTTCCTGCTCCTGCTCATCACTTGAACACAGAGTGACTCCAAGGGCTTGCTCGCTTGCCTCCTTTTCCCAAGTCTTAGGGATACTTGAGCCACCTGCATCTGCCCATGGACCCTGCAAGCTGTGAGTCTGCCCTGCCTAGTGGTGCCACCCCAGTCTTGGACCCTTGTAAGTGAGCCTAAGGTGCTCTATCTTCTGTGGTCCTCATCAGAACTGATGCGAAGCAACTTGAAGCCCCGCAAAGCTTTGCCACACAGTAGCCAGTCTCACCCGAATCAATGCCGGGTGGCCCAATGCACCGCAAAGCCTTGCCGCGCAGCTGCCAGTCCATCAGAACCGATGTACAGGGAAGCCAAGCCCCACAAAGCCTCGCTGCACAGCTCCCCAGGACCAACCCAAAGCGATTCGAAGCCCCACAAAGCATCGCCGCACAGCTTCTCTGAACCGACACCAGATGTTGCGAAGCCTTGCAAAGCAAAGAAGCGCAGACTGTGCACCAGGATTTAAGGTACTGTGTTCAGCAGGCCCCAGTGGGTCCCTGTAGCTGGCCCGCACTCCATTGCAGTTGTTCTGAACTTGTGACTTTGTCCCAGTCCGGCGCCACCAGATAACCACAGTTGGCACTTTGTTCTTTAATGCTCTATTTTGACCGAAATCTTTAAAATTGCATATCTCAGGATCTTCTTATTGGATTTTTGTTGTTTTGGTCTTGTTGTATTTACAAAATCTTAATCTAATTTTCTAACCTGGTCTTTTTGTGGTGTTTTCACTGTGTTATTGTATGAAGTGTTGCACTAATACTTTACATATTGCCTCTTAGCTTAAGCCTGACTGCTCTGTGCCAAGCTACCAGATGGTGAGCACAGGATAATTTTGGGTGTGTTGTGACTTACCATGACTGGGATTGTGGCTCCTGCTTGGACAGGATGCATACCTCTGCCAACCAGAAACCCAATTCCTAACAGTGCGTTAATGATTGACTTACACAGAGATCTGTTGTTTGAGGAAAGTAGATTTGAACGGGGCTCAGCATAAGGTTGTTATCTCTATTTGGAAGGGAGAGATCAAGGGGTTAATCTCAATACCCCCTAATGTTTATGTTTTGAATCCAGGTCAAGAGCAATATGTGTGACGCATAATGTCCGAGATTTAGGATTGGGACCCCTTTCATCATATATGGGTGGGAGACTTCAATTTGGCCCTGGATGCAGTGAAAGATAGGCATCCTTGTGATAGTTACACACAGGATGGTATGTCCAAGTCGTTGAGGCAAGAAATTATGGAATTGGGCTTCATGGATGTATGACAGGATAAACATTCCCATAAGATTGAGTTCACCTTTTTCTTGCATGTACATAGATCATATTCAAGAATAGATCTGAAATGGGGAAAACTGGAGATAGTAGATGCTATGCGTACAATGGACAGGTACTACTGTGCTCTGTGACTATGCGATGGTGGTGTGGGAAGGGGAATGGCAATATATTAAGCACATTCATAGCACCTAGCAATTCTATACATCCTTAGTTAGGATAGGCTGACCATGCAAGCACTGAGGGATACTATCCAATATTATTTAATGGAAAATGATAGTACTGGTGTCTCCTTCTGGCTATGGAAAGATGGTAGAAAGCCCTACTGTGCTTGTTTTTTATGAAAAATCTAATAAGACTAACTATCTCCTGGCTCATAGATTAAGGCAATAAACAATGGCCAAAAGAATTTCACCCTCTCGAGTAGTAATGGCAACTTGTTCAAAGGAGAAGATGAAAATATAGAGAAGTTTTGAGACTACTATGCCTCCCCTTATCAGGAAGAGCCATTAAATAAAATAGAGATGGATGCTTTATAAGCTCAGCCAAACTTCCCAAATTAACTAAGTCTATAAGGGAGGCACTGGAGAATTTAATGTTATGCTATGTTATATAATTTTATAAATCGCTCGAATACCAATGAGGTGTCTTGGTGCTAGTTGAGTGAACAAACCAAAGCAATGACTGCTGCAGCTGGAAGATTAGTGCGAGAGCCTTCCTGAAAGCTAAAAGATTGGGTAGGGATTTAGTGGGAAGAGGAAGGGCGTACCAGGCTTTGGACACATCCAGCATAATAACGTTAATAACATAGGAGAAGATCTCCAAATCAATCTCAGATTTACAAAAAAATAAATTCCTGGATCCCAATGGCCTGACTAACAGATTCTACCACATCCACCAACCGGAGCTGAATCCGTACCTGTTTAAGGTGCTTAAATCTTTCCTCTATTTGCAAACAGTATTGCCTTCAATTATGGAAGCATACATTACCTTGATTCACAACCCAGGCATTCCAGCTAAAGTATGTGAAGCCTAGTGAATGATAGCTCTTTTAACGTGGACGCTAAAATCTTTACAAAGGTATTGGCAATAGATTGCTGCTCCACCTGCCTTATCTCATACAGCCTGACCAATCATGATTTATTTCTCATAGACAGACAGCCAACAATATTAGACAAGCTCTCCATCTTACAGAGAAAGCAAACTCTAGGAAGATGCCTTTAGCTATTTTGCCAGTTGGGTGCTCCTTAATTGAGTGTTGGAGACTATAGGATTGGGGCCCTGTATGATTACTTGTATTGCAGTAAATTATTAACACCCAGTGGATAGAATATTGAGTAATGGGACATGTTCGGAGGCGGTGTATCTGAATACGGGCACATGACAGGGGTGTCCTTTATCCCCTTTGTTATTTGTACTAATTGTGGAACCACTTGCGACTGCTGTTAGACAACACCAAGAAACCAAGAACAGCAACACAAAGTTCATCTATTTGCAGATGAGGTTCTCTTGACTGTGGTCTTCTCAGAGCAATCTATTTAATGAGCGCTGGAGTTTTAGGAGGCACATGGTAGAGTCTCTGGGTTCAAGATGAATCTAAGTAAATCAGAAATGCTAAATGTTGGGTTATCTAGGAAGACAAAAGACCGTCTGTAAAGTATATCCCCCTTTCACTGGACAATGGATAAGAATACTTATCTCTGTATGTATATAACACCTGAGCTTCAGACTCTATATGCTGCCAACTATTCCAGACTGACAAATGCCACTATTTCTGATCCGCAGAGGTGGAGCAAACTTTATGTGTTGTGGATGGGTAGGGTGGCTGCAGTGAAGTTCAATGTGCTTCCCAGGCTACTATATATCTTCCAGGCCTTCTCTGTAATGTTCCTGGCTAAGGATCTGAAGGCCCTTCAGGGAGCCACATATTCTTTTATTTGGGTGTGAAAACAAACATGCATTTCTAGGACACTCCTGGAGGCAGGTAGAGGATCAGGAGGTCTTGGCTTACCAGATATAAAAAGATACTATCAAGCATGGCAGCTTAGGATATTTTTGAGTGGTCTCTGTAAGAGACAGAGCATCACTGTATACATATGGAGGGAGCGGTGGTGAGTTCGGCCCCGTTGGCTACACTGTTGCTACCCAAAGCAAGCAGGTCTCGAGTGTGCTACTTCTCACAGATCTTACACACTGTCTTGGGGATATGGGACTCAATTACTAGAAACCACAAGATTAATAACTTTCCGTCTCCCTTTTAATCGCTTTAACGAAACCCAGATTTTTCTCCACGGCTGATAGAGAGTGACTTTGAGATATGGTTGGAGGAAGCCTTTCAGGATGTTGAAAAATGCATTTCACAGGTGAGATTAAGTTCTTCATCCAATGCAAAAAAGAGTTTAAACTTAAAGAAAGGGATCACATGCAGTCCTTCTAACTGATTGTTCCCAAAACGAATGAGGAACCGGGAGCTTTTTAGACAGGTCCAGCACATGTGCCCCCTCACAATACTAGTCTATGTATAAAAGATGTGTTCCTTGGGGAGTGTGAAATTGTTCAAGTCTGTGTAATAACTTCCCTTTGGAGGAAGTGCCCTCACACACCCTGAAAGGTGCCATGCTTCATCATTTGGGCATGCTCCTCGTCAGGCCGGCACTGCAATGCCTGACGGGTACCAGCAAAGGGGCTCCTTGGCTGAGTTCTTTTAGATAAAGCCATTGGGTGCGTGGGGAGGTGTGGACTATAGTTAGTAGTGTAGCGAAGTGAAAAAAGGTGAGCTAAAATAGGCTTAGGAAGGACCTATTTCATAAATTTTCTTCAGGGGTCTCACTAACCTAAGTAAAAACAGGGAGGCCCTATTTGGAGACATTGGTTCTATAGAGCGAGCATGCTATGTATTGTGGTCAACATGTTTCTTGCCATTGTCAGCCCCTATGGGGTCTATCGGCAATTCGTCAGGACCAATTAATCAACAAATTATCCAGATCTCTTACACTACTGCAAGGCTAGTCCTACCAATGTGACTGAATGCTCAGGTCACCAGCTGTGCGTATACATACAAGATACGCTTGTGCCTTGTATTGATTGACCCCACATTGGATAGGTCTAAGCTGACGGGAAATGAAAACAGAGCACGTCGTACACTCACGACAATCAGGCAGCGTGGCGACTAGCCCTTCACCTACCCCGGCCCAGTCGCTCCCGGGAGGTCTTATATCAGTTATTTCCTCAGCTTTTACAGGGGTGGGCCCAGATGTCCAGTGGCCATATCTACAGAGATATAAATCAGAAATCCCAACATTACGACACACCAAGGGCAGAAACTGTAGGATGGCATTCCTCATATGTGTAAAAGGGTACAGAATGGGAAATCAATGTATAAGCAGATGAAATTGTGGTATGCCACCCCAGTGAAGCTAAAACGAATGTATGGAAACAATGACGGGAAATGTTGGAAGAGTGTGGGCAGGACGGAGATGAAATACATATCTGGTGGTCTTGTTCAACACGAACAATTTATTGGAAATACATTTTGAGCCATATCAAGGGGGTACTGGAATGCCAATTAGACCTGATACTGTGACTTTTCTTTTGGGCCTTAGACCAAAGGAGATGGTGAATCTTAATATATCAGACTGGAGAGTGACCAATATGCTACTGGTGGCAAAACAATTGGTTGCTCAAAAATGGAATTCCCTAGAGGTCTCATCAATGTGAGATTTGGAAAGGAAACTGAGAAGGCTTATAGCAAAGGAAAAGTTGACATGGAAACTCAATGATATGGGAAGCAAACATGAAAGCATGTGGCACCCTATGGTGAGTTATCTGTCAAGTAGGGACTGGGTATGTGGCTTCCCAAAGTTACAGAGATCTTTGAGAAAGATGGTATAAGGGGTGAAGAGGTTGACCTTGATGATTGGCAGATGACCATATAAAAGTTGATATGGTGAAAGTCATAGTCGTAATGGACGAATGACTGTGCAAGTTGTTCTGGTTTGTACCCACTCAGGTGGAGGGTTGCAGTGGAGGGTGGGTGAGGTTTCTTTGAAGTTGCGGAATATTTTTACGTTGCTGTTATTGTTATGGTCAAGAGGCACTAGCCAAAATGCTCCTGCAACTTGAAAATAATAAGTTAGTTGAAAAAAAAGTGACAGCTTGCAATGGGCTCAAAACAAGGCTGTTTACCTAATATTTTGCTTAAATAGTGATCACATCACGCATGAAACCCAATGCTGTCTGCTAAAGAAATTGTATTATCTTTCATAAAATTTGTCTTATCTACACATGCATTACATCCTGGGGTGCTCTTCTACCATACTAAAATTCTGCCACCTAACCAAACTCTTAAGGTTGAAATAGGATTCTGGATTATTCATTTGGGAGAAGGTGCCAACCAAATTAGTATTCTAGTATCTTGCTAAACAAAAACACAGTTTCACCAAGAAAACTTGGACTTAACCCTGCTAACAATGACACAAAGAAGAAGGCACCCCCCCCCCAGACAAATGTAAATATAACTATGTAGCACCAAGCCAAGATTAAAGTTGAAAAAAAGTAAATACAACTCCCCAAACGATTAGGTAGAAAGGAGAAACTTTTAGCAAGATTATTGACACCAAAATGGTCACAACCGGATTAGGGGACAAACACTGAATTTCAAAAGTCAAAAAGCACCAAGAACGTGCAAAGCATATGCGGTTGTAGTTAAGTACAACTTGGGCACGCATTCTGGCAGTGGATCATCTATGCGTGCAGGGTCATAATGGTCAAGAACTTTAATAGTAATTTAGCGCTGGAAACACTATCCATACCACAGCAGCACATGGTAAAATAGGGCATTGTAGGTAATAAGTCCAGAAATGAAAAACAAAACTACACTGACATCATCATGCTCATAAACATTGAGCAAATACACATCATTCCCTGGGAGGCACCAGGGTATCGGGCACCAACATGGCAGCACCGCAGTGAGGCTCCATCAACCAGGCCTACTATGTAGCACCATCCTTCTCCTTAGATGCTCTCCAAGATCTGGTTACTTCTGAAACAAATCAGTGTGAATTCCCTTAGAATTATCTGGTTTGGAAGCTATATCAGCAAAGTTGAGGCATTCATTGTAGCTGCTGTGATGGAGACCAAGAACCCTGATGGGCTTCCTTTCAGCAGACACTGGCGACTTGCTACGACCCACTGTTGAATGCCTTCTTGGTTTTTCCCCATGCTGTTGGCTGGCAGCAATAGGTGGTGCATCATGGATACGGTGACTAGTGAAGGATCTGTGCTTTCTTGCTGAAGCATGGAGACTATGTCTCACACCTTGGAACCAATGGCTAGCATGGGGATCACAGGACCTTACTCCGTGGTTGTCTCGGGGTCAGCAGTGAGAGGGAGAGAAGTGCCAGGGACGGAGAGATTGTCAACTGGGACATATAGGCTGCTGCCATGCTGCGGCTGAGAATGCGGTATAGATGGAAATCTTTATCATTTGATTTATTAAAATCATTTACAATATACATTTTTAAATACACTAAACAATCAATCAGTAAAAGATAAAACAAAAAATAATTTTAGCTCGTAGCTAAGATGAGACCTCCCCTTGGAGGGCCAGATTTCTCTCAAATCAGTAAGTCATTGAATACGAAAAATGGTAAACCAGACCAAGAATTAAATGCTGATGCATAAACGTGTCTGCAAGATCTAGAAATCCCACGTTATAGGATCGATAAAGTGCTTCAAGTGCAATGTAAGACTGGGCAATACGAGGGCTCCCTCTATCCCAAAAGTTAAGTGCTGGTGCTTGAAAGTGAAGATCCCACATTGTGAGATAGCTGAACTAAAGTGCTTTAAGTGCAATATGAGAATGACCTATATGACAAACCCCTCTATCCGCAAGTCCGGTTGAAAGCAAAGAAAAGCTGGTGCATGTGCAGCAAACTGCAGCAGGCCTCCTTGGGTCCCAGCCACTCCCGGTGTAAACCTTGCCCCACCCACCACCACCACTGCTGAACAGTTTCAGGGGGATATGTACAATGAAGTGGCGGAGCGTGTCGTTAGCCTCCTTGGCTTAACGACACGCTCCGCCACTTCGGAAATGCAAGGCTGCACCATATTTACAAGAATGTGGTGCAGCCTTGCGTTTCCCCATGCAATGGGGCTAACTTTAACAACAGGGACACCAGCGTACAAGGGTGTCTGCGTGCAGGGGAGGATTGTTTATGTGTAGGAAGGTGTCCCTTCCTGCACATAAACAAATCCTAAAATGCAATTCTGTCACTTTCATGTGTGCTTCTTTATGCAGCACACATGAAAGTGACAGATTTGCATTTTTTTTTAAAGGTTTGTTTATGTACAGGAAGGGACACCTTCCTGTACATAAACAAACCATGTGCACAAGGCTGCACACATGGAAAAAGCAAAAACGAGGAGAAATAATGCATTTCTCCTCGTTTCGCCAACTTAAGACCAGGTTTTTCCTGGTCTTAATTTTGGCACTGCCTCCTATGTACGCCACCCTTGTATATAGGGGGCAGCGTCAAATACAATGGGTGTTGGGGTGGAACGCCCACCGCAACACCCACTGCACGCCCCTTTCACGCTAACCATAGCGTGAAAGGGTGCCTTATGTACAAGGCAGCGTTAAGTGGCTTAACGCTGCCTTGTACATAAGGCAAGGCCCCTATTGCCACGGGAACGTCACAAAAAGTGACGTTCCCGTGGCGATAGGGGCTTGTACATATGCCCCTCGGAGTCCTTCCAGCTTCTTAGAAACGTAAATAAGGAACCTCACTGCCTTACAAGCTAATGAAACTGGATTCCCATTCAATACAGTGATTACAGCTGGGCAGGGCAGCATGACCTGACTTGCAGAGCTATTAGGGCTGGTGGTAAGAGTTTTTGCCTATAGGTTAAGAGGGCCGGGCACACACAAAGCAGATGGAACAGAGGGGCAAGGAAGTGGCAGAGTGAGGCGTTAGCCGTCATGGCTTAACGCCTTAATCCGCCACTTCAGAAACACAAGAATGCACCATATTTACAATGATATGGTGCAGCCTTGCGTTTCCCCCGGTGCTGGCGCTACACTTAGCAGTGTAGCGTCAACGCAGGCACCCTTGCACCATAGTGCAAGGGTGTCTGCATGCAGGGGAAAGATTCTTTATGTTCAGGAAGGTCCCCCATAGCGTGAAAGGGGGCCTTATTTACAAGGCAGCGATAAGCCACGTTAAGTGGCTCAACGCCGCCTTCTAAATAAGGCAATGCCCTAATCGCCACCACAACGTCATAAAAAGTGACGTTGTGGTGGCGATAGGGGCTTGTACATATACCCCAGAGTGTCATTGATGTATCGGCATAAGCGGCAATGATTATGAGCCAAGACTGCTTCCAGGAGGGCACAAGGCCCTTTGATGGGAAAACGGCGAGGCATATGTAAAGCAAAGCATGTTTACTGGCATGAGAATTCAGATATTGCTGTGAACCCCTGGCCGCATAAGATGGCAAATCTGCCCACGTGTGACGTTTGCGCGCAAAATCTGACTTGTCTAACATTTGTGATGAAAGCTTGGCTGCTCTGTTGGTAATCCACTCAAAGGCGCGATATTCTCGAGACTGTTTTTCAATTTTATGCCAATATAGCTAAGCGATTGTATCCAATGCGGCAGATCTCAGCCTCCAACACATTACACTAATCCGTTACTGAGCCATGGTGGTAGAAGCCAAATTCTAAACTATTTTAGAGTTGCGAGATGTGCTGAGGTAATGCAAACAACTTTTTTGTAGAGATTTGACTGTAGTGTGTTTAATGTCGGCACATCTTTGCATTTTAACATTTCAGAACCATAAGAAAGCGATGGCATATATTTTGCACTGATTACCTGAAGGAGATGATCTGTTGAGGTATTGGAAGTCTTTTGCTGCAATGTTTTGAATGCAAATAGGAGTTTGACTGTGGTACAGGCTGCTAACTGTGGTGTTCTTGCATCCACACTCACCAGTGGGATTAGCCCATGCAGAGGCTACTTTACACTGTCAGCACATGGGAATGCTGACTTAGAGACTGGCCTCATTCAGAGAAGCAGGGGTGTATTGTGAATTCAGGTCTTGTGATTTGAGAGCCTTCTAAAGGTTACAGAGCCTAACCCTACTGGATGCCCTGTTGGCAGTATTTAGATGGTGTAACTTCCACCTGCTGAGGCGAGTGGATACTTCAATAGTATTGCAGTGAATTGATTTCTTTGGCTATATAGAGTTCCTGTGTGGTCACTGAGCTTTACTCTTCTGGAGGACTGGGGGAAGGGTTTGCCTCCACATATGTGTACACCAAGATCCTGGTTCAACCAAGCACCTCCTTTCATGTCTTTGCATGATTTTTTTAAGCCATTCTAGACTGACCACAAAGGGAAGGTATTTTGCCCATTCGGTGGGAGAGCAGCATGGGCAGTTGTGGCAGGTCCTGGCTAACCTTTTCAGGGCACCTGCTGTTCACCTCTCCACTGGGTCCAACAGTTGAGACTGCAGCAAATGAGACCAGCAATATGGTCAGGATGATCCAAAATAATCACAGCTGGCTTTAGACCCAAGGTTTTCGCAATTACTATTATGAATAACTGTGGTGCAAATGCAGGGAGTACCCATTTCTTCTTGAAACTGAAGTGTTGAGTCTGAACTGGCATATTGTCCTATATGGGGAGGGACTTTCACACTATTGTCTGCCCCTCATTGGCAATATCCAGTGGTACCCGTTTTTGTAGCACAAAATTCACTTTTTCATTTGTAGGGGTGCTTCATAACCACGAGTAGTCCGCACCCGCATATATTCCTTTGTTGTATTAACATGAGACAGTAGAATGTGAACTGTAATTACGTGAATTGTGATGTATTAGGGACATTTCAATGTGAATGTGGAGAGATTAACGTTGAAACTAGAGGTGACTAGCTGAAAACATTAACGTGTAGAATTTGTGCATACTGCGGACAATAACTCACATGTTAGATGTGCTTATGTAACGTGTTAATTTAGAAGTGCTCAGTAAAGAGTGTTCATTTTATATGTAATTTCATAACACCTGTGTGCCATTTTCTTAAGTTGGTCGATTTCTGTAGGCCTGAAATGTATTTTCCCTGGAAGCTCTTGCATTAGAGTTAATAGTTGAATTTCATGTGTATGTTGGGTTTGTTCATTCTCACGTTTCTGTTGCAGGTGGAGAAGACGATACATAGAGCGTTGATACTGATAGTGGAGAACTGTTGTATTTTCTCATTGGAGTGAGCCTGGGAATCAAGCTCATCTCACCAAGCTTGGGGGCATCACTGCCTAGTGGAAAGTTCCCTATGAGGAGGAGGCCTGACTGGATGGCGTGACCTGCAAAGACCCTGGGATACTACCTGTGGTACTGATGTACCCAGCTAGGGAAAGTGTCCATGAACTTCTGCGTTGTCTTGAGAGAGAGAGCATCTTAGAACGAGCTCTGTCTTAGTAGCTTTATGCTGCTTGCCCAAACTGATGTGGAGAAACTTCTTAGGAAGTCTTAACACGCTGACACCTTAACTGATCTTGCCTGGGGAATGCTATGTAGGGATGTCATGCTAATGGAAGTGTAGGGACAGATTAATGCTTTATACCCACAAACTTCTGATGAAGGGGAATCTGGACGTCTGCTCCATAATCTTTTGTATCCTGATTCTCAAACTGATCATTTTGTGCATGTTGCGCCGCCTTAACTTCATCTGTAGATTTGGCTTTGTATTAGTTCCAATGTATTTTTACAATCTCACTTTGAGGTACCTGTACGTCCAGTTATTCTTGGCTTTGTAATAAACCAACTAATTGTAATTGGTAGTCTGTGATTCTTAAGAGTCATAAGAAAAGGGGAACTGAAATGATTGACCAGCTAACGATTTCTCCCCCCCACGCTTTCATGCTGAGAAAAAGTACCATCGACTCGAGGTTCCAGAGTGGATCTAGAACATGGAACCCGGCTCCTTCACCATCATCACCCCTCAGTCACTGAGAGAGCTATTCTTGATATGGCCCAACTTAGTCTGATGTATTTATGGTGCCACTGGCATGACAACATCTAAAACTTTTCTTTCTATTAAATGGTACACAACATGATGTCCCACATTAATTATTGTCCAGGTTCTTTTGATATCTGTCCTTGGATGAAGGAGATGATGCTGCTGTCCTGTATATTATCGGATTACTGTCCGGTGGCCTGCTACCTTATTTCAGCATCCCGTTTGAAATGTTCAAGGGCCCGAGTGGTTTCCATAAGAATCCCTTCTTGATGTGGTAGTAAATGCAGAGATAAGAGCATCTATACCTCAATTCTCTAACAAGAATTTAGGGTCAGTCCTGATTGCCCACATCATGAGGAGCATTACTGTAGGCTGTGTTTAAAGGGCAGCCTGGAAAGGACATTTGCAAGGAGAACCATCCTCTGGTAGTAGCAGGGAAAGGGCTCTTGCAGCTTGTTGTGTCCCTGTAGCTTTAACAGGAGGCCAGCCTTATGGGCCTTGGAGTCCACTTCATTGTCATAGGTACAAGAGAGAGCAGATCCAGTCCTTCAGGACTCTTATCAGGTCAGCAGGTTCAGTCCTCTTCTGACCTTCCTGAGGTCCAGGAGTGTTCTGAAGTGTGTGCCTGGATGCCCACATTTACATCTCACACAAGCTTGTGCATTACATGACTCTTGGGCATGCCTAACCAATAGGGCAAAAGTTGCCAGTGCCAACCCTACCCACTTTAATCATTTTCAAGACGGAAAACTCTTCTGCTGCACTAAACTTGGACTCTGAGGGCTGTGCGTGTGTGTGTGTGTGTGTGTGTGTGTCTGTAGGCAGTGCACTATGGTAATCCTAGTTTACTCCCACATCTAACACTGAAAATCCAGTTTGGGGAAGTCATTGTACCCACAATAAACCCAGAGCCAGATCTCCGGTAGAATAAAAGTAGGGTTTTCCAGCAACTAGACAGTGGACACACAAGAATTGTTTTAACATCCTGTTTCCCTGCCTTTTAAGTGCACCCCAAAGTTGTATATGTAAACCCAGCAGACCTGCCAAGTTGAATTTAATATTCAAGCAGGATTTAATACTACAATGTCAGAAAGGATGCTCACAGCCCACCCCACATATTCTGTCAGGTTGAAAGGATTCATCTCTGCCTATTCAGGTCAGCCTATTGTTTACTCCTGGGAGGCACTTCCTACCTTTTCACACCTAGTCAAATGTTTTTTTAGTTTAAAAATGTCTTTATTAATTTCACAATGGTGTTGCATACAATGTGCCAAAACGTGTTCATGCGATACTGTCTTTCAAGACATTTTTATTATAATTTCTGAATACATATTAGGATAATGTCAAGAAAGTAGTCCAACAAACATTTTGAGACAGATACGAACAGTGCCAAAGCAACCAGCAGTTCAATAATGACCAAAAACATTAATATGTTCAAAAATAGCTAAAGTAGTCAGCCTATAAAATTGTTTCACCATCCACAGTACCAGTTACTGTTAGCAATGTAAGAGATGCGTACTTATAGAATCGGTCCATGACTACAAGGAACATAAAGGCTCATCCCAGGACAGCCCTAGCTCCATAACCGTCTTATCATTGGCTACAGGGAGAGGTTGAGGTTGCTAGACAGAATAAAGTCTATGGTTATGGCAGTTTCAGAACAAGTATGGGTTTCAGATGGGTTTGAAAAAGTGCAGCTGGTCATTAAGTTTGTATATCAAGAATTCATGACAAGCCTTCACCGCCATGGCCTTGGACAATTCCTCTATGGTTGGAAGTGTGGGTGATTTCCATTGGAGAAGTACACATAGTTTTCCCATAGCCAGGGCAGAGGCAATCCAGCATCTTTTGTGGTTATCCATGTTCAGACTGGGCTGGATATATGGAGCAGGGTCAATTCTACTGAGAAGCGGAGGTCAAGATCGCTTGTCCGGATCAGTGTCTCTCAGACCTTGTTCCAGAAGTCCTGGATGAGGTTGTAGGACCACAGTATATGGTTTATGGCATCTCCAGCTGGTGTCCGATGGTGTCAGTCGAGCACTGAACAGCTTGTGAGGGGTCCAGTGCCATCCATGGAGTATTTTAAAGTAACTGAATTTCAGTTGAGACTCATAGAGGGGCTTGTCGTGTGTGGCTAGGAGAGCGGTCCATGCATTGTCCTTCATGGCTTGGGACACGTATGGACATTCATAGATGTGGGTGTCAAATACAGGGCAGTGATCAACATTCCTTGGAGTCCCGAAATTAACTTTCTATGTGCCGTCCATTTTTGCAGATACACATGCAAAACTGAGTCCTGTATCTCATCCTGCTTCTGATGGAGAGCAGTCATGATGCAACTCTGTAGCTGTCGGTATTGCAAGAGGGCACTTCTCTCCAGATAGTGTTATTTTCCCGAGTTAGGCCCATGTAGCGAGACAGCTTATTCCTTACATTGTCCTACAAAATAGCATTTCAGCTGTGAACTTTTGCACACATTTGCATGCACAACAATGTTGGATTAGTTTCTCTGAAACTACTTTGTTTACACATCCAGCTTTGCATAACATTATCATGATGCCTTGAACATCATGTATTAGTCCTCTCTACGCACTAGGTACAAATGTTGTCCTATCTTCGTCCACAAGGCAACAGCGCTATCTACATATCCATAACATCACTAATCTAGTGCGCACATTGCGAAGGCTGCTTTTTATTATAAATAATAGGAATCACGATAAATTGGTAGAGGAGTCACTTCTGCTGACACTGAAGGTACCTGCATACTGAGAAATCACCATGCACCGGTCTGACATTCTGTGAGGGTTATCCAACTTGAGACCAAGACGGGGTCCTTCACTCCATCTGACCAGGTAATAGGGTTGAATCTTCCCTTGGGGTGATTCTTGGCTCTACATCCATACACACTCTAGGTACACTCAGAGTAGGGTTCGCATCGTTAGATTACCATTTTGCATAGATGCCTGAATATATTCATTGCTTCAGCACCATGGTAGAAATGTACCTACTGGTCACTCTTTTGGTGCTTGTAATCTCCTTTGTTTGCTTCTGTCTCTTAATCATTGCAGCACACATATTTTATGCAAGAATAACTTTGGTACAATAAATATCATTGAAAACGTCCCACTGTGTATTCTCTGTATATTTCTCTGAGAATAAATGAGCACGAGTGACTGAGCAAAATATTCTGTACTGTTTCCACGATCCCCGAGTGATCAGGGTTGTCATGTTCAGTGGTTGCCAGAAACTGTTTGCTCCCTGGTAAGGCTAGAGGGCCTACAGTGGCACTGTGAGCTAGCTGGTCACTAGGCCAACATATCCTATGGGGGTGTCCAGAATCAGTCTTGACACCAAGCCCTTAGTTTATGTTTTCCAAATAATGCACAGATCCTACAGATGTGTAGGAACTACACAACAATAGTATAGCTCAAGTAGCTCTTGAAACAGCTTTACCCATCCTGCCTTTGGACATAGGATAATGTCAGTATTACTTTCTTTTTCCTGTTATACCAGCTGAAGGGGCTGTCCTCAATCAACAGACATGCATTATCCAATACTTGAACAAGGATAAGACTATCCAAGCAAAGGAGAGGGTGTGTCTTTTTCCATATTTGAAACGTGGCAAATATAATGTAGTTATTAAGGGCCTCTTTAGGGATATGTTGTAGGTGTAGCATTTGCTTGCCCATAAAGCCATGCTGAAGGGCTGTTTCAAGGGTCACCCAGTTTGGCAATTCGAGGTCCGGGACAAGGTAGTAGGCCAGTTGTGAGACATGATGTGTGTAGTAGTACATTGTGATGTTTGGGAATTGTAAGCCTCCCGCTGTATTCGCATAGAGTTTAGTCATGGACAGAAGAGGTTTATCCATTTGCCAGAAATAGGATTTGACAATGATGTCTATGCAACAGAGAAAATGTTGCTGGAGCAAAACCGGTAACATGCCCATTGTATTGTAATTGTATGGGGCCGAAACAATCTTGAAAGTTTGCACTCGGTGACAGGTGCAGGGCGCCCTACTTCTCAAAATCCCATTGCATTTGTGTTTGTGGGACTTAATATGTATCACATTACTTCTATGAGCAAAATCCAATTGCATTTGTGTTTGTGGGACTTAATATGTATCACATTACTTCTATGAGCAAAATGTATCATGCTCTTTCTTTTGTTACAGATGGAGATGGGGTATTAATTACCCACGTTTCTGATGTCTGCTTTTGAAAACGGCCAGTATAGCCATCTTGTTGTTTATGAGTGTGGTATATATATATATATATATATATATATATATATATATATATATATATATATATATATCTTTACAGAGTGACTTGTACAAATATTTGGTCCTGAGGAATACCTATGAACTCTGATGGAGTCTAACAAAGGCAGAAACATGTTGACCTTTGTGGAGGTTTATTTGTTTTGAACCTCCTGTCCTCTGCTTTTTTAACCCTATCCAAGGACACTACCGAATAAATAATTTGAGCCCTTAAGATAGTTTTAACTTTTCCATACACTTTTTCACTGCACTCTGCCCCTCATTCACCAAATTCACTTTGTGGCATCCCTTTTGCCTTAAAACACCTCAGCTCCTCTCCACCCACTACATTAGGTGGGGAGTTGTAGCCCACATCTGGGACCTTGCAGCCCGATGTGCGGAGGGAGCCCAATGATGAAGCATGTCACCTTTGGGTGAGTGAGAGTTCTCGTCCTTTAAAAGGATCTCTTTCCTATACACGCACTACACTACCCCGATTTTTAGTAGAACTTATTTTTGTGAGTTTAAAGATTCGGATAGGGAGCGATACGTTCTTTGTTGGGAGCTACTCCCTTGGATCCTAAGTGTGGCATTATTGTAGTGAACAGTCTATTGACTGTGGATCCGTTATTATTTTTACTCCCAGATGTATCAACTTTCATCAGTATTCTCCCTCACTTTGTTGTTTAGTGAGGCCTATTGGCAGAAGGATTGGGATTGACTTTCGATGAGGAGATGGTCCAAGCTATACTGCAGACCCCTAGTCTTTTAGACTCTACTTTGACAGCTAATACAGACCATACTGAGGAATGGAATAAACTTTCTAGTTTGAAGAAGCAACAATTGAGAACTGCTATGCATGCAGCAATTCTCACTGAATATTTGAGAGGCAACATAGCACCACAAGGCTTGATTGTTACTAATGTCCCTCATCTGTTTCTAGAGAATAAGGTCTTCACTAAGAATTGGTCACTAATCTTGTGGAAATGTACACAAGATTGGTTGGTCCTTCTGATTAATACGGCAAAAAAAGTTGCAGATTTGTTGTTGGCAGAAATTGGAATCACAGATCAAAGTGACGGTATAGATCTCTACTTACAAGAAGAAGTTAGAGGAAGTCAATAAGCTACTGGCGGATATGAGGACAGGGATCTTAAAATATAAAATCAACAAATTGAAGAAGGATCTAGACCGTTTCACGCATGAGAAGGTGTACCCTTACACCAAAGATGATTACATCTCGACATCCAACAAAAATAACAATCAAAGAGGCATGAGAGGATGGAGGCAAGGTACAGATGAGTGGACATCGAACTCTGATGAATGGAGCATTTCTGGGGACTCTGATTCAAGAAATCGCCAGTATAGAGGTGGTTATGACAGGCCCTTGGTGGCCACCACAACCTTGGGGTTGTCCACCGCCCCAGTTCCATCCGATGCCCTATGGAGCACCTTTGTTTCCTTTTTTAGGGCACAGCAGAGGGGGGAGAGGACGCAGAAGAAGAAGAACCAGAACCAACAACTACCAAGACACCCAGAGGGTACAGTGGTACCCTGTGTTAGAACAGAGGATAACACGGAGTATGACACGAGACCCGTCACCATCAACAATCACATAGATGACCTGGTCATTAACCTGAGCTCTCGCTCTCTGACTGATCTGGAAATTGAGGTCTTGAATAAGGGTCTGGTTTTTGTGCCCACACATTTGGGCAATGATTTTGCCACCCGGACTGAGTTGGCACAATTTTTAAAGAAAATAAGGCTGAATTTTTTCTTCCAGGATAAGAGAGATGAGAATCGAGAACAAGAGGTCAACACCGGATTAAAACTCAAATCGACCTTCAATCCACTTCTCTATTTCATGCCGGCTGAGGTTGCCACTTTTGAGAAGGCAGTGATAAAAGACTTTGAAAAACTTAGACCTTCAGCCAAGATTCCGTCTTTTAACATATCCAAGCAGGAACGAGATTGCCTCCGCTCCTTGGGTACAGACTCTGGGATAATTATCAAACCAGCAGACAAGGGTGGTGCAACCTTTGTTATGGATGTTGATACTTACCATTCGGAATGCCTCTGCCAACTGAATAATGATAAGTACTATCACCGCCTGAATCTTGACCCCACACCACGTTTGTCTAAAAAGATCAAGACAATGATGACACATGCTTTGGAATCTGATTGGATCACCAAGGAGGAAGCAGAATTTCTGGCCAATACACATCCCAAGACACCTTACTTTTATGTGCTACCCAAAGTGCAAAAACTGACTAGACCACCACCGGGGAGACCAATAGTCTCCGGGATAGGTTCATTATTAGAACCCTTATACCAGTTTGTGGATTGGTTTTTACATCCCTTGGTTGCAGAGATGCCATCATACCTGCAGGACACAAAGCACATACTAAATACCTTGACGGATATACCATTTGACCCTGAGATCCACATCCTAGCAACTTTTGATGTGGAATCTCTTTATACAAATATCCCTCAAGATGAATCCCTCAATACAATAAGGTCTCTATTGGAGGGACAGACACGATCAGACCTGACACATACCTCCTTTGCCTTGGAGTGTGCGACACTGGCCATGAAGGAGAATTTTTTCCAATATGGTGAACATTTGTACCTTCAGGTTACTGGTACGTCGATAGGCAGTACCTTTGCCCCCGGTATGGCAAATTTATATATGCATGATTTTGAGACCAAGCATATTTAGCCTGCTGAGAATCCATACTCTTCTAACCTGAAGGTTTGGAAGAGATATATCGACGATATCCTGATAATCTGGGAGGGAACTCCGGCTACCTTAGATTCTTTTGCCAATTGGTTAAATTCCAGAAACCCCCACCTGAGTCACCCATGAGTCAAGTAAAGTCTCCCTACCTTTTTTTAGATTTAGTGTTGTACCCAAAGGATGGAAGCATTTATTCCGAGCTGTACACCAAGCCGATGGCTCGTAATTCACTTTTGCAGTACACCAGCTTCCACCCCTACACACTAAGGAACAACTTACTAGTGGGTCAGTTTTTGAGACTGCGACAAAACTGCACAGAGATAAGTAAATTCAAGGAACATGCACAAACATTGAACCTTCATCTGCAACAACGTGCATATCCTATCAATGTCATACGTGGAGCACAAAAACGAGCAAGAAACAACAATTGGGAAGCCCTATTGGACACTGTAACCAAGAATCCTTCAAACCATTTGGTCTGTGTTAGTACTTTCAGCCACCTAACTGACATTGTAAAAAAGTCTATCAATAGGAATTGGCATATCCTCAATACTGGCGCTGCACTGCTCCTGAAGGCACTCTTCGTATTGAAACGTAATCAGAACATTAAGGACATGGTAGTGCATACACGCCCACTTAGTGCCATACCTGTCACTAGATAACACACTTTGTGGTCGACTGCCCCTGCCAAGGGACATTATCCCCGTGGTTCCTGCTCAGTCTGCGTCTTTACATCGAGGTTACTTACGACAGACCTGGGCCTGTCTACCCCATGGCAGTTGAACTCTCTAACAAACTGCAACTCAGAGGGAGTTATTTATCTTTTGTGGTGTCCATGTAATCTCTTCTATGTAGGGATGATGACACGCAAAGTGAACGTGAGAATAGGGGAAGGACAATACAAAATTGACCAGGCATTTTTTAAATCTAGGCCATTCTGAGAACGACATCTACTGGACGGTCATTGACGGAGCAAGATATGTGAAGGAGATTGGTCCGCATGAATCGGTTCTGTTCCGCAGGGGACAGAGGTGGATTTACAGGCTTAGATGTGATACCCAGGGTCTTAATGATGAGATCCCCTGGCACCCTCTGGACAGATGAACCTTTGCAATGGACATCTGTCGGTAGTTTTGCAGCTTTTTCACCTGTATACCTCTTTTTATCTCTTCCTCCGGTTGTGGGGTCTTCCCTTCTGACCTCGCCTTACTACATGTCTTTACCTGGACTTACTAGATCCCTATTTACGTACTATGATATGTAACCTACCCATATCTTCATTGGGTCTGGTTCATGTTATATCATATGTAATTTGTTCATAACTTTTTGACATGACATGGATGACACCCGTTTTTGAGATGGCCAATACGACACACAGGAATCTAATAATGTCCTATGGATCAGGCCTTGTTCACGATATGTGGCGTGTCTATTTCACCTGTATGTCTGGTTTAGGCAGTACCATAATACCCCCATTTTTATAATGTGTGACAACGGGTCGTATAACACCGTTGATTACTCCTACAACCTACTCCTAAGGGCTTCTCCATTTTTTGTCTCCTTATGGGTCCCAATAGGTATGTTGAGCTTATATTCAGTCACGTGTCTCTTGAGTGTTAAGGAGACTTAGTTTTAATTATCCACAGTGTAGAGGACCACACTTCCCATGAGGTTGATTGCAATATTATCCAGTTGTGGTTATCTCGATTATATATTTCATTTTTTATTTTTTGGTCTGTGTCTTTCCTTTCCCTTTTGAAGTTTTCTCAGTTTTGTAAGTTCCCTCAGTTTGTCTATGATGTTGGCTGGCCCACTCTAGACACTTTTTCTTTCTCTGTGTCAGTACTATATCTAAATTGGGCTAGGACTACGTTGCCAATCATGCCTTGATACTCCCCCAGAAGTGACGTTATACTTCACGTCCGTTTGACGCTCTTCCTCTTCCCCAGTCTTTGAAATACGGGATGATTATGGCGATCGTTTCTCTCGCCATGACCCCGCTTACACAGTACACTCGGCTGAGGACTGTGGTGATTACTGGCTGTTTTTGTTTGTTTTTGTTTTGGTTTGTTCGTTGTGTAATTGCGGTGCAGATTAGTGTAGACAGGATTCTTCTCGAGTCGCGATCGCTCTACTGGAGTGAGTTTTCTGTCTCCGTAGGCACTTTGGGACCGTAACACAGAGAATAATGGTAGCCGCACTGACTTTTCTTTTAATTCCCACTGTGGTCAAACTGAGACTTTGATGTATTACTTTGTCGAGACGTGTTATTCGCTTCCAATGCCAGAGCGTCATTGACTTTTACTGTCATCTCCTCCCGTCTCGGATACCGCGATCGGTATGAGTTCGCTCGCTCCGACCGTGTTTTCCGATTCCTTTTATTCTAGAGAGAGAGAGGGACACTGTCATTGCACCCCTCATCTGGTTCTGATTGAGTGCACTATTCTTTCCCTCTTGTTTCTTAAGCCTGACCTAGACAGGCTTATTAGAAAGGGTTATATATGTACTTTTTATATTTCCTGTCCTTTTACTATACAGCGGCCCATCCCTGGTCATCCCTTCACATGTGTTGTTCTGTGGATGATTGTCTCAGTGGATTCCGTTGCCAATCCATCTTTGAGCATTCACAAGTAGAGAAACTTTCTACACACAATGAGATAGGTCATTGAATTCTTTCCCTATACTGCCACTGTTGTTGTTTTTTCGGTTTTATTTTTTGTAGTTTGGTGAGCCGAAGTGGCTGCGGGGTACCTTGTGGTTACAGAGAGCCTAAGTCTGTCTCCTCCAGCAGGTAACCTTGATCGCGCCTGTTTATTCACCAGTACACATGTTGTTTTTGAAGAACTGTTTATGAAGGGTTATGATTGTGTTTGTGGGACTTAATATGTATCACATTGCTTCTATGAGCAAAATGTATCATGCTCTTTCTTTTGTTACAGATGGAGATGGCGTAATAATTACCCACGTTTCTGCTGCCTGCCTTTGAAAACGGGCAGTATAGTCATCTTGTTGTTTATGAGTGTGGTATATATATATATATAAAGCCATACTTTTATTTCGTTTGAAGGTGGCATTACATCCGTAATTCTCTCCTTATAGCCAACGCGTTTCAAAGCTGTTCGCTCCTTCTTCCTGGGCTTAATGGCTTTTGCGGTCTTATTGACAGCCCCATGTGCATTTAATTAATCTGCACTCCAGTGTGCCTGCTTAGTAGCTTTGCACTATGGGACTTGTAGTCTTAATTTCACCCACAGTGGGTTCCGCAAATTGTCATTATTTGATTAAAAGGGTCACAGTGCTTTGTTTTCATCCACTGTGACTAACATCCATAATTCACTAATCATGATGCACGAAGCAAAAGCCAATTAGGCAAATTTTGAAATAAATACCGGAAATGAAGCTGTTTTCCAATGCGTGTTTTTGAGCCCATGAAGAAGAGGCGTTTGCCTCAAAACGCGTCGGCCATGAGGGTAATGCTTGGCATCTGAGAGACAGGCCGCAGCGAGGTGACAAATGCCAGATGGTGGGGCCCGGTCGAGTGCCCTTTCAATGCTGAGAGCAATTCTTGGATTGCAAAATGATTTACACGGCTGCTCGCCGTGGAAAGGAGCACCATTTCAAGAAACTGAAAGGCTGGGGAGCTGAATGTCTGACTCCGTGCAGCACCATGTCCCAGCAATTAATTGTGCCTGCCTCGAGTGTGCCAAACCTACTAAGGTGAATCACAAGCTTTTAATTGAACACAAAAAAATTTTTTGTAAAGTTTGTTTATTGAAAGCTTGCGTTACAGTACAAACATTTCACATGCGAGCCAACGGCTTCGCTGTAGAGGAATCCATGCAAGCAATTTAGAATATACAATGTGCCAACGAGTATATGAAGCAAATATATGGCAGTCATCGCTTATAACATAGAAAATAACCCCTTCCCACCCCACTCCCTCCCCCTGGCACTACCACAGATATGACCTACATGAACAAAGCATCATCTCTTCCTAGAGGTACACATGTGTAGAGGCACAGTTGATGTGAGTCTAATAGCATCAGGCATCTTCAGAATATAAGTGCAGATACGTGGCACGTTACAAATCAGGATGACTTAGGAGGTATAATGTCAGCGGGGCCCAAAAGTCTTTGGGTCGGGACGATTCAGGCAGTTCTTCCGCATATACTTCCAATTGCTCCCGACAGTAAACCATATCCCTGATCCACTTCCGGATTGTGGGTACTCCCTTTGCGCCCCAGCATATCGCCACAGCTCGTTTGGCCATTAGTGTCGCCACAGCAATTAACCTCCTATTGCAAGGTTTTAAGGATGTCACATTACCCAGTAGGCATAGCTCAGGCATACATCTCACCTGTTCAAGCACAACATCCGTCAGCACGCCCACAACTTTGGTCCAAAAGACAGCTATTCCCGTGCACAGCCAGGAGAGGTGTAAGAAGTCAGCGTCCGGCTGTCCACACCGCACACAACAAGCCGAATCACGTAACCCAAATTTTTGCAATTGCGTGGGGGTATAATAGAGCTGATGCAAGAACTTAAAGTGAATGAAGCGGTAAGTCGCCCAGTCAGCCTGCAACAGAATCACCAATGATCTGTAGATAGCACTCCCCCAGCACCTCATTCCACCTAGTGTATGAGGAGTATCATCCGCCTCTCTCTCTTGGAGGGACGCAGTATATATTTTAGTGATTAGGCCCCTACGGTCCTCTCCAGCGAGCACCGCCTGCAGTGCGTGTAATGGTTGCGGCTCCGCTGGGTAATCAGGGTAGACATCCTTGACTGCCTGTCGGACCCTCACATACGTGAAACCCAGCATAAAGCTATGCGTCCCCCCCGCCTGCATGTCTGGCAGCGGGCGGAACTGGCCCTGTTTGTATAGGTCTCCCATCTGCGTAATCCCGACCATTTGCAAGGTGTGCAGCGCGGATCGTTCTTGCACCGCCGATATGCCAGGGTGCGCCGCCAATGGTAAGTTAGGGGCATAGAGATGAGATAGCCGTGCCCTTCTAGCCAATGCCTGCCAAGCCCAGGCAGTACACTTCACCGGGTGAATTTCCGTCCGTGGACCACCGCCACCACCCGAAAGTGCAGCCGCCACTAATGGCAAGGGGAGGATCGCATCCGCTTCTATTGCAGTATGCAGAAGAAAACGCTGGGGAAAAAACCAATAATGCGCAAATTGCGCCTTTGCGCACAGATAATAGAGGCGTAGATCTGGTGCCTCGAAGCGTCCACGTTCATATGGTTGCACCAGAGTATCCCAGCTGCATCGGGGTTTCTTGCCCCCCCAGACAAATGACAAGAGCGCCGTCTGCAGCGCCTTGAAAACGGACATGTTCAGCCGGAGTGGTATATTCACAAAGAGATATAATAATTGTGGCAGAATGGTCATTTTGGTCACCGCAATACGGTCCGCAAGCGAGAGAGGTAGACGGGCCCACCGCTCAGCCTTTTCTGTGAGTTGTGTAATAGTGCGTCCATAATTCATAGAGATTACTTGCTCAGGATCTCTATGTAGCCAGATCCCCAAATATTTCACGGGGTCCGAGGTCCAGGTCAATGGGAAGTCTAAGTCGATCTCACGGGTACCAGTTGTCAAGGGGAACACTGTCGACTTGGCCCAGTTTATCCCCAAGCCAGAGAACCCTTCAAATTTTACATATTCGCGGAGCAGTGCAGGGAGGTAGGTCACAGGCTCGCGGACATCTAACATGTCGTCCACGTAGAGTGAGACAACAAGCGGTCGATGACGGAAACGTAGGGCAGCCAGGGCGTGCAATTGACGTAACTTACAAGCCAGCGGCTCCAGCGCTAAGGCAAATAACATCGGCGACAATGGGCAGCCCTGCCTTGTACCCCTGCCTATGGGGAATGCCGATGACACCGACCCGTTCACCCGAACTCTGGCGGCGGGTTCAGTGTACAACACCCTGATCCATTGTAAAAAAAAAAGGGGGAAACCCCATCCGCGTGAGTACAGTAAACATATATTCCCAAGAAAGAGAATCAAATGCTTTTGTGGCATCGAGTAGTACCGCCACGGCCGAAAATTCGAGAGCAAAATAATGGAGAGTTGCGAAAAGAGTACTTAGATTGTGCGTGGTGGAGCGAGCAGGCACAAACCCCGACTGATCCGGAAGTACCAGCAGGGGAACCAGCGGCTGAAGTCGAAGGGCAATCATTTTAGCTAATATCTTGGCGTCAATGTTGATCATGGATAACGGATGATAGGAATCACAACTGTTGGGCTCTTTGTCGGGTTTCAATAGCATCACTATGAGAGCCTCCCTTAACGAGGGCGGAAGGCATCCAGTATCATACGCCTCTGCGTATACCTCAAGGAGTCGGGGGTCTAGCGCATCGGCAAATGTTTTGTAGAACTCGCTTGGGAGCCCATCTAGGCCCGCAGCTTTACATGTGGGGAGAGACTGGATAGCGAGTTTCACATCTTCCTCATCAAAGGGTTGGGTAAGATATTCTCTGTGCCCCGGAGACAGCCAGCCAAGTGCAACGTCATCCAAATACGAGTGAATTTCATCAGGTTGCACCACATCCCTATTGCTATAAAGGGCAGTATAATAGCCAAGTATAGTTTCACTAATGCCACCCGTGGTGTAGTGGGCTTCTCCCGCCCCATCAATCATCTCCGTGATATATTCCTGGCTCCGGGGAGCAGCCAACTTTTGTGCAAGTGAACGGCTAGGCCGTCCCCCCTCACCATAATAACGAGCCCTGCTACGCCTGGATCTATGCACTATCTCCTGGTCGGCAGTTGCGTTATGTTCAGTCACCAGCTCCCGGATCCTTGACAGCGTTTCGGGCAATGGATTTGTCTCATACTCTCGTTCTAAGGTCGAAATATCAGCAGCCAGTTTGCGGATCCTGTGTCGCAGATCTCGCAGAACACCGGCTTGTGCACCCATACAGACCCCTCTAATGGTGAAATTAAATGCCTCCCATACGGTGCCAATGCATGCCACCGAACCGGTATTTTCCCTGAAGAAATTGTGAATAGCCTCACTTACTGTGGCCCTGAAAACTGTGTCAGACAGGGAAGACGGCTGCAATCGCCACTGGAACGGCAGTCTCTCACACTCGGGGACTTGGAGCGCTAAGAGCACCGGAGAGTGGTCCGATAGTGTTCGAGCCAAATGACGTACCCCAGCCACCCATGTGCATGCAACCTCAGTGGCCAGCCAGAAATCCAGGTGGGACCAAGTCCCGTGCACAGATGAAACAAACGTGCTCTCTCGCATCTCTGGGTGTCGCAGATGCCACACATCTTTCAGACGCCCCACATCCATCAAGCCCTGCAGAGCCTCCGCAGCTTGTTTAGGCCTTGCCAGCTCACTGCCCTTACGATCAGCCTCCATATCCAGACAGACATTGAAATCTCCTCCCCATATTATCTCTGAATCTGGGAATCCCGAGATACGGCGCCAAACATCAGCAAAAAAGGCGGGGTCATCAACATTCGGTCCGTACACATTCACCAGTAAAACATTCGACCCACCTAATTGACCATGTACAAGCACCACTCGGCCCAAGTCATCTGTCTCTGTGCGCGTGACTCGAAACGGAATCCCCTTCTTAATCCCCGCGCATAGCCAGAATAGGAGGAAGCTACACGTAGGCCAGCCCACCTACGGCCCACATTCTTTTCAGTTGATTTCGTGAGGTGAGTCTCCTGCAAAAAAGCAATCTGGACATCCATCCTGTCTAAGTAGGCAAACACAGATCTGATCTTTTTAGGGGAGTTGAGACCACGCACATTCCAGGTTAAAAATTGTATGGAACCTTTTATCTAGTCAGTAGAGTACCATGGATCCCGACTAATGAATTGGTCCAGGATATGTATGCACCAGTGTAACCAAGAAGAGACAGTTCACGAAGTAATAAGCCGAAAGTGCCATTGGACACCCTCCCAACCTAACACCCCATCCCCCCACCCACTTCAGCGTACCCAACATGCCAAAGCCATCCCTTCCCAAAGCAAACAAACCCCAACAAACAAATCTAACCGTGCGTATACAGTGGGGTAATCCCATGGGGGGAACACTAGAGAGCTACTTGCCTCCCTCAGGGCGGGAGGTGGCTAATCAGAGCTATATCCCTCCGCTAAGAGAAAAATCGGAAATGACAATGAAGGAGGACTTAGTGCATCCTAGACACTACTCATGAAATGTGTAGTGGAATCCACAGTAACCATGTCGTATCGGGCAAGAATTTCACACACCACAGATATATCAAGTAACCAGTCAGCAGAACAATAGGCAACATGTAATACATAGCTCCCAGCTATTATGCATATCACATCTCTCCCTCGGCCTGTGCAGTCTGAGACTCGCGCCTCCGTCGTTTCAGTTTTTGGGCGTGTTCCAGCGCTGCCTTGGGGTCAGAAAAGATTTTCGACTCTCTCTCCTGGCCAATTCGTAGGCGGGCAGGGTACAGCATGGCATATGAGATGCCTTCGGTTTGAAGGAGTTTCTTTACAGCTCCGAACTCCCTCCGAGCAGCGTGGACAGAAACCGTAAAATCTGGAAAAAATGATAAAGCCTTCCCGTGATGCTCAATAGCGCCTTTCTCTCTGGCCATCCTCAAGATACAGTCTCGGTCTCTGTAATTTAATAAGCGAGCAATGATGGGACGTGGCGGAGCTCCTGGCACCGGCCTCGCCGCTAGTGAGCGATGTGCCCGCTCCACAATGAACATGGTGGACAGATTCTCGGGGGCAAAGATATCTTTCAGCAGCGTCTCAATGTAGGTCTCCATCCTCCCAGTGTTCGTCGATTCCGGCAGGCCAGTAATTCGGAGGTTGTTTCGACGAGATCTGGCCTCCAAATCTTCATTTTTGGCCTGTATCAGTGCCAGCACTTTCTCCATATTTAGAGTCTTGCCTGATACCTCGCTCAACCCATCTTCAGTGGTAGAGACTCGCTGCTCAATCTCCCCCATTCTGGCGTTTTGTTTCTCCAGCTGGGAGGACATTCGGTCCAGCCTGTGGTTCACAGCAGCCATAGTACCCTCGATGGACTGGAGGCTTTTCTGCATGGCCAGTAGGGTGACCTCCAACGTGGACGGACCATCCGCCCCCCCCCCGGGGCGTCGGCCTCCGAGTCTGAGGCAGCCTTTTGCGATGTTTTATTGGGCTTGCGTGCCTCAAAAGTGAGGCGGGCTGAGTTTTATCTGTCCGTCCCATGGCACGTGGAAGACAGCTAGATAAGGAAGTACAATGTCCAGCGGGCCGTATCGCAGGCACACGCACCAGCAGGAGATCACGGTCTTTCAACAGGTGCAGGTATAGGAACAAGGTTATCCTCTATTCAGTAGTAGCAGCCAGCGCCTATGGGCGGTACACCAGCATCACTCCACTCTACAGGCAAGCAAGAGGGGCCAGCTCCAACCAGCTGCGGACCGCTGGGGGGCCAGGTCAGCCCCCCTGCCACTACCAGCAATCGACACAGAGAATAAAGGGGCACACACCTCCCAGGTAGCCGCAGCCCTCCAACACAAGTGTAACCAAGCAAGTGTGATGCAGGCCTGCCAGGCCTCTGTAGGGAATCTCCGGGGGCTCACAGCAGCAGGCTGTTAGCAAACAAATATGCCCGAGCAGGCACAGACGAGGGAGCCACCGCAAGTTCAGTCCAGCGCACCTGTGACCCCGGGCAAGGCTACATGTTCCCGAGGCCTCCAGATGTGTTCCCAAATTCAATGGTCTCCCCAGGCCATCAGGATCCAGACGCGACCAAGTCACGGACCTGATATACACTTGAGGCACAAGCTTGGCCCCAGGTCCCAGGCGCTGCGGTGGTCTGATGCAGGTAAACTCGCGCACTATCTCGCGCCGCGCAGCAAGGCCGCAATTCGCAGGCCACAGCCCCGCGTTTGGGCCTACCCCCAGCTCCGCAGAGAAGGCCCAGACAGGGCCGCAGCCCACTCACCCCTTCCC
Source organism: Calotriton arnoldi (assembly GCA_963921515.1). Taxonomy (NCBI): domain Eukaryota; kingdom Metazoa; phylum Chordata; class Amphibia; order Caudata; family Salamandridae; genus Calotriton; species Calotriton arnoldi. The sequence goes on along the minus strand of CAWUFW010002154.1, from coordinate 785,858 downwards.
GCTGCCGGCGAAGGGAGCCTCCAACGATGTCATCCAGGGCGCCGATCTCCGCCTCAGGACTCTGGTGCTCACAGTGATGCGTCCCCCCAGGACCGTAGGAACGCAGATGTCCAGGGCGCCGACAAGCGCTGCGCCGGGGTTTCCTCCTCTCCGTCCGGTCCGAGACTCCAGCCGGAGCCTCAGGAAGTCGCCGGCTCACCCAAGCGCTGCCGCAACATAGGCAAGCCTGCAGTAGTCCCCAATCCTCCACGGGGCTCCGCTGATCGCGCCGCGGAGGGAAGCAGCCGTCCAAACCCACCGCGGCTGGCCGAGTGTTTTAGGCCCGGGCCAGGACAGCCGCCATCTTCGTGCCTCACCAGGCGGGCCAAACAGTGGCTGTCATTTACCCGTTCCAGCCGACTCCGTTTGTCAATCTTGCTCCAGTGGCGTACAGTGTCAGTGCGCTACACAGGGCAACCGTTTCAGAACGGGGATGCTGCTGTTATTTAGCGAATATTAGGCGGATTGTCGATTAGCCGGCGGAGCAGCACTAAAGTGCGGCCATCTTGCCTGGCGCTCTCTAGTGCCCCCCAATTGAACACAACATTGAACCTACTATAGGATTGAATTGAGACTCATCCTACGGGACTCTAACATCCATAATGCACTAATCATGATGCACGAAGCAAGAGCCAATTAGGCAAATTTTGAAATAAATACCGGAAATGAAGCTGTTTTCCAATGCGTGTTTTTGAGCCCATGAAGAAGAGGCGTTTGCCTCGAAATGCGTCAGCCATGAGGGTACTGCTTGGCATCTGAGAGACAGGCTGCAGCGAGGTGACAAATGCCAGAAGGACATTGACGAAGGCCGTCATGGCCGAAACACGTTTGTTCAGCTATGGGACTACAATAAAGTAACCTTTAAACATCTTACTCGAGTGTGCGCCACACTGTGTAATGCAGAGTTTGGACGAGTATTTAGCAGTGCACCGCTGCTACGTGGCGGCACCCTCTCTGAAGAGAGCGACGGTTTGGGTGACGATCTTGGATATATATATATATATATATATATATATATATAATTAACCTACTGGCGGTCGCCAGTAGGTAGTTATAGTTAGGACCTAGTTTCCATAGGAAAAGCGTTTTTTGTTTTACCAATAACTTTGGTGCCGGTTGACGAATCTTCGCGAAATTTTCAAAACTCGTGACCCGCTCCGGTCACCTCCTGTCTTGAAAGTTTCGGGGTGATTCGTCAAGCGGGGGCTGATAAAAAGGGGGGTACCAAAACGCGTTTTCCCTATGTTATTTTCCATAGGAAACTTTAGACACAGCTACAGGCCGAACTGCTGAACGGAATAACACCAAATTTGGCAAAAAGGTAGGTCTTGGTTTAGAAAGAGTCCTTTTTGTTAAATGGTTTAAATCCGTTCAGTAGTTCCTGAGAAATTAGAAAAAGAAAAAGTTTTGATATCTGGGGCAGCGGTGGGTTCGCGAACCCTCCCGACCACGAGCTTCATTCTAATTGGCTGCCAACACTCCAAACCAGGAAGTGTTGGCAGCCATCTTGTGACTCGGTAGAATCGAATCACAAGAAAACAGTTAAACAAAGTGAAAAATGGGGCAGGGTAGAAACACCCTGACCCCCTAGACCTTCTCAGGGGGTCCCACAAGGACCCCCAGGGCCCAAAAAAGCATTTTTTAAATAATTTCAGCGGAATTCGCGTTGGGGGCACGAATCCTGCTGACATTTTTTTTAAAAATGTTTCATTTTAATGAGGCCCCCGGGTGGGCCAGGTCCGGGGGCGCGTGTCACGTGCCCACAATCTTCATGCTTGCTCATTGCAGGTGGTCCCACCTGTGTTTTCCTTCCGTGGTCATGACTCGAGGCGGGTGGTTGGAGGGAGAGAGGAAGACAAAAAGGGGGAGAGGGAAAGGAGAGAGGGATAGGAGAGTCGAGCGAGTGAGAGGGGGAGCAGATGGAGAAACCCATAGTTAGATACCCGGGAGAGAGAATGGGAGCGAGCGCTCACGGGCTCCTTGGGAGACTAGCATAGAGATACAGGGAGGGGCTGTGGGCTGTCACGCGTCATTGGGCAGATTATGTGCCGAAAACAAAAATTGTTTGTCGCTTTGCCAGTCAGTCACTGCATCGGGTCCATCTGGACAGTTCTCTCCCTGTACCCGCACCCCCTCCCAACACTTTAGCATGCTCTGGCTGTTTTGCCTTTTAGTCCCTCGTCCTGGGTGCATTTCAGTCTCAATTTGGTTCTCCCTGCTCGGAGTTCACGGGCACACGCACATCATTGGACAGCTGAGCCCTGCCAGTGCCATGGAGATCCACTGGCGCAGATAGGGCCGAGCCCGCGGGTAGCACCGGCTGCGGCTTCACTCGGCCCGTTCTTGGGTTCAACATGTTTTGGACTCTATCCTGACCTAATCGGAGGTAAGTTCACGTTCGGTGGTTTACTTAAAGTAGTGTTGTGTAGAGGGTAGGTAGGGCTGCGCTGCAAGGAATATGTGTCCTTTTCCGAACCTTGGATAAACATGGCCGTTGCGGACCCAGGACCACCGCCGAGGGCGAGAGTCAGCAAGAGGATGTGGTCATTACTTTCACAGAGCAGAGCCATGAGCGGGATGCTACTGAAGCCGTGCAGTGTTGGCTTTATTGTCGTTTACCCACTTCTTTTGAGTAGTGTCGAGTTGTGGGTGCCACGCTGTCTGCAGTCCCGTAAAAATCCTGCTAAATGTATCACCGCTTCTAGAACCTGCTTTCAGTGCCCACAACAAGGCATGATTGCTTGTTTCCGCACAAGGCCACGCACTCTCTTCAAGAATTGTGTAAGATTGCACTGAAGCACATCTCAAAACTAATGCTTACATACTTATACCCTGGCCCTACAATGGACATTACGATAATTATAAAGAAGTTATTAAAACGATCCTGTTTCCGAAGTTAGACAATAGTTGTAAAGTCCGAACATTAAATAAAGCGCTAAAATCAGAGGATGCTCTCGTCCTGTATAGCGCTACTAATTCTCAGTGTCATTCAGTAGCAGACGAGCTTCCACATACCTACCTAGCTACCTCTGTCAATCCGGCTTCTACGCCCAGTGAGAGGAGACAGCAGGGCGGAGGAGCGCGCCTATTGACAGCCCCTTGTCACACGGCCGCCACATGGCGTAGTGTAAGTTTAGCAGCCCAGCTCGCGCAAGCGGCACAGACGCTTCGGTCACACACCGCTTCGGCTCCTGTTCAGGGCGAGGCTCTATGCTCACCATCCTCATCAGAATAAGCGTGTCGCTCTAACAAAAAGCCCTGCTCCCTGGTTAGAATGCATACCACTGGGGAAAGCGCGTGATTATGGAATTCCGCAGGATCGGCTCTCAGTACTCCGGGGCTAATGGTTGGTTGGCAGATGCCAAGAAACTGACAGATCACTTGAGGTCCATGTGCGCGCTTTTCTAACACTGGGAGCGCGTGTGCTCGAGCACTTACAATTATGTGTAGCTGTTCAAAACAGGTCTGTCTGCAGTTGCACACTGTGCAAGATGCATGAAAAATGGCTAGAACACAAGGGGGGTGGAGGGGCACCCTCCTGTCTGTACACTCCGGGGGTCTACCTCCTACCTTGTGCTGTCCTCTCCGACGTGCCACCGAAATCAAAGATGTGCAAATTATTCATAAATGCAATAATGGGGACACAACGTGTTGCATTGAACATACTAATGAAATCCCTTTTTTTATTGATAGCTCCCACAGGGCTCCCTATGCCGTATTTCCATTAAAATATTCCCAAAAATCTGCTTCTTCTGCATTTTGTGTGTCTGACGCATTGATTTGATGTTATTACCCTGCACTGCTTCGCAAATTCACCCGTGCTTTGCAATGAACTCTACGAATTGTTTATTTGAAAGTGATGCCATGCGTGGATAGTTGTTCGGGGCAGCTGCCCTGGAGTGGCGAATGGCTCACCGTGTTTACTCTCTCTTCCCAGGCTTAGTTCCATCATGGAGGATGTCGGGCCTCAGAGGGGCACGTGGACTGGTGATGCGAAGGCGGTGCAGCAGTGCCTGACGGATATTTTCACCAGCGTCTACACCACATGCGACATCCCCGAGAATGCCATCCTCTGCCCGTGCGTCCTGAGCCACACCTCCCTCTACGACAGCATCGCCTTCATAGCCCTTGAGTCCACGGACAAAAGGACCGTCCCTTACATTTTTCGAGTAAGAGTCATTGACATCTAATGAACACTCCTTTTAGACACGTAGAACTGCAAAATCTGTGTCTGGGATGATCATTTCTGTGTGTTGCATCAAGATACATTTTCTTTTGCAGGCTAATACGTAGAACAGCAGCCAGTTTAAGGCAATTCATCTTCAGAAGATCAATTGATGAACTCTCCCACCTCCATTACTTAGGCGCATACAACCGGCAAAGCAGACGTAAAATACTTAACCGGGAACTTTACTTGTCCGAGAACTTAACCTCATATATTGAATTACCAGGGTTATTACATTTTACATGTGCTTTTAAGTCTGCAATAGCAAGATTAACAGGCTCCTTCTATTTTAGGTTTAATGAAAAAGTGACTTTCGATTTCGAAGTCCCAGAGCCACTCATAGATCAGTCATGTGAGCGAGCTGTCTGGTGTGGTGCTGGTTTACTGGTGTTACTTTTGGCGCCAGCGCTGGTGGTGCCTGGTCATGCTGGTCCGTGTTGGGCCATATCAACAAAGGCACTGCTTTCAGAGAGTGCCAGTGTAGATGCTGTGGATATGCGGGTAATAATGGCGGTGTCCCTTCTGGCGTCAAATACTGGCGCCTGGTTGGGGTTTCTGTGCTGATTGTGGGTTCGGTTGGCTGCTTTCTTCTATCGTTGTCAGCGTCGGTTTCTGTCTGGTGTGGAAGGTTCAAGGCAGGTGTGTCTGTGCTATTCTTGGTGCTCGTGTCTGCACTGAGTGGCTGTGATGTTTGGGTGTGCTTGTACGTGCGGGTGTGCGTGTTATTGCCTGTGCTAATCTTGCAGTTCATGTCGGTGAGGGTGTCTGTGTCTGGTTTAGCTGAGCTTGCTTATCTAACAGTCTACGCCTTCTTCCTTCAGGTGGACACATCCGCTGCAAATGGCTCCTCAGAGGGTCTCATGGGGCTCCGCCTGGTCCAGTCTGCAAGGAGTAAAGAAGAACAAAATCTAGAAGCCTATATTAAAAATGGGCAATTATTTTACCGATCTCTCGGTAGGATAGCAAAAGACGACGAATTATTGGTTTGGTACGGGAAGGAGCTCACAGAATTACTGCTGTTACACCCGTCTCGGAACCAAAGCAAACCCAACGGTGAGTGAGACGCCTGGATCGGCCCCAGAGGTGCAAATCTCATAGATTGGGGGAAATCTGTTCTGGTACTGACCTCCGCAAACTCACGCGGATATACATTTGAACGTATATCGTGAAGTGATCTGTGCTTCTATCATGAAAAAATATGTGAAATAGAGACACATGGATACAAGTCATCACAGATAAACAAATATAAAATACAAATGATGAGCGGCAAGCGTAATATAACAGGAAAAATGAGCAATGATAATGAAGGAAGTAAAATATGGACGAAGGTAGGAAGAATTGAATGAACTAATTAGGCGTTTACAAGCGCAGACACTGAAAAGATGAAAAATCAAGGAAAACACGTACAAATACAAAAAGTAGATCGAACGTCTCCCAATCATATAGCTCAAACTGCTGTCGTTAGCTACTCTTGCTTGCCTCCGTTTTAATTTCAGTGGCACAGCATGATTGATATAGAAGAGCCTCCGGGCATATTTATTTGCATATTTTGGGAGAGAGTAGGGATACATAAATGCACATGCAATTAAACACAAACACATACAAGCCACGATCAGACCTGCCAACATTATACATTTTCCACCGTGTGAGCGTGCAAGGGTAAGGGGGGGCATAGAGAGGGGGCAGTGTGATAGACAATGGAGCTGTGGGCCACGTCACTGCCTAGCGAGGTACATCCAGCCTCCCCCACTGCAAGAATGTAATCATGCAGAGGAACTTCCTATGCCCTAGGAAGGTGTTGAGTCCAGTGGTGCAGAGCATTCACACTAGAGCTGGAAACCTATTTTGAGCAAAGGGTTTCAGCTCACCGTGTGAGTGTGCCTCTTCATCAGGCTGCTGTGAGATAAGGTATGAAACCGTGTGTCACAAGGTGGCACCATATGAGCATTTGGCAGGCCTGGACAGGGTGCTGCCATGTATCACATAGTTTCAAGCCTTATCAAACGGCCACATGGTGAACAGCCAGGATCATACAGTGAGCTGGAAACTGGTTTCAAGATCTGGTGTGAACGTGCTGCACCACTGGGCTCCAGTTAACACCTCCCAAGGGCGTGGGAGTTGGTGCCAGAAGAGTTACCTATTGGTATGGGTGTAGAGTAGCTGTGTCTGTTTAGGCGGAACAGCACCTTCAAAGCCACGTTTGCCATGGCCCCCATCCCACCAAGGCTACATCTCCATCTCCCTGTGCACTCGCACAGTGAAAAATATTCATTAGATGGCAGGTCTACACATAGGCTACACAATGAGGGAAACCAGGGTTCTGGTGAAATCAAAAACTACAAGGCCAAAGTCCGAGTGGTTTGTTAGCGTGTCCAGAACCTCAACATAATAATATAGTTACCCATTATGATTTTTTAAATAATATCTGTTTATTTTGGGGTGATTAACAGTGGTGGGTGGAATGTTTCGTTCAGCCCGTGAAATTGGCAGAATTTTGTCGTTCTGCGTTACTCTTTTATGTGGAGTTCCGGCCAAATTCCACCAATCGCAGCGTGATGGAATTATTCACCCACAAGCCTCCAGAAAATGTGAGTTGGCGAGTGAGATTTGGCGTCCCCTAGTGTGAATATCTAACATGGGCGACCTAAGGAAGTCACTATCAGACAGTTGTCTCGAGTAAATTTCCTGCAGGTTGAGCAGAATTTCTACTCGAGCAGCAGCAAAATCAACTCGAATGGCCGTGCACTCTAGTACAATGCAGGGTGCCATTTGCGCTGATTTTTCAGCGCTGTTCATGCTACCAGCACTAAATTGCAGCGATAGCAGCACAAGCTGCAACATTCTGCCCATTAGCAGAAACCCATAGAATCTCATGGAGTTTTTATGTAACTCCATGGAATTCCGCAAAGTGAAACTCAGTGAGTTCCACCCGTCTCTAGTGATTAACTTGAAAAAAAGTGTTTTCTCACAAGGAGAATTGTTTTTTGCAAATAGCGTGTCAGCTACAGGGCTGTACTATTTGATTGTTTGCAGTTAAAAGAAGAGCATGATAATTTTATGGTTAAGAATGTTGAAATTTAGGAACAACTCCATCTATGTTGTTAGAAGCACAATCGTCTATAAAAGGCAAAAACTGTTGCAGTTGCTCCATTCAAGGATCAGCTAATGATGGGCACTGATAGGACACACAATGCTAAGGGTTTGCTTGACTTTCATGAGTAGATTGTTGATCAAAAATGAATAATAGCCAAGTCCGGTTGAATTGTGGGGTTCTTTAGTTGCAGTATTTACTGCATACTTATGGATTTATCACATGTGCCGCATTTGTTGCATGATTTGTAAAATTCCCAAAAATGTTTTATAGCTGAAATGCAGCTCAATCCTAGTGGCACTGACAATGGTGCAGCTGTACAGAGTCCTTTGGGAGCTGCCGTTATCATGATGAAAGTCATTTCTCACAAGGTACCGTGAAATATATATATTTAGGCCAGTGAACTTTGTAAGCCAAATAGACAAAAGAAAATAAATATAATTCAAAAATATTAATCATGAATTAAGTCCTAGCATGAAACATGTGGATCAATTTAGATTTTCTCATATGTTTGTATTGTTTCTTTTTGTCTGGAAAGAAAATAATTATCTCTTTGCACTGAGTAGAGTGTCCCATTTTGTTTACTATGGAAGTGAGATCATTGTGGAAATATATATATATATATATATATATATATATATATTCACTGCAAAAACCACAGGTTTCAGGGACGTTATGGTTAGAAATTATCATTTAAAAAACCTTTGAAATTCAATGAAAAAAACATAGGTTTCAGGGACGTTATAGTTAGAAATTAGCATTTAAAAAACCTTAGAAATTCACTGAAAAAACACAGGTTTCAGGGACGTTATAGTTAGTTGGACATTTCACTCGTACAAAACCAGAGAAATTCCGCCGTTATAGTTAGTTCAGCTAACTATAACTCGTGCCCCGCAATGCACTGCTGATGGCATCACATATTACATCACTCATGACATGGTCAGTGACATCACTGATGACATCTCAAATCACATCACTGATGACATCAATGATGACATCATCCATGTGATCATCTGATGCACCTCCTTACACCCTAAAATAATCTTTGATACACCCACTCTAAAATACAGACTACCATTCTCGATACCATAGACACACCAATACAAGTTAGTACATACACACTCACTGATTCCTAGGCCTACACACATATCCACTCACTCACCCATACAGTCACTCATACATGCAGTCACTCATCAATACAGCCTCTATCATATGCACTCATACACCCATACAGACACTCACGCACCGCCACTCACCCATAGAGTTGCTCACACACCTAGTCAGTCATGCAAAGAATCAATCACACTCCCATTTACTCACCTATACAGTTATACGCACAGCACCTCACTTATTCATATATATACTAACGCATACTTACTCTCTTATACAATCAGTGACACAAGCACATACTCGTCTATACAGCCACTCTCACAATCACTCACTCTCACATATAGTCATTTATACACTCCAACACTCACATGTACTGCCTTTCACATATGTAGTTACTCACACATGTACCACTGAGACATCCATTCAATCAGCAACACAGCCATACACACACTCGCCCACCCATACAGCCTGTCACAGACACAAAAATGAACACATACACCCAGGGATTCACGCACTCATACATCCATGCAGGGAGTCACACAGCCCCTCACCCACACACACAGAAACTCAGGCACCCATACTGGTACTCAGACAACCAATCAAAAACCCATATAGACATTCATGTAGCTACTCACCAACCCATGCAGTCACTTACACACCAACTGTCTGACTGATACAGACATTCACACAGATTAGTCACTAACCCATACATTCAGAAAGACACGTTTAATCACTCACTTATACAGTCAGTCATGTACCTACTAAATCATCCATTCAGATACTCATACACCCACTCATTCTTCAATACACCTTGCAATATACGTATATAAAACATATTTAAATTTTTCAGAAACACACAGTCACTGGATGATGTCATCAGTGATGTCATTTGAGATGTCATCAGTGATGTCATCAGTGATGTCACAGACCATGTCATGAGTGATGTAATATGTGACATCATCAGCAGTGCATTGCGGGAGCGCGAGTTATAGTTAGCTGAACTAACAATAACGGCGGAATTTCTCTAGTTTTGTACGAGTGAAATGTCCAACTGACTATAACGTCCCTGAAACCTGTGGTTTTTTCAGTGAATTTATAAGGTTTTTTAAATGCTAATTTCTAACTATAACGTCACTGAAACCTATTTTTTTCAGTGAATATATATATATATATATATATATATATATATATATATATATATATATATATATATATATATATATATTATCTACTGGCGGTCGCCAGTAGATAGTTATAGTTAGGACCTATTTTATAGGAAATTCACAACATTCTATTTGAAATAACTTTGGCGCCGGTTGACGAATCTTCGCGAAATTTTCAAAACTCGTGGCCCGCTCCAGTCCGCTCCTATCCTGAAAGTAACGGGGTAATTCGTCAAGTGGGGGCCGAGAAAAAAGGGGGGTCCCAAAACATGTTTTCCCCATGCAATTTTCCATAGGAACCTTTCATCGCAGCTACAGCCCGAACTGCTGAACGGAATTACACCAAATTTGGCAAAAAGGTAGCCCTTGGTTCAGAGTCATGCCTTTTGCTTAAATGGTGTAAATCCGTTCAGTAGTTCCTGAGAAATTTGAAAAAGAAAACACATATATATCTGGGCGGAGCCTAACCACACGTCAGCGTGAGATCTGATTGGCTGTCAGCACTTCATCCTGGAATTGCTGGCAGCCATCTTGGGACCAATATAAATGATAGTACCCCATTGAAATGCATTGTAGTGAATCGAAGATTTTGAGGGTTACCAAAAGGAGAACTATAAAGGGTGATAACAGACTTTAGTTACATTAGAATTCATTTGTTGATGGTACCATACTAATTTTAGGAATTGTGGTGTGTTCTAAGGTGATTTTACCCTGTGAAAAATCCTTCTGCTGGGATATCATGAATCATGTTTGAGAGAAAACTATTTTCTCATACTTTTCCCATTGAGGTTTGGAAGGTGATCTAGAAGCTAAAATGAGAGCATATTTTCTGTAAATTCACATTTTCTTTCTCAGTCATGTGAGAATGAAGTCTGACATTCTCAGTAAAACATGTACATTCAACAAGGGCAGAGACTGTTAGTTGAGTCCTTTGTGTTCTACTGCAGCTTCCCAGAGTGTTCTAAAGAACAACTAGAGTGCTAACTGCCTTACGTATGACAAAAGTATGGCACATCTGAAGCCATCTTTATTGGAATAAACTGGTAACACTTAAAACATTTAATTTAAAAAGGAACAAAATGATGGGGTTCATTTTGTCATAGAAATTATGGTTAGTGCTGTAGAAAGAAAAATTAGGACATGTTTTAAGTGAGATCTCAAATATCTTCCTGTTATATTTCAACAGGAGCAGCCTGTCAGTTGATGCCTTTGTGTTCTACTGCAGCTTCCCAGAGTGTTCTAAAGAACAACTAGAGTGCTACAGCCTTACTTATGACAAAAGTATGGCACACCTGAAGCCATCTTGATTGGAATAAACTGGTAACACTTAAAACATTTAATTTAAAAAGGAACAAAATGATGGGGTTCATTTTGTCATAGAAATTATGGTTAGTGCTGTAGAAAGAAAAATTAGGACATGTTTCAATTGTGATCTCAAATATCTTCCTGTTATATTTCAACAGGAGCAGTCTGTCAGTTGATGCCTTTGTGTTCTACTGCAGCTTTCCAGAGTGTTCTAAAGAACAACTAGAGTGCTAACAGTCTTACTTATGACAAAAGTATGGCACACCTGAAGCCATCTTGATTGGAATAAACTGGTAACACTTAAAACATTTAATTTAAAAAGGAGCACAATGAGGGGGTTCATTTTGCCATAGAAATTATGGTTAGTGCTGCAGAAAGAAAATTTAGGGCATGTTTTAAGTGAGATCTCAAATCCTCTTCAATTTCATTAGAAAATTCTGACATGCAGACTGAAACAATCACTTTCAATACCAGCAGTAGACTTCCAGTTAACTCCCTGGTGAGCAGTAGCTTTACTACAGTGATCTAATGAACAAGTAGAGTGCTAACATTCTGAATTTATGGCAAATGTGTGACACATCTGAATGCCTTCTTGATGGAATCAAAGTAAAAAACTGAAATCATTTCCTACTGAGACTGCAGTAAATGACGAAATTAGGAAACTTCATAACAAATAAGTCTCCCAAGATGGCCACCAGAGAAAAAAGAGCCCAAATGTAGCACAAATATCACCCAGATGTAGCCCACATATAGCCCAATGACAGAAGTGTGCAAAACACTTTTTATTTTTAGTTTTTCTACAGTTTTATATAGTGCAAACTGGTCAGGTATTGGAGCGTTACATCTTACTTGGACCCCTTATTGCGTATTTTGCACGAAGTACATGAGATTGATCTTGCGAAACATTGAACTTTACGATTCTGTTAACCTGAAGTTGCTCTGAACCGGGCTTTGTATCACCCGTTTTTACCTACTGGTTTTAATTAATTCTCACTGTATTGTATTAGAAACGAGGATTTACTGTTTTTATGTACACTTTTATGATCTATGTTTCTAAATCAGATCAAATAAAGTTTAATGAATTCTATGGCAGGACGGAGGCGAGGATTATGCATATCTTTCCTCACTTTATTTGCATAGCAGTTCAAAGAAAACGTAACACAACAATCATTAAACAAAAGACTACATAACCCATGAACCATTAGGGGGGTAGTCTCCAAGGCAACTATAGTCCAATCATATCACAGTCCATTGTATATAATATCGTGACGTCCCTTCCGCTTCCTCTTTCTTCACTGCTCGTCAGTTAAGTGCATTCCTTACATTCTTGGCTTAATCTGACGTTGTTGCTGTTTGTATAGCGGTTTCTTGTGCACGTTATTAGCATTATTGCCTTGGTATTGTTTCTTATTCCCTGCGCAGCAGGCTCTTGCCCGAGCGCGTTCTCCCCCTCGCAGTTTCTCCCGCTGTGTGCTCTGCGCGCGGTGAGATCCTGTCAGGCGCGTCTGGTCCGAGCGAGGCAGCTCCGTCGAGCAGTCCCACTGGTCTTTATGCGCGTTTGGGAATCCGATCACTCCTTTAGTGTCCGCTTGATTCCCGACCAACCCTCGCCTAATTTTGACACCGCTCCGCAGTGATTTCCCCACATGGCCACGTTAGTGACCAGCACCACCTGGTGGTGGTAATTGGTATTGCGCCTCAGTCTATTCTTATAACAGCTTTGGGGAAAGCCCAGCTGTTGGAGCACCGGCGAGGGGGCTGTCTTAAGGATTTTAAGGGCATTGTTCTGTGCTCACACCCTCTGCTATCATGTCTTCTCCAGAAGACCATTTTTACTCCTCCTACCAGGAAGTGGAGGAGGAATGGCCCCCCAACTTCTCCCTCCAGCAGTGGACCAAGCCCTCTCTCTGGCTATTTCTAGGGCGCTGGCTCCTCTTAGGGATCAGGTTGATAAGCTGGCGAAAAGCATCCCTGGGGTGTTCAGTGACCCAGATCTGGTGGTGGCGGGTCCAAGTAGCTCCCAGATGGGGAATAAAAGGGCCGTTAAGCATAACGCGGGGCACTTGGAAGGATTTGATAAACTTACGGAGACCTTCCTCAAGAGTGCGCGAACGCTAAAACATGCACCCTGCCGGGAGGAGGAGGCGCCGGAGAAAACTGCGACACTGTCACCACTATTGTAGACCCCGACGGCGGGTTTCCCTTAGAGGGAGAGGGTGTATCGGAGGACGATTTCTCCTCCGATGAGGATAAGGACTCGGGCGTCCCTGGCATCCAGAGTCCCACTCCTCTCAGTCCCCGGTTGGGGGCGGGGTCCACTCGGACATGTTCGAGCCTACCCAAATTTACCATCCTAGGCTCCGCAGTGATTTCCCCACACGGCCACGTTAGTGACCAGCACCACCTGGTGGTGGTAATTGGTATTGCGCCTCAGTCTATTCTTATAACAGCTTTGGGGAAAGCCCAGCTGTTGGAGCACCGGCGAGGGGGCTGTCTTAAGGATTTTAAGGGCATTTGTTCTGTGCTCACACCCTCTGCTATCATGTCTTCTCCAGAAGACCATTTTTACTCCTCCTACCAGGAAGTGGAGGAGGAATGGCCCCCCAACTTCTCCCTCCAGCAGTGGACCAAGCCCTCTCTCTGGCTATTTCTAGGGCGCTGGCTCCTCTTAGGGATCAGGTTGATAAGCTGGCGAAAAGCATCCCTGGGGTGTTCAGTGACCCAGATCTGGTGGTGGCGGGTCCAAGTAGCTCCCAGATGGGGAATAAAAGGGCCGTTAAGCATAACGCGGGGCACTTGGAAGGATTTGATAAACTTACGGAGACCTTCCTCAAGAGTGCGCGAACGCTAAAACATGCACCCTGCCGGGAGGAGGAGGGGCCCGGAGAAAACTGCGACACTGTCACCACTATTGTAGACCCCGACGGCGGGTTTCCCTTAGAGGGAGAGGGTGTATCAGAGGACGATTTCTCCTCCGATGAGGATAAGGACTCGGGGCGTCCCTGGCATCCAGAGTCCCACTCCTCTCAGTCCCCGGTTGGGGGCGGGGTCCACTCGGACATGTTCGAGCCTACCCAAATTTACCATCCTAGGTCAGCAGAGTGGACACCTGACGCCAAAGTGGCAGAGTATGTGGTGGGGAAAATCCATCAACCCCTTGAAAGGGAGGTCAGGAATAGGATGAGGGGAGAATGCCCCAGGCCCTCACTGAAGGGGATGGTGGCACACACGCCTGAAATTGATGAGAAACTATGTACCTTTTTCTCCAAGTATATGAGGGATCCCAAGAAAGGAATTGATAGGTCTTGGACGTGGTAGGGCCCTTGACCCAAATTATTCAATTGACAGAGCGTTCCAAAGACTCAGGATCCCCTTTGTCCACGGATATTGTGGCTGGTTGGGCGCACTACCCTAAACCCTAAAACACTACCCCCAGCACAACACCCTACACTACCCAAACATAACTGCACTACCCTAAACCCTAAAACACTACCACCAGCACGACTCCCTACACTACCCAAACACCACTGCACTACCCTAAAACACTACCCCCAGCACGACCCTCTACACTACCCAAACACCACTGCATTACCCTAAACCCTAAAACACTAACCCCAGCGTGACCCCCTACACTACCCAAACACCACTGCACTACCCTATACCCTAAAACACGACCCCCTACACTACACAAACACGACTGCACTACCCTAAACCCTAAAACACTACCCACAGCATGACCCCTTCACTACACAAACACCACTGCACTGCCCTAAACCCTAAAACACTACCCCAGCACTACCCCCTACACTTCCCAAACACCACTGCACTAACATAAACCCTAAAACACTAATCCCAGCACAACCCACTACACTACACAAACACCACTGCACTACCCTAAAACACTACCCCAGCACGACTCCCTACACTACCCAAACACCACTGCACTACCCTAAACCCTAAATCTACACCCAGCACGACCCCCTACACTACCCAAACACCACTGCACTACCCTAAACCATAAATCACTACCCCCAGCATGACCCCCTACACTACACAAACACCACTGCACTACCCTAAACCCTAAAACACTACCACCAGCATGACCCCCTACACTACTCAAACACCACTGCACTACCCTAAACCCTAAAACACTACAGCAGCACGACCCCCTACACTACCCATACACCACTGCACTACCCTAAACCCTAAAACACTACCCCCAGCACGACCCCTACACTACTGCACTACCCTAAACCCTAAAACACTACCCCCAGCACGACATCCTACACTACCCAAACACCATTGCACTACCCTAAACCCTAAAACACTACCCCAGCACGACCCCCTACACCACCCAAACACCACTGCACTACCCTAAACCCTAGAAAAGAAACCCCCACCCCATGCCCAATCCCCCTTACCTCTCACTCCTCATGGTTCCTCTCTCCTCATGGTTCCTGCTTCACGTCATCTCTGAGGGGCGGTGCACGTCGTTGTGAGGAAACGGAACAGCCTCTGTTTCCTTACAACAACATGGATCGTCTACATGTTTTTAGACGCATGGTCATTTACCATACATACCTTTACAACAAAATTTGTTGTAAAGGCATGCGTGGTAAATGACCATGCGTTCTAAAAAAATGCTTAGTAATGACTTCGTGATGTACAACGCATACGTGGTAATGCATGCGTTGTAATGGTATCGCAAAGTAAAAAAGTCGTTGTAACGGCTGTTTACCGATCGAAGCTGGCCCCTGTTCTTCAGTGAGATGTTTATTTGATTAATTAGGAGGAAGGAATGTGTTTTTTTACCGAAAAGTGCATTCCCGGCTGTTGTATTGTGAAAGTGTCTTGGTTTCACTTCCGGTGAGAGAGTGGAAGAGTCTGTTTGGATCTAAAGGAGTTCTGTTGTTGGACGGGGCCGGCGCGACATGTCATCAGCAAACATAGCTAATGGAAAGCGTCCTCCCTGAAGTGTGGAGCAGTGCCATGAGAGGTCAACGAGTGTGCGTCCCACCGCAGTATGACCGTACCGCGTGACCCATGTGCCGCCTCCAGGGTACGGGAGGCAGAAGCGGCATCGCAGGTCCTCTTGAAGACCGTTGTAGCACTAATTCTACGTTTTGGTACTAGGGCATTTTAACTTCGTTGTTCCTGCCAGATACAAAGAGAAGATCCTGTGTTATTGAGTGCCCTCGTTACCTTTTTTGTGGGTTCTGGTGCTTGTCACTTCGCTGCCCCGCCGGTGCACACGACTGGGCACCCCACCTCGTGTGCCATCTGCAGGGCCTCTGCCCTCGGATCACTGGTTTCGGTTTCTGGAGTGGCAACATAAACAGTTGCTCCCAAAGGACTAGCCTGAACACTTAGGTGAATATCCCCTGCACCAGCATTCCACGGAAATTCTTTCCTAGCTCTCCCACGTCAACGAGCACGGCTCCGCTCGCGACACCGTATGACGTCATCGGAGCCATAAGAGGACCTCGTCGGCGTGCTGACGTCAGTTCCACCCATTTTTTCCGTGCCACCGAGGCAAACAGGGGACCGAGACATTTTCACATGTATACATAGTATAATAAATATATATATATTCACTGAAAAACCATAGGTTTCAGGCAAGTTATAGTTAGAAATTAGCATTTAAAAACCTTAGAAATTCACTGAAAAACCATAGGTTTCAGGGGCGTTATAGTTAGTTGGACATTTTGCTCTGTACAAAACCATAGAAATTCCCCCGTTATAGTTAGTTCAGCTAACTATAACTCGCGCGCCCGCAATGCACTGCTGATGACGTCACATATTACATCACTCATGACATGGTCAGTGACATCACTCATGACATCACTGATGACATCTCAAATGACATCACTGATGACATCATCCAGTGAATGTGTGTTTTTCTGAAAATTAAATGTTTTATATATGTATATCTCAAGGTCGATGGAAGAATAAATGGGTATATAAGTGTCTAAATGGATGATTTTTTTTTGTAAAATTGATTGTATAACTGACTAAGTGTATCTTAGTGAATACATGGGTTAGTGAGTAATGTTTAAATATGAAAATATCTGTATCAGTCTCTCACTTTGTGTATAAGTGGCTGCATGGGTTGGTGAGTAGCTACATGAGTGTCTATATGGGTTATTAGTTGGTTTTTTGAGTATCAGTATGAGTATCTGAGTGTCTGTATGGTTCGGTGGGGGGTATTCCTTAGTGCATAGATGCATGAATGAGTGACTCACTGTTTGTATGTGTTTAAGACAGCATGTGTGCAGGACTGTATAGGTGGATGAGTATGTGTATGGGTGTGTTAGTGAGTGAATGACTGTCTCAATAGTGTCTTTATGAGTAACTACATATGTTTTAAACTAGTATATGTGAGTATTGGTGTATATAAGTGAGTATATGTGAGAGTGAGAGATTGGAAGAGTTCCTGTACAAATAAGTAGGTATTTCTATAAGTGATTGTTTAAGAGAGTAAGAATGTGTAAGTTTCTGTAGAAGTAAGTGTGGTAGTGTGTGTATAACTGTATATGCAAGTAAATGGATGTTTGATACTTTGTTTGCATGTGTGACTATGTGTGTGAGTAACTCTATGGATGAGTGGCGGTGTGTAACAGGATGTATAGGTGTATGAGTACATATGATGAGTGAGTACATGTATGAGTGACTGTATAGGGACTGTTGGTGAATGAGTGGATGTGTGTGTAGATCTTGGAATTACTGAATAGGTGTTTTGTAACTGGTATTGGTATGTCCATTGTTTTGAAAATGTTAGTTTGTATCAAAACTTATATTAGGGTGAGAGGAGGTCTGCCACTCTATCACAAGGATGATGTCATGAGTGATGTCATCAGTGATGTCATTTGAGATGTCATCAGTGATGTCATGAGTGATGTCACTGACCATGTCATGAGTGATGTAATATGTGACGTCATCAGCAGTGCATTGCGGGCGCGCGAGTTATAGTTAGCTGAACTAACTATAACGGGGGAATTTCTATGGTTTTGTACGAGTGAAATGTCCAACTAACTATAACGCCCCTGAAACCTATGGTTTTTTTCAGTGTCGTTTGAACAGGTTCTACAGCTGTGTCAGAACATATAAGGATAGTTAAGAACTTGCACACCTCTATCATTACCATTTGCCCTTAAGACATAGAGAGCAGTAGGGTCCCTTACGATAAATTAAGCTGTTGTGGTCCTGAAGAGAACCCCCCCAAAAGAAGTGGGTTCGAAACGCGTCGACCTTGCGTTGTTGTACCAGACAAACGTTTTTTAATTATTTAGCTGTGGTGCACTTTAAACATTCTGTCATTGTTTGTAAATGTATTTTGAAGTTCGTTCCATAGTGCACTAGAAAATGTGGCGTTCATGAATTTTTCGTTGTTTGGTGGCCCCTTCTGGTTGTAAAATTTCAAATAAGTCTGTCGAACCAGGAAGGGTTGTTGTGTTTGGCTGGAATGTAGTGTGGGTTATAAATGGTTGTGAATGATGTTTTTTGTATGTGTGAAAGAGATGATGGAGTGAGAGGATGGTGTCTGTAGATAGATTTTGTATAGTATATTTATAAAAATAAAATTGAATTGTTAAAAGCTTTATTGAGAGAAAAAGAGAAAAGATTGAAAATAAATTGAAGAATTAAACGAAGATTTTTGGCTGTCATAGATTGATGTCTATGAGCTTTCTAGAAAATAATTTTGAATTGTTCATCAGTATTGGCATGGTTGTTTGGTTTTGTTCTACGGGCTCAGCCTTACTGATTCGAGCCAAGACCCATTGTTGGTTTTTTGGGTACCTAAATCCAGCACTGGGATCTCTCCTGA
This sequence comes from Calotriton arnoldi, assembly GCA_963921515.1. NCBI lineage: Eukaryota > Metazoa > Chordata > Amphibia > Caudata > Salamandridae > Calotriton > Calotriton arnoldi. The sequence goes on along the minus strand of CAWUFW010002154.1, from coordinate 767,100 downwards.
GAACAGGTGAGTAATTTCGATTTTGGTATTCGGACGATTTTTAGTGAATATTTAATTTCCAAGTGAAAACCAGTCAATGTTACCCTATGGAGAAAATGTAAGTTATCGGCTTTCAGGTAAGTACTCGGCTGGCAGAGTTAAGGTTCTGGGGCAAGACTCAGGGGTCTCCCAGGTTCAGGATTGTACTGTTGTTGCACCCTCAGTGGCACAGGGGCGGCCGGGTGCAGAGAGAGTAGGCCCAATGTTAGCCTATGGCGGGCAGAGGGCCTTTGGTTGGTGGCTGCTGGCAGGCAGGCCACGCGGCTGTGGGAGCACAGCTCCTGGTCACTTACTCAGGGCAAGTGGGGAAGTCGAACAGGGTAGTTGGTGCACCCTCAGCGGCACTGGGGCGGCGGGGTGCAGTGGGCTTTTGGGCCGTCGGGCGCCCAATGGATTTCTATGGGAAAGCTGCGAGACGAACAAAGGCTGCAAACTCGGGGACGGTGATTCTTCAGGTGCGACCACCACTTCCAGAGGTAAGTTGGGAAGCTGTAGGTGGGGTAGATACCCAGGAGTTGGGCACAGGGGGCCGTGGGGCGCCGGGTGCAGGGGTGTCTTTAGGCGTCGGGAAATCTTACCCTCTGCTGGTCGCGGTTGGAGGGGTCCCTGGTGTTGAGGCTGCAGGCGTCGTCAGGAGCATCGAGGTGAGTCCTTGGGTGCTGGATTCTGGGTCACAGTCGCCGGGGGGACGTCCTCGTGGTCTTTATCCACTTTAGCTCGGGCCGGGCTCGGCGGGTGCAGAGTGGACAGGATCCACGGTTTCAGGCCGGGGCCTGGGGTTGCAGATGTTTGAGCAGAGCCACTGCTCGTGGGAGTCCCAGTCTTTGGTTGAGCAAGGCAGTAAGGTCCTCCGGGGTTTTTGAGGTTGCTGACCACTGAAGACGCCGGGGTTTAGCAGGAGCAGGTTTGAGGGTCGACAGGCCAGTAGGGCTGGGGCCAAGTCAGTTGGTGTCGTCCTCTTGTTAGCAGCTGCACGGCTGGTCTTCTTTCTTCTTGTTCTTCTTGTTGTTTCGGAATTGGGATCTGAGGAAGGAAGGTTCAGGGTGCCCCTTAATACTGAATTTAGGGGCGTTACAGGTAGGTAAAGGGCAGGTACCAATGGGTCCCTTCCCTGGGGTGGGTACACCCCCTACTCAGCCACTCTCCAGTGGGAGGGGGGCAGGAGCCTGTCCTTGGTTGGCTGGGTCCCCCATCCTCAAGATGGCAGGGACTCGAGGTTGTGCTTCACCTCGCCTCCCCCACCCTAGGGGTGGAGTTGGCACCTCTCTTCCTCACTTTGTTTTTCCTGCCGGGTCTCCCGCCCAAAGGGGGGGGTAGAACCAGTGGGGACCAGTTGCTGAGTACAGCAAGTGGTCTGGAGAGGCTCACAAAGGCGGTATGCCTTTGAAGCTTCTCCTTCGTGAACCCTGCCCATCCTGGGGGAGGAGGCGTGGCACCTCGTCCCAGGATGTGCATTGTTTCAGGCCCCCGAGAGCAGCAAGCTCTCGACCCAGGGGTTCAGAAACATGTCTGGTGGTGGCAGCCTCGGCAGCCACTCAGTCAGGTCACTGGGAGTTGGTCGAATTTCAGGGGGCATCTCTAAGATGCCCTCTGTGGTGCATTTTACATTAAATCCCACACTGGCATCAGTGTGGGTTTAATGTGCTGAGAAGTTTGATACCAAACTTCCCCGTCTTCAGTGTAGCCATTATGGTGCTGTGGAGTTCGTAATGACAAACTCCCAGCACCATATACTCTTAATGGCAGCACTGCACTTACAGTGCCCAGGAATGGACCTGGGTACTGTAGGGGTACAGGGCTCATGCACCTGTACCCTCACCACTGGCATAGGGCACCCAGCTAGAGGGGTGACTGAGGTATGCCAGGGCAGTGGTTTGTCGACTCTTCACTTTGTTCTGCACCAAGACACGCAGTCTGCAAAGGCAGAGTTTGAGTGTCAGGGTACAGGGCCTCTAAGGGTGGCACAATAAGTGCTGCAGCCCTTTGAGGCCTTCTCTGGTCACAGTGCCCTGGGTACCAGTGGTACCATTTACCAGGGGCTTACCTGTGGCCAGAGATTCCAATTGGTTTTTAAGCTTCAATGCAGTTAAGGGAAGGAACACAGGCCCTGGGTACCTAGTTGGCAGGAGCCCAGGGCACACTCAGTCAAAGCACATCAGCAATTCAGCAAAAAGTGGGGGCATACCATGCAAGAAAGAGGGCACTTTCTCACAGGTAGCAAAAGAGCGAATAGTGCTAATATAGCCAAATCCAGTTGGGCGTCTTTTATTTCCAACCTGTATGGGGCATCCCCAGATGTAATGTTTAACAATAATGCCGTTCATCAAAAGTTAAGCTCGCTGAGAAGCGAAGACGGTGGAAAATCCAGGAACGATCAGTATCACATTCAAGCCGAGGCACAAGTCAATGAGATATGGCAACTAGATCAAGTAAAAATGGCAATAAGCAAGATTAGATCAAATGGTGCACCAGGCCCCAACGGAATCCCAAGTTCAATCTTTAAAGCTAAGCTTGATCTTTGGTCAGAGATTTTAACAACTTTGTTTAATGATGTTATTAAAACTAAAATGGTCCCAGAATCATGGCTGGGAAGCATAATACAGCCGATTTATAAAAGTGGCCCACAAGACAACCCAGCAAATTATAGGCTAATCGCCCTAACAGATGTGGAGGCAAAAATCTTCTCAAACTGTTTGCTGAATGACCTGGAAGAATGGGCCTCAAAAGAAAATGTAATTCCAACATTCCAAACTGGCTTTCGAAGGGGCGAGTCAACGACCACGAACTTGACCTTACTGACTTTATTGGCCGAAAGAGCTAAGTATCAAAAGCAAAAGCTATGTATTTGTTTCATCGACCTTAAGGCCGCTTTTGATTCCGTCCCCCGTAATTTATTATGGGCTCAGCTATCTGAATGGGGCATTCCAAATCAATTGCTTGACATGATTAAATTGCTATTTACTAATATGTGGGTCCAGGTTAAAGTCGGAGATGGTAGATGTACAACTCGCCGATTCGAAACTAAAAGTGGTCTTAAACAGGGTTGCGTTTTGGCACCATGCCTTTTTAATCTTTTTATGGCCGACCTACCATCATATCTCAAAAAATGTCAATGCCCACTCACCTACCTTCTTAGGACAAGATATCAAATATTTACAATATGCAGATGATACCATACTGTTAAGCCATACTGCTATAGGTCTAAGGAGATTAGTAGAGTCATTCAATAATTATATATCTGCTAATGGTTTACAAATGAATACTAAGACGACAAAAATTATGACGGTTAGTGGTACAAAATCAGACAAGAGAGTATGGAAGATTGATGGTTTACATATTGAAACTGTGAAATTCTATAAATATTTGGGTATTACATTCAATGACAAATTGTCTTTTAAACAGCATTTTATTAACCAAAAAGCTAAAGCTACAGCCTTGCCTTTTGATTTAGAAAGTTAAGAGATACGTTGGCATGTCCAAACCATGAGCATTTACTTAAGGTCATGAAATCAAAGCTGATTTCCTCTTTGGCTTATGGTTCAATGATTTTTCGAGGTAAAGACGCAAAAATTCTTGATAATCTACAAATAAAAGTTTTAAAATCTGTTTTTAGGGTTCCAAGGTATATTGGGCATGCCAATGTCAGATTGGAATTTGGTCTGAAAAGACAAACTCTGATAAGACAATCTGTCTTTCTAAAATCATTACATTCTTTTTTTTGTTCAGACCAGTGCACCCTTGCGAACTAATGTTGGCAGGAGCTAATGAGGTATGAGCATGCTAAGGGCTGGAGAACATATTTAATGGAGAGTTTAAATAACTTTAAGTCGCCTCCCCTCAAAGACGTAGCCAGGAGCAAAGTGGCGTTTAAACAGACAATAAATTGATCAGCTAACTTCCTATCGATTCTCTTAGACAAGGATGAGCTCGCCAAAAAGAGTCCCTCCTGGTCAGTTATTAATTCATTCACTAAATTAGAACCACAATCGTATCTCACAACCCACCTAAAACCATTTTTAAGGGACAGATTTATGTTGTTACGAATTGGGAGATATCCCACAAAGGATGGAATCCCTTCATGGGAACGAATTTGGCCCACAATCAGCTGTAGGTTATGTGGTTTTTATAAAGAACCTTTTATGCATATTGTAACTACTTGCCCTCAGCTTTTAGGAGAGAGGAAAGCTCTATTAAAATCCATCTTTAACAAATTAGGGGTGAGAACATGTCGACAAGCCATAATAGCTTGTCTTTCTGGGAACACACCTCGCCTGATCCCACAGTTTGTAAAGTTCATCCTCACCGCAGAAAAAAAGCTACTTTCTGAGTGTGACTCCTGTCATCAGTTGCATGCCTAGAATATTAAAGACTGGTTTTACAGGGCAATGTTGTCAATCTCAAAAATGTTAAAGAAAAAATTTGCAATCCCATAAAATTGTTCCTGAAGTTATGTGAATGGTCCTCAAACCGAAGTTTTAAAAGATTTTAATTGCTCGTAGTAACTGGGTATAATCCCAATAATAAATCAATTACTCACTTGTGTGGGCTTGTTCTGATTAATTATTGATTGTTTAGAATGTTGTTAGATGTAGACGCTGCACAATCACACTTTAACTATTGCTGCTAAATGTAAGTCTGGCACAAGTGCTCCTTAACTACTGCTGCTAGTTGTAAGATTCTGCACAGGTACACTTTATCTATTGTATCTTAATTTTGGCACTTTTGTGTATGTATTTTAAATTTGGGGGTTGGGTAGTTGTTCCTTTGAGAACTTTTTTATCATCCATTTGGAGTAATGGTTTTTGTGATTGGTGAGAAATATGAATCCATTTTAAAAAATGTTCCACTTTGTGGCATCCTTTTTCCCTTAAAGCACCTCAGCTCCTCTCCACCCACTACATTAGGTGGGGAGTTGTAGCCCACATCTGGGACCTTGCGGCCCCGATGTGCGGAGGGAGCCCAATGATGAAGCATGTCACCTTATGTGAGTGAGGGTTCTCGTCCTTTAAAAGGATCTCTTTCCTATACACACACTACACAACCCCGATTTTTAGTAGAACGTATTTTTGTGAGTTTAAAGATTCGGATAGTGAGCAATATGTTCTTTGTTGGGAGCTACTCCCTTGGATCCTAAGTGGGGCATTATTATGGTATAGAGGACAATCCTGTCGAGTACTGTGATTAATTGAGATGGTGTGTGAACAGACACTGTTGCTGATTAATATAGCCATCAGATTGGCATATAGCGAAGAGGCCGTGGGGATGAAACTGCAACTGATTCCCATGCGTGCTATTGTGCAGAATAAGTAGCCCAACTCCATCCAATCAAAGGCTTTTTCTGTATCAAGGGAGAGGGTCAATTTTTTGTTGGCAGCAGTTCTGTAGTTCCACAACAAGTGTAGCAATGAGCGGAGGTGGTTCTATGAAGAGCGTTCAGGTATGAAGCCCAGCTGGTTTTTGTGCATCAAATAGGGGATTGCTTTCTTAGCCTGTTAGCCAACACTTTGGAGAAGATATTAACATTGCCGTTGATCAGTGCTATTAGGCGGTAACCGGTTCAGTAAAGGGGTCCACTACGGGCTTCAGTAGTACTGTTACGTAGGTTTGTAGAAAATCCAGTTTCAGGCCACCCTCCAATTTTTCCTCTCAGAACAACTTGCCTAGAAGGGTGATCGAATGTTTCACCATTATCTTGTAAAACTCGAACAGGAAGCTGTCCTCTCCCGGGGCTTTACCTGTAGGTATACCTTTGATTGTTATTTCAACATTTGTGATATCTTCATCCAGCATTTATTGCAGGTATGTTGGTGGAACCAGTAGGGTTAGTCGATCCATGAACTAGTCCTCAATATCTTTAAAGGATGAGGCTTCGGAGGCATAGAGGTGGGTGCAATATGGCTGGAATTGCTCACTTATGCCCTTGGGATAACCGGACGTTCAGGCCTACCTGTCAAGGGTATACCCATCTGGGGTGGACGTACCTATATATAGTGTCCTATAGAATGACATTACAGTACAAGAGGTCCTTACCGCCATACAGAAGATGCAACCCCACAAGGCGCCCGACCCTGACGGCTACTGCGGGGAGTTCTACAAAACATTCACCTCCCACCTGGCCCCGATTCTTACACACCTATACAACTCCATAGACAAGCAGGGATTCCTCCCAGAGTCCATGTGTAGCACGACTATCACGGTAATTCCCAAGCCTGGCAAGGACCCCAAAAGCTGCGCCTCGTACCAACTGATATCCCTGTTGAACGTGGATGCAAAATTTTTCACTGGCGTACTGGCACAGCGGTTGGCGCCATATGTCCAAGGCATAGTTGATCCGGACCAGGCGGGGTTTATCCCGAACGCGGGTGCAGCGATAATACAAAAAGGTTATGCCACCTCCTGGACAAAATTCAAAACTCCCAGATACCGGCTTTAGTGCTTACGATAGACGCTGAGAAAGCGTTCGATCGCGTTCACTGGCCGTACTTGTATCGGGTTTTTGAGCGGGCGGGATTTGGGCCCCGGCTATGCGGGTGGATACGAGCCTGCTATGCAGCCCCATAGGCTGATATCCGTGTCAACGGTATGCAGCCCCCATTTTCTCCATTGAGCGCGGGACCAGACAGTGTTGCCCCGTCCCCCCTCCTTTTTGTGCTCTACATGGAGTCTCTGGTGGAATGCATACGGGGCAACGCAGAGGTGGCTGGAATCCCGATGGGAGGGAGGAATCATAAGATCATGCTATATGCCGATGATGTTCTTCTGACCCTCAAGCATCCGACTACCTCACTAGCGGCAGCTATGACAAAAATTACTCACTTTGGACTTGCGTCAGGCTTCAAAATAAACCCACAAAAAACCTTGCTCCTGGACCTAACACTAAAGGAGCCTGAACATGCACACATACGCGAACACTTTCCATTTCAATGGGCCAAAAATGGGATTCCATATCTGGGCTTGCAGATCTTCCCCACAATGAAAGCCACCGTAGAGTATAACTATGGTACTATACTCACCTTGACTCGGACCGAACTCGGCAAATGAAAATCACAGAATCTTTCTTGGCTGGGACGACTGGCAGCAGTCAAAATGATGTTACTCCCTAAGCTGCTCTACATGATGCAAACCCTACAATTACAGCCCCCGACACAGGTCCTAGACAAACTACAGGCCCTAATCTGGGACTTTATATGGGAAAGCAAAAGAGCGAGAATAGCCAGACCACGAGCCTACCTTACGCTGGCAGAGGGTGGGTTGGGGGTTCCAAATTTCAGCAAGTATTACCAGGTAGCCCAACTGCGCTACATGGTAGAATGGTTCCGTACACTCACCGAAAAACTGGTGCTTCATAGACCCGTATACTCGCAAAACGGTAACGGGATGCTTAGACTATATTTGTTAAAACTACGGTGTAAGTGTTGGGAAAAGGGCAATAGTCTTGTTAAGACGAGAACCCTCACTCACCCAAAGGTGACATGCTTCATCATTGGGTTCCCTCTTGCACACTGTGACCGCAAGGTACACAGTGTGGGCTACATCTCTCCCTCCGGAGAGGAGTGTGAGGTGTTTTCAATCATCCAATGGAAGACAGAGTGAGGGGCAGAATGCAAAAATAAAATGCAAAACGTGATTTAAAACTAACTCATGGGAGACAAAGATAACTTTAATAGGTGTCCCCAATGGTTAGAGCTGAAAAGCTCAGTGAAAAATAGGGGTATAGATATTCCCTATTAAGTCAAGGTCGTCATTTTTCTGCCTGTGTGACCTACTGGTTCATGGCATTTTTCAGGACCCACTTGTAGTCACTCTTCTGTTTTCGTGAAAAATAAAAAGTGAAAAAATACCATACTCAAGTTTGATGGCAACAGTCAATGTAGTACCAGCTGCAGTCCGGTCCACAGTCACTTTGGTACTACTCGTGTACCTCCACCTTCAAGAGGTCCTTTACTGACAGATCTCAGGAGTCTCAATCTCTATTGTCTGCCTCATAGTAGTAAAGACGTCTTTACTACTATGAGGCAGACAATGGAGATTGAGACTCCTGAGATCTGTCAGTAAAGGACCTCTTGAAGGTGGAGGTACATGAGTAGTACCAAAGTGACTGTGGATCGGACTGCAGCTGGTACCACATTTACTGTTGCCATCAAACTTGAGTATGGTATTTTTTCCCTTTTTATTTTTCACGAAAACAGCAGAGTGACTACAAGTGGGTCCTGAAAAATGCCATGAACCAGTAGGTCACACAGGCAGAAAATGTCGACCTTGACTCAATAGGGAATATCTATACCCCTATTTTTCACTGAGCTTTTTAGCTCTAACCATTGGGGACACCTATTAATGTTATCTTTGTCTCCCATGAGTTAGTTTTAAATCATGTTTTGCATTTTATTTTTGCACTCTGCCCCTCACTCTGTCTTCCATTGGATGATTGAAAACACCTCACGCTCCTCTACGGAGGGAGAGTTGTAGCCCACACTGTGTACCTTGCGGTCACAGTGTGCAAGAGGGAACCCAATGATGAAGCATGTCACCTTTGGGTGAGTGAGGGTTCTCGTCTTAACAAGACTATTGCCCTTTTCCCGACACTTACACCGTAGTTTTAACATATATAGTCTAACCATCCTGTTACCTTTTTGTGAGTATAGTGTATAGTGGAGTGGTACTGTGGATGATTATTACTCCAAACAACCCCCTTAGTGTGATAAAGCTTCATAGACCAGGCCATAGCTGGGATACATATTTGGAAGGTGCCCTGGCTACCTAAACAGTATAGGCCCCGAGTGTCTATGTCTCACCAGTCACACGAGCGACGGTGGGAGTCTGGGACAGGGTGCAGCGGAAACACAACCTTTCCACTCCGATATCTCCGCAGACCCCCTTAATAGGTAACCGGAATTTCCCTCTGGCTTTAGATGGTGCAAGCTATAAGGCATGGCAGGAGGCCAACTGTAAGAGGGTGGGGGATCTGTCCAATCTCGACGGTCTTATGGACTTTCCCACATTGCAGACCTATTACCCTCTCAAGCACTCGGCAAAGTGGCAGTACTTGGCCGTATCACATTGGGTCACTAGGCCATGGATTCAACCGCACAAAGGCAGACAGCTCCTGCCTTTTGAGAAGTGGCTGCTCACACGGAGCTCCGACAAGAAATTACTGTCGGACAGCTATGCATTCCTGACACAACCCATGCGCCCTTGCATTCCCCCGCCAGGGCCAGATGGGAGGCAGAATGCGACGACACTTTCTCAGACAAGGAATGGAGCAACATTCTTCACCGCACCCGTACATCCGCCCTCAACACAATCAGTAAGGCGATTCTCCGCAAAATAGCCCATTACTGGTACCTGACGCCAGCGAGAGTAGCTACTTGGGACTCCAGGGGGATGGGAAGTGCTGGTGAAACTGTGGACAAAGGGGTACACTCACCCACCTCCTCTGGCAGTGCCCCAGGCTTGACACATTTTGGTCGGATGTGCTGGATGCGGTTGACACCATATTTGAAACGGAGATACCTAGGCTCCCCACCTTCACACTGCTGGGCCTTCCTAACTCACTCACCTACCCATTGAGGTCCCTCAGGGACAAGGCTATCACCCTTATGCTGGGGGCTGCAAAACAACTCCTACTGGCTCGCTGGGGGACCGATAAGATCCCTTTCCATCACGACTGGCTACACAAAGTCTGGCATGTCTTGGGAATGGAGAAACTCATGGCAGTGGCTACACTACAGCTACCACGATTTGACAAAATGTGGCAGCCATGTATAGCATACCTAGCGGACGAGTTCCATGAACTGACAAGCCCCCAGTATTTACGAGTGCTACGCCTTACACACATCGAACCCAACACACAGCAACGAGCCGCACCCACTTTCTAACCATAACAACATTCCGAGAGAAAGGATCTCCCGCATCCTTACCCCCCTCTCCCTCTCACCTTCCTTCCCACTTTCCACATTTTAATTTGCATTCCACAATACTGTTCTAAACTCTTGTGTATTTCAATGTTTCTTTATTACAAGTCAACCTACTGAACTTGTGTCTAAAAGTATGCCCGCCGGCCGATGGATGTAGGCGGCTCCAGTTGTATTGTTGTTATTACATAAAATCAATAAAAATGATTCAAACAGAAAAGCAGCTTGGAATTCATGCATGGAGTGAACTAATGCTCTTGGGCAACGCCACTAGCATGGATCTTAAACAGACATGGCCCATCTGCCTTGGCCCCGCCCCAACCCCCAAAACCAAGATCAAAAGCTTGGGCATTTGGTTGGACAACTCCTTTAAATTTGACCACCAAGCAGTGAAATTGCAGGGGCCTGTTTCGGCATTCTCAGATTGCTCCGGAAAGTTCTTCCTCTCCTTCCTATGGGGGTAAGGAGAATCCTGATCCAGGCTTTGGTCCTCTCTCATTTGGACTATGGCAACTCTCTTTACCTAGGAGCACCTAAAGCAATGACAAGGAAGCTCCAAAGCGTGCAGAATTGCGCCGCAGGGCTGTTGCTTGGGATTCCTAAAACTCAGTCGACCAAGCCAGCCCTGAAGACCCTACACTGGCTGCCAATTCTGGAAAAAGTAAAATTTAAATCTCTGTGTAGAGCCCATAAGACCCTATGGGAAAAGGGCCCGGCAATTAATAGCTCCCTCATTTCCTTCTACCGCCTCAAGAAATGCCTTTGTTCGGCTAATCTTAACCTCGCAATCGTTCCCAAAACCAAGATGGTAAGAAGTGGAGGAAGATCTTTTTCTTACAATGTAGCTAGACTCTGGAATACCCTGCCCCCACACCTTTGCTCGGCATCCCGCCATCTCCCCTTTCGAAAACTCCTTAAAACATGGTTATTTCAACATTCCGCCATATAATCTCTCAGTCCCCCTCCTGTTCGGCCACTAGCGCTGGGATGCCTTAGGGTAGCTATGCGCTCAATAAATGCTGAATAACAATAAATGCTGAATAATATTATCCCCAAGTTTTTTGTCCCAACAGTTCTCCAGATCTGCTTCCCTGACCCTTTAAAAGCACATGTTTTGCCTGCAGTCCTGACTCTGATAAAGTGCGTTTACTTTGTGCAGTCGGTTCGTCCCCGGTAACGGATTACCCGCTTTTGTACCATCAATTTTGCGATTCTTTCTTCCTGTACCTTTGACTGCGTATATTTTGCCCGTTGTCCTGGCTCACTGATAAAGTGCATGTGCTTCGTGCAGACATGAGATCTAAAACCATCGCATATTTTGCCCGTAGTCCTGGCTCTTTGATAAGGTGCATCTGCTTTGTACAGGCATGAGATCTAAAACCATCACATGTTTTACCCATAGACCTGACTCTCTAATAAGGTATGTGTGCTTTGTGCAGGCATGCAGTCTAAAACCAGCATGAATAAGCTAACGTGCTGGTGCCGCATTATTGCTTTTAAGGATTGAGAGAGATAGTGGATCCCAATCGTTGGGGTTCTTGATTCAAGGATAGTTGTTAGTCTTATATGGTTGCTTGTAGGCTCCTTCCGCCAACTAGTCTTTGATATTGTGAGTTGTAACCTCGGGATATCATTTCTTTTGGATGGAAAGTCTGTCCCCGGTTACTGTTTAAAATATTCCGGTATCAACTTTTGAACTTTATGTAAACATTGGAGGGGGCCAGGACAAGGATGGAGAGCGTCCCTGAGAATTTGTATAAAGCTTCCACAGCGAACCAAGGCGGAGGGCTCGGTTTGTGAAAGGCATATCGCCGAGGCCTCTAAACAGGTTCTTGCTCTTTGCCTCAGAAATAGTTCCCTAAGTAAAATTCTCCTTTCTTGGCTATGGCGGGACAGCAGCACAGGAGGTGCAGCCATGATTTGTATTTGTAATCGCATAGTCAGTCAGTCAGTCAGTCAGAATAACTTTATTTCGCCATCACGATGAAGGCATAAAAGTATACTATACATAAAAACGTATTCAATACTACATATAGTTAAAAATACAATAATTACAAATTTCCAGCACCAAATACCTAATAAAGTGCATCAAACTCATTGAGCGGGAACAATATAATTCATAAAAACATACTAACATTATAACAAATCTAAGATCAGTTCATATATTGAGTATAAAACGATAAAACACCAGATTAAGCATCTCTTTCTTTCTTTCCTTTTTAAAACTGATAACAAGAAAGAGGCTACAGTAAAACAAGAAAAACAATTAGATAATCCCTGTAAAAAATAAAGGGCCACGCGACATTGTGTAAAATTCATTTTACGTAGCAAAGGGACAATAAACCTTTTTCTCTCATCGCAATAAACTTTACAGAAGAACAAAAAGTGAAAATCATCCTGGGCAGATCGATGGTCACATGAACAAAATGGAAGATCAGAAGCTACGTAAGTATTCGGTGGGAGACCCAACATCAAGGGGATGTAACCTAGTCTGAATCTCACCAATATGTACCGATGTTGCAAATTGGTCACAAATGATAAATAAGTTAAGTTCATGTCCATTTGCAGAATACTCGGGTCGCCAGAGATGCTCTTACTGTTGATAGCTTACTATTTGTAGAGTCTCTTTTCACTTGTAAGCTAGAGAGTAAGTGGGTTTTTAAATCTTTTTAGAAATAGACTGGCATAACATAGGGTCAGCAAATAAATAATGTAGCCCTGCAGCTTTTAATGTGGATTCAACATAATGTAGCCAGGCGACATTACCCACACCATCTAGTTTCAAAATATCATTAATTATATCTCTTGTCAGAGAAAGAGTCTCCTTCCGCCACACTGAATGCCACATTAAAATCGGTGCCATATGGATTTTATCAGTTATGTAGGGAACATTCAATTCCATATGACAAATAACATTTGAGCATGACTTTGGTAAAGAGACTAACTTTTTTAAAAAGGTGTCTTCTATACATTGCAATCGAGAACAATCTCTTATCCCCCAGATGGCTGCTCCATAAGTAGCAACTGATACCGTTTTTGCCTCATAGATTGTCTTTATTGCTTCTATTGGTTTTGAGCCAGTTTTTTTATAAATTTAAAAAGTGCTCCAATGTTTCTTTCCATTTGCAATGCCCTATTTTCAACCATAGTTAGCTAATTAGATTGTTGATCAAACATGATCCCCAAATAGTTAAAAGAATCCACAACTCCCAGCTTACTTCCTTCAACAGTAATTTGTGGTTGTTTCCGCTGCTTTGTCCCTGCCACTAAGACAAACAACTTTGAATAATTAATTTTCATGTCCAACTTATTCATGAATTCTGTGTATTCTACCACTAAGCGTCACAGTGCATTACTGGTGCGGGCTAGAATGACTGCGTCGTCCGCGTATAGTAATATTGGGACATGCAAGGAATTGATGTAAGGGACATCAGGAGTGGCACCCAGGAGAGCGGTTTCGACATTGTTGGTATATAGTGCGAATAAAAAAGGGCCCAAAACGCACCCCTGTCTCACCCCTCTAGTGATTTTAAAATGTGTTGTGCATTCTCCTCCCATTCCAAATCGAACACAGGCTGAGGCACCTGAATATAAATTGCGGATAATATTAATCAATTGTATGTCAATCCCCATTGCCTCCATGATCTGCCAGAGCCTAGACTGTGCCACACAGTCAAAGGCTGCTGACAGATCCATGAAGGCAAGATACAAGTGACCCTTTTTGGCTGCAGTATATTTTGTTATTATTAAGCTTAGATTCAGGCACTGATCCACAGTGCCTTTCCCCTTTCTAAAGCCAAACTGGCAGGGGATTATAATGTTTTTTTCCAGGGCCCATTCCTCAAGCCTGTTTAAAAGCAGACGTCCCATTAATTTTGCAGTGGAATCTATCAGGGATATTGGCCGGTAGTTTTTCGGGATTGACCTATCCCCCTTTTTATAAATAGGCACAATTACTGTGGTTTTCCATGATAAGGGAGCACCAGTGTGGACAATCTTATTAAAAACATTGGTTAAAAGAGGGGCCCAAAGATCTTGGTTATCCAGAAACAGGTCAATTGGGACACCGTCAGGTCCTGGTGCCTTTGCACGTTTACACTGGTTTAGAGCAAGCTTAGTTTCTTCCAGTGTAAATTTGACCATCTCCCTCGCACCGGTTAGGGTAGCAGAGGTAACTTGGGGAGTTGTCAACTCATTAGATCCAAACACCCTTGTAAAATGTGTGACCCAATCTCCCTGTTCAACGTGATTATCCAATGAGATAGAATGTTCGTGTTTTAAGAAAGGCGCATTAATAACAGACCAAAAGGCTTGCGAGCATTTTAAAAAGGCTGCCTTTTGCAAATTTTCCCACCACTCTTCTTTTAGAGAGTTCAATCTCAGTATCCTAGCTTTTTTATATGCCTGTCGCAGTAACCTAACCAAAGGTAAGTTGCGAGGTTTGGATTTCAAGGCCAAATGAAGATCTTTTAGGGCTTTGTCACAGGCATCATCAAACCATCTAAAATTCTTACGATGGGCATTGCGTATAGTATGAGTTAAGTTATTTTTACCTCCAATAAAATTGACTCAAAAGCTGTGACCATGTCAACATTAAGAGTAGGATCTAAGCATGTCATTATCTCCTCAGATTTACTGGAGACTAGATTTATTAGAAACCTCCTAGTATCTACTTTCTCCCACTTCAGAACAATTCCATTTGTCCTTGCAATAACTGGTGTTACATTTAGTTTAAAACTAGTTTCATGTCTCATTAAGGAGGGAATAAGGAAGGTTATAGCAGCATGGTCACTAAAAGTATAGATGTTTATCTCAAAGTCGGAGAATAGGCCTTTTATAGGGTCTGAGACCAAAACATAATCAAGGGTAGAGGAAAAAGAGTGATTAAAAAAAGTATATCCTAACTGATCAGTTCGATTATCAGTCACATTAAGAAGTACCAAATTATTTATCATTAGCAGTCTATTTAGAGCATTACCATACTCTGAATGGCTAAAATGGGATAAACTTTCTGAATCATCATCCAGAATTCCACAGGCTAGAGAGTCCATCTTATCACAGGGGTGAGCGTTAAAGTCCCCAAGCCAGATTATAATTCAGAGCTAAGTGCATTTATTTTGCACAAGTTCAATATCTCTTTCAATAGAGACTAATACTGCTGGTAAATTGGTTCCAAAGTTGTTGTTATAAAAATTAATAAGGAGCCAATGTTGGACTACACAATACTCTAGTAGAATGACATGATAGTTTGGTGATGTATTTAAACAGAACTTTACTTTGAGTGGGAGGGCATTAGAAAGTAAAGTCAATAATCCACCTTTAGCACGCACAGCTGGCGATGGAATAGCAGGGGTATGAAATGATCTATACCCATTTATATGTATTGGTTCAACTTCCCATGTCTCCTGCAAACATATTATGTCTTTAAGGAGAGGTGTGGTGCAGCGGCCAGGGCAGCTGACTCCGGAGCACAGGGTTCACGGTTCGATCCCCGGCTCCGGCGGCAGCTCAGCACCATGTGACTCTGGGCAATAGCTCACTTAATTTCCACTCCGGCCCCCAGTGCCTTGAGACCCGTAAGGGTGAGTAGCTGCGCTATATAAAAACAGACTTACATTTTTTTTTTTTTTACATTTAAATGTTAGTAAGGCTAACCACTCAGGATTTGTTCTTTTCTGGTTATAACCAGCAATATTCCATGTCATTACCACAGCGGCCCCTAAGATATTCTCTTGTTGCATCGATGTTAGGGGCAGATTCAGACTTCCTCTCTCTAAATTTGTTTCTTTTTGCGAAATTACAGCTGAGGGAATAGTCTTTGGTGAATCATCTAATGTTTGATTTTCACCATCACCATTGACCATAGTACTCTGTTCATCACCATCCCCATCAAGCATAATACTCTCTTCATTACCATCACCATTAGCCTTAATATTCTGTTCATTGCTATCACCCTTAATCAAAATACTCGGTTCATCCAGTCAATCACATGTCGGCATGCCTTCCAATGCAGCAAATTTATTAGTGAGAGGTAAAGGTGAAACCAAAGAAAGAACAAGCTGATTAAACCGATAATAAAATGAATTCTGGGGGTTAGGAGCTGTGGGCCTCAGGAAATGTGAAGTGCCGTAAGGCTTATAAAAGAACCCAAGTGGGAGAGCATAAATTTCAGAATAGAATGACGGAGTAGACAGCAGTATAGGTAATATCTCGCCCACTACATGATGATTGTCAAAGTTTAGTACAATGCAATCACCTTTGATAGACTTAGGAGTTCTTCCTAGCCAGTTAATCCTTCTAGCCATAATAATGTGTTTTTGGATATTAAGGTCTTCGCCTATACAGTTGGATAACCAGTGTTGACACTTATGAATTAGCTGTTCCGTAGATTCTACAGCGTTCAACTTCAATTCTGGAACATTTGCTAAAATTATGACATATGGGCAAGCAGCTGGGGGAAGATCTAACCTCTCCTTAGATTTCTCAGATACTGCCTGGCCCCCCTCCCAGAACTAGACACCACAGCTCCCACCTCTATCTGGGAGGTGGCAATAGGCCGATTAATATCCGAACAAGTGTTTCTAGGCCTATTAGGTCCCTTTGACTCAAGACTGAGGGGCCGATTCTGATTCGGGCCGGAAATCTCTCCGACCGAGCCGGAGCCGGAGAGATTTCCGTGCAGCCCGAATGAACGAGTACGATGCGTCCGTATGCTATCGTACTCGAGTCGGTCGGACTCCCATTGAAGTCAATGGGAGCCGGTCGTACAACGCGTACGTGGGCTCCCATTGCCTCAATGGGTGCGAGGCGAACAAGGGCGCCCCCTACAGCGGGTACGCGGCGAAGCGACTCGCGCCGTACACGCACAGGTAGGGGGGACCCATGGGTCCCCCCTGTGTGCGACTCGCGCGGCCACGCGTACAGAGGGGTCCGACACGGACCCTCGAGTACGGCTCCGACTGCTCTTTCGAGCCGGACGGCGCATGTCAGTCGGACTGCCCGCGCGCGCATCGTACTTACCCGGCCGGGAACGTCTCTATTGCGCGGTGCGAATCGTGTCCGAGCGAGTCGGTCGGTGCGGTTCGACCCGGGACGAAGTCGCTCGGAGCGGTTGGGACGCCCGAACGAGTCGGTCGGCGATTCTCATCGTACTCGCTCGTCCGGACGCGCGTACGGATCGGTCGGGAAATAGGGCTCCGAATCGGATCCGGTTAAGCCGAATCCGATTCGGAGCCCTACCGGCCGAGATCGGAATCGGCCGGTAGGGCGGAATCGGCCCCTGAGTCTGGGAATGCCAGTTCTTACTATACCTGAGTGGGTTGGGGGTTGGAGGTTATTATTATATGTACTCAAATTATTTAGGCGCTGGCATGCGACACTCAATAAATTAGACCCTTTTCCTTGCCTAGCTTCATAACTTCCTATTTCTTGGCGTACATCTTCCGGTGCCAGTGAAGGGCCTAACGATGATAATCCATCTGACTGTAAGGTAGGCCTCAGATCTTCTATCGGTTCAGCAATATTTTTAGGGACCTGACTTAATTGGTAAGTTGCCTCCAAGGTAGACAATTTCTCCTCTATCTGAGTTAGTCTATCAACGATAGGGTTTAAAAGCACAATAATCATACTCTCAATACTTTTAGCAAATCAAAATCATTCACCAAATCCGTTTCGATAATAGTTACATCCTTCTGCTTTGTTGATCTAGTAGATCTGGTAGATCTTGGATGAGTAGGCAAAGTTGAATCAGAGTTCTCACCCCCAGTCCGCTTTTCAGTACAAGCTCTTTTCAGCATTTTTTGTCTCAATGGGCCACCGCCCTTCCTTTTCCTAGACCTTTGATCAGCGGCACTACTTTCAATCGGTTGTTCAAGTGTTACAGTTATAATGTCTGGGGATAAAGTCTTATTCGTCGCTGCAGCTATAGTGTGGCTTGGTTTTCCTGTAGGTTCCTCAGAGGTTATACGATCAATGATTAATGGTGTCCCACCCAGGGAAGAACGTTTTTGGGCAATTAAAGAGTCCAAAGAGAGCCTCCGCTCTGTTAATTCTCTTTCATGGGCAAGTACAGATTCAGCCCTCGTCAAAAATGCATCAAGCGTCCCAACATGTCCCGCCTCCTGCTTTTCCTTGGCAGGCTTCCTTTTACTCATTTCAGTTCAGTTCAGTTCTCCAATATAGGGCTACCAAGTATAGTTGTCGGGGTTCAACTGTGAAGTTAAAACAAAAACACCAAATGAAAGAAGGCGGAAAAGGGACTAAAGCAAACAATACCTTGAGAAAGCCTTATACTTCACTCATCGAATGGAAGAGGGTAAGCCCAGCCCAGCCTCCTCCGGGCTCCGACGGGCATGGACGGGCCCGCCCTTGGCCCGGGCTTCGCCGCGCGCGTCCCGTGCTGCGGGAGCCCGAGTGAAGCTTTAAGCGCCGGCTGGCGCGAAAATGATGCGCGGCTCCAGCCGCGTTGCCCCCTGGAGGTTGTGGTCTCTTCCCTGGCGGTGAAAGTCTTATGGACGTCCCGTGCTGCGGGAGCCCGAGTGAAGCTTTAAGCACCGGCTGGCGCGAAAATGATGCGCTGCTCCAGCAGCGTTGCATCCTGGAGGTTGTGGTCTCTTCCCTGGCGGTGAAAGTCTGACGGGCGTCCCGTGCTGCGGGAGCCCGAGTGAAGCTTTAAGCGCCGGCTGGCGCGAAAATGATGCGCGGATCCAGCCGCGTTGCCCCCTGGAGGATGTGGTCTCTTCCCTGGCGGAGAAAGTCTGACGGGCGTCCCGTGCTGCGGGAGCCCGAGTGAAGCTTTAAGCGCCGGCTGGCGCGAAAATGATGCGCGGCTCCAGCCGCGTTGCCCCCCTGGAGGTTGTGGTGGCGGTGAAAGTCTGACGGGCGACCCGTGCTGCGGGAGCCTGAGTGAAGCTTTAAGCGCCGGCTGGTGCGAAAATGATGCGCTGCTCCAGCCGCGTTGCCCCCTGGAGGTTGGGGTCTCTTCCCTGGCAGTGAAAGTCTGATGGGCATCCCGTGCTGCAGGAGCCCGAGTGAAGCTTTAAGCACCGGCTGGCGCAAAAATGATGCGCAGCTCCAGCCGCGTTGCCCCCTGGAGGTTGTGGTCTCTTCCCTGGCGGTGAAAGTCTGACGGGCGTCCCGTGCTGCGGGAGCCCGAGTGAAGCTTCAAGCGCCGGCTGGCGCGAAAATGATGCGCGGCTCCAGCCGTGTTGCCCCCTGGAGGTTGTGGTCTCTTCCCTGGCGGTGAAAGTCTGACGGGCGTCCTATGCTGCGGGAGCCTGAGTGAAGCTTTAAGCGCCGGCTGGCGTGAAAATGATGCGCGGCTCCAGCCGCGTTGCCCCCCTGGAGGTTGTGGTGGCGGTAAAAGTCTGACGGGCGGAGGGCTCGGTTTGTGAAAGGCATATCGCCAAGGCCTCTAAACAGGTCCTTGCTCTTTGCCTCAGAAATAGTTCCCTAAGTAAAATTCTCCTTTCTTGGCTATGGCGGGACAGCAGCACAGGAGGTGCAGCCATGATATGTATTTGTAATCGCATAGTCTGCAGGCTCCTCCAGTTTTTTGGTTGGCCCAAGCTCGGTTGAAATCCTCTATCGGTAGGGCCAGCAGTCTCATGTACAGGATCTCTCTCCGGGTTGAAGGATTGAGAGAGACAGAGAGGTAAGACTGGGGTTTGGTTGCCAAATATGAAGCATTTAACGGGGACAAAAAGGGTGATGATTTTAATGAGGCGGATGTTGCTGAAATGAGGCTAATTGCACTTGTCTGTTGATGGACTTTTTCCAGGTTGCATAGGAGATGGTAGACAGGGCAATTGCTGACTGATTTATTTCTGTGGTGACCAGGCCTCTCTTAAGCTGGTTGTTCAACGGAGAGCCTGTTTTTTCAAATATGTCTGTGAGGCAACACTTTAGGGATTTTTCCGGCGATTTCACGATACTTATGTAATATTTAAGAAAGTCAGCCTCGAGTGATAGGACTTGTTTGACCAGACCAAATTCTAGTCTGAGTCTTGCCCTGATAATGTGTTTCGGAAGACGGAAGATCTTTTTGTAGCCTACACACTGGGCCCGCTCCAAGATTTCCGAGCATGCTCCTGGGAAAGCTTTGTGTCCATAAGAAAGTGCTGGCAGAAGGGAGGCATGAATGACTTTCCTTATTCCTTCTGCTGATGGACTTTTTAAGTTGTTGTTAAGTTTAATTAAGCCATAGGTGATAGCACTTGATTTTTTCTTCAGATCGTTTTTATGAGTGAATGATTGGGCAGGCTCTGTGACCCAAACCCCCAGGTACTTGTATTCTGGGGCTGACATGATGGACCTTGGACCCATAGTACATGAGATTAGTTTTCAGTACTTATGGCGGCCGAATACAATGATTTTCGTCTTGTCTGGATTAATAGTAAGGGAATTCTGTATGCTGTATTTGTGTAGGCTGGACAAGGCTCGTTGGAGCCCCACTTTGGTGTGGTCCATGATGACTAAGTTGTCCGCTTATTGAAGAATATGGAGGGGGCAACGGCCTAAGCAGGGCGGGACCAGGCAACTATTAGCCAGAGCTTTTCCCTGATCTGCTGTGTACAAGTTGAAGAGTAGAGGAGCCAGCACGCAGCCTTGTTTCAGGCCCCCTGTGGTGCAGATTTTGGCTGATACAGATGTTGGGCCTGTTTTAACTCGTACTGCATGAGTGTAAACCTAATGAGACACAAATTCCCAAAGCGGTCTTCCATATCTATTAAAAATGGAGCAAGTCCTCCTATAAACCTCTACCTGTCTCATCGCATGCTACTCCTGCAATAACAAACAGGAAGGGAGGTAAGGAGGCTCGTAAGTGCTGAGATGCGGAAGAAGTATCAGAATAATGAAGATTATCAGTAATCCAAGCATTACATCCTCATCCTCCTCATTTTCCAAATCCTTAATACACGAGGATATAGAAAATCATAATGCCTTAATAAAAGTGTGATAAGAGATATCCTAACACATTTTATGAAAGAAATGAGAACAAAATGAGAGAGGCAAAATTCTGTAACTTTAATAACCACATCAAAGTGAAATCAAAAGAGAAAACAAACTCTTAAATATACAGAATGTCTAATTTCATCACCAAAACTTTGCTTGGATCCCTGAGCCACATTTGATTTATAGTGAGTTGTGAGAAGTTGGCCTGGTATATGCTGTTCACTAATTAAAGTGGACACCTTGCACCAGGGCAAATCGACTCTTATGGTAGATAGGTTTAAGACAACCTTTTAAAGAAAGCTATCCTAGTGGTAGCTGTGGAGAGCAGCCTTCAGGCTAAGTCTTGAAGGAATGTAAAGCAGCTTGTTTTACCATATAATCTCTTGAATCACCAAATGAAAAGACACCACACAGGTATATATATCAAATATATATGTATTTATTTCTAAATAACTCTCTACTAATCTCTTTATGAGATTAGAAGACAAACATATGCACAAATCAACGTTTCTCAATAAGTTAAGCACAAAATATGGCTGGGGCCCTAGGGGCGTACCAGACCATATACTAAAAAGGGACTTAGCAACAACGACTTGCAGGGAGACAAGGCCTAGGGCCTTCAGAAGTGCTGGGGCCTCACGAAACCACCCAAGGCAGGTAAGTAAAGGACCCACGGGGGACGCGTGCAGTGTGGATACACAGGCGCGGATCGCCGTTGACTTCAATGGGGCAAGTCGCGGTTGGAAATTAAGAGTTCTAGGATACTTTGGGAGAACCTACAAGCAAGTCACTTACAGGGTAAGTAGTTCCAGGGCCCACACCCACAGGAGCACCGTAGTGCTGGAGTTACCTCACCCAGGGAAGCCGGGTGCATAGGTGTCCTTTGGTGTCGGGTCGCGGCGTCGTTTTCAATGGCGAACAAAGAAGACTTGCTGCTTGCGGGAGCTGAAGAAGTGTCCTGTGGAATCCAAGCCTGGATTCCGAAGAAGGATGACCTGAAAGCAGAGGGGACAGTGTTCAAAGTCACTTGGCAGTGACTCGGGGCAAGGAAGATGGATGCCCACCGTCGTCGGTTGATTCAGGTCGGTTGCGGGTGCCTTGACTCTTCAGCGACGAAGTCCAGGAGGTGTCGACGACGACCAGGAGCTGGATTCTGTGTGTACCATGAAGTCTGCAGCTTACTGCGGTGTCGGCAACTCAATTGGAGCCAACAAGCCTTGGCAACAGCAAGTCTTGGGGAGATGAAGAAAAGTCGATGGCACAGACCAGCAAGGTCTGAGGGACTCACCCAGCGAGGGTAAGTCAGGGCAGGCCTGGAGCAACCAGGGGAGCCCTTTGGTGTCTTTAAGAAGTCTTCTGGGGACCCACGAGCCGGCTGGCAAGGGATCGCGAAGACACCTCGGGCGGAATCACTCAACAGGGGCACACGGTCACTCGGGACGGTGTAGGCCTCTGATCTTCAGAGGGATTCCTGCTGGAGGTCGGGAGCACACGTGGTCCAAAGCACAAGTTCGTAGAACGTTGTGAAGGGGTTGCACTTAACAATAGTGCACGGTACCCAGGGGTCGCGGTTCCTCGTCACTCGTGGGGTCCACTTGCCTCAGCTTCGCTGGGGACTCACGATGGCCTTGGAGAAGTCAGGAAATCCACTTCTTGGGCTGCAGGGACTTCGGACTCCGGCGGGAGCGGCGTAGTTTGCGACCGTCATTGTCATTTTTGGTGCCTGCCAAGCAGGGGAGTCACTCCTTGACTCCAAGGGAGATTCTTCTGTCTTCCAAAGGTAGTGGAACGTCGAAGGGCCAGGATTCTTCTGTAGAGCGTCGTCCAGGGGTTATCTAACTGGCAAGTTCAAGGGTTCCCCCTCTTATACTAAAAAGAGGGGATGGACTAGCTCTATGACCCCACCTATGGGAGGGTCAAGGGAGGGGTGGCTACACCCACTTCCCTTTGTCCAGTTTCGCACCAGAGCAGGGGCAGGTAGCCCCTGAGCCGGTTTGAACTGGCATATGCACAGAGGAGCCTTCTGCTCCCCCAGTGCAGGACTTCAAAGCACTCTAAGAGTGCACCCACCCAGCCCCAATACACTAAACCCTGTCTGGGAGGTGGTTACACCTCCCTGTGACAGGATGCCTATTGTTGGGCTTCCTCCACTGTGAGTTTCGGTCATCAGCAGGAGGGCAGCCCAGTGTCTGTGACTGGTGGCATCCATTTTGTGATGCCAGGGCTCTTCAGGATTCTACCGCGTTTCCACAGCAGGTACATGTCTTATCCCTCTAGAAGGGTGGAATGCTACCCCCGCCGCCAGAATTGGCGGGGGGGTAGTATTCCAAGATGTTTGACACCAAACACGACATGTTTTGATGCAGCCATTCCAAAGTTAGCATTTTACCGCGAGGATATAATGCACTTAAGAGTATATGGTTTAACCGCATCCACAAACAGCACCAGAGAATAGACTCTGAGAGCTGCAGAGGGGCCCTGCTCATGCAGAGGCACCCCCTCACATAGAAGCCAAGCACCCTGCCCTCAGGATTGATAGGGCCTGCCTTAGGGGTGACTGATAGGTTTATATGTGTGTGCAGGAGAGATATAGGAAACCTATATCTCAGTGAGGGGTGCTAGCACCACCTCACCCAGGCTGCAGTAGCAGGCCTGTGGTGTCAGATTTAGTCTGCTTCCCAGGGGTGGCATAATACATGCTGCAGCCCCTGGTAGGCCTGTGAAGTACCTATGCCCTTGGTACCTAAGGTACCATATACTAGGGACTCATAAGGCACCACAGTATCCAATCACTAGTGCACCTAGAGTGCACTCCATGTCATTCAGAGAGAACAGAGAGGCTGGGGCCCTGATTGGCAGGGACCCAGCCAGACTATAGCCAGAAACCAGTGCTAACATCAGAAAAAAGTGGGGGCAACATAAGAGGCAGATCCTACTCTCCTACACAACCCCCCCCCCCAAACGCAGGGACACTAAACTAACCTTGACCAGTTGAGTCTTCGTGTTCAAAGTGGAAATACCTTGAGAGTCCATCTGCATTGGCATGTTGGGTCCCAGGCCTATGTTCCACTGTATAGTCCATCCCCTGTAGGGAAATGGACCACCTCAAAAGTTTTGGGTTTTCACCTTTCATCTGCTTTAGCCATAGGAGGGGCTTGTGGTCAGTCTGAACTATGAAGTGAGTACCAAACAAGTATGGCCTCAGCTTCTTCAGGGCCCATACCACAGCAAAGGCCTCCCTCTCTATAGCTGACCAACGTTTCTCTCTAGGGGTCAGCCTTCTGCTAATAAAAGCTACTGGCTGGTCTTGACCTTCATCATTCAGTTGAGACAGTACAGCTCCCACACCCAGCTCAGAAGCATCTGTTTGGACAATGAACTTTTTGGTGTAGTCTGGACTCTGTAAGATGGGGGCAGTGCACATGGCCTGCTTTAGGTCTTCAAATGCCTTTTGACAGCTAGCTGTCCACTGAACCTTTTTTGGCATTTTCTTTGAGGTCAGATCATTCAAGGGGGTCACTATAGATCCATATCCCTTGACAAACCTCCTATAGTACCCAGTCAGGCCTAAGAAGGCTCTCACCTGTGTCTGGGTGGTGGGAGCAACCCATTCCATTATGGTTTGGATTTTGCTCTGTAAAGGCTGAACCTGGCCTCCACCTACAAGGTGGCCCAGGTACACAACCTGACTCTGCCCTATCTGGCACTTGGTGGCCTTGATAGTGAGGCCTGCTTTCTGCAGAGCCTCCAAAACATTTCTGAGGTGGACCAGGTGATCCTGCCAGGAGGAACTAAAGACAGCAATATCATCTAGATAAGCTGAGCAATAAGTTTCCATCCCTGCCAGAACTTTATTCACCAACCTCTGAAAAGTGGCAGGTGCATTTTTCAATCCAAAGGGCATCACCACAAAGTGGTAGTGCCCACCAGGGGTCGAAAATGCTGTTTTGGCTTTTGCATCATCAGCTAATCTGATTTGCCAGTAGCCAGCTGTGAGGTCAAATGTGCTTAGATACTTGGCTGAGGCCAAAGTGTCAATCAGCTCATCTGCCCTTGGTATGGGATAGGCATCAGTCCTAGTGACTGCATTGAGGCCTCTGTAGTCTACACAAAACCTCATTTCTTTCTTACCACCCTGGGTATGAGGTTTGGGTACCAGGACCACTGGGCTAGCCCAAGGGCTATCTGAAGGCTCAATCACGCCTAACTCCAACATTTTCTGGACTTCAGTCCTGATACAGTCCCTGACATGGTCAGGTTGCCTGTAGATTGTATTCTTGACAGGCAGACTGTCTCCAGTGTCCACCTCATGGGTGCACCAGGAAGTCTGACTAGGGGTCAGGCTAAACATATGTCTAAACTGTTGCAGAACCTGTCTGCACTCAGTTTGCTGATGGTCAGTGAGGCTGCTTGCCAAAGCAACACCATCTACTGACCCATCATCAGGGTTCTGAGAGAGCAGGTCAGGGAGAGGGTCACTCTCCTCCTCCTGGTCCTCATCAGTTGCCATGAGCAAGCCCATGTCAGCCCTGTCAACATATGGCTTTAATCTGTTGACATGGAGCACCCTCAGGGGGCTCCTGGGAGTTCCAAGATTCACCAGATAGGTGACTTCTCCCTTCTGTTCAACTATTGTATGGGGGCCACTCCACTTGTCCTGGAGGGCTGCTGGGGCCACAGGTTCCAACACCCACACTTTCTGTCCTGGCTGGTATACAGTCAGCACAGCCTTTGGTCATGCCAAGCTTTTTGCAATTCTTGGCTGGCCTCCAGGTTTTTGGTTGCCTTTTTCATGTACTCTGGCATCCGGGAGCGGAGACCAAGTACATAGTCCATCACATCTTGTTTGGGGGGCTTGAGAGGTAACTCCCAGCCCTCTTTTACCAAACATAGTGGACCTCTCACAGGATGCCCAAACAGAAGCTCAAATGGGCTGTAACCAACCCCCTTCTGTGGAACCTCTCTGTGTGCAAATAGCAGGCAAGGAAGAAGAAGGTCCCATTTCCGCCTAAGTTTCTCTGGGAGTCCTTTAATCATTCCTTTCAAGGTTTTGTTGAAGCGTTCAACTAAACCATTGCATTGTGGGTGATAGGGGTGGTGAACTTATAAGTTACACCACACTCCTTCCACATTGCTTTCAGATATCCTGACATGAAGTTGGTACCTCTGTCAGAAATGACCTCCTTTGGGAAACCCACTCTGGAGAAAACTCCAATGAGGGCTCTTGCCACCACAGGGGCTGTGGTGGTCCTCAGGGGAATTGCCTCTGGGTACCTGGTGGCATGATCCACTACCACCAGGATAAATCTGTGCCCAGATGCAGTCTGAGGGTCAAGGGGACCAACAATGTCAATCCCTACCCTTTCAAAGGGTACCCCCACCACAGGTAGTGGTATCAGCGGGGCCTTTGCTGTGCCACCTGCCTTACCACTGGCTTGGCAAGTGACACAGGAGCGACAAAACTCCTTTGTGTCCTCTGACATATGTGGCCAATGAAAATGTGGAACAAGCCTGTCCCAGGTCTTGTTTTGGCCCAAGTGACCTGCTAAAGGGATATCATGTGCTAAGGTCAAGAGGAACCCCTAAACTTCTGAGGTATTACCAACCTCCTGGTGGCTCCAGGGGCTGGGTCTCTACCCTCAGAATATAGGAGTCCCTCATCCCAATAAACTTTATGGGACCCACTAGCACTCCCAGCAGCCTCAGCAGCAGCCTGCTGCCTGAGGGGTTCAAGAGAGGGGCAGCACTGTTGCTCCTTACTCAGATCTTCCCTAGAAGGGCCCCCTGCCCCCAAGAACTCAACCTGGTCAGGCTCAAGTCCCTCTGGGGCAGTTCCTTCTTCAGGTTCTGCTTCACCTCCCTCTGGAAGTGAATCTTTGATCTGAGACAGAGGGGAAGGCACTGCCTTAACCCTACTGCTCCTCCTCTTGGGAAGCATCTGGTCCATTGTTCCAGGATCCAGAGCTGGTTCAGTGTCATGCATTCTTGCTTGTGACCTGGTCACAGCAAATACCTCTGCAGGGATGCCCAACATCTCAGCATGAGTCCATAACTCTACTTCAGACCAGGCTGAAGTCTCTAGATCATTGCCCAATAGACATTCTACAGGGAGGTCTGCACTGACTACAACCTTCTTGAGGCCAGTTACCCCTCCCCAAGAGAAATTCACAACTGCCAGACTATGGTTGGTCTGGACATTGCTTGCATTGGTCACCTGGTACATTTCACCCAGGATGATCTGTCCAGGGTCCACTAGGTCCTCTGCCACCATGGTGACACTAGCACCTGTGTCCCTAAATGCCAAAGCCTGTTTGCCATTTATCAAAGGCTGCTGTTTGTATTTGCCCAGATTACTGGGGCTTACTAGGAAGGACATATCAATGTTTCCATCACAGATCAGCATTGCCTGAGTGGTTACTCTGACTAGGTCAGAATCCACTTCAGAACCCAGGGTCAACCCTACTACACCCTTATTCTGAGTACCACCTCCACCAGTAGCTGAGCTAGGGGGCACAGTTGTCTTAGGGGCAGGAGTGGTGGTGGTTTGGTCTTTGGACTTGGTACAATCAGAAGTCCAGTGCCCTTTCTGTTTACAGATTTTGCACCATGACTTCTTTTGGCCCTTTCCCTTGTTGGACTGTGACTCCCCACCAGATGCAGATTTTTGGGGCCCTTGTGAAGACTTCTGGTCTTTTGACTTATCCCCACCTTTCTCAGAGCCTTTAGGATCTTGCTTCTTAGTGTCACCCCCTTGGTTCTGGGTTTTCTGCCTCACCCTGGTTCTGACCCATTTGTCTGCCTTCTTTCCCAATTCTTGGGGAGAGGTCAGATCAGAGTCCACCAGGTACTGATGCAACAACTGGTTCTGGCAATTATTTAGGATCTGTTCTCTCATCATCAGATTATACAATCCCTTGAAATTAGTAACCCTACTGCCAACCAGCCAACCCTCCAGAGCCTTGGTTGCACAATCAACAAAGTCAGTCCAGTCCTGAGTCTGTGCCTTCTGGGTATATCTGAACTTCAACCTGTACTGCTCAGTGGTTAAGCCAAACCCATCTATCAGTGCACTCTTCAGGACCTCATAATCATCAGCATCCTCTTCTCTAACAGTGAGGAGCTTGTCTCTTCCTTTATCTGAAAAGGAGAGCCACAAGATTGCTGCCCACTGCTTTTGGGGGACCTGCTGTACTCTACAGGCCCTCTCCATAGCAGTTATCCCCTTGTGGATATCATCCCCACTCTGGTAGGGAGGAACAACCTTGCTCAGGTTCCTATGGTCAGGAATATATTCTCTGCCTCTAGGGACACTGTTGCTGCCACCAGGGGGTTCTAACCCTTCTCTTCTAGAAGCTCTCTGGATCTCCAGGGCTTCCCTATCCAGTGCCAACTGCTTGGTTCTGAGGGCCACTTTGGCTTCCTCATACTGGAGCAGTTTGCACCTTCTCTCAGAGGAGGTCTCTCTTAAGGAAAAGTATGAGCTCCTCTGGTGGACAAATTCTCTGCCAGAGTGATGAGTGGTCAGATTCCCTGGAAGGGGATCTGTGCCTCTCCTCCTCTCTGTCAGTTCTCTTAGGGAGAATTCCTCTGTCCTTTTCAGGCCCCTTGAAGCCTGGCCCTTCAATCACAGAGTCTTGGTCATTCTGATTTTCATCATCTGACCCAGATACTATGACTGACCCACCCACTGATTCAGACCCTTTAGCTCCTAGAGCTAATCTAAGGTCATCTGCTGTCAGCAGATCTATCAGGTGCAGTGTTGAGGGACCCTGTCCTAGCTTCAGGTGTCTTTCAACACACATGGCTCTCAAGTCAGAGAAAGCCATGTCCTTATACTGAGGCTGAGTGGATCCACTGGGTCCACCCTTTGAGGACATTCTAGTGTTGTGCAGTGTTGTACTACCTACACTAGTTTGTGGCCTACTGATCCTAGCTTGAGCTGTGGAAAGGGTGTGCTATCCCTTGGCACACAGCTCTAAGTTCAGTAGAACTTATTGATACTAAGCTTGACTTTATATGTACCTTGAGTACCTATAATGGTTTTCAGTTAGTAATTCAAATAGAGATTTTCTGGTAAAACAATGGCAAGCTGGAATCCCACACGCTGCCCACCAATGTGAGAAGTTGGCCTGGTATATGCTGTTCACTAATTAAAGTGGACACCTTGCACCAGGGCAAATTGACTCTTATGGTAGATAGGTTTAAGACAACCTTTTAAAGAAAGCTATCCTAGTGGTAGCTGTGGAGAGCAGCCTTCAGGCTAAGTCTTGAAGGAATGTAAAGCAGCTTGTTTTACCATATAATCTCTTGAATCACCAAATGAAAAGACACCACACAGGTATATATATCAAATATATATGTATTTATTTCTAAATAACTCTCTACTAATCTCTTTATGAGATTAGAAGACAAACATATGCACAAATCAACGTTTCTCAATAAGTTAAGCACAAAATATGGCTGGGGCCCTAGGGGCGTACCAGACCATATACTAAAAAGGGACTTAGCAACAACGACTTGCAGGGAGACAAGGCCTAGGGCCTTCAGAAGTGCTGGGGCCTCACGAAACCACCCAAGGCAGGTAAGTAAAGGACCCACGGGGACGCGTGCAGTGTGGATACACAGGCGCGGATCGCCGTTGACTTCAATGGGGCAAGTCGCGGTTGGAAATTAAGAGTTCTAGGATACTTCGGGAGAACCTACAAGCAAGTCACTTACAGGGTAAGTAGTTCTAGGGCCCACACCCACAGGAGCACCGTAGTGCTGGAGTTACCTCACCCAGGGAAGCCGGGTGCATAGGTGTCCTTTGGTGTCGGGCCGCGGCGTCGTTTTCAATGGCGAACAAAGAAGACTTGCTGCTTCCGGGAGCTGAAGAAGTGTCCGGTGGAATCCAAGCCTGGATTCTGAAGAAGGATGACCTGAAAGCAGAGGGGACAGTGTTCAAAGTCACTTGGCAGTGACTCGGGGCAAGGAAGATGGATGCCCACCGTCGTCGGTTGATTCAGGTCGGTTGCGGGTGCCTTGACTTTTCAGCCACGAGGTCCAGGAGGCGTCGACGATGACCAGGAGCTGGATTCTGTGTGTCCCACGAAGTCTCCAGCTTACTGCGGTGTCGGCAACTCGATTGGAGCCAACAAGCCTTGGCAACAGCAAGTCTCGGGGAGATGAAGAAAAGTCGATGGCACAGACCAGCAAGGTCTGAGGGACTCACGCAGCGAGGGTAAGTCAGGGCAGGCCTGGAGCAACCAGGGGAGCCCTTTGGTGTCTTTAAGAAGTCTTCTGGGGACCCACGAGCCGGCTGGCAAGGGATCGTGAAGACACCTCGGGCGTAATCACTCAACAGGGGCCCACGGTCACTCAGGACGGTGTAGGCCTCTGATCTTCGGAGGGATTCCTGCTGGAGGTCAGGACCATACGTGGTCCAAAGCACAAGTTTGTAGACCATTGTGAAGGGGTTGCACTCGACAATAGTGCACGGTACCCAGGGGTCGCGGTTCCTCGTCACTCGTGGGGTCCACTTGCCTCAGCTTCGCTGGGGACTCACGATGGCCTTGGAGAAGTCAGGAAATCCACTTCTTGGGCTGCAGGGACTTCGGACTCCGGCAGGAGCGGCGTAGTTTGCGACCATCGTTGTCATTTTTGGTGCCTGCCAAGCAGGGGAGTCACTCCTTGACTCCAAGGGAGATTCTTCTGTCTTCCAAAGGTAGTGGAACGTCGAAGGGCCAGGATTCTTCTGTAGAGCGTCGTCCAGGGGTTATCTAACTGGCAAGTTGAAGGGTTCCCCCTCTTATACTAAAAAGAGGGGATGGACTAGCTCTATGACCCCACCTATGGGAGGGTCAAGGGAGGGGGTGGCTACACCCACTTCTCTTTGTCCAGTTTCGCACCAGAGCAGGGGCAGGTAGCCCCTGAGCCGGTTTGAACTGGCATATGCACAGAGGAGCCTTCTGCTCCCCCAGTGCAGGACTTCAAAGCACTCTAAGAGTGCACCCACCCAGCCCCAATACACTAAACCCTGTCTGGGAGGTGGTTACACCTCCCTGTGACAGGATGCCTATTGTTGGGCTTCCTCCACTGTGAGTTTCGGTCATCAGCAGGAGGGCAGCCCAGTGTCTGTGACTGGTGGCATCCATTTTGTGATGCCAGGGCTCTTCAGGATTCTACCGCGTTTCCACAGCAGGTACATGTCTTATCCTCTAGAAGGGTGGAATGCTACCCCCGCCGCCAGAATTGGCGGGGGATAGTATTCCAAGATGTTTGACACCAAACACGACATGTTTTGATGCAGCCATTCCAAAGTTAGCATTTTACCGCGAGGATATAATGCACTTAAGAGTATATGGTTTAACCGCATCCACAAACAGCACCAGAGAATAGACTCTGAGAGCTGCAGAGGGGCCCTGCTCATGCAGAGGCACCCCCTCACATAGAAGCCAAGCACCCTGCCCTCAGGATTGATAGGGCCTGCCTTAGGGGTGACTGATAGGTTTATATGTGTGTGCAGGAGAGATATAGGAAACCTATATCTCAGTGAGGGGTGCTAGCACCACCTCACCCAGGCTGCAGTAGCAGGCCTGTGGTGTCAGATTTAGTCTGCTTCCCAGGGGTGGCATAATACATGCTGCAGCCCCTGGTAGGCCTGTGAAGTACCTATGCCCTTGGTACCTAAGGTACCATATAC
The DNA here is from genome assembly GCA_963921515.1 of Calotriton arnoldi. NCBI lineage: Eukaryota > Metazoa > Chordata > Amphibia > Caudata > Salamandridae > Calotriton > Calotriton arnoldi. Next base: position 735,516 of record CAWUFW010002154.1, on the reverse strand, counting down.
TAGGGACTCATAAGGCACCACAGTATCCAATCACTAGTGCACCTAGAGTGCACTCCATGTCATTCAGAGAGAACAGAGAGGCTGGGGCCCTGATTGGCAGGGACCCAGCCAGACTATAGCCAGAAACCAGTGCTAACATCAGAAAAAAAGTGGGGGCAACATAAGAGGCAGATCCTACTCTCCTACATGAGTCATAAAGGTAGAAGGAGTAGACCAAGCAGCAGCTGCAGAAATGTCTGTTCATTCTGCTAAGGAGGATGCCACACTTCTGGAAGGCTGAGCATGCACTGACTCAAAGGATCCTTTCTAGAGTCTAAAAGAGCAAGGGAAAGAACAGTTTTTATCCACATACTAAGAGTGGATTAAGAAGAAATGTATCCCCTTTTGGTCTGAGAAACATTAACAACCAAACTGTCAAATTGCCTAACAGAAGCTGTTCTCTTTAGATAACTTTCAAAAGTCTTATCACATCAAGAAGATGAATCAAGCAGTCTGAGTATAAAATATTTAGAGCAGAAAGAACAATCTTCTGATTTCTGAGGAAAGAAGAATTGACCTGTGGTATAAGATTCGGCCTCAATGTCAAGTTAACCCTGCCTTCAAAAATCCTTAAATATAGATGGCTACAAAGCTGTAAAGTTAATTAATCTGTCTAGCAGTGGTGATAGCAATTAAAAATGTTTTGCAGATAAGACATATTCCAGATACTGCCTCTAAATGTTCAAAAGGGGATGTTCGTACAAAAGACAAAACCTAGGTCCTAGGCAGGGAATAAGTCACTAGTTCTAGCCTTTAGCAAATTAAAATACTTAAAGAATCTGGATACCAAATCTTCAACTGATTTAAAAATAAATCACCCCAGGACAATCTAAAGGACTTAACTGCTGACTACTGGAGTTTTGAGGTACAAACAGAAAGCTTTTTATCAAAACCATCCTGAAGGAGCTGCATTATGGCAGTAGGATTGCAATCTATTTAAGAGAGATCCTTTTCTCTACATCATTTATCAGAGGAAGACTAGTAATAGTTGCAAGATTTATTAGTAGATGGTCTTCTAGAAGACTAAATTGATGAGGAAAGTAAAAGTGAAAGCCCCTTTTCTAAGAGATCAAACTGCTCAACTTCCATACCAATAGACTTAGACACGTTAAGGAATCCAGAGGAAGAACTGGGCTTATCAGAGGAAAAGTGGTTAATGGTAGAATCCACTCCTTAGTTACTGAGAGACAATGAAGAAGAGGGAACCATGTCTTCCTTGACCGATAAGTAACAACAAAAGTTTTACCTCTGCTTGTTCTCTCTGTATTTTCTTCAGAATCTTGGAAATGAGATGGATTGAAGGAAAGGAATAGTAGAAGTTTTGGTTGATTGCCAGATTAGCATCCACTCCCATTACCTAAGGCTCCGGAAACTTGCAAAATATAGAAGGGGTTGAGCATTGTAACCGTCTGGGAACAATGCTACTCTCTGAATTCCTAGTCAGAGACAGATTTCCTGAAGCAACCAGGTTCTGAGAACCAGATTCTGCAAACAAGGAAAAGTCTGGTCAGGTAATCTGTATGTAAGAAATTGGGTTATATTTTAAAGGAGGTGAGAACCCACTTCAAGAAACAATCACAATCCTTATCAGGGTGAACCTCAAATATCAATAAATAAACCTGTGCTGAACCCTCTGGTAGCTTGACACAAAGCAGTCAAGCTTAACTTAGAGGCAATGTGCAAATACTTTTTTCAGCATTCAAACAGTAATAAAGTGAAAATACAACAGAAGAAAAGTCCCAAACCAATTTACACAAATAGAGAATATTGTAATAAATAATATGGCACCAAACAAACAAAAATCTAATCAGGAGAAGCGGGGATATGATTTTTTAAATTTGAATTAAAAATAACACCAAAAAGCACTTCCTCCTCCTTTTCATCCACCTCTTCATTCTCAGAGTCATCACCCTCCTGCTCTTTTGTTGCAGATTACATCCTGTGGACCTACTCAAAGGCTCTGAGGGCTTTTTGAAAGTCCAACTTTTGTGCCCTCCTTCCTCAAGGTTAGTCCCCTCTCTTTTCAGAGCATCCTCAATTCTTCCACTTTGAGGCCTTCAATGTTGCTGAACACATCTCCAGGTAATAAAATGTCATAGGTGCAAACAATTTAGGGGAATGGAATTGAGAAAAATATGAAAAATAGCCAATTAGAAATAAAGGTGAATTTAAAAAATTATGTCTGATTATTAAGAGAGTTTTTGATTTACACAAATCACCGAGGGCCACTTCAAAAATACACGCACTGAATTCCACCACTTACCACCAATGTAAGAAATTGGGTTATTTGTTGAAGGGGGTGAGAACCCACTTAAAAAATAATCACAATCCTTGCCATGGTGAACCACAAATGGCAATAGATAAACCTGTGCTTAACCCTCCAGTAATTTGGCATAAAACAGTCAGGTTTAACTTTGAGGCAAACAGTAATAAAATTAAGGCATAACTCAAAAATATCAAACAAATTTAGCACCAACGATGGTTATCTGCTTGCGCGCTAGACAATGTCAAAGTCAAAAGTTAAGGCTGGCAGCAATGGAGTGAGGGTTGGATACAGAGACCAGGTTCATCCCGGTGGAAGGTTTACCTTCGCGCTTAGAAACTTTTTCGGAGAAAAGTCGTCAACAAGTTGGGCTGCAGTAAGGATGTGAAGAGGGGCACGTCGATGGCAGCTGGCTGAAGAACAGGCCCTCGGTCCGAGCCTCGGCTATGGCAATAAGTTTGAGGCTCTCGATGTCGATGGCGGGAAATCTCTGAGCGGGTGAAGTTTGAAGTCTGCGTATTTGATGGTTTTGCTGCTAGGTGCTGGTGAAATCATCTACGTTGAGGCCTTGAAACTTTTCTGGCAGTCAAGATCCCTTCAGGAGGGCAAACCAGCAAGTTGAATTAAAATGGAGATTCGACGCTGGTGCCTGCGGCTTATCGGCGTTCCAGTTTTAGCCTCTGGTTCTTTTGGAGAAAGTTCAGAAAAACTTTCTAAGTTCTAAGTGTCCAATTTGCAGTTTTTAAACTGCCGGAGTACACTTGAACACCAATTGAAAGAAATTGAGTTATTGGTTGAGAGGGTGAAACCCTTACACAAGCAGCAATCACAATCCTTGTCAGGGTAAAGCACAAGCAAACCCCAAATTAAAATATGCTCAACCCTCTGGTAGCTTGGAACAAAACAGTCAGGCTTAACTTAGATGCAATGGGTAAAGTATTTATGCAGCACTTCAAACAGTAATAAAGTGAAAACACAACACAAGAAAAATCCGACACCAAATTAGAAAAATAGAGCAAATTGTAAAAAATAAATCAAGACCAAACAACAAAAATTCAATCAGTAGAACCAGAGATATACAATGTTATAAAGATGTAAGTGAAAATAGCGCCAAAACGCACTAAGCATCAACTGTGTATTTCTAGTAGCGCTAGAATGGGACAAAGACACAAGTTCAGGCCAACTGTGATGGTGCACAGGCTGGCTACAGGGATCCAGTTAGTCCAGATGAACAAGAGTACCTTGAATCCTGGTTGTGGAGTGTTGCGTTCCAAAGAGCTGTGAGGTTACAATGTGAGATCCTGTCGTCGTCAAAAATCATGTTGGCGAGGGCTTGTGATGCGAAGTACGGTGCCAAGGATGTGCTGCGAAGCCGCATAGTGCCTGTGTCATGGATGTGTCATAAAGCAGCAATTTCGATGGGGCTGTGAGCTGCGATGCGAAGTCCTTGAGTCAGGAAAGTTCATGCAGCAAAGGCTATGTGTCGGTTCTGCTTGGGGTTGCACCGCACAGCAGAGGAGATGCGTTGGTTCTGCTGGCTGCACGGTTGGGCTGGCAGAGCACCTACAGATCCATTTCCAAGGATACCGGACTGAGGTGACCCCATTTGGCAGGTGGTTTGTAAGGTATGAAAGATGGCAGAGTCCAGGTGCTAGGTTCAAGGTTGTTGGAGCCTTCTGTCAGGAGGCCAGCCATTAGCCCTTGGAGTCACTCTGGGGTCCTGGGATCAATAGATTCAGGTACAGTCCTTCACACCCAGGCAAGAGAGCAGCAGATAGCAGGTCAGCATAGCAGGGCGGCAGTCCTTCACAGCAGCAGTCCAGTAGAGTGGCAGGCCTTTCAGCAGCACAGCAGTCCTTCCTGGCAGAGTCCAGAGGTCAAGAATTGTACTGAAGTGTTGGGAGTGAAACGCAAACTGAGGGAAGCCTGCTTCAAGTACTCGCTCATGTTTTCAGCAAAACTAAAAGTGTTGGGAAATCCTACTTTTTTCAGGGAACCAAGCAATGCGTGGGACTGGGTGGAGCAGCGACGGGACACTTTGCCTGATGACAGTGACACCACACTGTGAGGATATCCCCTGAGAAGACCAAGACCATGGCGTTGGCGGTGCTGTGGAACGGCACCAAGCGGTAGTGGTAGTGTCTCCGGGGTCCCCATGCCGGCGCAGGTGCACCAAGAGAGGATCTTGGTGCTTGCTGTGGCGGCCCACCTCTCAGATGCAGAGACAGTCAGCATCTCTGTGGGCTTGGGGGATGCTTCCTCCGAGGGTGGGTCGGTGATCACTCAACTGAGTGGATCATCCACCCTGCTCTCTGATGTCACGACTCAGACAGCTGATGATTTGCTTTAGCCGCACCCCGTGTGGCAGAGAGACTATCTTGGACATGATGCTTCCTTGCTGTATATTACTGTAGCCTGTGCTTTAAACCCCCCCCCCCCGGTCCAGGCCCAGGGGCAGTATACTTCTCCACTGAAGGCGGGCGCCTCCAGTCATGACCACACTCGGATGCCGCAGGCCCTGGATTGATCATTGTGAACTTGCCAACTCCCCACTCTTTGGGAACCCTGTGGTCCTTGGTGTGCCACGACTCAGGGTCTACGAACTCAGCACATTACGTTAACTGTTTGGGCAGCCAGATGTGGATCTGCCACCCTGGGACTGAGAGTTGGAAGCGTTGTTTTATTGTTATGTTTGTGCCTTCCTTCGCACACCTGTTGCATCACACAAGGGGTTCCCCCTCCAGCCTGCTATTCCTGATGGATGGTGATCCATCTTCCAGGCCCTAATCCCCTCACCACCAGTAGCAGTGTTATGGCTAAGATGTCATTCCTACCTTGGAATGTCTGGGGTATGGGCATGGCCAAGAAGCATCACGTTGTCCATCAATATATCAGGAGATGGGGGCACACATAGCCTTCTTGCAAAAAATACACATAGGTAGGGGTGGATCAGTGACTCCAGATGCGATGGAGTGGCAGATGCTTTGGCACAGCCTACTCGGGTTTCAGCAGAGAGACATTCAGCAGAGAGACATTAATCTGAATACAACCCTCCATACCCTTTCAGAGTATAGGGGTCAAGGAGGACCCAGAGGGTCATTATGTGTTCGTGGAGGAAAAATTGGATGGAATGGAGGTATTGTTGGGCAGTGTGTATGTGCCTTACATTGCGCAGTCACGGTTTCTAGCGCATATATCGTCATTATTGATTAGGTGGTCCCATCTGCCCTGGATCATCGGGGAGACTTTAATTGTATTTTGGACCCCGAACTCAATAGGTCCTATCCCCCTTCCCAGTTCCCCTACAGCATGTGCGGCAACACATCTAACACAATGGTTTACCCATTGGTCATTGCTAGATATCCGGCAGGCCCTGCACCCAACCTCTATAGGATATTTCTTTTATTCTTCACCCCATGATGTCCATGTGCAGCTTGACCATGTCCTCTGTCACTATATCATACAGCTCAGAGTCATGGGGGGGCAGAATACCTGAGAAAGACTCTGTAGGACCATAATTCACTACTCTTGCACACTGTGTAGGGTGAACCCACCCCACAGTACCTGCCTGGCGATTGCAGCTTGTTAGAACTGGGATTTCTGGTTGGCTAAGGCTTGCACCAAAGCCAGGCAGAAACCACCACTCTAGTCAGGGCAAGGGAGTTACACACCCAAGATAACCCCTGCTCACCCCCTTGGTAGCTTGGCATGAGCAGTCAGGCTTATCCCAGAGGCAATGTGTAAAGCGTTTGCGCAACACACACACACAGCAGCAACACCCTAGGCACACCACAAAAGAAACTCCACACAAGGTTATATAAAAAATAGCCTTTGTATTATCATAAACACATTAGAAACCTAATCACACATTTACACTGTGCCAATTGGCACTAGGCAATATTCACAGGGGATTATATACAGGACCAGGCCAATCGGGCCACGGTCAGAACCATCAGAACAGGTAAGTAAATGCAAATATAAAACACAACCAGTATCTACTGGTACCATAATGACCTAAGCATTATCCTATTAGCATTAGACATAAACCCACATTAGGCCCAAACCTCATCAGCATAAACACATTACGCAATGGGCCTCACCAGCATAAACACATTATGCAATAACCTCATAAGCATAAACACCTTACGCAAATAGGTACTCCCCCAAACATCATAACATGACATTAGGCAGTAACACGTTAGGCCCCAAACCTCCTTAGCATAAACACATTACGCAATATCGCATTAGGGATAAACACATTATCCTAACCCTCAGGAGCCTAAACACTGAAATGACCCCCAGGCCAACTGGCCTTCTCAAAGGGGCTCAAATGCCTGATGTCCCAAATGTCAGGGTGTCTCAAAGTGAGCAATTGTGCAGACCTAAACGATGCAGCTGTCACTAAGTGTTGTACAGCTGGGAATCAAGTAAAGGCCCTGGCACCACTGTGCCCTGAGAACAAATATGCCAAACGTTGCAGCTGCCCGCGCTGGTGCGGCGCAGCTGGAACAAACAAAGTAAAGGGGGGCCCTGGCACGTCTGTGCCTCTTCAGCCCCACTGGGCCTTTCTAAATAAAATTGGCCCCCCAACGTTGGAGCGGCCCCCTATCAGGCGGGGGCCACTCAGGCAATCCAGCATGGCTGCCCGGGTGCCTCGTGAGCACCAATACCAAAAGAAAGAATGGCCCCCATCGTTGGAGCGGCCCGCTGCCAGGCGGGGCCACTCAGGAGATCCAAATACTGCCCGGGTGCCCCGGGGCACCTACAACAACAAGAACAGCCTCAGCCCCACTCACCGGGCTATGCTGGGGCGGCTCTCCTCCCGCTGGACTCCTCCGGGCTCTCCTCTTCTTTGCTGCGGGACCAGCACCACTTCACCCGGTCTCCTCGCAGCATGCGGGGTTCGCTGCTCTTCACCCGGTCTCTGCGGCGCAGCAACACGCGGGGCTCTGTCTCCATCATGGGAGCCCCGCCTGGAATCCTGTTCCGGCCGCACTTCTTGACGGGGGAAACTCTGCTCTCCTCTTTGCCGCCGGGGCTCCCAACCACTCACGGGAGCCCCGCTCAGACCCCCAACTTGAGCACCTCCTCTGACTTCACCCGGGCCCCCTCCTGGGACCTGGGACTTCAACATAGAGCCTGCGAGGCTCCGGGACTTCACACACGTGGGGCTTCCCTTTCCTCCCGGAAGCCCCGACCATGGACAGGCACAGCCTTGCCTGACTTCCGCTCGGGCCGGCGGCGGTGATTCTCCTTTGGCAAACGCGGGGTGGGCACCCGCTTTACATCAAAACACCAATGCGGGTGGGCACCCGCCATTTAAATAAAAGTATAAGCGGGGTGGACACCCACCTCTAAGGCATCATGGGGGAATCCCTGCGCTGGGGATTCCCCCAGCAGCGCTGTGCAGCCCAGCGCCACGAAGTTCCAGCGCTCCAGGGGAAATCAAATCCCAGCGCTCCCCTTTAGGCCAAAAACAAAGGCGCTCACAGGGCGCAAGAGGCAAGAGTCCTGCTTCCAGGGAGAACAAGTCCCAGCAAAGGTTCTCCTAGTTCCATGGGGCATAGCTGGGCCCAGGGAGGCCAGCACACAGGGTCCTCCAGCAGGGAGGCAAGCCCCCATGGCGGCTCCTCCTGGGCCCCAGCAGCAGCAAGCCCCCAGCAAGTCAGGAACAGCCCACCAGCGTAGAACTGAACAATTTCATGGGGTCACAGCCCCTAAATTTATACCAGGTATTCCTTTGTCTGCAGTGCAGGGCATGGGGGAACCAGATGCAACTGGTTCAGGGGGAATTTGGAGCACTTTGTTTTCCAAGCTCCTCTTCCCCTTTGTCAGGTGGGGGCTCAGTGATCAGACACACCACAGGGGGCGGAGCCAGCATTGTACAGGCTGGGCACAGTCCTATTCAGGGTCAGGGGATTACTCCTCCCACTACTCCCAGCACAGATGTTCCATTCAGCCTAGCGCTGACTCACCCTGCCCCTCCTGGAGCCACACACACCTCCCAGCCCCTGTCACTCACAAGCCAGACATGCAATTCACATCAGGCAGGTTGACACATAGCACACAGAAATGCCAACTTCTAAAAGTGGCATTTCTAAAATAGTTATAATAAATCTGCGCACACCATTGCGCAGCATTTATTATCACTATTCCAAATATACCAAACTTGACCACCCTGCGCCTCTCCTATCAGGAATTACCACTGAAACACTTATCAGGGAATTCCCAATGCACTCCTATGGGAGGGCAGCCCCACAGTAGTGAGAAACCAAAATGGCTGTTTGTCACTACCAGGACATGTTACACACTTAAGGTACATGTCCTATCTTTTACCTACAATGCACCCTGCCCATAGGACTAGCTAGGGCCTACCTTAGGGGTGACTGACATGTAGTAAAAAGGGGGGTCACGGACATGGCACACACTTTAGGTGCCACGTCACAGCGGAAGTAACACTGCGCGCACAGGCCCTGCAATGGCAGAGGCCTGAGATAGGTTTGAAAGGCTACTTTGGTGGGTGGCGCAATCAGCGCTGCAGGCCCACCAGTAGCATTTAATTTACCAGCCCTGGGTATATGAGATACCACTTTACAAGAGACTGACAGGTAAATTAAATAGGCCGAACAGGTGTAGACCAATCTTACCATATTTATCAGAGAGAGCACATGCACGTTACACTGAACAGCAGTGCTAAAGTGCCCAGAGTCCTAAAACCACCAACACCATGTCAGAAAAATGGCTAGGAGAAAGGCAAAAAGTTTAGGGATGACCCTGCAAAAAGGGCCAAGTCCAACACAGCTCATTGCATGAGAGGATCCCACGAAATGGTCCACGAGATGCTCGTCAATTAGATAGCTGCAAACAACAACATAGCCACTACGTCGCTGGTGGACTGGGATGCATTGAAAACCATGAAATTAGGACATTGCATTCGTACAGTCATAAGGGAACGGGCACACTCAGTCGTGAACTCACACAGGTGGAAACTAATTGGAGGATCTTGAGCGGGTCACACTGACAGACGACAATGCACGAACAGCGCTGATGGAAAAGAGGGACAGCGAAACCCAATTGCTTGAATCGCAGCAATGTCTGGACTATGAGACATATGAAACATAGATGCATGCGGAGGGTGAAAGCAAGGCCATCTCTTAGCGTGGATGCTAAGACGTGTATCAGATGTTGAGACAATGACCCGCATCTGCATCTTCCTAGACACGGTCGCTACCACCCAAACGGCGATCCATAACACAACACATTCTGTGGGCACTATAGTGCGGCGGTGTGGCTACTTCCTGCCTCAGGATGACTGCTGGTTTGACCAGACCGCACCTGCATTCACTTTACACATGGAGGGATTCAGGATCAAGAATTTGTTTTAGAATTAATGGTTCAGAATGTTGCACCATCGCAATCCCATGAGACGCACTGGCATTGTGAAGTTATGCCTCACAATACTGTGCTTGCACTGTTGTAATGTAATGCGCGCCATGTTCGCTGCAACAGATAAGTGTCTAAAACCCAATAAAGATGGTTTAAAGAAAAATTGAATTCCACCTGAAGGCCCACAAAGCAGCAACATAATTGCTGAGCTACTTATTCGGACCTCTGACTGATCATCCGAACGGTGAAGCGGTATGGGGGCTCAAGCTCCCCTTTTGATAATTGTTTTAATAATTGCTCCCTTCCACGGATCCGGCATTGACCATTAAATGGTGACAATTTGGAAAAAGGAAGCCAATAGAATTGCCCACTATTCTGAATTTTACAGCAGGATTTTAGCTGATAAATTGTCAGGGCAAGCTACACGTGATAGTTTCATGTTTTATTTTGTTTGTAAAATTACATTGTGGTTCTATTGACTGATGCCATGTACTCAAGCAATAGTGTTTAACCGAGACACACGCAATGATGCAAATTCGCTGTTCTTGGCATTCTTTTAAGTATAAAGGTTTGAACCATATAATTACATTCTGATTAATCACAGATAGAAGTACAGAAACTTTTACAAACGGAGAAGAATCGGTAACTTCTTTTAACACATTCCTATTGATGGAGCACGGACTCATAAATGAGACTTGCTCGGAGGCAATCTCCTCACAGTATTAATATATTAAACTTTGTATTGTTATACTAACTTTTACATACACGACATAAATAGTTATGAAGCTTGCCTATGTGTTCTAACTAACAAATAACGCTTGTTTGTTCTAAAATGGCCGCTAAAACGCGGGAAACTCTTCTGCGCATGTCTCAACCATATCACATGGTGTGACGTCTTACTTTGCTTGGTGGGAAAATTCTGCTTCTGCGCAGTGTGTTCTAAAATGGCTGCTTAATGTTTTCACATGCTACAGCTTGCTCTCGTGTTATAATTAAATTGTCGTTTCCTTAACGCTACTAATGCAGGATAGAATTTATAAATAAATGGGAAAAGAGTAGAGAGAGTGGGTATACAGTGAAACATTTTATTTGTGATTTTAATATTTTCTTCTTGTACTTTTATTAGTTCGTAAACTTGGGCCTTGGGTTGATGAACTGAAACTCGAGAGACAATGATTCTGCGCATGCGTCTTGCATGTCTGACAAGTAAGAAGGATGAAGTCAACCTGGACGTCGTCCAAGGCCATGACCTGATGGCCAAAATTGCTGTACCCATGTCTTTCCTGTTGAAAAATGAAACATTGTACATGGAGAATGTATAATTTTGTCGTGAGACGGGTGGGAAATAAAGCCAATGTATTAAATTTGATGGGCGGTCTTTAAAAACAATGGTCTTCAGAAATCGAACTAAATTCATATGGTGTGAGGATCAACCCCCTGTCCCTGTCCATTCAGAAGTAGTGGTCCCATATTTTTGCAACATTAATGGGAGGTACATGGGCGTAGAAGGGTATAATAGATATAGAATTAACTAATTAGTTAGCACAGGAGACTAGACAGCACAGAGCTTACTCTCAGAACACACAGAAGAGCTCCAGCCCGCCAAGCTGATCGATTGCAGACTGAATCCCTATCCAGAAGATGTCCAGAGGAGGGGGCGGCGGAGTCCATTTGAAGGAGAAGCGGAGTATCAGAGAGGGGAACGACGCAGGCGTCGTAGGTAGAGAGGTCACCGGTCCTGTCCTGATCCTGGAGGAGGTCTTGCTTTTCATCCTTCCTGGGTCCCATCTTTTCCAACTCCTTGGCCAAGGGGTTTGGTTCTCGCACTTTAGGTAAATATATGCAACCTTTAGTTGCGCTGCTGTCTCTATTTTCTCCTTTCTGAGGGACCGTCATTAATCAATAATTGATTTCTTGTGCCTTATCCTTGATATGCGATTAAGTATCATGCAGCTCTGTATTTTACTCTGCTAAATCTTTAGATAAACATTTTAAAACTTCCTGACTCAGTGATTATTTCAGGATTTATGAACCGTAATGAATGTCATCATTTTAAACTTCCTAATTAACAGAGGATCCATTGGTAAGTCATTACTCTTCAATCAGAAGGTAATTGGTAGCAGGGATTTTGACAAAGAGTAACAACTGACACCACCAGCGTGAAACACTAGCGTAGTATGAATGTATGGGCCCAAGTGAGTATCTGTTGTATGAATGCTTGTTGCTAGTATCGCGCTGGATCAGTTTTCTGGCTAGCAGAGGATGGTTAGGATTCTACTTTGTTATTTGGGTAATGAGAATTGTATTTTTTATGAACTAACGCCTGTTATTGTTTAAAAGTTTTGTTTTATGTTGTCCAAAATTCCCCGGGAGGAAAATTGAATAGCGGGTGGTAAGTGGAAGCCATACTGCAGTGAGGTTATCTGTCAGGCAGAAATAGTACTGAAAAGTTAGGTAGGGCTATCAGTACTTGTTAGGGACTCTATGCGTGTGAGTAATAGCAAAAGGAATATGCTGGTGAAAATTTGATGTTATATCACCTAGAAAGGGTAACATTGAAGAAGTAACAGGTATTTTTGATGCTCGAGTGAAGAGTAAACGGAAGGGTTTTACTCGTAGTGTATGTTTAGTAAACTGAAAGGGTTTACTAATGTGGGCGAAAAACTATCTTTTCAATTTAGAGAAACTGGCACGATAGCGAATGTTTTATGTTGTTACTGAATTTTAATTAAAGTCATAAAGAAAAATAAAGTTTTGCGTACGATTTTGTAAAGGGAGGGTCAGCTGCCGGAGAGGGAGCTAACGTCACAAAGCGCCGCGCTGGGATTGGTTGAAACCGTGGGCGTGGAAGACTCTTGTAAAGGAGGGGTCAGTAGTCAGGAGTAATACTGACGTCAGAGGTGCTGCGCTGGGATTGGTCGAAACAGCGAGGTACAGAAAAGTGCAGATTGTGAAGGAGGGGTTGATAGACTAACGTCACAGAAAGGCCGCGCTAGTATTGGTTCAGAGACAAAAGTAAACTGGAAATTGGTTGGTTGTTATTATAGAAGCAGAAATCCTACTGGATAAGGGAGATTGTATGTTAAAACGCGATCCAACTTTAATAGGAACTCGTCCGGATAGGAGATTCCTAGGTTTTGCAGAATATACCTTTATACACCGAAGATTAGATAAAATGTACGGCGAGAAGAGGAAAATGACATTCCTACAAAAGATTAAGAATTATTTTAAAAAGGACAAACCAATCAAAACTAGAGAAGGAATTATCATTCCACCAGCTAAAACGCCCGCTTCATTCATGATGATGGAAAGAGGTTATCATACTTGCGTATGGCTAGAGAATTGGATAGAATATACCAAAAATGATGGAATATTAAAATTTCCCGAGAATGGTACTTTTAATGGAAGGATTCTTCTAAATTTGAGATTGAGGATGAATGATTTAGAACCAAGACCAAGACTAACCCAATAAGAAGCCTTAGAGGAGTGGGAAACTGAGGCATTTGAACGTGATCGAGCCAGAAGTAGTAGGGGTTATCGGGGGTTTTTCCCTAGGTACCAAAATGAGTCAAGGGATGGTCAGATGAAACAGTGGAGAAGAGCGATGCTTACAGAGGGACTGTATCCAATATTGACAGAAGAAGAACTGTTAGGGAGCAAATGCACAGAAAAGACAAAACACTTAAATAGGTGTGGAGATTCTGAAGATGAATTTATGGAAGAGTTATTAAAGAACCCACCACCATATCAGGAAGGGACAAAGGGATGTACCCCAAGTGCACCACCGTTAAAAACACCATTGGTACCGCAAGTATTGCATGATTCCACACCTAGTAGGGTACTTCACGATTAAGAAAAGGAAGCTCTAGATAAAACCAGAGCAGAATTAATACAGAAAATAACACAAATAAAAGTGCATCCTGATTCCTTGACCATACCTGTAACAAGTCCAGTAGTTCCATTATATAGTGATAAGGTAAACTATCCCCAGATGTTAGTTACGCCTACTCCTGTGAACGTTCCGAAACCTGATGCAGTAGTAATGGTTGAGGATCATTTTAGTGATTGTGAATCTGTGATTTCATTAATGAATTTACCCATTCGAGATTCTGTAAATAGCACCCCCAGAAGGGCTACACCTGGTTGTTCGAAAGATATAAACCTAATAACTTCATCGGGAGCAAAAGTGTCACTGTGGTAACACCCGAAGACTTAGAAAGGTGGGCACAAGGATCAGATCAACAGTGTACACCCCCAAAAATGTTGGATATTTATAAATTAAAAGTTGAATTAGAAGAAATAATAGCAGGAAATGTGGGGTTAGATCGCTTAAATGCTTACGATGAAGAAGAATTATTGTTCGTATGCAGAAGTATCACCAGAAATGTAAAATTATTCCACGAGAAATTATCAGATTTAGCTTTGCAAATGGGAATTGAAATAGGGAGATCAAAAGTGTTGCAGAAACCCTATAGAGCAGATTTTTCAGACAAAGATTTAGAAAACATGAATGCCTCTGGAAGAAAATTACAAATAAAAGAATTAATGTCAGTCTTACAGAAATGGGGAGACCTAGATAAATGGAAAGCCAGATGGACAAAGAAAAGGGAAGAAGCACGATATAGTAGAGCAGCTTCTGAATATTTAATGAAGGAAACAGGGAAAGCAGATCAAATATACCCGATGCGAGAAGTTCTAGGAGGGGGATATGTACATGTCCCATGGAGAAGACAGGATATTTTATCATTTACGAAGGATTTCCCAAAGTTAAGAGAAAAACCAATTGAATGGTACAAGCAGGTTGAAAGGTTTGTGAAGGTGTCAAAGGTATTGTTGAAGGACTTGGATGGTCTGGTTGACATAGTGGTACCTGCCGATTTATGGACAGATTGTAAAATTACAGTTGATTGGCCAAGTGAAGAGTATCCCAGAGATCCAAAGACAGGTGCCCCGTCAAATGATGTGATGAAAAAGTATCAGCAGGTAATAACTTACCTGAAAGGGAAAATACCACCAAAAGAAACAGATTGGGTGAAAATAGACAGAACTACCCAAGAAGCCAGTGAATCTGTACACGCGTACTATGAACGTTTATTGCAGGTATTCAAACAGTATAGTGGATTTGAGGATATTGGAGATAAGAACATGAGTCAGTTTGTTTACCGATTTGTTTATGGCCTGAAACCAGAGATTTGTCAGATGATTAAGCAGCACATGTTGTGTTGGCAGGGGAAACCGATCTACGAGATTTTGAAATATGCGAAATATTGTGGAGATGACATTGAGGATAGGCACAAGAAACTGCAATAGAAAGTGATGTGGGCTCAGGTAAAAATGGCAGAGAAACAGGGAATTAATTTGGATAATCCAATTGAAAATCAGGGAAAAGATTCTGGATCAAATGTTGATGCTGGGAATGGTGGAAAAGTGAGAGGATGAATGAGCAGAGAAGAAGCTAAAAAGAAATTTCCTTGTCATGGATGCGGAAAGTTGGGGCATTGGAAGGATGAATGCAAAAAGATACGGAATAATAATGGCCCAAATCAAAATTTAAATCCACAGACGCAGAATGACTCACATCAGGGTGTAAATCCTCAGAGTCAGTTGCCACCTGCACCTGTACAGGGTAATGTAAGCAGAGCAAAGCACGGTACAGACATCGGATATCAAGGAGGAAGTGGTAAGAATGATTATGTAACCTCACAGTTTCTTTTACAGGACGATTTCTGTCAGTACAGTTCATGACGGTGCCTAGGAGAGGGGAAGAAGGAGTGCGTACTTGGCGCATCCTTACCGGTAGATCAGTCAGGTCCATATGTTGAAGGGAATGTGAAGGGTAATGATATTACTTTTCTTTTGGACACTGGTGCTACCCGGTCTACTGTGAGAACAGCAGACATTCCAGACCTTCCTCTCTCTGGAGAAGCTATCCAAGTAGTGGGAGTAGCTAATCGAAAGATTAGAACACCTCTTACCGAACCAATGGAAGTTAAAATTGGAAATTTTAGAGAAATGCATCAATTTGTAGTGTGTGATTCTAGTCCAGTAAATTTATTGGGCAGAGATTTGTTGTGTAAAATGAACTGCACAATATTCTGCACACCAGATGGTGTGGCAATTCAGACCCCTGATGAAGACCATGTATATAAATTCATGATTGCGAAACAAGGTACAGAGGTAGATGAGATGATCTCTTTGATCACAAAAGACGAGTTGCCAGAAGAATTAAAAACTACAGTAAATCCCATAGTGTGGGATTTTACGGGAAAAGAAGTAGGACTTATGGCCAATATAGACCCAGTTAAAATTACTGTAAAAGAAGGTGCAATTTTCCCGAATACTAGGCAGTACAAAATGAGTGCAGAAGTAAAAGCAGGAGTTATTGAAGAAATCGATCGAATGGTAAAACAAAACATACTAAAAGAAGTAATGAGTAGTCCATGTAATTCACCAATAATGGGTTTGAAGAAACCTAGTGGGAAATATAGGATTGTTCAAGACTTGAGAAAAATAAATAAGATTGTGGAACCTTGTTGTCCTATAGTGCCAAATCCTGCAGTAATTCTATACCAGATCCCTTGGAGTGCAGGATGGTTCATTGTGATTGATTTGTGCCAGGCGTTCTTTTCAATACCATTGCACCCAGATAGCCAGTATCTTTTCTAATTTAAATTCGAGAATAAGGTCTATGTATGGAATCGTGTTACTCAGGGGTACACGGAAAGTCCTTCCATTTTCTATCAGATATTGAAAAAGTGCTTAGAAAAACTAGTAATGCCAGGAAGTTCAGTTTTAGTTCAGTATATAGATGACTTATTGGTGGCATCTAACACCAGAGAAGACTGTGTTGTGGACTCTATTGCATTATTGAATCACTTAGCTGAAGAAGGGCATAAAGTCTCACCTGAAAAACTGCAGTTTTGCACAACAACAGTTAAGTATCTAGGACATCAAATTGAGAGGGGAAAAAGAAGAATAACCTCTGAAAGAGTAAAATTAATCAAGAAAATGCAAATGCCTAACACCCAACGGGAAGTGAGAATGTTTCTTGGGGTAGTGGGTCATTGTCGACAATGGATACTAGGATTTTCCCTGTTAGCAAAGCCCTTAATTCAGATGACAAAAAAGAAGGCAAAGGACCCAGTTGAATGGGATGACGAAAGTGTAGGAGCTTTTGTAAAATTGAGAAATGCTTTGTGTGCAGCGCCTGCCTTAGGTATGCCCGATTATAAGAAAGAATTTGCACTATTCTGTCACGAGAGAAAATTGTGCACTATCAGTCCTAACTCAGAGACATGGTCTGGATAGACGTCCAATAGCATACTTTTCTGCTACACTGGACCCAGTGGCGGCCGCTTTACCAGGCTGCTTAAAAGCAGTAGCGGCTACCTGTTTGAGCATTGAACAAAGTGAGTCAATTGTAATGGGACACCCAGTAAAGGTGTTTGTTCCACATGCAGTTGTGATTCTATTGACAAGAACCCGAACTCAGCATCTTACTCCTAGTCGGATGACTAGGTATGAGAGAATAATTTTGGGTGCTGAAAACGTGACCATGGTAAGGTGCACAATAGTGAATCCTGCTACCTTACTACCAGATCCATACCATGAAGAAGTTAAAGATGACGAAGAAGAACATGATTGTTTACAAGTCACAGAGTTATGCACAAAACCACGTCCTGACATTCAGGAATTGCCCCTAAGGAAGCCAGACAGGGAGCTGTTTGTTGATGGTTCATGCCAGAGGCATGAAGATGGTAAACTGACTACAGCATATGCAGTATGTGAATTAACTGGAATAGTCGAAGCATCCTATTTACCAGGAGTAAAATCTGCACAAGTAGCTGAATTGATTGCTTTGATAAAAGCTTGCAAAATTGGGAGGAATCAAAAAGTAACTATATTTACAGATAGCCAATATGGTTATGGGGTTGTGCATGATTTTGGCCAACTATGGATGCAGAGGGATTTCATGACTTCTTCAGGATCCCCCATTAAAAATGGACAGTTTGTAAGGGAATTGCTGGAAGCAATACAATCACCAAAAGAATTGGCTGTGGTGAAATGTGCCGCACACCAGTCAGGAGATGACTGGGTGGTAGTCGGCAACCGATATGCAGACCTTGTGGCTCAACACTGTGCCAAAAACAGAATGGCGGTGAATAAAAGGGTGGAAAGAAAGGGAACCAGCTGCTAACTTTTGCTGTGTGCACCTCCTGAAACATGGAATGATGTAAACAGATTGCAAGATGATGCTGATGAGAGTGAAAAGAATATATGGATTAAAGTGGGATGTTCTCAAAGACAGGTTGACGAGGTGTGGATTTGTGCTGATGGCAGACCAGTCATGCCCGATTGTTTGCTCTCACAAATGGCCAGGATGTATCATGGAGACACACACATAGGGAGAGATGCAATGATTAGGCTCTTCAGACAAAATTGGTACAATCCCAAATTCAGGGCTGTAGCAGAGAGGCTTTGCCAGAGATGTTTAACCTGCCAAATGCATAATCCAGGGAGGAAGAGAATAATCGGGTTTGGAAAGATTGGAAAGGCAGAGGGTCCATTTATAAGACTCCAATTTGATTTCATTCAGTTACCACCACGTAGAGGGCTAAAATATGTACTTGTCATAGTGTGTCTGTTTTCAAAGTGGGTGGAGGCTTACCCTACCAGGAGAAATGACAGTATTACAGTCGCAAAGTTGTTGCTACGAGAACTCATTCCTAGATTTGGTTTTCCAGTAACTTTGGAGTCGGATAGAGGAAAGCACTTTAACAGTGAAGTGATTAAGATAATCTGTGAAGCATTCCAAATTGAACAAAAATTGCACTGTGCATATCGTCCAGAGGCTTCTGGAGTGGTTGAACAATTGAATGGCACAATAAAATCCAGACTGGGAAAAATGTGTGCATCAACATCATTAAGTTGACCGGATGCATTGCCACTTGTCTTAATGGGACTCCGAAGCATTCCTGATAGAAATTCCGGATTGAGTCCCCACGAGATAATGATGGGAAGAGCAATGAGACAAGCACATGTTCCCATAAACAAACTGCTGAATATATCTGATGATATGGTTCTGGATTATTGCAAAGGGTTGGCTGACCTAGTGCGTTCTGTCTCTCACCAGGTTGGAGAAGACGCAGTTTCCTGGCAGCCTGAACAAGAACATGATCTGAATACTGGTGACTGGGTGGTAGTGAAGAATCAAACCAGAGAAACGTGTCTATCACCCAGGTGGAGCGAACCTTGTTAGATCATATTAGTTACAAACACCGCTGTGAAGTGTGCAGGATTTCCTAATTGGATTCATGTAAGCCACACTAAAAGAGTACCAGACCCTGAAGAAGAAAATCCTCAGACAGTAACGATCACTGAGGAAGCTGAAGGTTGCCCAGCTGAAGAATCACAGGAGCAAGATTCGAGGGAAGCTGATGAAGAACAACCGAGCACAAGTCAGGACTGGATACCAGTGGTGGAAATTCCTGAAGTTTACTACAGAACAAGAAGTCAAGCAAATCTAAAAGAAGTTACAGAAGATCAGATAGGTGAAGAAGAAGCAGCTCAGGAAAGAGAAGAAGAAGAAACAATAAGAGTACCTGAGCAGGACCAGATAGGGAAAGAAAACTGGGCTCAAAATAGTGAAGAACGAAGAAATTTTGAGCAGGGACAGACAGGTTTAGAAGAATGCGGTCAGGCTGCAGAAGTACAAAGTGCAATAAGCCCTGATCAGGACCAGTTAGATCAAGGAAAACCCATTCAATCAGAAGATCTCGAAATTCTTGAACCTGAAGACGAAAATCCTGAACAAAGTCAGCTATCAGAAACTGACAGTGGAGCTGCTGAAAAGAAACCGATCAGACCTGAAAAAGAACAGATAAAAGAAATTGTAATTGTCGAAAACAAAACTGTGACACAACCTGAAAATAAACGAACTAACGAAGAAGAAGAAAGCAAAAGGGCAGTGCAAACACAGAAAACAAGAAAAGGTGATCATTGGCCTAGTGTCATTAAAAGAGTGAAATACCACGTAAGAACCAGAAGTGAAAATCCTGAACAAGTAAACGAAGTGACGAGCCAAACAGGACAAGAAAGCAAAACTGAGAATCGGAGAAGTAAACTTATGACAAGTTTAAAGGTCCTGACTGGACTTACATAATTCTTGAAGACTACGAGAGCTCAGAATCAAGTGAAAGTGATGAGGAAAGATCTAGTGCAGAACTGGTCTATGAAACAGAAACAAGACCACCTTGATAACGTGAAAAAGCTGCGCAAAGAAAATTGAAGAAAAATAGATAAGAAGAGCAATCTTCTTTGTCAAAATGTCCGATGATAGAGTTACTGGGAGATCAAAACAGAAATGTTGTAAAAGATGCTGTGCAGTATGCATATGTAGTCTAGTAATGGTGCTTATAGTATGGTTAGTCCTGATTGTAGCAGTTCCTTACCTTATGATAATGGATAAAAAGATTAATAACGAAACTAAGGAAAGGACAGCAAAGTTGAAGGGTAATAGAGTAGAACTAATGGCAGAAAATAAACCAGAATTTCATCATGAGATAACTGATAACGACACTAGTTTAAATGTTTTCACAAAGCTATTGTTTCAATATGTAGATACCATGGAAGTTAGTAATTGTTATGTCTGTATGAAGTTACCCGAATCAGTAGCAGAAGGGTTAACATATCATCACTTACCATTAACATATGGCATATCATGTAGTGTATTAACAAGTCTATTTTATA
Organism: Calotriton arnoldi; assembly: GCA_963921515.1. Taxonomy (NCBI): domain Eukaryota; kingdom Metazoa; phylum Chordata; class Amphibia; order Caudata; family Salamandridae; genus Calotriton; species Calotriton arnoldi. Next base: position 715,079 of record CAWUFW010002154.1, on the reverse strand, counting down.
GAACAGGGAGAATTCAGTATTATTATTCAAACATAGATGTGATATTTTCTGAGGTTCCGATTCGCAAGAGTATGAACCCAGTGCATAGTAGTCAAGATGCAGTTTATGGGAGAGTTTTTCTTAACAATGAAATCAATAGACATAACACATGCACATAGAAACAATCTAACATGTTCTTTACACGAAGAAGAAAATATATTTTTGAATTTAGTAGAAGATAGAAGACAAGATTTTCAAAAGAAAGCTTCTGAGCATAAGGCTCATTTGCCACCTTGGGCTGAGAAAGAAGGTAGTTACACACCTGGCAAGGCTCAAGCTGCTATGGCTCTGGATTTTGTAAAAACAGGGAAAATTTGTCTACATAGATTAAGGACTGACTATAACAATGTTTTCATTGGTACCAGTGAATGTGAACACAATTTCTTAATTATTGGAGGTTGGGGACTCAAAGGAGGAACAGATTCAGTTTTTCCTGGAATCTATTATGTGTGTGGGAATAAGGCTTACTTTAGGCTTCCTGCACGGTGGTATGGAAGTTGTTATTTTGGAATAGTATTTCCAAAGATATACCACGTAAAAAGAAACACTGGGAGCAATGAAAATAGTGGATTAACACGTAATAAAAGAGCTAGTTTTTCTGAAATTGTAGGTGATATATTTGGTGCCTTGATACCTTCAGTGGGACTAATTCTGAACTCAAGAAGAATATGTAAATTATCTACAGTGGTTGATCGTTTATCAACAGATACTGCTGGAGGCTTTCTAATGATTAATGCAGAAATGGTTGCGATTAGATCTATGGTTATGCAAAATTGACTTGCTCTTGACATTATTTTGGCAAAAGAGGGTGGAGTCTGTAAATTATTGAAGACGAAACATTGTTGCACTTACATACCTGATAAAAGTGCAGAAATTGGAACATATATACAGAATATTACAAAACTTGAGAAGGAACTGAAACCACTAGAAGTTGATAGTGTATGGGAAAGATTGACAAATAGTATAGCGTCAATTGGTTCCTGGTTTTCTAATATAGGGAAAGGACTTATAGGTAAAGTACTAGTACCCTTAGCGGGAATAGCAATAATAGCATTGACAATAATAATATGGTGTAAATGTTGTAAAAAAGATGATTCGTATAATGTGACAGGAAAGGGAAAGAAAAGAAAATTCGATGAAATAGAACTTGAAGATTTGAGAAGTGAATTATACAAAAAGCTGAAAGGAGATGTGAAAAATAGAAGAAGTAAAAATGAAAATGAAATTATAGTATGTTAAAAGTTGGCATCTGGTTGTGGGTAGTATTTGATGGCTCAGAAACGCCATCAGAGAGGGGATTGATGGAGCAAGGACTCATAAATGAGACTTGCTCGGAGGCAATCTCCTCACAGTATTAATATATTAAACTTTGTATTGTTATACTAACTTTTACATACACAACATAAATAGTTATGAAGCTTGCCTATGTGTTCTAACTAACAAATAATGCTTGTTTGTTCTAAAATGGCCGCTAAAACGCGGGAAACTCTTCTGCGCATGTCTCAACCATATCACATGGTGTGACGTCTTACTTTGCTTGGTGGGAAAATTCTGCTTTTGCGCAGTGTGTTCTAGAATGGCTGCTTAATGTTTTCACATGCTACAGCTTGCTCTCGTGTTATAATTAAATTGTCGTTTCCTTAACGCTACTAATGCGGGATAGAATTTATAAATAAATGGGAATAGAGTAGAGAGAGTGGGTATACAGTGAAACATTTTATTTGTGATTTTAATATTTTCTTCTTGTACTTTTATTAGTTCGTAAACTTGGGCCTGGGGTTGATGAACTGAAACTCGAGAGACAATGATTCTGCGCATGCGTCTTGCATGTCTGCCAAGAAAGAAGGATGAAGTCAACCTGGACGTCGTCCAAGGCCATGACCTGATGGCCGAAATTGCTGTACCCATGTCTTTCCTGTTGAAAAATGAAACATTGTACATGGAGAATGTATAATTTTGTCGTGAGACGGGTGGGAAATAAAGCCAATGTATTAAATTTGATGGGCGGTATTTAAAAACAATGGTCTTCAGAAATCGAACTAAATTCATATGGTGTGAGGATCAACCCCGTCCCTGTCCAATCAGAAGTAGTGGTCCCATATTTTTGCAACATTAATGGGAGGTACATGGGCGTAGAAGGGTATAATAGATATAGAATTAACTAATTAGTTAGCACAGGAGACTAGACAGCACAGAGCTTACTCTCAGAACACACAGAAGAGCTCCAGCCCGCCAAGCTGATTGATTGCAGACTGAATCCCTGTCCAGAAGAGGTCCTGAGGAGGGGGCGGCGGAGTCCATTTGAAGGAGAAGCGGAGTATCAGAGAGGGGAACGACGCATGCGTCGTAGGTAGAGAGGTCACCGGTCCTGTCCTGATCCTGGAGGTCTTGCTCTTCATCCTTCCTGGGTCCCATCTTTTCCAACTCCTTGGCCAAGGGGTTTGGTTCTCGCACTTTAGGTAAATATATGCAACCTTTAGTTGCGCTGCTGTCTCTATTTTCTCCTTTCTGAGGGACCGTCATTAATCAATAATTGATTTCTTGTGCTTTATCCTTGATATGCGATTAAGTATCATGCAGCTCTGTATTTTACTCTGCTAAATCTTTAGATAAACATTTTAAAACTTCCTGACTCAGTGATTATTTCAGGATTTATGAACCGTAATGAATGTCACTCATTTTAAACTTCCTAATTAACAGAGGATCCATTGGTAAGTCATTACTCTTCAATCAGAAGGTAATTGGTAGCAGGGATTTTGATAAAGAGTAACAACTGACACCACCAGCGTGAAACACTAGCGTAGTATGAATGTATGGGCCCAAGTGAGTATCTGTTGTATGAATGCTCGTTGCTAGTATCGCGCTGGATCACTATCATAGCTGTAGAAGTATTAAGGAAATGGACCCATGATGTCTTGGAAAGAGCATAGACCAAGAATATTGGATAGGCACAGATTATTTGATTGACAAGGAAAAAGAATCCCTGTTAAGTTCCCTCCCCTGTATCACCTCCATCACCACTGCTCAGTCTTTTCGATAAAAGACAATCTTATTTCACTTTAGTAAATTTCTACCAAGAGTGCAACTGTTGTACTTCTTCTAAGGATAGAGTGGAGCGGTTCCATTTGTAGGCTCTAAGCTTTGCGCAATAGTCCGCTTTCACTAATTGACACTCTTTACTGAATGCAGACAACAAACACTGAAGAGGTGCCCCCATGATTTCTATTTAAAAAAGTCATGTTACTTTTGAGATGGGGAAGATTGTTCCGCAGGCAATAAGGGTATGATTGGACCAGTAAACCCTTGGAGATGAAGTAGCATGCGTAGAGCATGTGGCTGGTGAATTAAACAACAGAGCACCACTTTTTGATTACATTGAGACGGAGTTACAGGTTCAGTCATTGCTGGAAAAACAAGGACCACAACACTTGGAGCTTTAGTTAGAGGAAACACTTCACTTGCCTCAAAGTTGCTGGTGGTTTGCAAGTCACTTCAAAGTCATTTTTTCTTTGCATCTCCTCTCTCAATTTAAAAAAAAAAAAAAGATAAGAAATGAGTTATATTTTCGGACTCCTTTTCCACTGTCACTTGAGTATCATGCATACTATTCACTTTCTCCAGGACTGTTTCGAAAGGGAGTCGAGTTTCACTGCCTAGATGTTGATCTTTGACCAGCGCTAGATTCCCAACATGAATTGGAAAAAATGTGGCTTTCCTTTTCACAAATGGTGCATGTTAATGCACAGTGTTCCCTCAATATTAATCAGGACTCAATATTATTTTACATGGGTTATCCTTCTAACAATTTCTGGAAAATTTGCGGTAAGTGGTACATTTTGAAGCCATATGAACCTCTAAGTTTTATACAAACTAAATTATATTTAAAGAAAACTCAACTGAGGGTTTGTGGCGTCTTGGCCAAAGATTTTATTTTGAAAATTATTGGCATGTAATGTGTTGTAAAGAGCAACAAATCGGTAACACTGGTGAAAACTGCAAAAAATGCAACTATGTATAGTGAGCCTTAGGGCTTTATTGTCATAATCAGGAGCACAGACACCAAGGTAGAGTTTCTCTCAATATAGTCTTTATTACATGTCCTCTACAGTGAACTGCCCATGGCACACGGCAGACTAAACTGTTGCCAAATCAAATCCACTCGACACATTGAATCTTGACATTGTTATGTCAATCTTCCTTTTGGCAGTTTTGATAGTAAGATCTAGCGATGGGTTTCCAATAGACAGCAACTTTTGCTTGATAGTTTTGTCACTGCAATGTCCAATGAATTGATCCTTTACCAACTGATCCGTAAATTGTTCAAACTGACAATCAGCTGCTAGTTTCTTTAAGGCTGTGATGTATGAGTCAACGTCTTCTCCAGAATTTCGAACCCCGTTAAAGAATTTATGCCTGACCACCACATTTCTGGGTTGTATATCAAATATATTTTGAAGTTTCTTGACCGTCTCCTAGAACTCATCTACCTCCTCTTCACCTTCTTCAATCCTTAAATCAGGGAGATTTTTCAAGATAGCTCTGCCCTCAAATCCCAGTGAATGTAATTGCAAATATTTCTTTCATTCTGGGCGAAAGTGCAATGCTCTAGGGCACCTAGATATCTCTCAAAGGCATCGTACCATTGTTTCCATGCCACAAGTGGTTCACCAGGTGTTTGTAGAAAAGGTGGTGGTGGATTCACAGCCTGCATTTTGACCTAATCTATATTATAGTTATAACCAAATAGCAAGCTGTTGACATGGAAAATAATGTTAATAATAAGGCATGCTAAACACAAGTTAAAAACTGCCAACAATTTTAAAAGAAAAGTTGCCTTGAGAACAAAATATAATAATTGCCCCAAAACGAGCGCATTTGTTTATAACCAAATACACCCTGAAACAATTTCCAGTAGACCACATCCAGCGTTTAAAGGTACAACCTTGGTTGAGGATAGCTGTGCAGGTCTGCGAAAACACCTGCTCTCATGAAGAACCGAGGATACCATGCTTGTTCCCGCTACCTCCTCCGGAAACGCACTGAATCCTTCGGTGATTTCCAGGACGTAGAGCAAACTCAATACCAAAAGAGCTGGAGCAGTAACTCAGAGTGCATTACCTTCCCAAAATAGCTGCCACACAGGAGCGTGTGTAGACGTGTCTTAATAAGCTCATGTTACGCTGCTAGATACGGAAGCAGCCACTAGCATTAAAGTTCATACCCAATGATGTATTCCAAAGGCTATGCGTTTCACAGCACATCGTCAGCAGACGTCAAAGCCACACCTTTCCATAAACCTTCCTTCCTTCTGCCTTCATTAAACAACAACCCCAGTATGTGGAAAAAAATATACCACATCAGTGTGCCAGTGATCAAATGAACTGTACTCCTGGTTGCCGAGTATCAGTTGAGCTCTGCTCCTGGCTGTGCAGTACGACCTGTGTCTAAATGACAATCCGCTTACTAAACAGGGCACATGGGTCCATGTAAGCAGGTCGCCAATGCTCATTGCCAAAAAGAAGTCTGTCGTAATCAGGAGGACAGGCACCAAGGTAGAGTTTCTCTCAATGTAGTCTTTAGTCCAAGTTCTCTACAGGAAACTGCGTGTGCCACACGGCGGACTAAACTGTCGCCAAATCGAATCCGCTCGACACGTGGAATCTTGACATTGTTATATCAAGCTTCCACAAGCACACACCACGAGGAACCTTATATATAGAACACTACACTTTTCTTCTGCACTGTAAATACAAACAATTTATTCTGAAAGCTCTCAATTTTTTGGTACAGCACAACAGGAGTTAGACTGAGGCTTCAGTGTTGGACCCAATTATTAATAATCATATTGTAATAAACACTTCACTCCAGGCATGCTATACTTTTTATAGACACTAGCAAAACATCTCAACAGTGAGGTCATACTTTTAAAGTGGCAGTGGTAGCACATTTCAGTAGAGTTTCTATACTTTTTATGTACAAATGTGTTAGGAGTAAGTGAATGTAATCGCCGCTAGGATACAATTTAATGTGTCTTTCAATTGTAAAAGCATATTAACCGTACATTAGATTGAATAGTTAGGCCTACAATGTAGAATCAGACTACCTCCTCATCACCTCACTGGTCCCATTCCTTATGTCTACGTGTATTGCTGCAGCATTACTGCCATGTGTTCACCCATTCCAAAGCTGTCTTCACTATTTAGGTCGAGCCTGAGTCAGCGCACATGCGTTGCTCTGGCAATCTGCTGTAGTAGAGTATGGAAGAGAATTTCGCCCACTCTCCCCCCATATTTGTCATTTGCTTGTGTCTTTGTCCTTCTTCATTGCAGGCTTCTGATTCAGTAATCAGTTTGTTAGTCCCTCCTTAGGACTGCCTTTTCTTCTTTTGTAACCTCCCATGGCTACTGGCCCCTTTACTTCTGTTGTTACACGGTACATGTTTATTAGTCTGTAAGCACTATTTTCTTTTTTTCCTACTGCAGACAGGATGACGTGCGCAGCCGGGACAATGGCAGACGCTTGTTAAAAATCTATAACTGCCTGTGGGATGAATGCATCACAACAAGTTCGGGATAGAGGAGGGGGAGGGGAGACTGCAGCATCGAAGGGACCGCTAGGCGCAACCCTTGGCCCTGGCGTAGACGTGCTCACTATCAAAGTCAGGGGGTATTATTTCGGTGCTGTTCCTCGCACCCATCCCACATCTATAGCCCACCCACTCTTGTTTTCTTCTTCCCACGGAATCCCCCCTGATTTTATCTCTTCCTAATTTCTCTCACACTCTGTGTCCCCTCCCTCACGCTCCCAGCCTGTGCCCTGCTAGCTGCCCCATCCGCGGGGCTCCCTGAGGACCAGACAACCATGCTTGCGTGTACGCAACTGCACGGTTGCACAGGTCTAGCACAAGATTGCATACAGTAGAAGCGTGCTTTTCTGTGGGGTGGCGATCACATCACATCACATTTGGCCATCCTTTGGCTTTTACCGTCTTTCACTTCCCTGATCCCAGGCAGGCTCAGTGGATCAGGTAAAACTGCCGGAGTCACAATATTTGGTGGGGGAAGAGAGGGGAGGGTCACGGAGTCAGGAGGAAACAGACAAGAGGGAGGGAGGGGGAAGGAGAGACAGGAAAGAGAGAGACCGATGCTGACACCCACCGGAACCCAAAAGAAGGATTTAGAGGGAGGCGGTAGAGGGGCTACCGGCACTCAGAGGCAGTTGCAGGACTCACACCCTCATTGGACGACAAAAAGGAGGTGCATGAAGCGCCACTGGTCTCGAGCCGGCCCCGGCCATGCAGCTTCAGGCGGTGCCGGGGAGGGAATAAAAAAAAGTCAGCTGAACAAACCCCTACCCTTCCACCAGCAGGTCCAATATACCGGTTCCCGAAAGATGGGACCTGGTCGTATGCAATGAACTGAAGTGGTGCTGGCAGACCGGAGCAGCCGGCGGAAGCACCGCTAGACCCCTACTGCCTCCCTGCTCTGGTTTCCATCCCAGTCCGGTTTCTTGTTATGAGAAGTGGCCCGGCAACACTTTCTCTGCTTCCCCTGGAGTGGGGGACGAGGAGAGGCTCTCCCGGCGTGTGGTAAGTATTACTGATTTGGGAGAAGAATGTGACATGGTAAACCATGTTTAGTGCTATTATATTTACACAACAAGACTGAAGGTCCTTCCTTCCACCCAGTCTTGCTGCTGTCATATGTCGCCCACCGAAGATATCCCACAGCAACCGGTGTTACAGCTTGGGGCCCAGCTTACTTTATGTTTAGTGCACCAGCTATCTGGGCCTCTGTGGACCTACATTAAGGGTATTGCGGGGATAGGCGGTATACATTGTCCAGGTTTTCTGTGAAAGGTGAAATGACCGATCCTTTAGTCTCTCAACCAGTGAGGTCTGAGTTATAGTACAAGCCTTTCTGATCCTTCCAGTATGAGTTCCCGGCAAAGGGCCGGGCCTTGCCCGCCTGTCAACGCCATGACAGGCGGTCTGGGCAGGCAGCATGAAGGCCTGACCAGCATATCAGGCCTCGGCTTCTTTCCCTCCATATACTTGTGTGAGGAGAGGCTAAAAGCGAGAGTTTCTTGTGCTTGTCAGACTACATACACCTTTAAGCCAAGGCTTTCCAAACGAGTTGGGGAGTCCTTGTACTTACAGTCACATGTACCCAGGACCTTCTGATATGTTGTCTTTGCCTTGAGTCCCCGAATTAAAGTTTAGAAATCTGTGTTTCCTTTCTCTGCCAAGCTGCAGATTTGATCTTTTTTCTCCAAGCTTGTTGTTCTCTCTCAACCCCAGGTATTTGCTTTCCTTTCCTCACCATGATGTTTGCTTCTCTTATGCTTTTTTTTAATCACCTCCTTTTGTTAATACTTCTTATATCACCCCGCTAAATGTTTGGCTGTTTATGTATAGAGTGCAATATACTATTAATTACCATTATTGAGGAAAGCTACGGGCTTCTTAACCCATTCAAGATCTTGCCCCACACTCAACAATGGTAATAAATAGCATATTAGCATATACATATCTATTGATATGTACATATATAATACCCTCATATGTTCCCCATATTCTTACATGTAAAACTTTTATTTGTTTCAAAAACAAATACATAAATAAAAGGCATTGTCATTTACAATGCCAATAGCTCAAACTCGCGTGAATGCGAGACCTATTGCATTGCAAATGCTTCTTACATAAAACCCTTCTTACCTAGCCTCACTTCCTGTTTCGTTTTTGTGCACTTTCATTGCACGGCTTTTCAGGAAGGTTTACCATCTGAGTTAAGAGCTGTCTTTTATAATAGAGAAAATAGGTATTTGAGCGGTGTTTAACCCCGCTTTCTTATTACTAGTCCCTGATGGGTTAATATAGCGTTACTCAGACTCACTGTTAGAAATGGGGGTCTCTATTTGGCAAGGGCTTGCACCTTTGTCCAAGTAGGTACCCTTCTTCCTAGTCAGGATAAGGGAGTTACACTCCTAAAATAACCCCTGCTCACCCCCTTGGTAGCTTAGCTCGAGCAGTCAGGCTTATCTCAGAGGCAGTGTGTAAAGCATTTGCACATAACCAACAGTAATACAGTGTAAGCACTACAAAAGGACACCACACCAGTTTAGAAAAATATCCAATATTTTTATATACTTAAGACAAGACCAAAAATGATAAAAATCCACAATACAGTACTTAGAAATCTTAAGTTATCAAAATAACCTTGAAAAACAGTTTCTTGAAGTTGATAGCTCCCTCTGGAGCTATCATGGCGTCGTGAACAAATAAATCCAAACAGTTCTGGCTGACCGCGGCGTCGTGGGCCAGCCAAGGTGTCGGGAAGACCCGCAAAACAGTACCTTTAGAAATGTAGGGCATCGGCAACCTCTCATTGAGCTTCCAAAAGCACGGCGTCCACAGGCGTCGGTTCCAAAGGTCGGTGCAGAAGTCGTCAGGTCCTTGAAGTCACACGCGTTGCAGATCGAACTCCTCGCGGTTGAAGTCAGGAGCACTGGCGTCAGCAGGCATTGGGTGCTGCGGTGCGAAGTGCAGCGTGCAATGCCCTCAGGTCACGGTGCGAGCAGCCGCTCAGTGGCGGCGTCAGATGGTGTCATCGGTGAGACCAGGGTCGCGGTGCGAAGTGATGCGGTGCTCGTCGCTGTGCTGGCAGGTCACGGTGCAGGCAGCGGCGTCGTTGTTGCTGAAGTGCTGTCGTCGGCTGACGAACTGGAGTCAATGGCACCAACGTCGGTAGGCCAAGGCTGCGGTGCGGGATGAGGACGGTGCATTGTGTAACTTACGAGCGGTGCCTTTGAACCACGGTGCAAGCAGCGGCGTCGATTTCGGCGTGGAGCGTCGTCAGGGATACCAAGGCGGCGTCGTGAAGCGAGGCGATGCGGAGTGCAGTGCCCACAGGTTGCGATTCGAGCAGCGGCTTGGTGGCGGCGTCAGGAGGCATCGTCGGTGAGACCAGGGTCGCGGGGCGGCGTTGCGGCGGTGTCCTCTGCGGTGCCTTCAGGACACGGAGTCGGCAGCAGCATCGTAGACGGCGTTGGGTTGCTTTTTCTTCTGTTGCAGCACAAAACACACAGTCCCCAGTGCTGAGGGCAGCAGAACTTGAAGTCTTTGCTGTTCCTGAGACTTCTTGAACAGGGGGCAAGCTCTACCTCAAGCCCTTGGAGAAACTCACAAAAATAGATTGCAGAAAGTTCAGTCCAGTCCTTTCACTGCCCAAGACAGAAGCAGCCACTGGAGGCCAACACAGCAAAGCACTCAGCAAAGTGGTAGTTTCTCCTCACAGCTTCTCCAGTTCTTCTTCTTGGCAGTCTTCTTGGTCCAAAAGAGTTCTAAAGTTCAGGGGTTTGAGCCCCAATATTTATACCCCAAAATCCTTTGTCCTCTCAGGCAGAGAGTGTCTGTGCTTAGTCCAAACCGGTTCTGTCCTCTCTGGCCCAGCTTCCCAGCAGGAGGGGGAGACAGCAATGTCCAAGGCAGACAGGGCCTATTCAGGTGCAAGGGAAATCTCCTCCCACCACTCTAAATTCAGATCGGGCCTATTCAGGTGCTAGTAAAAACTCCTCCCACTACTCTGAATTCAGCCCAGGTCTATTCAGCCCAGCCCTGACTCATCCAGACTCTCTGGAGCCACTGCCCCCCCCCAGCCCCTGTCACTCCAAAGCCAGACAGTCAATACACATCCTAGCAGAGGCACACAAGATGGCTAAGCAAGAAAATACCTACTTTCTAAAAGTGGTATTTTCAAACACAGAATGTAAAAATCACCTTTACTAAAAGATGCATCTTTAGATTCTGAGTTCAGGCATACTAAACTTTATTTTCCTATCTGGTCCCAATGGGAAGATATATTTATAAAATGTTATAAATTAACTCCCATGCTTTCCTATGGGACAGATAGCCTTTCCATCGTGAAAAACTAAATGCACTGTAATTCACTAAAAGGACATGTCACACATACCAGTACATGTCCTACCTTTAATATACACTGCACCCTGCCCACCGGGGTACCTTGGGCTTACCTTAGTGGTGACTGATATGTAAGAAAAGGGAAGGTTAGGGCCTGGCAAGTGGGTACACTTGCCAAGTTGACATGGCAGTTACAAGCTGCGCACAGACTCTGCAGTGGTAGGTCTGAGTTACCTTTTCAGGGCCACTCATGTGGGTGGCACAATCAGTGCTGCAGGCCCACTAGTAGCATTTGATTTACCGGCCCTCACACACTCAGTGCACTTTACAAGGGGCTGACTAGTAAATCAAATATGCCAATCATAGAAACACCAATCCATAACACAATTTACGCAGAGAACATGTGCACTTTAGCACTGATCAGCAGTGGTAAAGTGCCCAGAGTCCTAAAAGCAACAACAGCAGGTCAGGAAAAATAGGAGGAAGAAGCAAAAAGTTTGGGGATAACCCTGCAAAAAGGGCCATTTACAACACAACCCCCTTCCAGCCTAAAGCCAGAGTAGACCAATCCATACCTCGATGGGCTTCCCTGCTTGGGGCGATAGAACATGGAACCTGGCCCGCAACAGCAGGGGTTATTCTAGTTCTAAGCCTTCCTGAACCCAGTTGGATCCCTCTATCCATACTCTCAGGTCCCACTAATCTGACCCATGGGGAACCCTTCCTCTCACCTGTGGACCCCATCTGTGCAGCGCCTAAACTTACTTTGCTCACAGATGTGCCCAAACAGGCAGACAGTACCCACATGGCCAACACAGTGGTGTGGCCCAGTCCACCCCCCAGGTGTGACTCCTGCCCCCCTCCCAGGGGCAACTTTGTCCACCAGGACAGCAAGCCACAGTGGTCATTGACAGATGTCAGTGATGAGAGCCAGGCCTTATGCCTTTCAGGCCTCTTTAACCTCGGTAGTATCAGAGAGTGGGGGGCGGTAGCCCCAGGTGCCTGGCACCCTTTCTCCACTCTCCCTCCTGCCAAGTCAGGTATGACATCCTGACACTGGACCACCAGCCCAGGGTCTGTACCCTGGGGCTGGACAGGAGACTGGGGTGGGCTTTCCCACACCCTATCCCCCTCCCTGGGGCTCTGCATCCCCCCACCGGGAGCAGTCCCCCTCGAATCCAGAATTGTCAGGGCACTGTGGCAGGTGTTCTGCACAATTCTCCCACCAGTTCAGGGGTGCTATCTTTCAACTGGTCCACCAGCCCAGGCTCTGTACCCTGAGGCTGGACACAGGACTGGGGTGGTCTCTCCCACACCCGGTCCTCCTCCCTGGGGCTCGGTACCCTCCCACCTGGAGCGGTACCCCCTTCTAGAATTGTCAGGGCACCTGTGGCAGGTGTTCTGCACAATTCTCCCAACAGTTATGGGGTGCTATCCTGCAACTGGTCCACCAGCCCAGGGTCTGTACCCATAGGCTGGACCTGTGCCTGGCAACCCCGGACTTCCGGGGGAGTACACCAACCCCCTCAAGGGAAACACACTCCTCATGAGTTGTGCGAGAGTCTGCCTTGTGCAGGCCTCCAGCCTCCTGTCCACCTGACAGAGCATGAAGACCCCCCCAGGCCAGAAGTGGCCTCACCAGGGTCAGTCCTGGGGTGCTCTGACCTCAGAACTGGCAACCCCTGACCCACTGGTCCTTCCACTGGGGACGGCATCCCCCCTCACCCATTTCTCTGGACTCATGCTCCCTCCCAAATGGAGTGGTGTGCTGCCAGACACCAGAACCGGTGGGATGCTCGTTACAGCAGTCCCCCCAGCTCCCCAGACACTAGGGGATCCACCTCTGTGGGTGGCCTTCCAGTACAGTCTAGGCTCCCCACCTGGTGTTCCCTCACGGAACCACCCAGGCTCTGTGACCGGGTTTCGGGCACCTTGGGCCACAGCCCATTCCCACTCCTTCTCCACGGAGACAGGACGTGAGTCCCTACACCCTTCCCACAACATTGGGACCTATCTGGGCTACCACGAATCTTTCCCACCACCCTCGGTTGGGGAATACCTAAACCACTACCTTCAGGATCACCCCCAGATGCTTCTCCAGACCCTCTGGAATTCACCAAAAGGTCTGCCTCCAGTGTGAGCTCCCTGGGGTCAGAGAACTCACATTCCACCGGGTGTTGGCTTAGCTCTGGAAAACAGGGACTTAAAATATGCTCTCCAACAATTGAATCACACAGCCCCACACAGGTGTTAACCAAACTACCCTTCACCCAACCATCCAGTGCCTCATAAAAGTACCCCACATCATTCTCGCAAGACTGGTGAGACAGTGTCTGACTGTTGCTGTCCCTCAACCCATACTCTTCTGGCTGCTCTCCATACTCACTTACCAGGGCTTTTACCTCTCCCTGCACTTCTCATCTAGAGTCAGTAGAGTGTCATTCCCACCACCAGGAATATGAACCCCTGTGCCAATTCCCCAATCACCCTCAGGGACACTGTGCATCACTGGAGTAACCTCACAATCCTGAACCCCCTGGTGTAAGTCAAACCCCTCCTTGAAGCAGGGCACCAAATCTGTGTGTGTCTGTGTGTACCTCACTCTCAGTACTGGACATAACACTTTTGCTGCCACCATCTGAGCTGGACTCCATCTCCAGCCCAGCCAAAGTCACTTCCTGAGCTACACACTTTTTCTTTTCAGCTAAGGCTCGATCCATCTCCTCGCACTCCCGGTCTAGCTGCCTCAGCCTCCGGTCACAAGCACGAATCAGATTCCTCTCCTCACGAGCCAATCTTTCCCATAATGTTTCCTCCTCAGTGCCACTGCCCTCTTGGTATTCTGGCTGGGGATCCTCCCCCTCAGACTCCTCCTCCATCATCTGATAGTGTTGCCTCCCATCGTAGCACCTCATAGCTATGCAGGGCTGCCTCAAAATCCTGCCTTGTCGATCTCCTCTTCACAGGTAGCCTCCTCTCTTTGCAAAAGACTTTTAGTTCCCTCCTCTTGTGGATGGGCAGGTGCCAAAAGTTGATTTATATTTTGCCAAGGACCCACAGGTGCAACAACTAACCAGAGTTACACAACCAAATTCCGAAGGGAAACAGGGAAAAACAGTATGTGGTACGTAATGGTCTGCGATATGGTAGTAGTGCACACCAATCACTGTAAGTCAAGTGCAAACGAAAGTCCTATCCTCACCGCTGACAACCAATGTTAGAAATGAGGTCTCTAGTTGGCAAGGGCTTGCACATTTGTCCAAGTAGGGACCCATCTTCCTAGTCAGGATAAGGGAGTTACACTCCTAAAATAATCCCTGCTCACCCCCTTGGTAGCTTGGCACGAGCAGTCAGGCTTATCTCAGAGGCAGTGTGTAAAGCATTTGCACATAACCAACAGTAATACAGTGTAAGCACTACAAAAGGACACCACACCAGTTTAGAAAAATATCCAATATTTTTATATACTTAAGACAAGACCAAAAACAATAAAAATCCACAATACAGTACTTAGAAATCTTCAGTTGTCAAAATAACCTTGAAAAACAGTTCCTTGAAGTTGATAGCTCCCTCTGGGGCTATCACGGCGTCGTGAACAAACAAATCCAAACAGTTCTGGCTGACCGCGTCGTTGCAGGCCAGCTACAGTGTCGGGAAGACCCACAAAACAGTACCTTTAGAAATGTAGGGCGTTGGCGACCTCTCGTTGAGCTTCCGTAAGCATGGCGTCCGCAGGCGTCGGTTCCGGAAGTTGATGCAGGAGTCGTTGGGCCCTTGAAGTCACACGCGTTGTAGATCGAACTCCTCGCGGTTGAAGTCAGGAGCGCTGGCGTCGCAGGAATCAGGTACTGCGGTGCGAAGTGCAGCAGTGCGGCATGCGATACCCTCAGGTTGCGGTGCGAGCAGCGGCTCGGTGGTGGCATCAGATGGCATCGTCGGTGAGATCAGGGTCGCGGTGCGAAGTGATGCGGTACTCTTCGCGGTGCTAGCAGGTCACGGTGCAGGCAGTGGCGTCGTTGTTGCTGTAGCGCTGCCATCGGCTGACGAACTGGAGTCGATGGCGCCGGCGTCGGTAGGCCAAGGCTGCGGTGCTGGATGAGGACGGTGAGTCGTGTAACTTACGAGCGGTGCCCTTGAACCACGGTGCAAGCAGCGGCGTCGATGTCGGCGTGAAGCGGCTGCGTCGGGGATACCAAGGCAACGGCGTGAGGCGGTGCGGAGTGTAGTGCCCACAGGTTGCGGTGCAAGCAACGTCTCGGTGGCGGCGTCAGCAGGCGTCGTCTGTGAGACCAGGGTCGCGGTGCGGCGTTGCGGTGGTGTCCTCTGCGGTGCCTTCAGGACACGGAGTTGGCAGCGGCGTCGTAGACGGCGTCGGGTTACTTTTTCTTCTGTTGCAGCACAAAACACACAGTCCCCAGTGCTGAGGGCAGAAGAACTTGAAGTCTTTGCTGTTCCTGGGACTTCTTGAACAGGGGGCAAGCTCTACCTCAAGCCCTTGGAGAAACTCACAAAAATAGATTGCAGAAAGTTCAGTCCAGTCCTTTCACTGCCCAAGACAGAAGCATCCACTGCAGGCCAACACAGCAAAGCACTCAGCAAAGTGGTAGTTCCTCCTCACAGCTTCTCCAGCTCTTCTTCTTGCAAGTCTTCTTGGTCCAAAAGAGTTCCAAAGTTCAGGGGTTTGGGCCCCAATATTTATACCCCAAAATCCTTTGTCCTCTCAGTCAGAGAGTGTCTGTGCTTAGTCCAAACCAGTTCTGTCCTCTCTGGCCCAGCTTCCCAGCAGGAGGCGGAGACAGCATTGTCCAAGGCAGACAGGGCCTATTCAGGTGCAAGGGAAATCTCCTCCCACCACTCTAAATTCAGACCGGGCCTATTCAGGTGCTAGTAAAAACTCCTCCCACTACTCTGAATGCAGTCCAGGTCTATTCAGCCCAGCCCTGACTCATCCAGACTCTCTGGAACCACTGCTCCTCCCCAGCCCCTGTCACTCCAAAGCCAGACAGTAAATACACATCCTAGCAGAGGCACACAGGATGGCTAAGCAAGAAAATACCTACTTTCTAAAAGTGGTATTTTCAAACACAGAATATAAAAATCACGTTTACTAAAAGATGCATCTTTAGATTTTGAGTTCAGGCATACTAAACTTTATTTTCCTATCTGGTCCCAATGGGAAGATATATTTATAAGATGTTATAAATTAACTCCCATGCTTTCCTATGGGACAGATAGCCTTTCCATAGTGAAAAACAAAATGCACTGTAATTCACTACCAGGACATGTCACACATACCAATACATGTCCTACCTTTAATACACACTGCACCCTGCCCACAGGGGTACATTGGGCCTACCTTAGGGGTGTCTGATATGTAAGAAAAGGGAAGGTTAGGCCCTGGCAAGTGGGTACACTTGCCAAGTCGACATAGCAGTTACAAACTGCGCGCAGACTCTGCATTGGCAGGTCTGAGATACCTTTTCAGGGGTATTCATGTGGGTGGCACAATCAGTGCTGCAGGCCTACTAGTAGCATTTGATTTACAGGCCCTGGCACACTCAGTGCACTTTACAAGGGGCTGACTAGTAAATCAAATATGCCAATCATAGAAACACCAATCCATAACACAATTTACACAGAGAGCATATGCACTTTAGCACTGATCAGCAGTGGTAAAGTGCCCAGAGTCCTAAAACCAAGAACAGCAGGTCAGGAAAAAATAGGAGGAAGAAGCAAAAAGTTTGGGGATAACCATGCAAAAAGGGCCATTTCCAACACTCA
The DNA here is from genome assembly GCA_963921515.1 of Calotriton arnoldi. Classification (NCBI taxonomy): domain Eukaryota; kingdom Metazoa; phylum Chordata; class Amphibia; order Caudata; family Salamandridae; genus Calotriton; species Calotriton arnoldi. The sequence continues at coordinate 698,341 of CAWUFW010002154.1, read as the reverse complement.
CCTTCTGGAATTCTTTGGCGGCACGCTGAGTTACTTATTCCCCGAGTTCTTGTATGAGACAATGAATGCTGCTTGTGGTCGGTGATGTGTCCATTAGTTTTTAGTGGTGCAGTGACCCACTTAGCATTCTTTATCAAACGCGAACCCCCTCCATCAGTGGTGTGGCGGCACACTTGACACATGCGTGTGGGTTGGGATTCCGCTGTTTGTTTATAGTGGTGCAGTGGGGATCTCATAAGCCTTCTCCTTTAGCGGTGCAACAGCCCACATGATACTTGCTGAAGGTGTTAGAAACCCATGAGCCTGCTTAATCATAGCGGTGTAATGACCGCTTGCCAGTTCTTGCTCTCGGCATGGGGTCCCGTGAGTCATCTCCTTTAGCTGTGCAACAGTCACTTGATACTTGTGTGCAGGGTAGGGATCCTGCAAGCCTGCTTGTTCATAGCGGTGCAGAGGACCACTACATATTCTTAGCTTTTGGTGATGGGATCTCACATGCAGCCATCTTTAACGGTGCGGCCTCTTCTTTTATAAACCCACAAGGGGATATGCTCCCTCATGCTTTTTATAGAGTAGCTCCCCTTACAGTGCACTCACCTAGGTTAAGGTCCCCTCTTGCTACAGTTAAAGAGCATTGGGCGGGGCTCAGGGTTTATAGGTTGATAGGCGAATTAGTGCCTGTTGCAGGATTATAGTGTATTTTCGTTCATGAAGTACTATTTAAATTGATTTACTGCGGCACGACTTTTAGTTTTCTCTCAGAGTGGAAGGAGTTAAGGAAGTTATTAAAAAAAAAAATACAGAAGGGTGTAGAGGAAGAGAAAATATGTCTATTTTTCCACGCTTTCCTTTGGTCACCTTAGCCTGCTGGTCCCAAGCACTGTTTAAGGGGAGGGGCTTTTTTACGACTTGTCTTTTGGACTCTGTGTTCGAGTAGTTCTTAGACAGGGAGAATCTTTCTCAGAAAAGACGCCATGCCTCTCCTGTGTCTCCTTGTCAGAAATATCTTCAGAGGCTGGAATCAGTACATAGGCGCTCCAGGTTTCCTGCATTTTCTGATAGGGACATTCAGAAAATTGTTAAGTCCTTGTCAGAAGCATACAATCGCCAAAGAGGGAAGTTTTCTTTTCCTCCTCCTTCGTCATCGCCTTCCTCTGAAAAATCCTATTTTTGGATATCTTCCTCATCTTCGATATCTTACCGGACATCCCCTGAATAGGATAAAGAGGATATCTTAAAGGAGAATTTGAAGCCATTAATCTCTTATTGATCCTCCAATCTTCAATTACCAGTTGAAGACGATCAACCGAGTACAAGCAACAATTGTTTTCAACAGTTTCACAGACCTCTCCTTCCCAGAGTTCCCATAATTCCTGCAATAATGAATCTTCTAAATAGGGATTGGAAAGATATTGACAGGATATTGGTTCTGAAGTTTACGGGACAACTCTATCCATTGACAAAAGGGGACACTGAACCCCTGCAGGTGCTGATTGTTGACCCTCTTTTATCTAGTCTCACGGGAAAGCTGTCCCTTCTTTCAGAGGAGGTGTTTATATCTGATATGATTGATAAGAAGGCAGAGGGTGCGCTAAAAAGAGCTCATGCTTGCCTTAGCCTTGCAATGAGTTGTATATTGAGAATGCCATACTCACCATCATCATAACTTTAATGTCAATCACACAGGTCTTATAAAGTACATCTCGGGCCATACATATACATACATATATTACAAACACTAAAAATGGATTTAAAGTACAATATTTGTCTTCCTAAAAACATAAAAAACTGAAGAACCGATGGACTGAAGCAAATACATCATTCTATTTAAAAGCATAAAATCCCATAATGGCATAAACCATATAAAAACAATAGATTTCATTTGTGATAGAAGCATAAATTCATGAATAAAATAGACTAGGTATATTACACAGGGTACTTTTAGCATCTAATCCACAGGGCTATCCAAATTTTAGCCAATCAAAATACCACAACTCTTCTAGTATCTGTACTAAGTATTCTGAGCACTTTAAGGTAATGGCCGGAACCACTGAGCCTACACAAGGGAATAATGCACTTAGACCTCAGATTATCATAGTGAGTGCAGAAGAATAACAGGTGAACTAGTGATTCAGGACTTCCTTTACATGCAGGAAATATAACATCTGAGAGAACATGGCCACGCCAATTGCTACAGAACACTTTGGTAGAGAGCGTCTTATACCTAAACTGAAGAAACGATTTCTGTGCCAATGGTGGAACAATCTCTTCAATGGTATCTTCAAAACTGGATAGGGTTTAAAATCAAGAAACTGTCGAGTAAGTGAACCCATAGGATTAGACACATTCTCCACCATAATAGATTCCCAATAAATGTCCTTAACCCTACTTTTACGTAATTGAGGACATCTCCTCCGGGTCAGTCCAAGCCCCAATTTTCTCATTAATTCCCTGAGGGAACAGAACCAGGGAATTTTTCTAGACCTGAGCAATACCATAAGATCCCGGAGTCCCACTCGATAGGGGACGAGCTCCTCGGTTGTCCATAAACGGTACCAAAACATTACTTGCTTGTACTCCATCTTGTGGGCAATTTTTCTGTGAGCCAGATCAAGAAAGATAAGAGTCAAAGAAGAGCTAGCCGGGCGGTTAAAAAGAGATCTGGGGTAGAGGATGTGGCCTAACAGCTAGAGCGGTCAACCTTGCAACTGGGGAACCGGGTTCGAGTCTCAGCAGGGTCGCTCAACATCCTTTGATTCTGGGCAAATCACTTAATATCCCCTTGCCTAACAAAAAAGAAAATAATGTGACCGTCTGTAACGCAAACTGGTGCTCGAGTCTAGTTCAAACGATACAAAACTCCCAAAAAAAAGATCTTATGAAATGATGTTCGGTCATGGAGAGACAGTCAGTGTTCCCACTTCCCCACAGTTCTGCTCCATAAATAGCTGAGCCTCGGGCTTTTGTGTTATAGATTTCTAGTCTTGGGGCCACTTTTCCTGACATGGTTCTTCTATGGATCTTGGTTATATGGATGGTTTGCTGAATCAGAGAAAGGCTTGCTTTCTCTATATGGGGGGGGGGGGGGTCCAGCACGAATTTGGGGTTAAATGAACCACAAATTGTTAATGGTGGAGACTCGTTCGATCGGTCGGTCCCCAACATACAGATATCTCCTAAGGTGATTTGAAGTACCATTGGAAAACACCTTAAACTTCGTTTTTAAATCATTTAGCTCCAGGCCACGATCGTCACAAAAATATTTTAAATCATTCAATAGCTGTAGGAGCCCTTGTGGAGGCTTTGATATCAATAGCGTGTCATCAGCAAAGAGAAGGGAAGAGGCTCTTTTCCCTCTGACTTTTGGGGCATTGCACCCATCTCTTTCGAGGTACACTACTACCCCATTAATGAATTGTAAAAACAAGGTTGGTGCTAAAACAAACGCCTGAAGGACTCCATGTCTAATCATAAAGGACTCTGTTAGCTGTTCCTCCTCTCCCCACCTAACTTGGTCCTTGTTTGCTGAATATAATCGCATCAAGATAACTTATAAATTTGATGGATTCCCCACCTCTGCTAGCACCTTCCAAAGTTTACCTCGTGGTATCAGGTCAGATGCTGTACGCAGGTCCACGAATGCTACATACAGCCTCCCCCCTTTAACTAGAACTTCTTTCCAATAAACACAAAGAAATCAAAAGACCTGGTCCAGGGTACTAATGTTGGCAAGAAACCCAGCCTGTAAGTCAGACAAAATTTCCCCTCTAGAATCCATACCTGGAGGCGGGCCAAAATCTGCTTGCAGATCATTTTCTGCAGGGAGTCTATTAAGCTGATGGCTCTGTAACTTCCCGGATTTGCCCTATCCCCTTTCTTGAAAATCAGTATGATCTCAGCCAAATTCCAAGAAGGGGGATCTCCATACCCAAAAGAATGGCATTAGATAGCAGGTTGATATAAGCACCCCACAATTCTGGGTCTTCCCTGAATAGATCATTCAGGATTCTATCAGGACCAGGTGCTCTAGCTGGAATGCAGGAACTGATCGCTGCATAAGCTTCTTTGAGTGAAATTTCAAGGACTACAACATTGCTAGGTGGAAACTTATCCAGAGGGCCACTGTTTTCCTCGTCCTCCTTAGGGCTATGGGCATACAAACCCACAAAATGTGACACCCACTCCTCGGCTGTACAGTGTACTTTAGGGCAGTCCTTGAGCCATTGAACCATAAAGCCGCTTTCTTCCAGAAGAACTTATCTTTATCTACTATGGCACTATGCAGGGAGGACCATAGCGAACATTCCCATTACTTCTTAATGCAGCCAAGTACCTGTCTCTATCTAGCTCTACACCTCACCAAATCAGGGCGAGGCTTCGATTTTACTGCCTGTAGGAGCTCACCCTTAGCCTTCCTACATTCTTGAATGTACCACTCTACTGCATTGGGTCACTTTTTTCCCTCCTCTTGTGGCTTGATGTTTCCCCCCTTTTTCACTTTGCCCAAGGTTTCCCTAATCTGCATGTAGAGTACCCCGTGCAGATCATTCAACTTCTCTAGTGTATCTCCTCTAGAAAGACTAGACAGCACAGCCACCTCTACAGAGACTTTGGACTTAACAACTTCTAGGATCCAGGGGTTTTTCTCCTCGCAATCCCATCTTATTGTTCTTAGATGATTAGTTTGGAATATCATCCCCAGATCTCGAGAGCCCCTGGCTGCAACTTAGGATCTGAGTTCAGACTTTTGTCCATGGGTACATACCTACCGGATTCCTGGATATCACTACTGCCAACGCTGACCTTGTGCCCCAAGACTCCACAGCTATTGGCCTGATCACTTAATAAATTAGGGACTGTCATATTTGGGAACAGAGAATGCCATACTATGGAAATAGATTGTTTGGAGAAGAGTTGAAAGAAGTCCTTCGAAAGTCATTTAAGTCACATAAGCACACATAACCTTTTCAAAATAGGCCGATATAAGCAGAAACTTGCAGAGAGTGGAAGGAAGAAGTGTGACAATTACAGGAAAAAGAGTCATGACTTCTACCATAACAGGTCAAGATTTCATTTTAGGAGTGCCCACTCTTACATTTCAGCTTGTCAGCTAGGTGGTAAAGGTGGATAGAAGCAGGGTTCCTGGCTCGTCTGAATACCTCAAGACCCTGGTTGGAGGTTGACTTCTTCATGTTTCAACAAAGATGGAGTCAATTTCAGACAATTGGGTGCACAGCATTGTCTCTGAGGGTTACGCAATGGAGGTCTCCCATCCATTTTCAGAACCCCACTTTGTGACAACAGCATAGTCAATAGAATCAGGCAAATGAAATTCTCTTTTTGACAGCATTTACTTCCCCCATCTTCTCAGTACCACAGGGGGGAGTGAAGAAGGAATGCTATTCACATGTATTTCTGATAAGTAAGCCTGCAGATTACAGGATGATCATTGATCTCCATTTTCTCAAGAGCTTAATCCCCAGAAAGTGATTCAAAATGACTTCAATACGTGGTTCCATTGATGTCAAAGGAGGACTTTTTGGCCATGAAAATCCACCAGGATGTATATCTGCATGTTCCTATTGCGTCAGCCCATCATAAATACCTCAGGTGTGCCAAAAAGAATCAGTACTGACAGTTTCAGATATTACCTTTAGGCCTCAAAACATGCCCCTGAGTCTTTAAAAACATTCTAGCACCTTAAATAGCGATCTTACATTCTCAAAGGATTTTGTTGCATCCTTACTTGGTCGATCTGTTGATCTAAGCCCCAACGGAGGAACAAGTCTGGAAGGACACTCAGATGACAAGTCTCTAGAGCTTTTTCTCACAAATTGGCCAACGTCTAAGTTAATACCAGCCCGAAGGCTGGAGTAAAGAAGTACACTGTTTGACACAAGCATCAGTTGTGTTTTCCTTCCAGAGACCAGAAGGAACAAAGTTCAAAGCCATCTAGAAAGCCTATTATCACAATCAGAGGCATCAGCGAGGCAGTGGTTATAAGTCCTGGGCGACATGGTAAAATCTACAATTGTCCTTAGACCTTCCTTCTCCTTTTTTTGCTACACCAAAAATGTCATGCCTCCAAAACTAAAATCCAGTGTTTTCTCCCTTTTTCTCAAGGCAGCAACTTTGAGTATTGTTCCATGGACTCGCCTTCACCTAAGAAACTTTGTCAAGCACACTCTCAACCACTGGATTCCTCACCAGAAGAATCACAAGCAAATTATTCCTGTGCCAAATTTGTTGTCCTGGTGGATTAATCTGGTTTTTCTAACACAAGGAACCACCTGTGCCTATCCCAAAGCTGTGGTGGTTACAGCTGATGCCAGTACTTTAGTTTGGGGGTGGTTTTGAACAATCTCTCCGCAGAGGGTCACTGGAATCTGGAGAGGAGCAGATCATCCAACTGAAGTAAACTTATGGCGGGTTGGAGGGCAATTCAAAAGATCTCTCACCTGCTGCAGAGCAAAACATTACTTAGTCAGTCAGTCAAAACAACTTCATTCGGCGAAACGCCATAAAAGATTAAAACAATTCATTATATAAATTATTAGTTACTTAAAACATATGTATTGACTTAGGATTACAAGCCATAAAACAGTTATTTCTTAAGTGTATACAAAACATGTTAACATAATTATTCATATCTTTTCCTAATACCCATAGCTTTCTTTATAAAATTTAAAACTGCATAACAGATCTTTTTTGTGGGAAGTTTTCGTAAAAACTTTAGGGCTCCTTGATGTTTAACTTTTGCCTTGCATAACACTGATGTAAGGAAAGCTGACCTCGGATGCGAATATAAGGTGCAGAATATAATAAAGTGAAATGTGCTTTGAGACCATATATTATTACATCGACAAGGCAGTAAATCACAAGACCAGGAGAATTGATCTGGAAAAGCTACCTTAAAATGGATTGTGTTCAGTCTAAAATAAGTTTAAAAAAGCGACAAGTTGGGTTCTAAAACCAAGTTAAATTGGGTACAGTAAGGGTAACTGCTACAACTTGAATATAGACTTCTACAGACTTCATTATTGGGCCCTTACTAATCTCTTGGTCATCTTAGTATCACAGAAACATTGTTTCACTCTCGCTTTTGCATCTTTGCCAATTTTTAGTGGATATGAAAACATTTCTTCTAGGCCTAAAGTATGGAACATCTTTTTAACATAGGCTAACTATGGTAGGCTTCCTACATTATCTAAATTAAGGCAATCTAAAATGCATGTTCTCGTCAAGCCTGATTCTGGAGTCAACCAACATTTAATCCACAAAAAAAGAGGGGTCCGGCCAATTAGATCCTCTAAGTACTGAAGGCCTAGTTCTTCATTACAAATAAAATTTGCTGTGTTTTTTGGAACTGCCAATAGCCTGTGGGTGAAACAGTTTTCAACACGTAACTCCTCAGCTTTAATGTTCCCCACACAACAGCGCCATATATAAGGTGCTTGAAACACATTTAGATTTGTACAATGTTATAAGTTCTGCTACATGTTTTTGTTTTAATTTATGAGCGAAGCGAAAAATGCCTTCAATGTTCCTGCTCATCTGTTGGAATTTCAATTGCAAAAGGGATTTCCATGAACAGGATGAACAAAATGTTACCCGCAAGCAACTGAAATCCCTAACCTTGTCCAGATAATGTCCACCCATGTTAAAACATTTTGTTTTTGAACCAGCTGGACCACAAGTCATTATATATGATTTAGAATAATTGACTTTTAGGTCTAGTTCCTCTAAAAAATTTGAGAAACCTTCCAATAAACTCTGTAGCCAATTGGCCCTGCAGGCCAGAAGGGGGGCAAAATACAACCTTGTCTGACCCCCTTCGGAGAATCGATATATGATTATGTTTCATCGTGGGAGCCGTAACAGATAGATACCTTCAGATCCCAGTGAAGGCGCCTAATCATGTTAAGAAAGCCCAATTCCATACCCATATCCTGCATACACTTTCAAATTTCTCTCGATTAACCAGGTCAAATGCACCAGATAAGTCGATAAAGGCCATATGTAACACACCCCTTTTGGCCATCACATACTTAGTAATTATTAAATGCAGGTTTAAAGCCTGCTCAACTGTACCTATACCTGGCCTAAAGCCGTATTGTACATTTGATAACACGTTGTTCTCCTCCGCCAATGTCTCTAGTCGTGCCAACAATACTCTCCCCAGGACTTTCGCAGTTGAATCAATCAACAATATTGGTCTGTAGCAAGCTGGGGATAATTTGTCCCCTTTTTTAAAAATGGGGACCAGTGGCCAATACCCAGGAGCCAGGGATATCACCTGTAACTGCAGCCCTGATAACGTTTGTAATCAATGTTGCCCAGATGGAGATGTTTGATTTGCAAAATCCACAGTGACCCCATCAGGGCCTGGGGCTTTCCTGGAGGAAGATTGATTTATAGCTTCAACAACTTCATTCAGTGATATTTCGGGAAAAAGCTCCTATGGGGTGGGAGAAATACCGAGGCATCCTGATTGGGGACTCACCCTCTGGTGTTCCGCTATCAATTTTCTGGAAATCTTTCTTGAAATGAGACACCCATTCGGTCTCCGGAATCAATGCATCCGTTTTTGTTTCTACTTGGTCAGAAAAGAAAGGGTAATTTATTACTTCCCAAAATTTTCGTGTGTCTTTTAAAGCTGCGGCCTGTTTTAAATTCTCCCAGGCACTACCGCTGGTCTCCTTTTTCCTTTCTTCCAAAGCATTCCTATATTGTAACCTAGCCTCTTTCATTTTTATTTGGCAACGTGGATTTGAGCTAAGGGTATTTTTTGTTTTTTATGTGCAGCAGAGCAGGTTTTTTTAAACCAGCGATGTATGGGTCTCACTAAGTTAGAATTAATACGTAATGTTAGTTCCTTTGTGATTGCTGATATTCCTTTAAAATAAGCAGGGGAGTTGGGCTGTGTGCTAGGCAGGTCATTACGGCCTTTAAGTTTCTGCTTATTATCCTTTGATTAAAATCGGAGGGGGTCTATTTTGTCCCATTTTATATGCAGGCCTTGGTTCTTGGCATATGCTGGTTTCTGACTAGTCATCACCCCCTTGTCTTGTTCACGAAAGTTGCAATATAACGACTAATGGATTATGATCGCTTATGCATTTGGGGACAATTTTGGAATCTAAGATAAGAGTGAATGCACTCTACCGAAATGAGTATAAAATCTATAGTACTGCCCTCATGGGTACCAGTAAAAGTGGGAATCAGAGTAGAAATTGACTGACCACAAAGGAAAAGAAAAATCAAAAGTAAAAAATAAATCATATCTGGCTAATAATAAATTCATGGCCGCACCCATCCTTGTATGTTTAAAATGGGCCCTATTTGCAGAATCAAACAAAGCGCTACATATCTTCCACCTAGCAGACTGTAGTATTTAAATCTACTGCCCATATTATCATAATATATCTATTCAATTGTGAGCAGAAGTTTTAAAAAACTCAGCCAACCGATCATTTACATCAGTCAAGCGATGATTAAACACATTATTATAGAAATTTATCAGCAGGATATCGGACCCCCAAGATGTGATAATAGGATAACCAGGAAATATGGGGAGGACCATTTATAAGTAGACTTTTTAACTGAAATGAGATTTGTAGAAATAAAAGTCTCAAGGACTCCCTTTGCTCTACTGGCTATTGCAGGAATGGCAGGTTGAAAAAAACACATTATATTCCATCTTAATAGAAAGGATCAAGCAGCTGTGTTTTTGAACACGTATAATATCATTGGAAATCACAAAATGTAACTAGTCAGGATGTTTTTGCTTTTCTTTTGCTCCTGCTATGTTCCAGGAAATCAGGGACAGTCCCTCTGGGGTCGTGTCAGTATCTACATCTGCATGATGCAAGGATGGAAACAAAACAATTTACCACCTTTAGGAACCGCTCACCAAGATCATGCACACTGCCAGTGAAGGCTGCATGTCTTGCTGCATCCCTGTGTGCCATGCCCACAGATACTGCATGAGTTATAGGTAAGCCACTCCTTCAGCAGGTATTACAGCCCTTGGGTAGGGTGCACTCTATCCCATGTGTGGACATATCTGCCTGAGTGGCTATGACCCTACAATCTCCAAGTCCATTCTTGGATGTAAATGCAGGGGGAAGCCATAAAGAGGCCATGGGCTGGATGCTTGTCAGTATGCGTTCCTCAGCTCCATGATGGCTTCACTGTACCCACAGATGTTTGGTACCAAACATCTGGTCTTAATAAATCCTCACTGATGCCAGTGTGGGATGTATTAATAAATGCACAGAGAGGACACCTTAGATAGGTCCCCTGAAAATCTACTAACTACTAGTGGGGTTACCGAGTGGTCTCAGCCAGCCTGCCACCACTAGACATGTTTCTGGCATCCTGGGTGAGAGCCTTCACTTTCAGAGGCCAGGAACAAAGACTGCCCTGGGTGGGGTGCTTCACACCTCCCCCAAGCAGGATCTGCCGTCCAGGGTGGGAAGCTTTAGAGGACATGACACCTTTGAAATGCAACCCAGGCCTCTCCAGTTAATGGAGAAGGGCAACCCCCTGTCCAGACCTCACCTTTGGTGGGAGGACAGGCAGGAAAATTAGTAAGGTTAAGAGTTGTGCCCACAGACGGCCAGCACCACCCCTCAGGTGGAGCAGTTGATTTGGACCCCACTTTTTCAATTCCTCCATATTAGGATGGAAGGAATTATCCTATCAGGGTCAGTATTGTGTCTCTTCCCACAGGAAGTAGTCACATAGAGGGTATAGACACCCTAAAGGTAGGTAGCCCATTGGCTACTACCTGTCATTTCCTTCAACACACCTAAATTTAGCATTTAAGGGCCACCCCTCTACCCATATCTTCTGATTCAATGGACCTAAAGAAGAAAAGGACAAGGAAGGGCTGCTGAACCCGAGAAGGGAGTACCTGCTGCAGAATTTTGGCATGAACTCCTGCTGGCTGCTTCAATTTTTATTCATTTATTTATTTATTTAATGCATTTTTATATAGCGCGGACTTTACCCGAAGGTGTCAGAGCGCTGTACAATAGAACCAGTTACGTTACATGAGAGAAATGTTACAAAATAGAACGTTACAGAAATAAACAGGAGACTAGAAGAGGTAGGCTAAAACCATAGAAGGAAAGAACACAATATCAAACACATCAAGCAAGGGTAAGGAATGTACAAGAAAATATTACAAATTTACAATGATGAACAAACTTCCTAGAAGGGTCAGAGACTGAAGGTATTAGTTCTGAAAGTGTCTTTGGAAGAGAAGAGATTTGAGGTCAGCTTTGAAGATCCGGATAGAGGTGGTGGCACGGAGCAATGGAGGAAGCGAGTTCCAGATTCTCACCGCATTACCTGAGAACGATTGAGCCATTGATCTTTCCCTTTTGAAGGAGGGGGCTCAAGCAGAAACTTTTCCGCATTCCGAGAAGGTCTCGAGCCTCCAGACATTTTCAGTTTATTCGCCAGGTAACGAGGGGAGGAAGTGTGCAAGGCTTTGTGGGTGATGCAGGCAGTTTTGTAAATAGATCTTGCCTCAATGGGAAGCCATCGAAGAGAAGACAGGATAGGAGTGATGTGGTCACTACGTTTGGACCCTGAAATAAAGCGAGCTGCTGAATGTAGGACGGATTTGAGGGGGGAGTAGTGAGATTTGGGTAGGCCAGTCAGAAGAGAATTGCAGTAATCCAGTCTAGAGAGAACTAGCGATTGGACCAAGGTTTTTAGGTCTTTCTCCGGGAAGAACCGACGAATCCCCCACAGAAGGCACAGCTGGTAATGTGCGTTCTTAGCAATGGAGTTAATGTGGGAGATTAGGTTGAGTCTTTTGTCAAGTATGACACCTAGGGATTTAGCGCTGTCGACAATGATGGGTTTATTGTTGAATAAATTCAGCTGATCCATCCAGGATTGAACAGGAGGAGGGAGAGAGAGGTAGATAGGAGGAGGAATTCAGTTTTGGAGGGATTGAGAATGAGTTGGTGAACTAACATCCAGTTGTGAATAGAGTTGAGAGTAGAGTTGAGAAGTGAGAGATCGTGTGCGGAAGACACCTTGAGGTAGATTTGAGTGTCATCTGCATAGAGATGGTAGTGGATCCCAGCTTTACTTAGGGGGTTACCTAATGGTTCCAGATAGAGATTAAACAAAGTGGGTGCAAGGATAGAACCTTGAGGGACGCCTTGACCTACCGCCAATGGAGATGAAAGACTGTTTGCTATCTTGATCATTTGGGATCTGTCCGAGAGGAATGAGGCAAACCATTTAAGCACTGTGCCTTCCACGCCCATTCTCGGTTGAAGAGTGTTAAGGAGGGTGTTGTGATTAACAGTGTCAAAGGCTGCAGAGAGGTCAAGAAGAATCAGAAGGCACGATTCTCCAGAATCGAGTATGCGCAGCGCATCATCAATCACTTGCAATAGGGCTGTTTCAGTGCTGCAATTTTGAATGAAGCCAGACTGGAACACATCAAGGAGATTATTGTCCATAATATGTAGGGAAAGTTGTTTCGCCACACATTTTTCGGTGATTTTCGAAAGAAAGGGGAGGTTGGTGATGGGGCGGAAGTTATTGAGGTCGTTCGCATCTGCGGAGGTTTTTTTTTAGAAGAGGGGTAACCTGTCCTGTTTTGAGGGCAGCAGGGAGGGAGCCTTGACTGAGGAAGAGATTAACTAGCCTGGACCAGTAAGAGAGAGCATTGGTGTAGAAATCAATGGCGATGATACTAGGGATGGGGTCAGAAGAATGGTTGGAGGGTTTGGTTTCGAGGATGCATTTGAGGAGCTCACCTTCCGAGATGGCGGCAAAGTACTGCCAAGAGACTAAGGATTTTCGCTCCTCAATGTGGGTGGGGTGGGAGTCCTGATCCACCAGTGATTTGACCTTTTCATCAAAGAATATAGCGAATTCTGCTGCTTTCTTTGAAGAATCCTCAGGCTTGATGGTTTGGGGAGAGCAGTTTGGGTTTTTGATGAGGTCAAAAAGTTTTTGGTGTCTGTTTTTGGCTGAGTCGAGGAGGGATCCGAAATGTGAAGCTTTTTCATGGAAGATGTGCTTGTGATATTTGGATCTTGCTGAGCGTAAATGAGAGAGATTGGAGGTGGATGGAGATTGTCTCCAATGTTTCTCCAAGATTCTAAGGTTCTTCCTTTCATCATAGAGAGCTTTATTGAACCAGGGTGCTGAGGGGGTGGGTCTTTTCCTTTTGCTTTGGAGTGGAGTGACATTATCGATTTCAACTGCTAGGACTGAGAGGCAATGGGAGGTGAGATCGTTGACATCCACGTTAGGGTCTAGTCTAGGAAGTGAACGCATTGCAGAATCACACAGAGTGTCAAGATCAATGTTTTTAGTGTTACGGAACCAGGTAGAAGCCCTTTTAGGTTGACCGAGAGTTCTAACGTGCGATAGGTGAAAACGGAAGGGAATGAGGAAGTGGTCTGACCAGTCTACATGGATAGGGGGAGCAATAGTAATCAGGTCTGCTTTAGATATAACAAGGTCCAGAATTGAGCCCTTAGAGTGTATAATTTCCGAGCAGTGTTGGAAAAGATCATTGGCTGAGAGAAAGGTGGCAATTTTGTTGGCAGCCGAGTCTTCCAAAGAGCCCCAGTGGAGATTGAAGTCACCCAGGAAGATCTGTCTGTCACTTTGAGAATATTGGTCACTGATGAAGTCGGTGAGTTCCTCCAAAAAGGAAGAGCAGTTACCGGGCGGGTGGTAGATGGTATGGAACCTGAAGGGTGAGCCGTGATGTACTTGAAGTTCTAGGGATAGGCATTCGAATGTATGGAAGAAGATGGTAGGAAAGGCTTTAATTTGTAGGGAGTTTCTGAAGATGATAGCGACACCTCCCCCAATTTTGTCTGTTCTGTCGTTTCTGAGGATAGAGTAGTCGGTAGGTATCAGAAGATCAAACAAAGTGTGAGAGGAGTCATTAAACCAGGTCTCAGTGAGGAAGAGCATGTCAAGATTGTAGTGGGTGATAGTGTCAGAAATTTCTAGTTTGTGTTTGATTGCCGATCTGCAGTTGTGGAGCAAACAATGCAGCTCTGACGCAACTGTTTTGGTGATGGGGGTGTTTGGGCTGTTAAGGGCTATAGGGATAAGATTCTTGTATGAGGCTGCAAGGGAAGAAGAAGAAGGCTTGTTAGTTCTGACAGAAGAGATGGTCTGAATAGTGAATTGAGTAACACTCGACCATTGTGGTGTGCTGTCTCGTCCTGCTACTATGAGACCTCCAAGAACCCCAGGGAACTTCCTGCCCTGTGCTAATCACCAAAGAACTAACTTGGAGCTGAGGAGCTACTTCCCTGCAGCCCACAGGCACCAAACCCGCAGAGTCCAGTTTACCAACTTGCCAGTCCCCAGCAATGCCGATGTAGCAACCAAACCAGGAGAGGTACACCAGCTCTGGAGGGTCGTATCTTTCTCTCCACTGAGTGTGAAGACACCGGGGCCTACTGGAGCTGTGCCGTACCAATACCCGGGGTACCGGACCCCCTGCAACCTACACTGAGATGAAGAGTGCAATCCAAACTCCAACTGCCCAGGGAGCAAGGACCCATTAAGGGACATCAAGACCCCAGAGACCTAAACTGTGAGTGCCTCAAATGTCCTAAAATCGTCCCTGCAACTTGACGACCAGAGCCCGGTTGACCGCATGGGTAACAACAAACCAGCTGTGGTCCCATGGTCCTGAGGCCCTTGCAACCTGATGCCTCATTTGGAATCCCTCGGACTTATCTGTAAATCCCTTTGTGCAGTCTGTTTTGAGGTGGCCCCCCTTCTTAGTAGTGCGTCAGCTACCAATGACCTCAGCACCCTGCTTCCGCCCGAATCCAGGATGCTCCCAACGATCTGCTGGTGGAACAATGGACATTGACTTGCGATTACTCTTAAACCTGAAGTTGATCCCAGAGAACTGCGTACATAATTTTCTATACATGTATGTGTTTTCTCCCATAGGAATGAATTGTGCATAATTGTGCACAACTGTGAGTTATTTTCGGAACTTTGAAAATTCACAACAAAATATGCACTTACCTGTGAACGAAGTTTTTGGTCTTAAAAAATTATATAAAAATAAGTGTTATTTTTGCAAATTGGTCTCTGATTTGTTCTTGCGTGTGTGTCTCATTTATTGCCTCTGTGAGTACAACAAATGCTTAGCACTATCTCTGATAAGCCTAACTACCATAAATAGAGTGATAGTATTATCTACTTTTGCCTCTGTATACCAGTCTGAGACCCACTCGACTCTCTGCACAGTGAACTTCATTTTAGTACACTATATAGAGAGCCAGCCTCCTACACTCTTAAATTACAATAGGCAGCAATAAGACCTTTTAGAAATCCTTGGGGTGATTTGTCCTGATTGATCCCCTGGTATCAAGACTTTTTAAAGGGTTTAGTCTTCAGCATCCTAAAGTAAGAATCCCTTTTCCTTCCTGGGATCTCCCCATGGTACTTTCATATCTCCAAAGCTCAACATTTGAGCCACCAGAGTCTATATATAAAAAGTTCCTTACCTTGAAGGCCTACTTCCTTGTAGCCATCACTATGGCTAGGGCGATTAGCAAACTGGGGGGTCTTTGTTAGCTGCCATCCTTACTTGTCACATATTATTAGGATATGCTTTTTTCACTGGGCGTCCTTGACCACTCTCTTCTTTTCTTCTTAAAAAAATCACCCGCAACAATTAAAGCAACGTAATAAAAAAGTACAAAACATATGTGTAAAAAAACCTTTCGTTATTTTCTCTTTTGTATTATAACAAAATAAATACTTGATTCGGTGAATCAAGTTAAAAGAAAGTAAATTGTTCTGGATACTTCTTACTGGTGCGTAACCCAACTTTAGACAGACATTCTCTGTATATCTTTTTCTTTTGATTTAATCAACACATAAATTATTTGTGATAATATGGAATTGTTACTATAAATGAATTCCATGTGAACACTTGCCGAAAATTAACACTCGCTAGATGTTGGTAGGGCCTGTGCCCATATACCTGAAAAGATCTGCAGACTATAGACAATCAGACAGCATTTTTGTACATTTCGACCCTGTAAAACGAGGAGAAAAAGCATCTTCATCTGCTTTATCTAGCTGGCTGAAGACAGTTATCTCTATAGCCTATGACGGCAGTAATACATAGATCCCGGGTTCCATTAAAGCCTATTCGGCCAGAGGGATAGATACATCTTGGCAGAGCAGTCAGGAGCCTCCATATCTGAGATATATAAGGCTGCTACCTGAGCTACTGTTTTTGGCACTTCAGTTATAAAGGGTACATTAGCACTTAAGTAATTATACTTTTTCTACCATTTCTTTGTTCTATAACATTGAGGAAAGGGTTGTGAATGAATACAATTTGCTCCCTTATCTTAATGCATTTCTGTGTGCGGCTCTTTTTGGCTGATGAGGCAATGTTAGCTTGGGCAGACATTATACAAGTAAGGAATGGGCCGAGTGAGGTAATGAGGAAGTAATGGTAACATTACTTACTGGTAATCTTCATTACTCTGATTCTTCCTCACTCGTCCAAGTACTTACGACCTTGCTCATCAGCTGGATTGGACTGACTTGTTATAAACAGGTTATGCACAGGAAGTTTATTTGGTCCCAAAGGAGGAAGGACATTGGGACGAACAGCAGCAGCAGTGGGAGCACATAAAAGGACCTTCTGCAGGACACACTATCTTTTTTTGGGGGGGGGGAGTTTTATATAGCACGAACTTGACCCGAAGTTATCGGGTATCAGAGCACTTTACATGAGCACCAGTTGCGTTACACTAGGACACATTGATTTTTGTTAGGCACTGGGAGATTAAGTCATTTGCCCAGAATCTCAGGATGTTGAGCATCGTTGCCGAGACTCGAACCGCGTTCCCCAAGATTTGAGGTCGACCGCCCTAGCTTACTGTGAGGGATTACCTGTCCCAACCTGAATTTGGTCCTGAAGAAGGAGGGGTCCTGGGACGAACAGCAGCATCAGGGGGAGTGCATACAAGCGCCTTCTACCTCCTGCGGCGTGGAACGTGCTATTCTTTTGCTGGAGGCCTTCAACTTACTGGGAGGGACTACCAGTCCCAGTCTGTATTTGGCCCTGAAGGGGGGGGGGGGGGGCTGGGACAAACAATAGCCTTCAACCTCCTGCAGCGCGGGACGGCCGCAGGCGAAGTCCAGGACAAGGGTGGGCCCATCTTAGCCCGTCATTTTCTGCCTAGGGAACACTGCTTAGCCTGGTGCATGGTCCACGCCATATTTGAGTGTTGTAGAGCACTATGCGCAGAGACATAATACTAGTGTGACAAACTAACTGGTTCCTAATTTACACTTTGGTTTTTATTTGCATTGAATTACGGCACATGCTAGCCTAGAGAATTGTAATTTGTGACGGGCCTATTTGTAAATGGGACTCTTTGTGTTACACTCATGCTTTGGTAGGGACTTGTCCAAATTACCATTGACCTCCCTATACCATTTTTCCACATGTGAAGACCCAGACCAAATTGCAGCTTTGTCTATTGCTTGTTGCTAGAAAGATGCTTGTTTGCTAATTATTAGCAATTAGCAGTGACTTTTCATGAAGTGGTGCTGTGTTACTGGAGCAGCAATAGAAAGCCTTTTCTTTCAGTTTTTATTTCCTATTACATCTTCGCTTTTAGTGCTGCTTTGATGTTTTAATCTTGATTGTGGTGATTAAACTTCACTGAAAAAAGATATGGGGAAACGTAAAGCCCCTGATTTTGCCCAAGGAGCTCCCAAACAAAGCAAAGTACCAAAGAAAATTAGAAATTGCACACTTAGCTAAATAGATCTGCTGATCGAAGAGGTGGAAACTACGATCGGAACAATACTTCTTCTCATGGGGCCCCAGGGGCCTCTAATAAGAAAACAAAACATTTAATACAAACACTCCATAATTTTTGGAGTCATCCCAAACCACAGTAGCTGAGACAATACCTGATGTATGTGCTACCCTATCAATTGCTGCCTCAAATCTGAATTGTTTGGATCCATCACCAGAGCCTCATGTAGAGCCATTCATAGCCCGTGCAGATCATTTCTCATCACTAGTAGATTTAGAACCATCTCAATGTGCCCTTGGTGTTATACCTGAGACAAGTGGCTAAAAAGAGACATCTGGGCATTTGATATCCACCCCAGACACAGAGCTTGTGAAGGAGCTGAGGGCAGCGATATCGAGCCTCAAGGCTATGATATTGAACTTAACTGGTATGGTGAAAAATCTGCTTGCACTGCCAGCCGAATCTGAAGATACCAGAATAGGCCATTGGGAAAAGACGAATCCTGGGGTATTTCTAGACCAAACACTTCATCAAGCAGTGTAAAAATGAGTGGAGAGGCCTTGTGGGACACTGTCTTTAGGCCAGTACAGTGTGCTTCTACTGGTAGGGTCTCTGCAGCAGCCAGGTCACAGTAAAAGGTTGACAACTTTCTGCCACATGGGTCAAAGGTACATAGCTAACCCAATACGAAGCCTTAGAGGAGTGGGAAACTGAGGCATTTGAACGTGATCGAGCCAGAAGTAGTAGGGGTTATCGGGGATTTTCCCCTAGGTACCAAAATGAGTCAAGGGACGGTCAGATGAAACAGTGGAGAAGAGCGATGCTTACAGGGGGACTGTATCCAATATTGACAGAAGATGTACTGTTAGGGAGCAAATGCACAGAAAAGACAAAACACTTAAATAGGTGTGGAGATTCTGAAGATGAATTTATGGAAGAGTTATTAAAGAACCCACCACCATATCAGGAAGGGACAAAGGGATGTACCCCAAGTGCACCACCGTTAAAAACACCATTGGTACCGCAAGTATTGCATGATTCCACACCTAGTAGGGAACTTCACGATAAAGAAAAGGAAGCTCTAGATAAAACCAGAGCAGAATTAATACAGAAAATAACACAAATAAAAGTGCATCCTGATTCCTTGACCATACCTGTAACAATTGGTCCAGTTGTTCCATTATATAGTGATAAGGTAAACTATCCCCAGCCGTTAGTTACGCCTACTCCTGTGAATGTTCCGAAACCTGATACAGTAGTAATGGTTGAGGATCATTTTAGTGATTGTGAATCTATGATATCATTGATGGATTTGCCAATTCGAGAGTCTGTGAATAGTACTCCCAGAAGAGCTACACCTGGTTGCTCAAAAGATGTAAACATAATAACCTCATCAGGATCCAAAAGTGCCACAGTAGTTACTGCTGAAGATTTAGAAAGATGGGCACAAGGATCAGACTAACAGAGTACACCACCAAAGGTCACGGACATTTTTAAATTAAAGGTTGTTCGTATGTAGAAACATCACAAGAAATGTAAAAATATTCCATGAAAAATTATCAGATTTAGCTTTGCAGATGGGAATTGAAATAGGAAAGTCAAAGCTGTTACAGAAACCCTATAGAGCAGATTTTTCAGACAAAGATTTAGAAAACATGAATGCTTCTGGAAGAAAATTACAAATAAAAGAATTAATGACAGTCTTACAGAAATGGGGAGACCTAGATAAATGGAAAGCCAGATGGACAAAGAAAAGGAAGAAGCACGATATAGTAGAGCAGCTTCTGAATATTTAATGAAGGAAACAGGGAAAGCAGATCAAATGTACCCGATGCGAGAAGTTCCAGGAGGGGGATATGTACATGTCCCATGGAGCAGACAGGATATTTTTCCCAAAGTTAGGAGAGAAGCCAATTGAATGGTACAAGCAGGTTGAAAGGTTTCTGAAGGTGTCAAAAATAAATTTCCTTGTCATGGATGCGGAAAGTTGGGGCATTGGAAGGATGAATGCAAAAAGATACGGAATAATAATGGCCCAAATCAAAATTTAAATCCACAGACGCAGAATGACTCACAGCAGGGTGTAAATCCTCAGAGTCAGTTGCCACCTGCACCTGTACAGGGTAATGTAAGCAGAGCAAAGCACGGTACAGACATCGGATATCAAGGAGGAAGTGGTAAGAATGATTATGTAACCTCACAGTTTCTTTTACAGGACGATTTACGTCAGTACAGTTCATGACGGTGCCTAGGAGAGGGGAAGAAGGAGTGCGTACTTGGCGCATCCTTACCGGTAGATCAGTCAGGTCCGTATGTTGAAGGGAATGTGAAGGGTAATGATATTACTTTTTTTTGGACACTGGTGCTACCCGGTCTACTGTGAGAACAGCAGACATTCCAGACCTTCCTCTCTCTGGAGAAGCTATCCAAGTAGTGGGAGTAGCTAATCGAAAGATTAGAACACCTCTTACCGAACCAATGGAAGTTAAAATTGGAAATTTTAGAGAAATGCATCAATTTGTAGTGTGTGATTCTAGTCCAGTAAATTTATTGGGCAGAGATTTGTTGTGTAAAATGAACTGCACAATATTCTGCACACCAGATGGTGTGGCAATTCAGACCCCTGATGAAGACCATGTATATAAATTCATGATTGCAAAACAAGGTACAGAGGTAGATGAGATGTTCTCTTTGATCACAAAAGACGAGTTGCCAGAAGAATTAAAACTACAGTAAATCCCATAGTGTGGGATTTTACGGGAAAAGAAGTAGGACTTATGGCCAATATAGACCCAGTTAAAATTACTGTAAAAGAAGGTGCAATTTTCCCGAATACTAGGCAGTACAAAATGAGTGCAGAAGTAAAAGCAGGAGTTATTGAAGAAATCGACCGAATGGTAAAACAAAACATACTAAAAGAAGTAATGAGTAGTCCATGTAATTCACCAATAATGGGTTTGAAGAAACCTAGTGGGAAATATAGGATTGTTCAAGACCTGAGAAAAATAAATAAGATTGTGGAACCTTGTTGTCCTATAGTGCCAAATCCTGCAGTAATTCTATACCAGATCCCTTGGAGTGCAGGATGGTTCACTGTGATTGATTTATGCCAAGCGTTCTTTTCAATACCATTGCACCCAGATAGCCAGTATCTTTTCTCATTTAAATTCGAGAATAAGGTCTATGTATGGAATCGTGTTCCTCAGGGGTTCACGGAAAGTCCTTCCATTTTCAATCAGATATTGAAAAAGTGCTTAGAAAAACTAGTAATGCCAGGAAGTTCAGTTTTAGTTCAGTATATAGTTGACTTATTGGTGGCATCTAACACCAGAGAGGACTATGTTGTGGACTCTATTGCATTATTGAATCACTTAGCTGAAGAAGGGCATAAAGTCTCACCTGAAAAACTGCAGTTTTGCACAACAACAGTTAAGTATCTAGGACATCAAATTGAGAGGGGAAAAAGAAGAATAACGTCTGAAAGAGTAAAATTAATCAAGAAAATGCAAATGCCTAACACCCAACGGGAAGTGAGAATGTTTCTTGGGGTAGTGGGATATTGTCGATAATGGATACTAGGATTTTCCCTGTTAGCAAAGCCCCTAATTCAAATGACAAAAAAGAAGGCAAAGGACCCAGTTGAATGGGATGACGAAAGTGTAGGAGCTTTTGTAAAATTGAGAAATGCTTTGTGTGCAGCGCCTGCCTTAGGCATGCCCGATTATAAGAAAGAATTTGCACTATTCTGTCACGAGAGAGAAAATTGTGCACTATCAGTCCTAACTCAGAGACATGGTCTGGATAGACGCCCAATAGCATACTTTTCTGCTACACTGGACCCAGTGGCGGCCGCTTTACCAGGCTGCTTAAAAGCAGTAGCGGCTACCTGTTTGAGCATTGAACAAAGTGAGTCAATTGTAATGGGACACCCAGTAAAGGTGTTTGTTCCACATGCGGATGTGATTCTATTGACAAGAACCCGAACTCAGCATCTTACTCCTAGTCGGATGACTAGGTATGAGAGAATAATTTTGGGTGCTGAAAACGTGACCATGGTAAGGTGCACAATAGTGAATACTGCTACCTTACTACCAGATCCATACCATGAAGAAGTTAAAGATGACGAAGAAGAAAATGATTGTTTACAAGTCACAGAGTTATGCACAAAACCACGTCCTGACATTCAGGAAGTGCCCCTTAGGAAACCAGACAGAGAGCTGTTTGTTGATGGTTCATGCCAGAGGCATGAAGATGGTAAACTAACTGCAGCATATGCAGAATGTGAATTAACTGGAATAGTCGAAGCATCCTATTTACCAGGAGTAAAATCTGCACAAGTAGCTGAATTGATTGCTTTGATAAAAGCTTGCAAAATTGGGAGGAATCAAAAAGTAACTATATTTACAGATAGCCAATATGGTTACGGGGTTGTGCATGATTTTGGCCAACTATGGATGCAGAGGGATTTCATGACTTCTTCAGGATCCCCATTAAAAATGGACAGTTTGTAAGGGAATTGCTGGAAGCAATACAATCACCAAAAGAATTGGCTGTGGTGAAATGTGCCGCACACCAGTCAGGAGATGACTGGGTGGTAGTCGGCAACACATATGCAGACCTTGTGGCTCAACATTGTGCCAAAAACAGAATGGCGGTGAATAAAAGGGTGGAAAGAATGGGAATCAGCTGCCAACTTTTGCTGTGTGCACCTCCTGAAACATGGAATGATGTAAAAAGATTGCAAGATGATGCTGATGAGAGTGAAAAGAATATATGGATTAAAGTGGGATGTTCTCAAAGACAGGATGACGAGGTGTGGATTTGTGCTGATGGCAGACCAGTCATGCCCGACTGTCTGCTCTCACAAATGGCCAGGATGTATCATGGAGACACACACATAGGGAGAGATGCAATGATTAGGCTCTTCAGACAAAATTGGTACAATCCCAAATTTAGGGCTGTAGCAGAGAGTCTTTGCAGAGATGTTTAACCTGCCAAATGCATAATCCAGGGAGGAAGACAATAATCGGGTTTGGAAAGATTGGAAAGGCAGAGGGTCCATTTATAAGACTCCAATTTGATTTCATTCAGTTACCACCATGCAGAGGGCTAAAATATGTACTTGTCATAGTGTGTCTGTTTTCAAAGTGGGTGGAGGCTTACCCTACCAGGAGAAATGACAGTATTACAGTCGCAAAGTTGTTGCTACGAGAACTCATTCCTAGATTTGGTTTTCCAGTAACTTTGGAGTCGGATAGAGGAAAGCACTTTAACAGTGAAGTGATTAAGATAATCTGTGAAGCATTCCAAATTGAACAAAAATTGCACTGTGCATATCGTCCAGAGGCTTCTGGAGTGGTTGAACAATTGAATGGCACATTAAAATCCAGACTGGGAAAAATGTGTGCATCAACATCATTAAGTAGGCCGGATGCATTGCCACTTGTCTTAATAGGACTCAGAAGCATTCCTGATAGAAATACCGGATTGAGTCCCCACGAGATAATGATGGGAAGAGCAACGAGACAAGCACATGTTCCCATAAACAAATTGCTGAATATATCTGATGATATGGTTCTGGATTATTGCAAAGGGTTGGCTGACCTAGTGGGTTCTGTCTCTCACCAGGTTGGAGAAGACGCAGTTTCCAGGCAGCCTGAACAAGAACATGATCTGAATCCTGGTGACTGGGTGGTAGTGAAGATTCACACCAGAGAAACGTGTCTATCACCCAGGTGGAGCGAACCTTGTCAGATCATATTAGTTACAAACACCGCTGTGAAGTGTGCAGGATTTCCTAATTGGATTAATGTAAGCCACACTAAGAGAGTACCAGACCCTGAAGAAGAAAATCATCAGACAGTAACGATCACTGAGGAAGCTGAAGGTTGCCCAGCTTAAGAATCAGGAGCAAGATTCGAGGGAAGCTGATGAAGAACAACCGAGCACAAGTCAGGACTGGATACCAGTGGTGGAAATTCCTGAAGTTTACTACAGAACAAGAAATCAAGCAAATCTAAAAGAAGTTACAGAAGATCAGATAGGTGAAGAAGAAGCAGCTCAGGAAAGAGAAGAAGAAGAAACAATAAGAGAACCTGAGCAGGACCAGATAGGGAAAGAAAACTGGGCTCAAAATAGTGAAGAACGAAGAAATTTTGAGCAGGGACAGACAGGTTTAGAAGAATGCGGTCAGGCTGCAGAAGTACAAAGTGCAATAAGCCCTGATCAGGACCAGTTAGATCAAGGAAAACACATTCAATCAGAAGATCTCGAAATTCTTGAACCTGAAGACGAAAATCCTGAACAAAGTCAGCTATCAGAAACTGACAGTGGAGCTGCTGAAAAGAAACTGATCAGACCTGAAAAAGAACAGATAGAAGAAACTGTAATTGTCGAAAACAAGACTGTGACACAACCTGAAAATAAACGAACTAACGAAGAAGAAAGCAAAAGGGCAGTGCAAACACAGAAAACAAGAAAAGGTGATCATTGGCCTAGTGTCATTAAAAGAGTGAAATACCACGTAAGAACCAGAAGTGAAAATCCTGAACAAGTAAACGAAGTGACGAGCCAAACAGGACAAGAAAGCAAAACTGAGAATCGGAGAAGTAAAATACTGAAACTTATTAACAACAAGTTTAAAGGTCCTGACTGGACTTACATAATTCTTGAAGACTATGAGAGCTCAGAATCAAGTGAAAGTGGTGACGAAGGAACTAGTGCAGAACTGGTCTATGAAACAGAAACAAGACCACTTTCATAACGTGAAAAAGCTGCGCAAAGAAAATTGAAGAAAAATAGATAAGAAGAGCAATCTTCCTTGTCAAAATGTCCGACGATAGAGTTACTGGGAGATCAAAACAGAAATGTTGTAAAAGATGCTGTGCAGTATGAATATGCAGTCTAGTAGTAGTACTTGTAGCATGGTTAGTACTGATCGTAGCAATTCCGTATCTGATGATAATGGATAAAAAGATTAACAATGAAACGAAGGGAAGGTTAGATAACTTGAAAGGTAGTAGAGTAGAGTTAACGGCAGAAGATGATTCAGAATTTCATCATGAAGTAACAGATAATGATACTAGTTTAAATGTTTTCGCAAAGTTACTGTTTCAATATGTAGATACCTTGGAAGTTAGCAACTGTTATGTTTGTATGAAGTTACCAGAATCAGTAGCAGAAGGATTAACGTATCATCACTTGCCATTAACGTATGGCATATCATGTAGTGTATTGACAAGTCTATTTTATAGAACAGGGAGAATTCAGTATTATTATTCAAACATAGATGTGATATTTTCTGAGGTTCCGATTCGCAAGAGTATGAACCCAGTGCTTAGTAGTCAAGATGCACAGTTTATGGGAGAGTTTTTCTTAACAATGAAATCAATAGACATAACACATGCACATAGAAACAATCTAACATGTTCTTTACACGAAGAAGAAAATATATTTTTGAATTTAGTAGAAGATAGAAGGCAAGATTTTCAAAAGAAAGCTTCTGAGCATAAGGCTCATTTGCCACCTTGGGCTGAGAAAGAAGGTAGTTACACACCTGGCAAGGCTCAAGCTGCTATGGCTCTGGATTTTGTAAAAACAGGGAAAATTTGTCTACATAGATTAAGGACTGACTATAACAATGTTTTCATTGGTACCAGTGAATGTGAACACAATTTCTTAATTCTTGGAGGTTGGGGACTCAAAGGAGGAACAGATTCAGTTTTTCCTGGAATCTATTATGTGTGTGGGAATAAGGCTTACTTTAGGCTTCCTGCACGGTGGTATGGAAGTTGTTATTTTGGAATAGTATTTCCAAAGCTATACCACGTAAAAAGAAACACTGGGAGCAATGAAAATAGTGGATTAACACGTAATAAAAGAGCTAGTTTTTCTGAAATTGTAGGTGATATATTTGGTGCCTTGATACCTTCAGTGGGAGTAATTCTGAACTCAAGAAGAATATGTAAATTATCTACAGTGGTTAATCGTTTATCAACAGATACTGCTGGAGGCTTTCTAATGATTAATGCAGAAATGGTTGCGATTAGATCTATGGTTATGCAAAATTGACTTGCTCTTGACATTATTTTGGCAAAAGAGGGTGGAGTCTGTAAATTATTGAAGACGAAACATTGTTGCACTTACATACCTGATAAAAGTGCAGAAATTGGAACATATATACAGAATATTACAAAACTTGAGAAGGAACTGAAACCACTAGAAGTTGATAGTGTATGGGAAAGATTGACAAATAGTATAGCGTCAATTGGTTCCTGGTTTTCTAATATAGGGAAAGGACTTATAGGTAAAGTACTAGTACCCTTAGCGGGAATAGCAATAATAGCATTGACAATAATAATATGGTGTAAATGTTGTAAAAAGATGATTCGTATAATGTGACAGGAAAGGGAAAGAAAAGAAAATTCGATGAAATAGAACTTGAAGATTTGAGAAGTGAATTATACAAAAAGGAGATGTGAAAAATAGAAGAAGTAAAAATGAAAATGAAATTATAGTATGTTAAAAGTTGGCATCTGGTTGTGGGTAGTATTTGATGGCTCAGAAACGCCATCAGAGAGGGGATTGATGGAGCAAGGACTCATAAATGAGACTTGCTCGGAGGCAATCTCCTCACAGTATTAATATATTAAACTTTGTATTGTTATACTAACTTTTACATACACAACATAAATAGTTATGAAGCTTGCCTATGTGTTCTAACTAACAAATAATGCTTGTTTGTTCTAAAATGGCCGCTAAAACGCGGGAAACTCTTCTGCGCATGTCTCAACCATATCACATGGTGTGACGTCTTACTTTGCTTGGTGGGAAAATTCTGCTTTTGCGCAGTGTGTTCTAAAATGGCTGCTTAATGTTTTCACATGCTACAGCTTGCTCTCGTGTTATAATTAAATTGTCGTTTCCTTAACGCTACTAATGCGGGATAGAATTTATAAATAAATGGGAATAGAGTAGAGAGAGTGGGTATACAGTGAAACATTTTATTTGTGATTTTAATATTTTCTTCTTGTACTTTTATTAGTTCGTAAACTTGGGCCTGGGGTTGATGAACTGAAACTCGAGAGACAATGATTCTGCGCATGCGTCTTGCATGTCTGCCAAGAAAGAAGGATGAAGTCAACCTGGACGTCGTCCAAGGCCATGACCTGATGGCCGAAATTGCTGTACCCATGTCTTTCCTGTTGAAAAATGAAACATTGTACATGGAGAATGTATAATTTTGTCGTGAGACGGGTGGGAAATAAAGCCAATGTATTAAATTTGATGGGCGGTATTTAAAAACAATGGTCTTCAGAAATCGAACTAAATTCATATGGTGTGAGGATCAACCCCGTCCCTGTCCAATCAGAAGTAGTGGTCCCATATTTTTGCAACATAAATGGGAGGTACATGGGCGTAGAAGGGTATAATAGATATAGAATTAGCTAATTAGTTAGAGCTTACTCTCAGAACACACAGAAGAGCTCCAGACCGCCAAGCTGATCGATTGCAGACTGAATCCCTGTCCAGAAGAGGTCCTGAGGAGGGGGAGGCGGAGTCCATTTGAAGGGAGACACGGGAGAATCGAGGCGAAGCGGAGTATCAGAGAGGGGAACGACGCAGGCGTCGTAGGTAGAGAGGTCACCGGTCCTGTCCTGATCCTGGAGGAGGTCTTGCTCTTCATCCTTCCTGGGTCCCATCTTTTCCAACTTCTTGGCCAAGTGGTTTGGTTCTCGCACTTTAGGTAAATATATGCAACCTTTAGTTGCGCTGCTGTCTCTATTTTCTTCTTTCTGAGGGACCGTCATTAATCAATATTTGATTTCTTGTGCTTTATCCTTGATATGCGATTAAGTATCATGCAGCTCTGTATTTTACTCTGCTAAATCTTTAGATAAACATTTTAAAACTTCCTGACTCAGTGATTATTTCAGGATTTATGAACTGTAATGAATGTCACTCATTTTAAACTTCCTAATTAACAGAGGATCCATTGGTAAGTCATTACTCTTCAATCAGAAGGTAATTGGTAGCAGGGATTTTGATAAAGAGTAACAACTGACACCCCAGCGTGAAACACTAGCATAGTATGAATGTATGGGCCCAAGTGAGTATCTGATGTATGAATGCTCGTTGCTAGTATCGCGCTGGATCAGTGGTCTGCTGAGCCCAGCAGGCCACCATACCTGGGAGGGCCTACCATTCCCAATGGGGTCGCAAATTGCGAGAGGCTCATTAATATTCATGAGCCTCTCTATTTGCGACCCATTGGGAATCGTTAACAGTGTGAAAAACACTGTTGTACATTGGAAATAGCACCTCGCAAATTGCGAGTCGCAAAAAACTCGCAATTTGCTAGGCGCTATTTCCACGGTCGTATTTCTGGCCCTTAATCTCCCCGTGCCTAACAAAAATGAATGTGTCCATTTGTAACGAAACTAGTGCTCATGTAAAGCGCTCTGATACCCAATGTATCGGGTCTAGTTCGCGCTGTATAAAACTCTAAAAAAAAAAAGTCATACATTGGATACAATCTGTTAGAGACTGTAGATTGGTAATAAGGGAGTGCATTCTTAGTGCCAAAAGATGCTCAGTAGATAGCTCCAGATACGACTGTATAGAATTAATTCTTGTTAACAGAAACATAGTCAATAGCTTGGTAGCCATTGAGATTAAGTCATGCCCCTCCCCTCCAATTACTCTATCATTCAGTTTAAATACTGTGGGTGGTAAACAAACAGCTAATAATCATTCTACCCTAAATGTACAATTCACCCGAGTTTCTACTCTATGGGACCCTGATTGACTGTGCAGTGAGGGTTCTCCCTCTTTCACAAACCTTGGGCCCCAAAATAGTGATAAAAGGCTGCATACGGGGAAGCAACATCTGAGTTCAATCTGATCTACTCTGATCGTACTCCAGCCCCGAGGAGCAGGAACACACGTTTTTCAAACACCACAACACGAATTGCCCAGGAATCCGTAATTCCTAATTTAAAAAGGTTCATGCTGACACAACACTCTACGACATCAAGCACACTCAAATATGATAAGACTGATATGCTATCAATAGTTTCCTGGAATGTGGCAGGTCTGAAGTCACAACTCGAGCTGCCAGATTGGAATGCCTTCGTTGAAGAGCACGACATCTGCAACTTACAGGAAACATGGTGCACTAAGCCTGTGTTAAGGACAGGGAATGCTAATTACTGGATTCCGGACGAAGCAAATTATGGAGGATTGCTAATATGGGTTAGTCTCACTAAACTGCACAATAAGAACTCTGGAATTCGACTCACTATAATATGGGAATCCAATTAAGGAAGAATAGTGGCCGTAATGTTAACATCTACAATATTTATGCAAGAGGGGCAAAGGGAGGTAAATGCTCCAAACATTAGAGAGACACTTGGAGACTAGGAAACAAGTAGTCATCCTGGCTGGATCTTTCAGTACTACATTTGAACCCCTGGACAGGGATGAAGTCAATTTAACTAAAGAGAAAGATGAGAGATGGGGCATTCCCCACCTTGATATAGCTCCAGTCAAAAAGTGGACTTAGTCAGAGCTCCAGTTGACGGCCCTCTCACTAGGGCAAGGCCTTAGAGCAGTTTTTGGTAGAGCTAAATCAGATAGTAGGGGGGGATTTTATTTTTAGCTAGCCCAATTGTGAAAGCCTTATAGACTATATCCTAGTTGATCTCAGACTAGTGGCCAAAGTCAGGGACATGATAGTTAATGAGAAGATTGTGTTATGTTTCATATAGGTACCCTAATATAGGCCCCGGTAACATCATACCCCTTCACCTACATTACCTCCCCTACACTACACTGTAACGAGCCTTTTAGGATTGAACCTTTACCTAGTTCTAGTCCTGGGTGCAGAAGGAGGGTTTCTCCTGAACAATAGTGTCCTATAGCTCCATAAATAGACTCACACAGTATGAATGAATATTCATAAGGGTTCTTAGAAACCAGGCTGGGGTTACACCACCTTCCTCCCCATATCTACGTACACGGCAAATCCAACAATGGCTAATACAAGCAACAAGGGACAAAGGAGCCCTAGATACTTTCTGTATAAATATAGCAACTCTTGCTAATGTTAGGCAGAGGGAACCGAGACTTCCAGGCCGACACACTGACCAGAGATGCTGAGGCTCCTGCATGCAGACGCTCCAGCTGACAGTGGTCTGAACATCCCTTGCGGGGTGTCCAATTCGAGACCAAGAAGGGCTCCTACATTCTCACACTTCAGGTAATGGGGTTCGACTAAATCCTAGAGGGATTCTTGGCTCTACACCTACTCACATGCTAGGTACACTCAGGTACATCTAGATAGGCATTGTAGGAGTACGCGCTTTCTTTTATCAATGCATTTTATATTCATGTATTTATTCATGCGTATTGCAAGATGGTAGAACTGTACTATCCATTTATATTCATTGTACTGCTAATCATATATCTCTGCTACTGTCTAATGGTTGTTGCAGCTCATATATTCTACACAAGAATAACGACTGTTCAATAAACCCTTATTGAAACGCCCAGGCTGCTTATTCTGTGTATCTCTGAGACAAAATAAGTGAGCACGAGTGACTTAGGGAAAAGTAGTACATTGTTTCCACGATCTTGAGGGATCAGGGTTGTCATGTTCTAAGGTTGCCAAAAACTAATCTCTCCCCGATAAGAGGAGACACTAGTGGCACTGTGAGCTAGCTTATGCAAACAGGCTAACATTCTCGGTGAGGGTGCTCAGAATCAGTCTGCCACCAAACCCGCAGTTTATGTTTTCCGAACGCGCAGGTCCTGTATGGGCAATATAGGAACTGCACGACATGGCGCCACCAACATTGGTTAGGTACTTATTTAACAGTAGAATCTGAGTAGTTCAGTCGTGCTATTTCTCAGAGACCCCTACTCACAAACACCAGAGACGTCTGGAGTGGGTGGGCACAAAAATTCCACCACAGCTGAGTAGGCGAAATAACCTATTTATTTGCTGTTGGTTAATCAAGCTTGAAGGACATTTTGTTCCTAAAATTGTGCATAGAACCTCATCATAGTTTCCTGGGAAAGATAGTTTGTGTTCTGTACACAATGACTAACCAGGTCTTAGACCCACTGCAAATGCCACTGCCCCTCTCAGACGAAGAGGTGGATGGAATTCTCATTGCACCTAAATTCAGACGTACTATCACCCTGAAACTACTAGAATACGGTTTAACACCTAGGGGTGGCTTAGTAGCTTTTGTGATTGAGGCACACAAATCAAATAAAACAGAGGTATTCTATTCATGGGTTACATTCCCAGAAGCAGATGCAAGAACACACACATTTCGCTACTATGTAGAAGGAGATGCACCAGTGGAATACAGTCCTTGCGAGGACATAGAAGTTCCACTCACGTACCAGGAACACCTATACTGGTTTAAAGGCGCCCTACCCCATATAAGACACAGAGTAAGATTAGGCCCACTCAGAGGAGACGGGGCAACATGGCCGATATTAGCGGCATACACACCACATCCTGACATTGAAACAATGCCACAGCCGGACTTACTCATGCAACATAAAGATTTAATTAGAATCTACAGAAACCTGGCGCAATACGTCATGAGTACTTTCACAGTCCAACCAACAGCAATTGCAACAAATGGAACTCAATCTCAGGGTACAGCAACTAAAATAACTCCACAAACATTACATGCAGTAATGGGCAAAATGCCCACGAAACGCGAACAAATACCATTCTGGGTAGCTCAGAAAATAACTCAGCTCTAGGCAGTATTTCCAAATACTACCACGTTTGAAAAACACAGAATGCTAATAATCTGCTTGCCCATGGGGATAACACCACAATTAGAGGACTGTACCACGTGGGGCACAGTCTTTGCTGCCATATATACCAGAACTCATGGTATTCCTTCATTAGCGGTAGTACCAGATGTATTAAGACAAATACAAAACGAGTACGGAGCAGAGCCTGCCCTGAACTTAGGGATGAAGTTATTAAATAACTATGCCCAGGTATCAGCCATAATACTAGCTAATATTAAAGGGGAAGCAGTTTCAGTGGCAATGCGCCAACGCCTAAGGGAGGTCAGTCCGTTAGACCAAACCACACAAACTACCCAAAATAATAGAAACTGCATATGCAGAATTAGGCAGAGACAGTTTGGGTGGGAAAGCTTTAAAACCACAACTGATGAGCAGTCCTGAAAAGGACACTTCCAAGCAGACACCTGTTTCTTCTAAAAAGAAGTGGGATAATAAAAAACAACAGAACTTTTCAGAAACGAGATCTCAATCCCGAGGTAGATCTCCTCCACAGGAGCCCTCTGAAAAGAGGTATAATCTCAGGAATAGGGATAATATTAGGAAACCTGACAGGTATCAGGATACTGATACACGTTCCTCTCGTTCCTTTCAGGGCTCGACGAAAACTTCTGAGAGAGAAGGACGGTCAGAACACAAAGAAGAGCGTACAAAGTCCAGAGACAAGCAGCACGCTCAAGACTATACTTCCAAAAAAGAAGACAAGCCAAAATCAAAACCTCAATTTAAGAAAAAGAAGGTTGCAGGCATAAAGATCAGACATGCCCAGAATTCTGAGGACGCAACTTCTGAACGGGGAATGGGCTCAGACGATGCTAGACAGTGCGGCAGAGGTAACAATAGCTCGCCAGAACCTGAAGGAATTTCTGGTGACACCGGACTTGAATGATTACATCACGGTGGAAACACCAGACACCAGGGTGAGCGTCCCACATAAGTTACACGAGATAACACTCCAAATGGAGGGGACAAGCCCAGGAAAGTTAAGGGACTCTTTTGGGAAAATCTGTCATCTGGGTATGACATC
This sequence comes from Calotriton arnoldi, assembly GCA_963921515.1. Classification (NCBI taxonomy): domain Eukaryota; kingdom Metazoa; phylum Chordata; class Amphibia; order Caudata; family Salamandridae; genus Calotriton; species Calotriton arnoldi. Next base: position 665,656 of record CAWUFW010002154.1, on the reverse strand, counting down.
CTATTAGCAGAACAAGATTGGCCGCCAGCATTCGTTATGGAGTGCCCTCGGGGGGAAAACATAATGTTTCCAGCCTTCTCCGACCTCGTTCCCATACATCTTAAACATGCATACGCATGGGAGTGGGCAGTAGCCCTAGCTCCAGCATTGTATAAAAATCATGCAGGGTGGGATGAGGAGTCAACCCACCACGTGATCCCGTTAAAAGTTTCACCAAATGCACAGAGGCAATACCCAATAAAGCAAGAAGCTAAAAAACAGGTCAGGGAGATCTTAGATCAACTTGAGTACCAAGGGGTGATCGAAAATTGCACCTCACCAATGAACAATCCTTTGTTTCCCGTATCAAAACCGGACAACTCATATCGTCTAGTTTTAGATTACAGACATTTAAACACATACACAAAGACATTCGCTGTCCAAAACGCACATAGTGCCGCATTAATCAATAACATTGTGCGTAAAAAATACAAAACACTTGATATCTCGAATGGATTTTTCTGCCAAAATATAGCGCCTGAAAGCAGGTATTTGACCTCATTCTCAGGGTTGGGGTCCCAGCGACAATTTTGTCACCTCCCCCAGGGGTATAAAAACAGCCCCGAGGTATTCTCAGCAAGAGTAACTGCGTTACTCCAAAATTTTGATGAAGAAGCATTGTCCTATGTGGATGATATTTATCTGACGGACGATGACTTAAAGAGGCACTTGACCAGGGTGAGTACCATTATTATGGGTTTCGCCTCTGAGGGCTACAAATTTAATTTCAAAAAATCTAAAATAGCCCACCTCAATGTCCTATTTTTAGGATATGAGCTTTCAAGTGAAGGGAAAAGCCTGGCAGCTAACTTTTTAGAAAAGTGTGCGCTGCACCAACCTCCAAAAACATTGAAAAACTTGCAATCAATACTGGAATTCCTAAATTTCGGCAGAACATACATTTTGGATTACGCAGAAAGAGTAAAACCTTTCTACGACTTAATCAAACCTGACTTTTCAGTCAGACGTTGGACACAGGAACACTCAAACATCCTACGTTCATTACAAGAAGACATGATTGCTTCCAAACACTTACAGACACGTGTAAACGTACGCAACTTGGTGATCCGTGTAATAGCGGGTCAATGCGGCTACACATACTTAACCTTCAATGAAGGCGAAACAGTACCGATCGCATACAAATCACACCTGTACACAAACGCAGAAATGCGTTTCACTTCAACAGAAAAAATACTGACAGCTGTTCAGACCGCTGTAGCAAGAGAAAGAGCACTGGCTCAGGGGAAACGCTTAATTGTCGTAACCCCGGTACCAGCTTTAGAAGCTGTTACTAAGGCGAGCATTCCGAAGGCAAAAGCCTTACGTCCGATATGGATACAATGGGCTAATTCTCTTACTGCAACGGACGTTGAATACAGATTTGATCCAAGTCTAAAAACACAAGCATTCCTGCAATACGAGCAAGAATATCCTCTACCAAATGAGATTTTGCCTCTAGATCAGTATGAATATATTATTTACACTGACGGATCTGCTCAACAGGCCATAGGGAGTAAGCAACAATACAGCGCAGCGTGTGCTATCGTTAAGGGTCGCATGCGGGATGGAAAGTTCCATCCGAGTTGCACAAAAACGCAATCTCTAGGAGACTGCACGGCTCAGTTGGCAGAGTTAAAAACACTGATACTGGCACTTGTAAATACGGATCACGAATTCCCCACACTAATTGTGTGTGATTCCTTTTACTGTGTGCAGTCATACAATGAATACTTACAACATTGGGAACTAAACGGGTTTAGAGATGCAAAAGGTGGCACAATTAAGCATAAAATGCTATGGGAACAGGTAGTGAAGTTGAAAAACGAACTACCAAGGGCTCACGTGATACACACACTGAGTCATCAACGTGATGGCGTTCACGTTGAAGGGAATTCATTGGCTGATGAAGCCGCAAAGGGGGCTGTGCGAATGGCTTCCGTAGCTGCAATCACTCGCTCTAAAACGAGAGTAGACGGTGAGATTATGGTGGCTGTTATTGCTTCAAGCAAAAACAGCGGTGCAGTACCAAAGAAATTTCCACTCAAGTACTCCTATAAGTTATATGCACAAAACATTCCATACGCTCAGATTCCTGGAGTGGGGGATAGAGTAATACCAAATATGGATCGTAGGCAAGGTTTGATTGTTGCAGCACACGAGGGTTTGGGTTCTGCGCACAGAGGCTTTACGGCGACTATTTCCTTGTTGAAACAGCGCTATTGGTGGCCAGGTCTAGCGAAACAAACTAAAGAATATGTCTTGAAATGTGACATCTGTCAACAAATGAAAGGCTCCACAGCAACACGCCCGGCAGAGACACCATTATTAAAATCAGACAAACGTCTCGCTTGTGTTTATCTGGATCACTGCGGTCCCTTACAATCTGATGGGGCTTACAAGTATATCTTGGTGGCAGTGGATTCTTGTTCCAGATTCCTATGGGTTTGGCCTCAGCGCTCGGCTGACGCCCGAACTGTTATAAAAGATTTGCGAGTCTTTATAGGGACATACGAAGTTGGCACGTTACATTCTGACCGTGGCCCGGCGTTTAGCTCTCGGTCTTACAAAGAGGCCATGGAAAATATGGGCATAGCATTGCGGTACTCCTCTCCGTACCATCCTGAGGGAAATTCGGTCGTGGAAAGGAAAAACCGGGACTTAAAGCAATCTTTAACAGCTAGGGTATTAGGCAAGGGCGGTAGTTGGGTCAACCACTTGTATCGGGTTCAGAGAGCACTCAACAATAAGCCAAGAAGTTCTCTAGGGAGCGTCACTCCATATGAGGTCCTATTTGGGATGAGAATGTTGGTACCTGATCTTGATTGTGAAGGCACAGTGGCGGATGAGAAACCATTTGATATACATGATCGTTTGGCTGTTTTACAGGATCTAAATGAATCCAGGACACAACAAAGCAACGTCCACTTAAAACAGACCGCCACTGGGGAAGTCAAGGCAGTCACAGCAAGACCTGTCTGGATCCCAAAAGTCGGGGATCTGGTCAGAGAGAAAATACAGAAAGCCTGTACCGGTCCTAGCAGTACAAGGAACAAGAACTGTACTTCTGCCGCCTCTTGCCGGGAAAAAGGAGAAAGGATTTGTCTCAATTGACTTAATCAAACCACACTATGTGGCCGATACTGAACAGTAGGCCTCGTGGACTCCACAGTAGCAGACGCCCTCCTCTCACTACAATCCAAGAAGTTCAAACAGAAAGACTCATCACGTTTGAAGAGCCTCCTGTGCGGAATGAAGGACTAAGCAACAATGCTATGGAACTCGTTCCCCTTGAACCCGAAGTTCATCCACAAAATGAAACTCAAAACAACACTCAAGTTGCAATCAGACCAAATACAGATGTCTACGTCAACATGCCTCGACGAGAGCAAAATGTGATTTCAACAAATCCTGATGTAATTCCTACAATTGATCGAACTGCTTCTGGCTACTTCATGAACTTTGATACGTTTTCTTTGGATCCAAGTGAACCAGAAACGACGCCAGCCCAAAAATCACGCAAACAGCAAGCTAAAGACTTTCTCAACTTTCTCAAAAAGACTTACCTGGTATCACCTTGGTTAGAACTTTGGGTAATTACTGGGATTCTATTTTTTCTTTTCTGGCTAGGCTTAGTAATAACTTTTAGCATGCTTATTAATGGACGATATCTCCAGCAAAGCTCTACAGCCCCGAAAGTTAATTTGATTTTAAAACCACATCAATTGTCTCATCATGAACAGAGAGACTTGTTATCAGTGAACATCACAGCGGTTCCTATACTGGATGGTATAGTTTGGGACAAGGTTGGTTTCAAAATATTCGGTCCGACTGAACTTTTAAAAATTTCTCATTTATTTAAAATTTCATTAAGTGATATCATTACCTCCAGTACATTTTCTGATGATTGGGACTCTGAAACTGTTAATAACATGTTGTCTGATTTAGAAAAACTGCTGCATTTCCAAACACTGAAATGTTAGAAAGTAATTCAGACTATGACACTTTGTACTGTTACCAGCATTATGGTCATCATTTCCTGCACAAATCTATTTCACCTAGAAATGTTTTTGAGTACCAACAGTCGGAACATTGCCCTACACCACCAAAAAGTAGTTCGCACACATTTGCACAGAACTTTTCGTACTTTTCAGTCTTTAACACCACTGACCCGACCCCATATTATTATAAGGTTACACCAACATCAGCACTGAAAATTATGTTGACGAACACCAAACAGATTTACTCTGCTTCCTTTATTGCCAAATTGCCTGAACAGGGTTTTGACCTATGGAAGGACACAATAGACTTAAAATCAGTCTGTGGTTCTAGGGACTGGCAAGTCCAGGGAACAGAAGCGCTATTTAGAGCATGCCTCATTCCACAGCAGATGATATTTCTTAACGAATCTGTGCAACAGACATCCTGTCTTGGATTAGCCAAGATAAAGGACCTTAACACACCTCGGTTTCCAACACCATCACAGATGGGAGGGTGGCAAAATTCGACTACACAGGACGGAGCAACAGTAGATGACATTTTACAGTACAATAGATCAGACCCTAATTGGGAAAAATGGGTGGTTTGGCCCGTAGACACAAACATATGTCATAAACGATTCTTGGGTATTACCGAAGGGTTCAATATCCATATGCCAGACCCACGTTATGTACAAAGAGAACACCCAGGGGTAGTGACATCCTAGAGTGTTGGGAAGTTGTGCCTTGATTGGCTAGAAACCTCAACACTAACAGAAGTGAAACAACACTTAGCCTTACTCTCACAAGACATGGATCTTAGGGATTTTTTACAAGGTCCCAAGAAACAACGTCAGAAACGTTTCATATATGCCGGTATTTATGCTGCCTATAATGAAAATTGGAAAATATCCCAACAAGAGGCCGCAGAGAGAATACGGGAAATAGACCGTATTAACTTAGAAAAATCATTGGCGTGGTAGGCAATGGGTTAACAACTTTGTTCTCCAGAATATATTCTATGGGCAACATTGTGTCTTCTGCGATAGACATCCTAGAACAAGATTTGGCCATATTACAACACGGGCAATCTCAATTAGGTTCTATCATGTTATTGAGCTGGACACTGCAATCTTTCCGTGCAGGCTTTGTGCCTTGGCGTTTTATAAACAGTACGTCTCTGTTTTTTTAATATAATCTAACAGATAAACAGGTTGAAATGGCACAAAGGGGAGCTAAATATACAATGCTGCTTTGCCAGGTGCCTAGAAAGGCCTCTATTTCAGGCTCCCTCCTCAGCCTCCACTGGCTTAGGATGGAGAACCGCATCAAATTCAAGGCCCTGTATTATATGCATAAAATTAAACTGGGCACAGCACCACAGTATCTGAGTGCCTTAGTCCATCCCTACCTCCCAACACGTCTTCTCCGATCCTCTGCTCAGGCCAAATTCTTAGTCCCAAGGATCAGACGGTCTCGCGTATGGGTGGCCGGCCTTTTTCTTACTTGGCCCCTTCACTATGGAATTCACTCCCCACGCCACTCCGGCGTGAAACAATCTATAAGAACATTCGCAAAGGTCTCAAAACGTGGTTATTTAACCAATAATGTTTTTCTCTCTCTTTCTGCGTCTGTCCGATGGCGCCGGGAAACCTCCGGGTAGCTGTGCGCCTTATAAAATTAAATTAATAATAATAATAATAATAATAATGCTGCGTATTGAAAAACTGGACCGACTAGCATTTACAGTAGCGGAAGCTCCGTCTACTGAATGGCTAATCCATGGCCACATAACTCTACCAGTCACTACTTTTCAGTTTCAATATTGCCTTGAACAGAGGCAGACGGGCAAATATGAAAAAATGGGTAAGGAATACATTAAGGAATCCTGGGATTTACCATATAGATTTCGATGCCGGAGTGGGGATCGAGAAGTGTTTCTAAGTGGTACAAACTGCAAGAACGCTTTGAGCGGTTCTCTCATGTGCCGGGACATTTCAATGCATGGAGCTTGTAATGGGTCGGTAGCAAACTTGTCCTGCCACATGAAAGGGACTCCAGCTGCCGTGATTAAACCAGTGTTCAAGCTGCTCTCGAATGGGAGTTACTTGATGCTGAACGATCAAGGTTGCTGTGGTATGCTTCCGGGCATTGCCTATCTGGTCACTGTGAACTCCAGGGTTACTTGCTGTATGCAAGTATTGTTTCCCCCAACAAGTACAGTCAGGGAGGCGCCGTTATAGCCTTTGTTGAATGTTTCTTTTATATAATTTGATACTTTGAGCAGACTGAAAGCCATGCTTTTACAGCAACACGTACCCTTAACCTCCGCTCGAGACACCTTTGATCTTCAAATCACAAGGACCTCGACTGAGATACAGGCACTTATACGTACAAACTGCCCCATTCATTTCGCAGAAATGGTGGGTCGTATCTTTAATATGTCTGATACGAGTGGTATTGTACACCTATGTAAGACCATAGGGTCAGGACTTCTTAGCACCTTTCAGACAATCCTCAGAGTTATCCCCAACTTTATACACTCCATATTTGGAAGCATTTTTGGAGGTCTACCTCTGATCCTGCTATCAATAGCGGGAATCCTGATTGTCATTTACCTGCTACGCAATGGACGGCCCAATTACCAACGAGATGGCAAAAGCGCTCCTGGAGCGGAAATACAGTGAACGCATGGTACAACATCTGGGCACACCTCGCCTAAGGGAACTAAGCGCCTCTTGGTTCCTATCGTTTAGACCAGTCTGGATGGACTGAATCTTACCTGTCCTTCGATGCCTGTTTTGCGGTGAAGAATGCGTGTTGGACCTCTGTCTGACACTTGCAATGGACACGCCTGCGGACTTGAATACCAGGCTGGAACTCTTGAGGTCTCATGCTCGGCAATGTCCCCAGCGTATTCCCATCTTGATGGCTGCATTCCTCGAGAATCCGCAGGTGCCTTTTACAACTGGGGTGAGCTTTAGCTCCACCACTAGCACCCAGGTATCGACTACAGCACCGGCTGCCTCTACATCAGCTATTGGCAGTACTGAATATCATCTGTGCTCCATTGACGTACTCTGCGAGGTGTTACAAGGACCGTCCCCTGCAGCAGCAAGCAGCGATGATGTTGTGTCTCCCAGCCAGGACATTTAATCTGTAATTGGCTCATCGTGGGCTGGCAAAGAATTCGGATTTTCATTTTCTCTAAACTTAACTAAATTTGGAACATTTCCTAAAAAATGAACACTTTCTCGCTAAAAAGCATGGCCTTTTGACGCTTGTAGAACTTCAACTTATATAAACGAACTTAATTAGGACTGTGACTTAAGTGACCATTCCAAAAAATGATTTTCGTAGTCATTTTTTTTTAACCTTTTAAACTGTTTTTAAAAATGATTTTAGAACAAGGTTTTACAGGACTCACTGAAAAATGTTTTTACACTACTATCTAGTAAAGAGTAGAGTTCACTTGCATTTTTATCATTGTTGACTGTTCGGAAGAGGAGTGGGTGTTATGTTTCATATAGGTACCCTAATATAGGCCCGGGTAACATCATACCCCTTTACCTACATTACCTCCCCTACACTACACTGTAATGAGCCTTTTAGGATTGAACCTTTACCTAGTTCTAGTCCTGGGTGCAGAAGGAGGGTTTCTCCTGAACAATAGAGTCCTATAACTCCATCAATAGACTCACACAGTATGAATGAATATTCATAAGGGTTCTTAGAAACCAGGCTGGGGCTACACCACATTCCTCCCCATATCTACGTACACGGTTCATCCCATACGTCATCCTCAAATCCAACAATGGCTAATACAAGCAACAAGGGACAAAGGAGCCCTAGATACTTTCTTTATAAATATAGCACCTCTTGCTAATGTTAGGCAGAGGGAACCGAGACTTCCAGGCCAACACACTCACCAGAGACGCTGAGGCTCCTGCATGCAGACGCTCCAGCCGACAGTGGTCTGAACATCCCTTGCGGGGTGTCCAACTCGAGACCAAGAAGGGCTCCTACATTCTCACACTTCAGGTAATGAGGTTCGACTAAATCCTAGAGGGATTCTTGGCTCTACACCTACTCACATGCTAGGTACACTCAGGTACATCTAGATAGGCATCGCAGGAGTACGCGCTTTCTTTTATCAATGCATTTTATATTCATGTATTTATTCATGCGTATTGTAAGATGGTAGAACTGCACTATCCATTTATATTGATTGTACTGCTAATCATATATCTCTGCTACTGTCTAATGGTTGTTGCAGCTCATATATTCTACACAAGAATAACAACTGTTCAATAAACGCTTATTGAAACGCCCAGGCTGTTTATTCTGTGTATCTCTGAGACAAGATAAGTGAGCACGAGTGACTGAGCGAAAGGTAGTACATTGTTTCCACGATCTTGAGGGATCAGGGTTGTCATGTTCTAAGGTTGCCAAAAACGAATCTCTCCCCGATAAGAGGAGACACTAGTGGCACTATGAGCTAGCTTATGCAAACAGGCTAACATTCTCGGTGGGGGTGCCCAGAATCAGTCTGCCGCCAAACCCGCAGTTTATGTTATCTGAACGCGCAGGTCCTGAGTGGGCAATATAGGGCAATATAGGAACTACACGACAATTGAGAGTGACCACAACCTTTACATGTCATCAGTTTGGGAATCATTAACTAGATCCCCACTCTCGCAAGATAACTAAGGATGTACAGTTGGCTAATAACAAGCGCTCACTCCGATAGTAAAAGATAGTCAAAAGGACTGACACTGTTGTCCATTTGCTTAGATCTATTAGGTGCCACTTTACACGTATCTGATATGTTGGACATCAATGACAACGACAAACTAAATTAAGCCACTTGCATCCATTCTATGTTCTTTGATCAGATAGACTACTATTTTGGAGTCAACAGCACCCAAAATGGGAAATAAGTGGTTCAACAAAGAGTGCAGACAGGCCAGAAAATAGTTAGCATTGGCCATTAGGCAGAAAGCCCCGGCAAAGATAACAGCCTTGAGGAAGGTGTGCAAAAAAACTGAATACAAAGCAAAGAGGGAATGGGATGAGAAGAAATGGAGCGATTTGCTTCAAACGTACTCATAAAAGATCCATGGAAATTCTGTTCCATTGTGGTGACCTGAGATTGAATGGCCACACTGAAGATCGTAAACCATATACAACCGCATGTTTGATTTAACCACTTCTCAGCCTTATACCTTGTTGAACAACAGACCCCCCACTCCGATGGCCAACTGTTGTGCAATGCTCATATTGAGGACGATAGCCATCTGACATTTAACATGAGTGACTTAAAAGCTGCCCTTGATGCCATTGTCGTACATGGTAAAATGCCTGGACTGGATGGCATACCAGTTGATATCTTCCTTAATGACAAAGATAATTGGTTAAAATGTAAGGGTGCCTCTAGAACCCTTCAGTCTCTTCTTAAGTTGTTCTCTCCATATGGGTCGAGAGCCACTCCAATGTATTAAGGTTTTGGGAACTGAAACGCCGCCGAATCGGCGACGCCCCCACTAGAGTTCGGGTCCGCCGGGGTAGCTAGAGAGCAATCTCGCACCCTGACGTTACCAGCTCTCTTGCACAGCGTTTACTTAGTTATAATTGTTGTAATTTTGGAAACGGCTCCACCGGGTCACGACCCTGGAGCTGCTGTGCAGATACTGAAGAATTGGCGGGAAAGTGGGGGAGGGGGTGGTATGGGGCCTGGTGAAATGTCTCATATAGGGATCTTAGGATGCATATATAGATCTTTACTACTTCCCGGGGGAGGGAAGGGGGGATTGCTATGTTTGTTTTTCACATGTTGGTTTGTTAGTTGGGGAATTTTAGAGATCACGATGTATTATGCCATGATGCACAGAGTTGGGACTTCACGAGAGGGTGGTACTTTAGGGGTTGCGATATACATTAGATACTTATTGCAATACCACCATGACAGTGCAGACGTTAAGGGTTCTTAGCTGGAACGTCCGAGGGCTGGCTACCCTCGAGAAGCGTCGTAGAATCCACGCTTTCCTGAAAAGATATAAAATAGCAATAGCAGGACTACAAGAAACGCACATATGGGGGAACAATATAGCGAGTCTACGTAAACGTTGGAGGGGACAGATTTATGCCACCTCATATTCTGGTTTTGCCCGGGGGGCACTGGTGTGGGTTGCTCCGGGAGTACCTTTCCAGCATATTCAACATGTTCTAGATCCGGAGGGACGTTATGTTATTCTGTTTGGAAGATGGGAAGGAAGGGAGATCTGTATTATCAACGTCTATGCCCCCAACCTGGATTGCTCTAACTTTTACCCTGCTGTCTTGAAATCGGCAACTCCTTATATAGGGGCTGAGATCCTTATTTTCGGAGACTTCAACTGTGTGTTTGATGGCAAATTAGATAGAGAACCCCCTAGGGAGCACACTAAACCTAGTATGGTGGATTCCCTCACGGGTATACTTCAGGGTATGCAGTTGAGAGATGAATGGAGAGCACGCAACCCTACCAGAAGGGAGTTCTCTTGCTTTACTCCAGCAGCTAACACCTTTTCCCGCATTGACCATTGTTGCCTCTCGGCGGGCCTTTCCGCGACGACGGATGCCATTTCTTATCTGTCGCGATATATGTCTGACCATGCCCCGCTGTTGCTAACAATTTCCAGCGGACCAGGGCGACCGGCCATTCCGCTTTTGAGACTCCGCGCAGAGGTCCTTACGGACCCTCCATATGTACAAACGGTGGTGGAGGCCCTCCAACATTACTTTACTGAAAATTGGGGATCCACATCCGCCAGAGCCACTGAATGGGAGGCAATGAAAGTCGTGATCAGGGGAGTCTGCATGAGGACTACCTATGGGGTTCAGCACCAACTCCTTGCCGATATTGATACCTTGGAAGCACGATTACACGCTTTAGAGAGTACACTATATAGAAATCTGACAGATATGGCGGAGTGGACACGGGTTAAAGGGGAATTACTTGAGGCCTGGTCACGATTGGAGAAACACAAATATACTAGATATAGGCAACAACTGTATATGGAGGGAGATAGGTCTGGAGCACTTCTAGCACGATTGATTCGCATGGAAACAGAACAGGTGCCGGTACTTCAACTCCGCAATGAAAAGGGGGACATGATCCATACACAAGCGGCAATACTTAAAGAATTTGCCACACATTTACAACAGACGTGCACGGCGGCCGCCCAAGCTCGGTCACAAGCACTGCCAGACTATTTGAATGCAATAACGCTTCCCGCCCTTGAGGAAGCAGACGCTGAGGCCTTAGGAGAGACACTTACTAGGGAGGAGCTACTGACGGTAATTAAGAGTATGCAGTCGGCGAAATGTCCTGGTAGTGATGGCCTCCCGACTGAGTTTTACAAAACATTTGCATCTCAGTTGGTGGACCATCTCCTTGAGGTGTTCAATGAGGCACTCGATGGGCAGGCCCTTCCTAAAACTATGATGGAAGCTCTGGTATCCATGATTCCTAAACCAGACAGGGATCCCTTGTCCCCGGGCTCCTATCGGCTCATATCTCTTTTAAACGTAGATGAAAAAATACTTAGTGGGGTGCTGGCGGCACGACTTCAACCATATATGACCCGACTGGTTCACAATGACCAAGCCGGATTTATACCTGGTCGAAACACCATATATAACTTACGACGTCTGGCACATGTTTGGCATGCACCTAACTTGCAAGACTCGGATTGGGCCCTGTATCTATTGGACATAAGACAGGCGTTCAACACTGTTGAGTGGGAATACATCTGGGTGGTGCTTGCTAAGATGGGATTGGGGGGACACTACTTGAGCTGGTTGAAACTGCTGTATAATAGACCAACGGCTCGGGTCCGTCTTCGCAATCAAGTGTCTACTAGTTTGGAGCTCCAGAGGGGTACTCAACAGAGTTGTCCCCTGTCGCCGCTCCTTTTCGGTCTAGCAATGGAGCCTTTGGCGATTACACTGCGGAGCAAGATGGTGCGGTGGGGTGTCAAGTTAGGTCCAGCGGTGCACGTCGTATCAATGTACGCGGATGATACTCTAGTATATCTTCGCCGTCCCAAGGAGGCGGTCCCGGAACTCCTTCGTGAGTTCGCTGCTTTTGGTGCGATTTCGGGCCTCAGCCTTAATCCAGGGAAGTCTAAGCTCTTCCATATGGGAAGCCTGAGAGATAAAGAAGTAGGGGAATTGCCCGTAGTGGGGATGACCTGGGTCACAGACACAGTAAGATATTTGGGGGTCCGGTTGATCCATACGCAAGACGCTTATTTGGAACATAACATGGGGAAATGTGTAGAGGGTATCCGCAAATCCGTGGAGTTCTGGCGTGCCCTGCCCTTATCCCTGATGGGGCGAGTTGCCCTAATAAAAATGGTGGTCCTTCTGCAGTGCTTGTATATAATGCAGAACTCACTCTACCGTATACCACGGACGTACTTCCTCCAGTTGGATTGTTTGTTAGTTGATCTATTGTGGGGGACCAAAAGGAAAAAGGTAAAGTTGACTACACTGCAGAGACCGTGGGAACGGGGAGGACTGGAGGTTCCTCGGTTGGATTTCTATTATATGGCAACACAGCTCCAGCATGCTGTACAGTGGTTCGATGAGAACGACAACTGGGAAAAACAGCTACTGATGGGCACTCATCAGGGGATTCCTCTCCCGGATCTCCTTATGTTGGGATCGCGGGTACCAGAACAGCTCCTGTATATTGTTAGGCATGTGGCCTATATTTGGGAATCAGCGATCAAGGTAGTGGTGCGCAGAGCATCCCATGCCCCTGAAGCCCCACTGTGGGCGGTAGTCCCGTTTGGGCGAATAAGCCAAACTATGTCCATTGCAAAGTGGGTGGAAGGCGGTTGTCGACTGATAGGCGATCTGTATATGGGGCCAAGGTTTCTAACCAGAGAGGAAACAGAATCCGCGTTTGACTTGGGCAGAGGTCAATACCTCCAGTATGCGAAGATCTCGGCGGTGGCGCGGGATATATGGCCGATGTTTCCGGAGGAGCCGTCTATTACTGCCACTCTTCAGGCCCTTGTGACTTTAACCCGAGGCCGTCGACTGGTATCTCATATTTATAGGGCACTAAGAGAGGACCTCAAGACATGCCCACTTCCGGTCCAAACCAAGTGGGATGCAGTATTAGAAGAGCCCTTGACTGACTCCGAATGGAAAAGGGTACATGAGGGAGTTAAACAGATCAGCTCCAAAACCAGATTTAAACTTATACAATGTAATATTGTTCATCAAACCTATTTGACTCCGCAAGTGCTTCATAAAATATATCCGGATCGCTCTGCCTGCTGCCCCAAGTGCGGATATAATGAAGCCCCATTCTTACACATGTTATGGGAATGCCCGACGCTCAGACCCTTTTGGGGGTCAATACTGGAGCGCTTACGCCAAGTAACAGGATGGACGTTACCCCAGTCTATTAGGGAGATACTTTTGGGCCTCCTTCCCAGCCCTAAGGGGAAGAAACTTACCCGTAGATTTCTCCAACTGGGACTGGTACTGGCCAAGAGAAGGGTGGCAATTAGTTGGATGGGCACCCAACCTCCCAAGGTGGACAGCTGGGCCAGGGATCTGAGGGAATGGGCGACAGCGTAACTAATTAGAATGAAGAGAATTAGGAGAGATGAAAAGTTAGAAGAGGATGCAAGAGCCTAGTATATGTTGATTTCAGAGGTCCCCGTGGGGTAGGCCCCCACCTCGCCGGGGTTAGGGGGAATGCAAACTGACCAAGTTATATCTGGAGGGGAGGTGCAGCAATACGACGCTCTCCAACTGGAAACAGGATAATCACCCTTATCTTAGAAGTAATCAGATGAAGTGGTACATGGCAGAGACAGTGAATCTACAAATGAGTGACATGGGGGGAGGGGGTTCGTTCGTAGAGTTTTAATTGTTATAGTTTATTTATTGAGTATCTTTAATCCAAACCAAAGTACTGCATCGATTATTAGTGCAGATATCCGCTGTTCATATACTCTCAGACAGAAGGGTATTGTTTCTTTCACAATTAAATTTTCTTTTTTTGAATGCGAATATTTGATATAAGTGGAAACTGCTGAGACTATACTGTATTGCCAATCTGAATGATTGCACTGTATTGGGAATTCTGATATAACTGTCCTGTTATAATGAGCTTGGATGATTTAAAATCTCAATAAAAATTAATTATTAAAAAAAAATGACAAAGATAATTGGGCAAAGTATATCTTGCCATTGGCAAATGCAGTCGCAAAGGGAACACCAATTCCTTTAGCTGGAAAGAATCAGAGGTAGTGCCTATCTATAAAGGAGGATAGGGATCTGGCTATAAATCATAGACCTATAAGATTAATTAACACCTCCAAAAGGTGTTCTGCAGTGCAGTGCTGGGGAAATCCAAGAGTGTATAGAAGACAATTTCCACTCTTCAAGCCAGGTTTAGAAAGAAACTAGTACAATAGACCAGGTTTTTCAGAGCCTGACTTGGTATTGGAACACAGTACATATCAGCAGAGGACATTTATCCGTGGCCTTTGTCGATTTGAAATCCGCCTTCGACCTGGTGCCCCATCATCAGTAGTGGCTGGTTTTACAGGATATGGGTATTCCATTAAACATTATATCCATCTTAATCTGGCTCCATGTGGGAAACTTTGCTAGAGTTAAGTGGGGTGATCAGGGTAAACTTACACAAACTTGATCACCATCAAAAAGGGGGTCCAACAGTGTTACGTCTTGGCACCTACCCTGTTCTCTCTATACTTGGATGAGGTCGTACAGCACCTATCACTGTGCACTAATGATGTCCCTTCCCTGGCTGGAGTAAAAATACCCACTTTACTATTTCCAGATTACACCTTAAGAGTGTCCCAAACACCGAGTGGATTGCAGTGCTTATTGAATCTTTAAGGAATTTGGCACCATGTGAGGGCTAGCTGTCAATACATCAAAAACTTAATATATGACATTAAACTAAAATAAATTGTTCAAGGGGAAGATGACAATGGGAGGGGTTCATCTAGAAAAGGTAGATGCATTTGAGTATTTTGGGATACATTTTTTGCCCAAAATCTCATGGGAATCACATGTTGGTAAAAGCTCCTTAAAATGCAAACAAGTTGTGGGTGCCTTATTGAAAGTACATAGTATATCCTACAGCAAACCAATCACTCCAGTCTTACAACTCTATGACTCGAAGGCTGTGGACACTGCTCTTTATGGCCCGGAGCTCTGGGGCCTTCATAACTTATCTGACATGGCCAGAACTGAAAATAACTTTCTTAGGTCTCTAGTGTCCCTTCTCTCTAGTGCTCCACTGCACCCACTAAAACTAGATATGGGAAGGAAAATGATCACAGATAAAGCAAAAATCAGACCAGTACTATCTTGGAGGAGGCTAACAGCCACGGCCGAATTATGTGCCTATTCTGAGGCCCTTCAGGTGACAGTAAAGCTAGACAGATTCCACAAAATAGGCTGGCTTAATCACATTGAGAAACTGCTGCGTTCTCTGGGCCCACAAGATCTTTGGTAATTCTTGCCTGCGCGTGCTTTCTGCCTAAAAAATTAAAGATGCAAAAGGAACTGATGGATGGAATTCAGAATTAATCAAATATTCACCCCCAAACACAGATCTGGGTAAAATCCATTGTTTTTTTGCACGCCGCGCCATTCCAGGTTAGACTCAGCCATATGCAAATCAGTCTTGACCCTGTTCCCCATGCGAACAGTCAAGCCCGAACTGCCAGGCCAGGTCTTCCCTGGACCAGAAACAAGCATCCTGGGACCGGTTTCGGGGTAACAGCCCTAATCAGCCAGGCTAGCTTAAATCTAATGGCGTAGCCAGCACGGGACCCACGTCTGGGCATACCCTTCCCACCTAGGGTGACAAATGCAAAAAGAACAGGTGCTGGATGGAATGCTGAATTATTCAAACATTCATTCCCAGTCACAGATCTGGGTTAAATCGATTGTTTGTTTGCACGCCACGCCATTCCAGTTCAGACCCAGCTATATGCAAATCAGTCTTGACCCTGTTCCCCATGGGAATAGTCCAGCCCAAACTGCCAGGCCAGGTCTTACCTGGACCAGAAACAGGGAAGACCTGGCTTGGCAGTTCAGGCTGGACTATTCCCATGAGGAACAGGGTCAAGACTGATTTGCATATGGCTGGGTCTGAACTGGGGTGGCGAAGTGATATAAAGAGCAATGATGGATTCAACCCAGATCTGTGACTGGGGGTGAGTGTCTGAAAAGTTTCAGCGCTCTGTCCATCATCTCCTTGTGTTTGCTATGTTCACCCTATGTTGGCAGTGTGTGCCCAGATGTGGGTTCCTTGCTCAGTTTGCCACTGGAATCAAGCTAGCCTGGCTGATGAGGGGTGTTAGCCCGAAACTGGTCCCAGGATGCTTGTTTCCGGTCCTGAGAAGACCTGGCTTGGCAGTTCGGGCTGCACTGTTCCCATGAGGAACAGGGTCAAGACTGATTTGCTGATAGCAGGGTCTGAACTGGGGTGGCGAAGTGAGCTAAAGAACAATAATGGATTCAACCTAGATCTGTGACTGGGGGTGAGTGTCTGAACATTTTCAGCGCTCTGTTCATCATCTCCTTGTGTTTGCTTAAAAAAATTAAAGAGCTATTCGGGTTCTGGATAGTACAGACCAATGCGTGGAATTTAAGCATGGGCTCTTTGTCAATAGAATTTGCTAAATTTAAGTCCACAAGCACTTAGGAACAATATTTAGATCTCATTACAGACCAGCTAGACAGACATTTTTTACAACCAACTTAGATTTGAATCTCTACTTCTCAATGCGTTCATGACAAAATGGTCATTCATAGCTACTTCATCTACTTCCTGCCCCATTTGCAACATGCATACTGAAACTCCAGCTCATGTCCTGATTGTTTGTGTAGTGTACATACGACACCAGAGTCACTTGGATCAAACCTGTATGTAGTCAGCTGGGCACTTCAAACCATGCAGGAGCACTAAGAATGTTAAGAAAAGACCTCAGACCATTTTTTGCCTGTGCCGTAGTCAAATTTCTGGGAAGAATATGGGCTATAATGCATAAAGTTATGTTAGCCCAAACACAAATATAACAGCTTAGGAACCAATGATTTTGCTTAATAATATTAATTAAAAAAATATAATAAATTATAAAATGTTAGAAACATATTAAAAATTATACATACATATATATATATATATATATATACATATACCAGTAAAATAATAATAAAATATATATATAGAGATAATAAATTAAAATATTAAAATATTTTTATTCTTTTACAATTACATTTTACACTACATTAACAGCAATATTAGGGAAAATATTAGATAGCGGAGGGGATACAATTACTATTCCCACTCCAGGGAGTGCAACAGTAGGGAAAGTGTTGGATAGTGGAGAGGTAAAAATTACTATTCCCACTCCAGCGAGTGCAACAGTAGGGAAAGTTTTGGATCGCGGAGGGGAATAATTTACTATTCCCACTCCAGCAAGCACAACAGTAGGGAAAGTGTTGGATAGCGGAGGGGAATAATTTACTATTCCCACTCCAGCAAATACAACAGTAGGGAAAGTGTTGGATAGCGTAGGGGTAAAAATTACTATACCCACTCCAGCGAGTGCAACAGTAGGGAAAGTGTTGGATAGTGGAGGGGTAACAATTATTATTCCCACTGCACAAAGTACAACAGTAGGGAAAGTGTTGGATAGCGGAGGGGAATAATTACCTATTCCCACTCCAGTGAGTGCAACAGTAGGGAAAGTGTTGGATAGCGTAGGGGAATAATTTACTATTACAACTCCAGCAAGTGCAACAGTAGAGAAAGTGTTGGATAGCTGAGGGGTAACAATTACTATTCCCACTCCAGCGAGTGCAACAGTAGGGAAAATTTTGGATAGCGGAGGGGAGTAATTTACTATTCCCACTCCAAGGAGTGCAACAGTAGAGAAAGTGTTGAATAGCGGAGGGGTAACAATTACTATTCCCACTCCAGCGAGTGCAACAGTAGGGAAAGTGTTGGATAGCGCAGGGAAATAATTTACTATTCCCAGTCCAGCGAGTGCAACAGTAGGGAAAGTGTTGGATAGCGGAGTGGTAACAATCACTATTCCCACTCCAGCAAGTGCAACAGTAGGGAAAGTGTTGGATAGCGGAGAGGAATAATTTACTATTCCTACTCCAGGGAGTGCAACAGTAGAGAAAGTGTTGGATAGCGGAGGGGTAACAATTACTATTCCCACTCCAGCGAGTGCAACAGTAGGAAAGTGTTGGATAGCGGAGGGAATAATTTAGTATTCCCACTCCAACGAGTGCAACACTAGGGAAAGGGTTGGATAGCGGAGGGGTAACAATTACTATTCCCACTCCAGCAAGTGCAACAGTAGGGAAAGTGTTGGATAGCGGAGAGGAATAATTTACTATTCCTACTCCAGGGAGTACAACAGTAGAGAAAGTGTTGGATAGCGGAGGGGTAACAATTACTATTCCCACTCCAACAAGTGCAACCGTAAGGAAAGGGTTGGATAGCGGAGGGGTAACAATTACTATTCCCACTCCAGCAAGTGTAACAGTAGGGAAAGTGTTGGATAGCAGAGGGGAATAATTTACTATTCCCACTCCAGTGAGTGTAACAGTAGGGAAAGTGTTGGATAGCGTAGGGGTAAAAATTACTATTCCCACTCCAGTGAGTGCAACAGTAGAGAAAGTGTTGGATTGCATAGGGGAATAATTTTCTATTCCCACTCAAGCAAAATAATTAAAATTAACAAACAATTAATAAAATAAAAACATTTTGCCTCCCACCATATTCCCTTATAAATGACACCACCAATGTTCTAAAACATAACACTATTAACATAATTAATTAATAATTATCTAATTAATCAATTAAAATTAACAAGTAATTTAAAAACAATAAATAATAATTTAATTCACACAAATAACAATATAAAACAACTTAAAATACATTTTATAATAAAATAATTTAAAAATTATATTGAAATTAAATTACTTCCCAGCCTACTCCCTATCAACACACAACACACTCCTAAAAAATAACACAATTTACACATTTACCAATTAATTATTAATGATTAACAAACAATTAATAACTAATTAATAATTAATTATTTACCACATTTAGCAATATAAAAACATAAATACTTTATTATTAATTAATAAAAAATGATTAATTAATTATAATTAAATTACTTCCCACCTTATTCCCCTATAAACCCACAACCCGCTCCTAACAAAATAACATAATGAATTTATTTAACAAATAATAAATAATAATTAACAACCAATTAATAACTAATTAATAAAAAAAAAATTTACCACAATTAACAATATAAAATATAAAATATATAAATATTAATTAATAAATAATATTAATTAATTAAATATAATTACATTACTTCCCACCCTATTCCCCTATAAACCCACAACCCGCTCCTAAACAAATAACATAATTAATTTATTTAACAAATAATTAATAATTAACAACCAATTTATAACTAATTAATAAAAAAATTGATTACCACAATTAACAATATCAAATATTAAATATAGAAATATTAAATAATAAATAATATTAATAAATTAATTATAATTAAATTAATTCCCACCCTATTCCCCTGTAAACCCACAACCCGCTACGAAATAAAAACACAAAATGTAATTAACAATAATTAATAACTTCTAAAAATTATTATTAAATTTATTATAATTAAATTACTTCCCACCCTATTCCCCTATAAACCCACAACCCGCTACGGAACCAAAACGCAAAATTTACTTTAAAAAAAATTCATAACTTCTAAAAATTTAATACATTTATTTAAAAATACATACAATACTTAAACAAAAATATAGAACACATACATTCAAAATACATACTAAAATACATAACACTAATATAAACATCGATATTATTAACAAAGATATTTTTACAAACGATATTACTGTCTTCGATAATTAAAAAAATGATATTTCTTACCTTACTGTCGATATTCTGGTCCACGATATTCTTGCTGTCGATATTCTTGTACCTCGATATTTACAACTCGATATTCTTGTACTTCGAACTAAAAACTCGGTATTTTGTCTGTGCACCAAATTGTTTACAGTGTGAAAAACAGTATTATGTCAATTTCATTATAATCTACTGGTACATCAGGATTATTTCATGGTACAATTTTATAGTAATGCAAGAACATCCAACATGATTGTTAAATGCACCCTAAGGCCCCCCTCAAAAGGGGCGTGATGCAAGATGCAAATTACGATGTAATCATGAAGCACATTTTGGGACATATTGTATAGCTATAACACAATAGGACCAGCTTATTTTATCACAAAGATGTTAAATGTTTAAACATGTATCTATGTCAAGAAAATACAATATTCGTTTTTTTAATGCCTTATGTACTTATAAGTTAGTACCTACATGCCACCGGTCAAGTCATGGACATTTTGGGACTTATTGTATATATATAACACAGTAGAACTTGTTTATTTTATCACAAAGACGTTAAATGTTTAAACATGTATCTATATCAAGAAAATACAATATTTGTTTTTGTGAGGTCTCATGTATTTAAAAGTCAGTACCTACATGCCACAGGTCATGATTAGCTGAAAATCACCTGTTGTTTAATAGATGTGCCTGTCTGTTAATCTCTTCAAAATTATTGAGGCTTGGTTTACTGTGTCCAAAGTGTGAATCCATTTGCATTCCCTAAGGTTCAAGATGGATGAAATATCACCACCTCTGGGATCACAGATTATTTTCTCTAGGACCCATCAGCTCAAGTTTTTGGCACGGGGCTCCATGGCATGGAACTGTTCCACCAATGGGGCTCCCTCTATCCCACATCTGATTCTGCTACAGTGCTGGAGGATCCTAGCCTTCACCTTTAGGAGTGTCTGACTCACATATAATCTGTCACAAGAGCATTTGATCACATAAACTACATCAGAACTATTGCTGTTAGTGTGGTGTTTTAGTGTGCATCTGTAATTGGAGTGGGTAAAGTCGTTTGTCTCCATGGCGAGTTCATAGGCCTTACAAAGAACACATTTATAGTGGCCCAATAGTGGTGGTAGGCTCAAATGTGTGCTCAGATGAGGGACTCGCGGAGTTCTCAGGAGAGAACTGACCACATGGTCCCTGACATTCCTTCCTCTTTTGAAAGCAAAGAGTGGTTTCTCGGCTGAGTCCACTTCATCTACTACTAAATCCTAATATGTGTTAATCACCTTCTTAATCTTGTGACTTCTTGTGCAGCATGTGATGACACAAACTAGTCTATTCTTAGCTGTGACTTTTCTCTCACGTACCTCTAGGAGTGTGTCCAGGGGGCACTACTAAGCCCTCTTTATGGCTCTGTGTAACAAACCTTTGGGGGTGGCCTCTCTCCCTAAGTCTGTTAATCAGTAAGTCTGTTTCTTTGAATAAAACAATTCTTCTGGAACAATTCCTGCAGGCCCTCAGGAATTGCAATAGGATAGGTTGTTCCAAGGGTTCCTCAGGTGGTGGCTACTGTACCTAAGTAGTGTGTTACTTTTGCTGGGTTTTCTGTACAGAGGGATGTACAATCTCATGCCTTCTACTTTTAAATTGAGGTCGAGGAAACTGATCTCCTCCTTGCTTTGTGTTATGGTAAAATTATGTAGTCCAAATCAGAAGTACATCATCAATGTACCGCTTTTACATTGTGATGTTGCCTAGACAGGGGTTGTCCAGATTGTATATATGTGCATTCTCGTATTTGTCCATTTAGAGATTAGCCAGTTCTGGAGTGAATCCAGCCCCCATCGCTACTCCTTTTGTCTGGAAGAATTCATTTTGAAATACAAAGTAGTTCTTACTCATGCCAATCTTGACTAGTTCCACTATGCAGCTGCTGGAGACCCATACAGGGTTATCTCTTTTGTTAAGCACCTCGTGTACTACCTTTAGTGCCTGATCCTGAAGTATGCTGGTGTAGACTCAGTTTTCACAGATGGCAGTGCATACTCGGGGCCATATCTTCATAATTTTCAGAAACTGAGGACCTTGGGTCCTTTTATAAGCACTACGACTAATGCGCCTTGCAAACGTGGCGGCTTTTTGAAACACTCTAGATACATTTCAGCAGCTTGGCACGATCACTGTCAAGGTTACAGTGATGCG
The DNA here is from genome assembly GCA_963921515.1 of Calotriton arnoldi. Classification (NCBI taxonomy): domain Eukaryota; kingdom Metazoa; phylum Chordata; class Amphibia; order Caudata; family Salamandridae; genus Calotriton; species Calotriton arnoldi. Next base: position 643,426 of record CAWUFW010002154.1, on the reverse strand, counting down.
TTTGCGTCTTCTTATTTTGCATATATTTAAAACCTGTGGCCTTTGCGCCCTTCCACATTATACTTGCATGCCGGATAGAATGATGGTGGCTTTGCATTCCTTTTAGTTGTACATGTTTTGGATATCTTCCAACTATGATGACTTTTCTTAACCCGGTGCGCCAATCCTGCGGCTTGATTCCCTCTTTGCATTTAGGACCAATTATCAATCGGATTCTACCCACGATGTTCATAAACACGCTCCATTACGTTGGATACTTTGTATCCTTTTTGAGGTTTATGTCAACGATGGCATTTACGTGATGACACTTTCCATCTTATAATGGTAGCTAGTGCCGAGCCTTCCACGGCATGATGAGGATGACGGTGCCCCAAGTCATACTTTTACTAACGTAATCTCTCTGAGAAGATGCGCATGCTCACGCTGTGGCTGTCTTTTTCTCACTATATGAGACGTATCTTCCTGGACGCATTTGTTTCCATCACGTGGAGGGAAGATAACTCTCAGCTAGGCAGTTTTAAGGTGAACCCCTTAGGGTTGTTTAAAGAAATTTTTTGCCAGTTGAAGTGACACAATTTCGTTTTCTAAATACATCCATTCGTCTTGCTTCATAGAATCCCATGAGGATCTGGATGTCATTCTGCACTTACGGCAGGCATCACTTTTAACTAGGATCTTTGGCAGCTGCATATATTGGTGAGCAGCATCCCATGTTAATTGTTTTTCACACTACAAGTTAATCAAGTGCCTGTACTTATTTTACATGATTTAAATTAATTTCTCTACAGGGAATCCCCCTGGGGGATCCTATGAGGAACTTTGTAACCTGATTATAACCTACATATTGTGGATACGCTTGATCCATGTTTAGACTCCATCCAGGCCTTGAGGATTATTTTTCGAAAACGGCCAAGTACAGGTCGTTTTTATCCAGGTGAGTTGCATCTGTGCCCTCCTGTGATTTTGATTTTTTAGCACTACACACCAAACACAGTTTGACACGGATTATTTCTTCACACAGGCTGTTCACGTTTGTATTGTCCTGAGGACGACCCACTGTGATGTTTAACAGTTGGCACATACCAACAGGGTTGAAACGTCAACCATAACATTGATGATTCATATTCACATCCAACAAGCCTAGAGAATGTGCCAGTAGTAACATAGGTTATATGGAGTTGAGCTGTTGACAATTGAAAAAACAGATATTCTTCCACTGCATCTTTTTGTTTTATATTACGCTTATGTCATTTATGATTTTTTTGTTGTTAGACTCGTGTCCAAACTGTGACACCTTGTAACTAAGTCACGTTTCTATGTATTTCTTTATATTGTTTGTGTAACAGCCATATATGAGACTCCATTTCTCAAATATGTGTGAAACTTGGATGGATAATTGAGAATATACCAAGTAATCACAGTCTTTGGTGTGTTGTGTCTAATCATTAATAGATTCTGAGTGTGCCTGATGTTGAGTGACACAAGCCCAGATTTCTGAATCTTTTTGGACCTTTTGTTGGTCCCTATATTGGATGTATTATTCAAGCACCAATATCACACAAAGAAATTGCGTCTCCCAACAGAACTCACTGTAGCTCTATAAAATTGTATACCCAGGTTCTGAGGCACACAGGGCAACTCCATTATTATTGAAGGAATATACATACAGCACTTCTGAACAAGCAAAAATGCATCAGACTCCACCCTCTTTTGCGAGTAAAATATCAAAAGCACTCCTATTCTGCAACAGCATTGTTATTGCCACAAGCTCAGAGTTAATAGAAGTTAAGGCAGGGAGAGGTGTGGCACAGCGGCCAGTGCAGCTGACTCCGGAGCACGGGGCTCACGGTTCAATCGCTGGTGGCAGCTCAGCCTATGACCATGTGACTCTGGGCAATAGCTTGTTTAATCTTCCCGACGGCCCCCAGCACCTTGAGACCCTTAGGGGTAATTAGTTTGTGCTTTACAAATGCCCGTTTTTTTTAAGGCACTAGCAGTATTAGTAGCGAAGCAGTCTACCAATGTAGACAATTTTCTAATCTTCAAATAGTTTAAAACTATACCTGCAAAAGGAATCATAGTGCCAGAAGTGTCACCTACTACTTGTGAAGTGCTACGTTTAGCTATTCCATAAGTAACTGTCCCCTAATCATCTATTTCATTTACATGATGTACTTTAGCAAACATTAAAGCTAAGTAGTAACTGGCAATCCAATTAATAGGAAACAGAAAGAAAGTATTCCTCCTACACACAATAAATTCCAGAAACAACAGGATCCTTCCCTGAAAACATTACCTCACCTGTAGCTTCTAATCTCTGTACACGTTCGCTCCAACCTACCTTCCGAGGGTTCTTAACTTGTTCTTTTCGTCTCATGAAACGCAACTTTCCTTCTCATTGCTAATCCAAACTTATCTTTGGATGTATTCCTCCATTGTTCATCATGTCTTTGTCCATTTTCCAATTAATCTTCACTCCCCTCTTTTCCTTTTTGCCTTTTTTCCTTTTTTCCCCTCCTCTCTTCAGATTCTTCAACAAACTCCTTCTCAGGCCTTGTCAGTGTTCAAGTAATCCTAGCCTTATGAAATGTCAATATCTGTGACAGATCTTAAATACTCCATCCCATCTACCAATTGTGCTCCAGAATTTGGATGCAATGTTTTATACATAGGCACATAATTTAAAAGTAAATGATAAAAAGAGAAATAATGCTCTAAGTGACCTTGCTAGAAAAATAAACTCACAATGATACTACAAGAAAGGGAGTATGCAAGGGATAAATGGTTGTATGTTACACCAACTGCGTTCGAAGTCGGTAAAAAAGAACAGATATATTAGTCACATGTATGCATGGCCTTTGAGTTTTTGTGTAAAAGATTAAAGAACACATTTTCAGTAAATTTTATGTCAGAATGATCACTATGTATAATGTTCACGTTAAATCTATGTTGCTTTTTTAAATAAGTTGAATCAGGTTTAGTTTCTGTAGAGGCAGCTCAGGAGAAGATTTAAGACCCACTGTTAGACCAGTCATTAATATAACTAAGGTAATTGCCACTATTATTACAATCACTCTACATCTTTTCGGTGTATTAAACACCATGGATTATCTCAAGTCAGGTCAAAAGAAAAAAGAAAAACTCTACTTGTTGCTTCTACTGTGCAAATTATGAAAAACTCTCAGTTTAGTGGATGTAAGTATATTAGTTCAGTTGGCTTCAGAACTACAACCTAATCTTTCAGCCAGTTGCTCTAAAAGGGCAATACTACTCCCCTATTGGAGCCTGGGTGCTTATATATATTCACAGGATATTCAAAAACAAAAACATGAATTTTCAATGTTTGGATGTGTGTCACCTGAATTCAGTCCATGAAAAATCAATCTTCACGTTGGTAGCGTAATTTATGGAGGTTTTCAAAAAACGCTCTGCTGATTCTTAGTCTCATGTGCTCTTGAGTCAGGCCCACCTTCACCAAAGTAAGTCCACTCAAGAGCTGAGTACCTTCGTTCTCTCTTTGATCTTCTGACTAGGGGCTACTCACTGTCACTATGCTCACTTGCCTCTGTTTCTTCACTGATCATTTCTGAGATGTGTATCTCTCGCACAACTGTTCTCAGTCTCTCACCATTTTTCTGCCATCTTCCTTGTCTTGACACACTTCTAGCACTTTTTCGAACTCAGAGTGCTCAACTTCAGTTTCTGCTTTTTTGTTCACTGTAGTTACTTTTGGTTCATTCACCACAGGCTCTTGTGCTTGTCTCGGTGTGACTTTGAGACAATTGTGAATAATCTCCTCCATCTGCATGAAGGTTTGTTCTGTACTGGAGTTTGACTCTGCGAATCAGTGGTTGTTGTCACCAGTTCTTCAGTGGCTCATCTCACTCTCTTGGTGTGAGAAGCATAGATCAGTGGTTGTCACAAGGATGACCTGGAAAAGACCATTCCAGAAGGGCTCTAGGTGTCTTCATCAAGACCCAGTTCCTTGGACCTAGGTCATGGCACTGTTCTTGCCTTGGAACTGGTCTCGCCAACTCAACCTGGTGAGAGACAGAATGCATTACGTCGGCCAGTCCTTTGCAATAGTCAAAACAGATCATCTGTTATATTCAAAAGCACAGCTGCTGGCATGGCATGAAGTCTCATTACTCTCCCCATCAAAAGCCTGTAATCAGGGGTGCTTCAAAGACACATGAAAACCAGGGAGGGTCATCAGTCCATTTGAGGGAAGTGGACGCATACACCTTGGCTAATCGAGACTTCAGTGTCCTGTTTACTTGTTCAACAATCCCAGATGCCGCTGGACTGTATCTACAATGGAAACTTTGCTCCACTTGAAGTGCTACACACAGCATTTTCATGCTTTATTTTTAAAATTGCAAAGGCGATCTGATGCCTGAGAAGCCGGTAGGCCAAAATAAGGGATTAACTCCCTCAATATTAGTTTGGCCACTCTAAGGATGTAATTTCTCCTAGCTGGGTGGAATCTTACCCGACTAGGAAAAATGACAGTCTTACAGTGGCCAAACTAAAGAAAAGAGACAGACTACCAACAAAATATAGTGGATTCGGTTGCAAATTAGCAATTTTACAAAATCTAGGTGCATGCAATTAGAGGGACCACTTAATTTTCATATGTGACTCATAGTTACAGCTGTCTGTCCTCCTGCCCACATTTAACTGCTAGCAGATAACACTCCTGTGATACAGGTTCTCTGTAATGACACAAAAAAGAGGATTAAACCATTAAGTCTTGAAGAGATGGACCATAGCGTCCCTCCCTATGTGAGTGGATCTGTGGAAATGTCTTGCCATGGGAGACAACATGGTATCTGGTAGGACTGGTCTCCCATCGTTGAAACCCAAACTTCATACTGATTCTTCACACACTCTGACCTGACCCATTTCTCTTTTTCAGTTTTGGGGGCTCTTCCCAAGTATTAGTATTATTTAACTACATATTAGAAGCAAAATCATTTTCAGATTCATGAGTATTCCCTATTGAAAGTACAGGACTCAAGAGTGCAGTACCTTGGCCTCTCATCCCCAAGCACTTTCCAGCAGTAACAAATTTCAGTCCACTCTTGTGTGCTGCTCATTTCACAATAGCTGCTTTTCTAGACAATTGCATTAATTCCAATAAATCCATAACATAATTTTCATTCCTGATAGGGGAGCCAGTGAAGGTCATGAAACCCCTCTAGGACCACAACTGTCCAAAATCATGGACCACGCTAAAACCTACACTGACTATCAGTATAGATAGTGACTCTCAGACTATTGAACACACATCAAGCTCTAGTAAGAGCAGTTAGTTTAGCCACCTATGCAGACGCTACATTGCATAAACAGGAGGCTTCAATGACACCCCTTAGCATAATCTGCTTTCAGAATTCCTCATCCGTCTCCTAAGCAAGAGCAATCCCAAAAAAATAAAATCAGGCTCTTCCTGAGGGATGGCTTGAATGTAGGGTTTTGGCTGGTTGCACATTCTGTAACATCCAAACAGTCATGATCAACTCCACCATCATTTCATGAGACAATGGAAGTGGCAAAAGTGTAGCTGGGTTTACGGTATTATACATTTTTAAAGTTAAATTTTCTGAATCTAAAATTAACTGGTTGTATTTTGTAAGTCTGTTGTTTTTCATGCATTGTGTTTGAGTACAAGTAAACAAAAATCTCAACTGAGTGTGAAACTATTCCAGTAAGCAAGTAGCCCATAACAATATGCTTGCACTGCTGAATGCTGACTCCAACTGCAGCCACAACCTTTAGGCATCTAGGCACTTTGGTAGCTACTGATTAATTGTAGCAGAGAAATAGACAAATGGCTGTTTGTATTCCCCATAAGTCTGTATCAGCTCAGACAAGCTACACCCTTCATGTGCATAGCAATAGAGAATAAAATATTTGTCTTACTCAGGCATTCCTAGCGCTGAGGCGTGACGGAGTTTCTCTTTCAGCTCCAGGAAGGCACTTATGCATTCATTGTCCCAGTGTAGCGGATCAGTCACATCCTTGTGTGTAAGTCTCTGTAGAGGCTTTGCTGCTAGGGAAAATTTGGGAATCCACTGACGACAGTAGCACACCATTCCCAGGAACATCCTACCGTCTCTCTGTGTCATATCGAGGGGAGATTCATTCTCTGAATTGTTCAGATTCTCTCTTGGGACACTTTCCGAGCTCCTTTTTTCAGTGTGATGTCTCAGATACAGAACCTCCCTCAGACAGCACTGTGATATTGTACAGGACACTTTGTGGGCCAGATGTACGACTGTTTTTTGCGGTCGCAAACGTGAAATCGGCCCGTTTGCAACCGCAAAATAGGTCTGGCCCATGTACAAACCCTATTTTGCGAGTCGGTAACCTATTACCGACTTGCAAAATAGGGTTTGCGACCGGCTATTAGGAAGGGGCGTGCCAAGGCCATCCCTTCCTAATGGAGACTTGCACTTCAATGTACGATTGGTTTGCGACCACAATTGCAGTTGCAAAACACTCGGAGTTTACCACCTACTTCAAGTAGGTAGTGAGCCACTCGCAAACAGGAAGTGGTCCCCAGGGGACCCCTTCCCCTTTGTGAATTGATGCAAAAATATATTTTTGAGAGCAGGCAGTGGTCCCACGGAACACTGCCTACTCTTAAAAAATGAAACAGTAACGTTTCATTTTTCTTTTTTTAAATGCATCCCATTTAAAGGAAAATGGACTGCATTAAAAAAAAACTGCTTTATTTAAAAAGCAGTCACAGACATGGTGGTCTGCTGACCCGAGCAGGCCACCATCCCTGGGAGTGCAAGCCATTCCTAATGGGGTCGCAAATTGCACCTGCTTCATAAATATTAATGAGGCAGGCAATTTGCGACCCCATTAGGATTTGCAAACAGTGTCTGAGACACAGTTGTACATTCCTATTTGCAAGTCACAAAATGCGAGTCGCAAAACTATGCAATTTGCGACTCGCAAATTGTGAGGGTCGTACATCTGGCCCCTGTGTCAGTTCTCTGCCAAATGGTTAAACAAGGCAATGGTGTCTTGCTTGCATGCATTTTGTTTCCTCGATGCCACAATTGGGTCATCGAAATATTGTACCAGAACTGAGTTGCATGGCAACTGCAAGGTTCCTGGAATTTTTCTTTAGTAATCGATTAAAGATTGAGGGGCTTTCTGGATACCCATGTGGAACTCTGCACCATGCCAACATTTTAGCTAAAAATCAGAAATCAAAAAGGAACTGGCTATCCTCATGTAGAGGAATGGAAACAAACATTTTACACTTATCAATGACTAGGAACCATTCAGCATCACAGGGAATTCGTTCCATGGGACAACAATTTGGTTCACCTTTCTTAAATCTTGAACAATCTTCCACCTTTTATTCAGTTTCTTCAAAACCATCATAGGTGAGTTGCAGGGACTCCCTAACATTCCCTTTGGGATGCTTTGCATTGATCAAATCACAGGCGCAATTCCAGTCAACGCTTCAGGTGTGAGATTGTATTGGGGCCTTCGTGGATACTCTGCTTTAGGTTTTATGGTTATTTTCATTGGTTCAACATCTTTGATCAAACCAAAATCATTGATGGCAAAATACCAGACTTCCTCTTTCACTGAATCTCTTAAATTGGGAGGAAAGTCTTCTCTTGTCAAGACTAGGAGTAACCCAACAGTTGTCTCTTTGGTTTTCAATTTAAATTCTAACACAGTCATTGTGCCTTTGAAGTTTAACACCGTCCGGTTTGCAATAGATCAGGCAAAAATCCCTGCCAAATAGATTGATTGAACTTGAATCCCATATTATAAACTCGTTGTCCTTCTCAAGAGGTCTCATTCTCATAAGGATGTTAGACAAAACTCGGTTTGTGCTGTGTTTGTTGGCAATACCTACAACTTGAACTTGCTTTCCCAAGAGGGGTAGGTTAGGTACCTCTACTGTTCTAACAGTAAAGCCGGTAGCTCCAATATCAATCAAAACTGATACGAGGTGGCCATTCCCTTCTCCATCTAAATATGGCCTACATTGGTCTATCTCTAGCCCATGATCCTCCTCCCCTCTCAGGCACAATCATTGTGATTAATCAGAATCCAGTCTATTGGGACTGTCGAAAACTTGGAACTGTGAAAATTTGCAGGACTCATGATAGAGTTCTGCTGAACCTTTGAGTTAGTATTCTAGTTATACCATGGGTTGGTCATGTTTTGCTGCATCTTTGGTGCTTGGGGCACATTAGCATTATACAGTCTTTGAACTTCCACATTTTGCACAGACATTGCATTAACGTTTGGCATTTGAACATCATTGTGCATTCTATTTGAATTCAGTATAGACTTGCTTTTCCAGTGGCCCACCTTGTCACAAATATGAAATAGAGTGGTCTTTGTTAACATGTGATAGAACTCTTTACTCCATAATATTCTGGTGCAAAGTCAGGTTCAGAAAGCGCTCTCCGATAATTCATTAGTTTCAAATAAGGCTAGACATCAGACTCAACACTCAATGATGTGAAGCACATTAGGCTCCACAAAGAAGACATTAGATTATTAGATTTTCAAGGCATAAAGTTTTATTAAGAGATTTACAAAGTTACAAACTACAAACTCAAATCATCAAATTAGTGGTAAATCTGCAATCAGTACATGAATGTGATTGTCAATATATGCAAAGCAATTCAAAGATAATAACAAAGACAAACTATCATAAACTTGTCTCAAAAGAAAAGTTAAGCAAGATCAGTTCTTCCATAAAAAGTGCACCCTACTCTGCTGAGATATCGGGAAAAGGGGAATCTGCTTAAGAGTCAGGCAAAGAAGCTGCTGGAAGTCTGGAAATAAAGGTTCTGCAGTACAGGCATCTGAAAGTATTTGCTCTAAAGGCAAGTGAAAAGGGATTTGAAAATCCATCTACATAGCATTTGCTTAAATCACACATTTTTAACACTTAATACACCTACACATGATTCCCACTGAGGAACCAATTTGGTTAAAGTACATGAAGATAATACAACTACATCATTTTCACAAGCTACTACACAATGAGCTTACTCTTAACTTCCTTCGGGCTTACAGTTATCTTTAACATAATGATATACATTAGGTCCTAGTTGTACTTTGCAGGTGCTCATTAGTGCATTCTGTATGGAGTGCGTAAAGAAAACATTTCTCTTGGGAACAGAAATAAAATAAGCAACATTTTAGTTTGCTTGTTCAGCTTCTCCTGAAACAGAGAAAGCTAAACGACATAAAACAAAATGGCAATCAAATGTTAACCATCTTAAAATGCGGCCTACATTAGCTATGATCAGTTTAAACGTGAAAAATACACACTCAATATATTTGTGTGTTGCATGTTAATATGGTCACATGTGGAAAACATTTAATTAAGAAACAATAGCCATCACACGAAACCCTATTATCCCTGGAGTTCTATTCTTATGCACACAATGCAGTTAATATTCCACTCCCCTCTTAGAGCCTAGCAACCTCTGCCTAGAATCACTCTCAGATTTGATCTCTGCCTTGGACCCTGCACAGCACTTGGAAACCTCAATGAACTATCAAATACTATACATACACAAAGCCCTATTGTGAAGTATGTAAGCCATAATGTGATGCAATGACGTTCTGTTGTGGTCTCATGAATCCATATTGTGATGAGAAGAAGACCTACTGTGATGTCAAACATTAATTGTGATAGTAGGATATTTTAAAGGGCTCTCTTGAAATCAAGGGACACTATAGTTTAGTTTCTTGCACGAAAGATGTAAGATTATGCACTGGCAGGTCACTGCTTTAGAAGTGACAGATCTGTAGCCAGCTTATTTGAATCTTCATTTTCCGACACATACTTACCAACATTCTCTGAGAATTTGTTAGGTTTTGAACCCACTAAGTAGTATACTGATAACATCATTAAAAATATCATTGCTTGACTTTTGGGCCAACAATAGCATCACAAGAAATCATCCGAATGGGATCCAAATCAGAAGAAATGATAGTATGAGCTCTGATCCAGATTGCATCAAAAGATACAAATGACAAGACACAAACAACAATTTTTTAAATGTATAACACAGTTCCAGTAACTCTGGATGGAGCTGCTAGACATGCTTTTCAAAACAGGCCGTGGGAATTCAGAAAGTTAATGGCATGTCTCTTCTGGTTGAGGAAGCTATTATTTAACTTTTAGGTTATGTTCACTACCACCAAAAAAGCAATATGGTGAATTTCATACACCTGTAATCTATTGCATTGTCAAAACAGCAATAACTTACCTGCTATGTCAGTGGGGTTGGCAGCAGTTCTTAATTTGAACCAGTGTTTAGTGGTGCTTGGCACCAGCACTTAATTGCCAACACCGGTAGTTAGGTTGTGCAGATTGTCTAATTAAGAGAAGAGCATAACAACAGTTGTTTATTAATTCAATATACATTAAAAATTACTACTAGCTTCTGCCAAAGCCTTTCTTATAGCTTTAGGGGCCTGGAATAATCAGAATTGTTACACTTGTATGAGTGTGATGGTTAGTAGTAGTGTTGTTACTGTAATTGTGAGAGCTGACAGTGGCAATGGGCAGTGTAAGCGGATGAGGCCTCCTGACAAGGGCCCTGGCTCTTATGTTTTTTGTTTTTGTTTTTTAAATTAAATTAAGGACTGATTTGCAGGCAACTGTGAAGCTTTAGGCTCTTGGGAGTGGCTCGTACCAGTTACTCCTGAGCTCCAGCCCCATTACCCATCTACCTTCAGAGCACAGGAGCTCATTCCTTCACATGCAGAGTGCATGAGAACAACTACTTCTTATGAAGTTCTTTACTTTGTTATCAGGTTGCCTGCCTTACACTTGTACCTTCCTCCTGGGGAAGATTTTTATAATTATGTGTATAATAGCATTAACACAAAAAAGAAAATTAACATGAAGTGGAAATAAAAGCATTATGATGAGGAACCTGTTCTTATGCTAGCAGTAGCTAAAATTGGCATCAACTTCAAAATGGTTGATGCTATCTGCTACCATCTTTTCAGCATGTAATTCTTTTTATCCATGTCTCACCCTGCAAACAGACTACTCAAGCATAAGCAACTCTGTTAACACTGCTTTAAGATGTGATGTCACTTGCCCAGGTACAGAATGATGAATTTTTCCTTTAGAGATTTCTAGCACACTGTTTCATTGAGAGTGAATGTCCCAACGCCTCACCTTTTGGAATCTTGGTGGTTTCTCATGAGAACCTATCCTTATATATTAAGTGGCGACATTTGTATTAAGTTAGGTGACTGAAGAACACCAGGGAAGTGAATTGTGTTATGTGAATCTGCTGTATAGTGCTGAATAATGTGATTTTAGAAATGGTATTGTTATTTCTTTAGCCTGATTGGTTTAAACTGTGTGACTCTTGAATAATTGTATTTAATGGATGATTTAATTGTATTTTGCATTATAAAAGAAGACCTTTCCTGAGTGTGTTGTGATCAATCTCTCCTGATCTTTAGGAGGCAACATTATGTTTGTCTGACCTCTGATTCAAGACCTATTTTATTTGAGATGAACTATCACTTTTTGTGCTATTTTATTATTTGCACTTTATTCTGAGCTACATGCTATCTCTTGATTTATTATTATTATTATTTATTATGATTTGGAGCTCCAACGAGTTCCACATAAAAATATGCAGAGACATCTGCAACATACCAAATCAACCGTCACTTAAAAACAAAAATAAGACAAAATACATTGCAAATTACAATTTTCATAAAACGATGCAGAATTCGTAGTTGCATACAAGAGGGAAAAGGCAGAATTGCGAATGCAAAATCAATTTCATGAACCCTTTTAGATACAAAAACTAACTAGGCTAGTGCAAAACAAGTTGTGCCATTAAATTATTTAACAACTTCGACTATGTAATGCAAAAAACCTAAAATATATTTCTAAAAAAGCATGTTGCGCAACGATGATTGAATGACAAAAAAATTAACAATTCTAAATACAGTACACAGTAAATAGCAGCAAAAAGATGAAGAAAGTGCAAATGCTCGAGCATGATAATGGATTCAAAAATCCTTAAGAAATTCTAATTATAGTAAGGAGTAGATTTGGCCCAAAATGATCATTATTCAAATTGCATACAAAAGGCCTAACAGGTACATTATTCCTGACTAAAAATATTTCATCATGCGTGTTGAAATTCATAACAACATACAAGGTGTTGAAAGTGCAAGAGCGCAAATACAGTTCCAATTTCATAAGCCCTTTATGATACCACCATAACTTGGTCAGTGCAAAACATATCATACCATTAAATACTCTAATAATTTCAGCATAAGATAGAAGAACCCAAAAAGTTCTACTTATAAAATATATTAGATTTTTGCCCAGAGGGGACCCGATGCTACCAACTACATCTATACGGAGCAACATAATCCTTCTCTAAAATATATTTAAAAATGGTTTAAAAAACAAAAAACTTTAAAACAAACTGGTTCTGAGGGGGGCATAAGGAAGTTTCGGGCCTCCTCAGCAGCGACAATGTTATATTTTAGGAACAGCAGTCTCAAAAAACGACGTCGTGAGGGATGTAGTAGGGGGCATACAAATAAAACATGATCTAGAGCCTGCACACAGTTTCCACATAGATGACAGAGTCTATCATGCCCAGGGAGACCCTCCCACGCCCCTGTTATTATTCGTAAGGGAAGAAAATTCAACCTTAACAACAAGATGGTTCTGCGAACTCCATGGGGAAAATTCCATACGACATAAGGTTGGGGCTATTTATAAATACTACTCCCCGCTATAATATCGTTATTGGAATGCGCTGAACACAATACGATATCTCTTTTGCGAGAGACTACATAGGTTATTTTTTTAATTCATGCTTTCAAAACTTGTTTAGGAAAAGAGCGTGTGCCGCTGTGCTCTATTTCAAACATGTTTACAGCTTTCTCGTAATTCTTGAGGAGGACACTTTTCCCCCTCAGGGATGAAAAAATTTCCTCACACATTGCTAGCCGTAAGGGGTTCTCAGCACTATTCAAAAGGGCATTGCTCCATCTTAGGCACGCTGCCATAGTGATCACATAAGTGGGAATTAGCCCGAATTCAAGCCGAATCACCGCTAACGGGGCTGCTTGGTTCAGATTACACATTTGGCGCCAAATACGCACCTCAACTTTCTCGAAGTAATCCCACTGCTGTTCATCTACTGATTCACAGGCATAACTCAGCACAGGAGGGATTTTAATTTTATAAACTGATAAAACATGTGCAAAATGAATTTTCCCAGTGTTTGTAAAATCTGCCAATTGGGGAGATCTGAGATGTTGCCTTACTTCTGCACTGGTCAATGTGGTCACTGATGGAGCACTTGCTTGTAAAATTTCTTCCTAGATATGGATACAACTTCACTACAGCCAGTTTGTCCTTCCCCAGGAACCAGTGCATGTTTTTCCTAACTCTACATCCCCAGCATCTAAAAACCATTATTTTACTTTTTGAGGTATTTATTTTTTTAAAGTAATCATCTGAGTAGAGTGCTAACTCATTAAGGCGCCTTTGTAATCCGATTGGAGTAAGGTCTAACATAATGGCATCGTCTGCATAGAGCAGACAGCTCAGTTTCATTGTTCCTAGTTTCGGTGATTCCCCTTTACAGAGGCCCACCCTACTCGGTAAATCATTAATATAAAGAGAGAAAAGAAGAGGAGCTAATAGCATCCTTGCTTCAGCCCATTACGAGTCTCTACTTTACTTGACAGGCCCTGGGTACCTCCCATCAGGACTTGAGTCCATGTAGAGGAATGCGATGAAATGATCAGTCTAAGCAGGTGCGTGGGGATCCCCAAGGCGACCAGTTTCCTCCACAGTGTCCCCCGGTCAACCCGGTCGAAAGCTGTGGAGAAATCTTTAAAGGCAGCATATAGGGCCATACCCTTGCTCAATGGATATTTTTCAATTAAAGTTTGCAGGGCAGTGATATTATGTAGAGTGCCACTATGTTTATGGAACCCAGCTTGCTCTGCAGGGACAAGGCCATTTCCAAAAGCCCAACCCTGGAGGAGGAGAAGTATGCCTTTGGCAAACAATTTTCCGGTCGCATCCAATTATGCGATCTGCCTAAAGCTGGCAGGGTAGTTTTTGGGACCCTTTTTAGGTCTCACCTGGCGTTAGCAGCGCGCATGCGCTGCTTTCGCCATGCGAGGGCCTTTTGGAATCAATACAGTTTCGGAAGGGACTTTAAGCCCCGCCCTTGTTTTCAATTGGCATGCGTCATCATTTATTTTAAACGCTGGCTTTTGGGTTACCGCCTTGTCCACTTTTTGCCCCGCCCACCAGGACTGGCGACCGCCATCTTGTTAGACTTTTCCCTGTTTTCATTGTTCTCCCGCCGCTTCCTATTTCCTTTCTTCTTTTTTTTTTCTTTTTCCCTGTTCTCCCGTCACTTGTGTTCTGCTGTCTTCCGGTTCTTCTTTCCTTTTGTACGTCTCTTACCAGCTATGGTATACACATGCTGACAGCCAGACAGTGAATATTTGGGGTGCTGTTTCTGTGTCCATCCATGGTACTCGGGGAACGAGCGCTGAGAGCATCTGATAGTCACAGACAGACTTTGTGACACTGGCCGCGGGTCCGAGCACAGCGCGCGCCCGATGCTCTGACACGGATCCCTCTCCTGTGCACCGCACAAAGATGCATTTTTAAGTTGTTTGTTTCTACTTTCTTTCTCACATATTATTGTTCCCACCATGTTCTTAACGTTGCGTTGTTTCCACAGCGTAAATATTTTCCCTTCTTTGATGTGTTCATTATGATTTTATTGCCACAGCCCACATACCCGTGCAGCTGGTGCATTATCCCACTGAGTTGTCTCCGCCGCTAGGAATTCCAAACGTCGTCATGTAGTACGTCAGAACTCAGTGATCTCTCGAGGAGAAGGCGTGATCAGTGCACACACGTTTTGTTTTATTCTAAGAGGTTTTTTTGCGATTCATCTGAGACAGCAAGGGTTCGCGTTTCAAGCACCGTAACTAAATTTTCTGTTTTGTTTTGATTGTGATCAAGTTGTGAAACGCCTTGCTGGGCTTCTCTGAGCTGCATTTTCAAAAAGGATTACTCTTAGCCTTGAAAGGCTGCACTTGAACTGCCCCCAGGAAGGCTCCAATAGTCCTCTCAGCAGCACCACAGACTGCGCGTTGGCGTGCGAGACACTCCATTCATCGCATACCTGACTGCACCGGGGGCCGGTGCTTGAGTGCCCAGTGTTGTTGCAAAACCGTGCTGAGCTTTGAGGAAGTGCTTGCTGCTATCTCCGACGAGACGGCTATTGGCACCACACACAATACAATAACTCACGCCAATCAAATACACGTTTACATAACACAGGATTTGCAACTGCTAGCTCTAATTTGTTGTGCATAATAAATTGATTTTACAGAGCCGCCGCTGCTGCCAATCTGGCGCCCAGCAGGCATTTCACTGGCCAACGCAACAATACTTATTTTATCAGCGTCGGAAGGATGGGATGCTGAGTTGGCCTGAAAAGATGTGATCATCTGAGCTGCAGGCACACATGAATCACAACTAGACGTACTCACAAAAGATTTTAAGAAATGGTTTAGGTTGCCGTCCCCATCAGAGAAATATAGTGCAGTGGGTTAATGCATCTGTCATAGAAATATGTACTTGTGCACAGATTTCGGGGCGGAGGGGAAAAGAAGGGTGAATGGTAGACTCAACTAATAAGTACCAAAAAGCTGGACAATAAGAACACCTTTTATTGCAGCGCCACAAAGCAGCAAGATTGCGCACTAAGCAATACTTAAGTCACGTAATTGGCACATTTCACTTTCCATATTTCTGCATTTTGCACATTAAATTTGTGACTTTTATTTGCCTTATTTCTGAATATGCTGTAGTTCATTTTATTTTTTAATCAAACTCATGAAATTCAACTATCAACCAAAAGCAAGTTTAAAAGCAATTAACAAATATGCATACCCCAATATCGGAGAAAGACGTCTGGGACAGCTGAAGGTTCTCTTAGCAGATAACATAAAATATACATATGTGACATGGCACGGAAATAAAATCAAACATTGGACAGGGATCAAAAAGTAAACGTTGTCAATGAACCGTCCTGTTACTAAGGACCAGAAAAAACAAGAGGGCGGAATAAACCTGCTGCGAGAGTTAGGAAAGAAAGAAGAACATGTAGAAAAGAGAGAGAAAACCAAATAGAAAAAGGGAGAAAGAAGGAAAACCAATGAATATAAAGAAAGCAAAAAAAAGAAAGACCAGTAGGAGAGAATACCGGTAGGATCTAAGGAGGGCAGAGTAAGACAAACACGGAAACTAAAGGAGAACAAGCATTTACCATGCAATAGGTCTCGCATTTACGCGAGTTTGAGCTATTGACATTGCAAATGACAATGCCTTTTATTTTTGTTTTCGTTTTTAAAACATAAATAAAAGGCATTGTCATTTATAATGCCAATAGCTTAAACTCGCGTAAATGCGAGACCTATTGCATTGCAAATGCTTGTTATATAATGGAACCACAATACTTCCTTTCCAAGAGGACGGGATAGTCCTGTGTGCATAGAAATATGAAAATACCGGACAAAGGAATTGTGTCCATGCTGAGCTATCTTATTTGGCTATCACTACAGGTAAGTCATCTGGGCCCATCGCACCTGAATACCTTGTCCCTTTAATAAAGGACTCTATTTCCTTACACAAGGGAGGGCCTTAATCCATCCCCATGGGAGACTCCAAGACTAGTTCCGGATTGGGCCCAGCCAAGGGATTTAGAGCATATAACTGTGAAATATATGAGGTCCATTCTGCATCTGATAATAAAATCGCTTTTGCCTTATCTCCACCATCACAAAATTTAGCTATTAAAGCCCAATATTTACGTGAATCGCCGGACTGTGCAACCTCTCTTAATTTAATCCAATTTGCGTCTTCCACTCCTCTGCGCTCCGTTGCCTGCTTTCTTTTTCTTGCCTGCTTAAATTTATTAATTTCCCTTTGTCTACTCATCGAAGACTGCTTAAATTGTTCCCTTATTAGGGCATTGATCTTTCAATTTCATTTTTTTTACCTCCACTGATGTAGCCACTAGGGGATTAATGCTACCAACCCGCTTTTTTCTTCCACTCGATCTAAATAGGGCCAGAATCTTCTCAAACCAGGACATGAGATTTTCCTGTCTAGTGCCTAAGCTCGCTTTTTCAATAAGCCTCCTGAGACAAGGGAAGTTTTTTATAAGACCCAAAATTACGCCTGTTTGTTTTGTTATACAGAATACTATCATCTCTTGGATTCCAGATTTCCAGTAACTCGGGCTCCAGATTGACATCTACTGATAGAATGCTGTGATCACTTAAATTTGTTCTCAGTACTTTAAAATGAGTGCACGCACCAAAGAGCTGATAGGATACCATCATATAGTCAATTAGGGATTGCCCACATGAAGCATGGAATGTGAAAGAGGCTGAAGAGTCATCTGGAAATCTGCCATTTAGAGTGACAAGTTCATCCATTCTCAGGTTATGCAAAAAAGACAGCCCTCGCCTATCTGATCTA
Source organism: Calotriton arnoldi (assembly GCA_963921515.1). NCBI lineage: Eukaryota > Metazoa > Chordata > Amphibia > Caudata > Salamandridae > Calotriton > Calotriton arnoldi. The sequence goes on along the minus strand of CAWUFW010002154.1, from coordinate 625,839 downwards.
ATATGGCTGGGCAGTGAAGACTCCGGGATGGACCATACATCCTCCAATTCTCCGTTGCAAAAGGCCATGGAAGAACTGCTTGAGATTTTAGCATTGAAGTCACCCACCATCAGTATCAATGTGCACTCCTCTGAAATACTAGTTTTGTGCAAAAAAGAAAAAATAGAAGCGACCAGAGAATCGGACACTTGCCGAGGGGGATTATATACATTTACCAAGAAAAGGGATGAATGCTGATCTTGTGTTCCGTTACCCAACATAAGTTTCAAACCCATGAAAAGTTTAGATGGATGGAAAAAAAACACAGGATTCCAATTTATAGTGCAGCTGAGTAGGATAGCTAGACCTCCACTTGTGTGACTTTTTGTTGAGGGTTTTGCTACACAACAAAAAACAAAAAAGTTCTCAAAGTCAAAGTCCACACAACTCCATGTTCTTGAAGGCCAATTATTTTAGGATCATGTATCAATAAGGAATTTAACTTAGAGTTCAAATTTCCAACTCCAGCCAGGTTCCTGGACAAGATTTTTCCCAGAGGGCTACCTCCGCAAGATTGGGAGTTTTGTATTTTCTTTTAAAGCATTCAGAGAGCCACTACCCAACTCCACTGGACCATCTATTCCTCCCCTCTATGTTTGATGGCCCTTTGGACCTCGGGACCTACAATGTTAATCACTCTCTTCTCCGAGAAGCTACCAACCGAAATGTTAATATCTTTTGGATTTATTGCTCGCCCTTATGTTAGATAACGCTTTACCGGGCTCCTGGCAGTCTTTCATATGGGATTCTTGCTGGGCTGAAAAAGGCTCCTCATATGGGAAAACATCAATCCCTTTTTTTCTAAAGTGATCGATGTTAGCCAAAACTAACATTGCAATTATCCCTGAGCTAAAAGTGACTCTAGAATTTGGTAGGCCACTACTGAGGTATAGGTAGACCCGCTCAATATCTTTACTTATTACCAGTTGCAAGTTCTCTATTTCAGATAATAACTGCAAAAGAGAGCTTCTATTGAGTGGACCTAATTCTATATCAAATAGTGAAGCAAAAATCAGAATATTAGATGCTTGCCCTGATCTATATCCTACATATGCATTATCACTTAACCTTTGGTCAATCCCCGAATCTAACATTTGCCCTGTGCGGAAGGCAGGATCAGGTCCCCCCTCCAAAGACCTCCCTTGACTAGGATCAATACGTACAGGGAGAGTATCCCTGCTAGGGAAGACGTTATCCGCAGCCTGCCCTACCTCCAACACAACATCATGAGTCTTTACGGCTAAGCTCACCAGATCATGGGCTTTCCTTATTACATGGGACTCTGAATCCAAATGAATACTTGCTTTGTGATTCTCCCAAGTATTCCCCCCAGTATCTCTGATCTCCCTTATGTCCTCCTGCCTTTCCATCTTCCCTAAACCCTCCCATACGGGGTCATCTTTCATAATAAGGGGAAGATGTATCCCCAAATTCTGGCCGTCATCTGACTCGGCGAGCTTGGGTTAATTTCTATTTTGTTGCCAGGTCAAGGTGTCTAGCTCCTCCAATACCATAGGGAACCTCAGTTTTTTGGGCTTACGCTTTGTAAAACGCTGAATCTTGCTCTTCTTTTCCCTCCGTCCGTTTAATCCATTACTTTCTATGGGAGGGACACCCTTCCCGGGGGGAACAGCTTCTAAATCATCCCTGGGCCCTTTGACGAGGGGTGGATCAATTAATGTATCTGTAACATAAGACACGCCGATGTTCCCTTTATTTAAAATAGGGTAAACCTGCAGCGGATTCTTAAATGCTATTACGTTTGTGTTTTCCCCAGGATCGACATGCGGATTATGCCGCTTGATTTTTGGGTGCAATACCTGACATAGGGCTATCTCTGGTCGATAATATGGGGGAAGCCCTAATATCTTCCCAAGCCCCCACTTGGATTTCCATTTCCGAAACCCATTTGTTAGCCTGACTTGCCTGAGATTTTAGATCAGTACCCGTATCAATTCCTGTATCTGCCTTCCCTAACCAAGGACTGGCAGAATTGAGCTTCTGGTCCCCCATTAAAATTGGAGAAAGAACATCCAGCATGTGGTCAATATTAGCGGTGGATTTCTCAAGCAGGGTTAAAATAGATGAGAGAATCCTCTCTAGTGCATAAAGTATGTCAAAATTACCCTCCCCCAATCCATTGTCCCCTTTGTTTAAAAATTGCCAAGAATCTTGTACTCTTTTATTTGGGAACACCTCAGACTTTGATAAAGCCAATGATTGCGCAAGGGACACACTAAAGGGTGTGCTACTAAACAAAGCACGCATGCTGGGACAGCTAGCATGATTGTCCGACGTTGGTCTCAATGCCAATTCCTGGGCAACTGGCGTATTCAGATTCCCACCATTACTTGGATATTTTCCATCTATATGGCAATGTCCGGCATAGTGAAATCCTCGAAGTCCCCAGGTACAAGGCTGCAGTCTGTAATCTATGGTGTTTGGTGGGTCCTTTTAAAGGAAAAGTGGCCAGGAGATGCTTCTGCGACATTCAAAAGGCCTATTTTATCGACCAAAGTCAAGGGACCCAGAGATTCAGACAGCAGGTTATTGGCAACATTTATTTCGGTTTTGGTTTGAACCTTGACGTCTTCCATATCCATATACATGTCTATCTCTATATCTTCGACCGCTATCATTAAAGCACACTCATCAATAGCCTGAGTCAAAGGAGGTGCTACCCTGGTGGTTTGATAGGTGAGCTTGGGGTAGTGTGGGACAGTCAGCTCGGAAAGAGCGGAACATACGCCTGCCTCATCCATATTAACTACACCTGAAGCCATTCCCGGTACTTTATCTTTTAACATTGTGCCCCTCAGGCCCTTCAAGAACATTGACAACACAGAAGGATGGGATTTCAAATATGACAAGTGACTCCGGGTTTCCTTACGCCTGATGGTCTTTTGTATTCAATTCAATTAACCTTTATTCGATTCACAAGGTGTATCATAAAAGAACACATATAACGACAGTATATTAAGAAAACCAGAAGTATAACTCTTTTTAAAAGCAGTCACAATTTAACATATTGCAAGACATGTTTTTCTTCTAGTTAATACAGCCCTAAGAAACCTTGCTAGTGCCACACATGTAAACAAATTGGGAAGCAATTTCAAATATAAAAACGCCGGTCTAACATTGCTTGAGGTTTAAAGATTTCAGTATAGGAACAATAAAAGATCTCCTCAGATCTGTGTATAATTTACAGAAAAACAGGATGTGAATCGTTGATTGACTGGACATGTTATCACAGGGACACAACATGAATTCCCTTGACCAATTATTAACACTTGGAAATGACGTCAAGCGATAAAATATATCTAATCTAAAACGCGTTAAAACAAATCTATCTTGTGCATTTTGTGCATTTAAAACATTATAAAGATATGGTTGCATTGAACATGTAGGTAAAACCATTTGATTATGATAAACTGAAGGTTTGCTAGTTCCACTGATAGTCTCAGTTCTTCAAGGAGATTTAAACACTCTGCTTTAAGTGCTTTCCTTGTAATGTTATTCAGAGACTCCGGTTGTTCACCCCTGGAATTATTACGCTGCGGTGGTGGATGGTTAAAGCATGAAACATTTGTTTATCGAGTGTTGTACTTATTGCTATGTGATACATAGGGCTATAAATGACTGTGTGGTAACGTTGAACCCGCTAACAACTGTGTGGACATATTGATAACAGACCCTGAGAGAGTGATAATGAAGGTAGTTTGTTTTTTCACATATTTGTGTCATTTATAAATTTAAATTGTACATTGCTGATATTAATGTTTTTTTAGAATACGGGAGGTGTTTTAATTAATGAAATAACAAGTATAATTAATGATTTTGTAATATAGATAGTAGGTTGTGTTCATTGTATGTTTTTTGTTTTAATTAGGTGCATCAGATTTTAAATTTGTTGAGAGAGAGACAAACATTGTATATGTCCTGATGAAGGTGGTACTTCAATAATTCTCTACCACCGAAACGCGTCGACACCTGCACTTTTACATTGGGTTATATCCAGGAATCTCATGTCTAATGAAATGATAAATGAATAGACTAATGGTGTCTATGTATTTGATTCCTGTTAGGAATAACCTTTTTTTGATTAAATTAAGTGTTTTCACATATATTTCTTTGTCTCTCATGATTTCATGTGTGGATTCATGTATTTTATTATTGTCATTTTTTTAATGTGATTTCAATTTATTTTTAATAAATCCCGATTGTGTTATAAATTTGAGTGTTTTATCTTTGTGTGATATACTGTTGCTTTTTGGGTTCAGCTTTATGTTTTTATCTATATGGAAGCATTTGTATGTGTGATACAATAGTGTATTTTTGGTTGTGAATGTGGTTGACTGTATATTTGGTTTAAGGTGGATCTTTGTGCATGTCCAAGAGAGTTTCTTCTTTATATTATTAAGTTTTTATGTGCCTCTGAGCAAGCATAATCAAACCAGGGCTTCCTATTAGCTTTACTTACTTTCTGGTTTGCAGCTAGGCCCGCTTTCATTGCCTCAGTAATTTTATCGAATGATTCCATAATAGAGGAAGGGCCTGCCGAATCGTCCAAACAGACATCAAAGGCCTTTCTTTGTTGGTAAATTAGTTTCTTTAAAAAACCAATTGGTTCGACTATGGACCACCTTAAAGTATAACCATTTGTTCGTGATAGTTCTATGTTCTCTACAGGGATAGTGAAGTGACAGATCCCTTGTTTTATTAGACTGCCAAAATTCAGCATTAGACTCTGTGGGAAGTGGTCACTCACTGATAAATCATGAATTTTAAAATCAGTTACTAATGCCGAATAGCGGTTAGGGAAAAGAATAAAATCGATAACACTTTTGCCCATACCACCATCATAAGTACATGGTACTATAACTGGTCTAACCCCAAATTAATTGCTAAAACCCAGATCATATTTGAAGATAAGTTTGTTAAGTTTTTCACCATACTCTGAGTGTAAAAAATGCGTAACATCGTCATTTGTTGGAGAAGTAAAACCACAGACCTTGCTCGATGCCATTTTACACAATTTGATATTAAAATCCCCCCCACACCAACATTTTGTCCCCATTCCCCTTGGAAAATAGAGCTTCAAGATCAGCATTAAGTTGATCCAGGATATGCAATATGTCGGAATCACAAGCATTATTGTAGAAGTTAACTAAAATCAGAGATATAGAGCCTGAAAGTTCAATAGAAACAATTTGATAACAGTTGTTAGGAGGTTTTACGTTTACAGTAAAGGAAGTTAAGTCATTTGACACATAAATGCATATACCCCCCTTAGATATACCATGTCTCGATGGAACAGCTGATAGATTAAATGTTTTATATCCATTGAAATGAATTGGTTCCACAACCCAAGTTTCCTGTAGACAAAAAATGTTAAAACCGATAACAAATTCTAGCCATTCAGGTAAGTTAATCTTACTACGAAGCCCCGCGACATTCCAACTCAGGACACTAATCACATTTGAGACAGGAGTTATGCAATCCAAATTTCTCTCACCCCTCCACATAGTCTGCATCGTAGATCGTTGAGCCTCCAATACGTCCCCCTCTACCGGTGAGCTGTTAGCAGGCATTAGGGAAGTAGGGACATCCTTAACTACAGATTAACCTACCATTTCATCCGCCTGCAGTCAGTCTACCCCAGTAAGGCTAGAAAGACAATCATATCTAGTGGATGTTGGAATAGAGTACATCAAATGAGATGGTTTATTTTAATTTAAGCTTGGCAATTGAAGGCCTGATTGTCATAAAGATGATTGCTGCGTCTCAAAAGACAGCTGATTAGGCAATTGTAATGGAGGCCTATAGAAAAAACCAAGCGGTAATACTGAAATCTGATTTGGAAGTGTTGGCTTTGAATTTATACTTCCCAATATCATTCTAACTAGTGCTAGGGATTTAAAAGAAAGCACCACACAATCACCATGGAACACCTTAGGGCCCCTGCCAACCCACTGCACCCATCTCACCATCTTAAAATCATCAAAAAGAGCTCCCCCCATCCTAACCCTGGAATTTAGCCAATTAAGAGACTTGTTTCTTAACGAGTCCCACGTTTCTGAAGAGGGGGTGCATAAGATCGGGACATTAGCAAGCATCAGGGGGAAGATCTAGTCGATCATTGACGTGCAGGGGATTAATATGATGAGTAGGGTGGGTGGAAGAAGATCCCACCAAAGAGATACTAGGCGTGGGAGCTATTGATATCTCTTCATTATTATGTCTGTCAACATCCTTTGCTTGCACTATTTGGGTCTGCCGAGGCAGGTTTAACATTTGTCGAGTATGGGGCTCAGGATTCTCCATAACAGGTTGTTGTAGCGGGAGAATTACGTGGGATCTAGAGGTACTACCAATAATATTATCTTGGCAGAATCGTTTGGCCCACTATGGGGATTTACTGCACCTAGTCGCTCAATACAAGTTAACATAGCACACTCAATAGCTTTCAGTCGGTCTGTAAGACTACAAACAGCAGTTTTAATAAGATCAGTCAGGGCATGCACAGATGTCACCAGTGAAGAGCAATCCTGCGGTGCAGCAGATACTAGTTCATTAGCAGGTCTAGGGGGCTTTAAAATCTCTACCGTCTTCTGCACTGGAATCCCCTTCTTAGCTTTAGTTGTCCCGCCGGGTAGAGCCCAATGGGGTCCGTGGGGCAATTCCTTCTTTAGACGTTTAGAAGAGGGATGGTTATTCGAAATGATCGGAGTACCCGGTGAAGATTGTGAGAAGTTGGCCTGGTATATGCTGTTCACTAGTTAAAGTGGACACCTTGCACCAGTACAATTCGACTCTTATGGTAGGTAGGTTTAAGACAACCTTTATAGAAAGCTATCCTAGTGGTAGCTGTGGAGAGCAGCCTTCAGGCTAAGTCTTGGAGGAATGTAAAGCAGCTTGTTTTACCACACAATCTCTTGAATCACCAAATGAAAAGACACCACACAGGTATATATATCAAATATATATGTATTTATTACTAGACAACTCTCTACTAATCTCTTGTGAGATTAGAAGTCAGGAACATATGCACAAATCAACGTTTCACAATAAATTAAGCACAAATATGGCTGGGGCCCTAGGGGCGTACCAGACCATATACTAAAAAAGAGACTTAAGAACAACGACTTGCAACGGGACAAGGCCTAGGGCCTTCAGAAGTGCTGGGGCCTCACGAAACCACCCAAGGCAGGTAAGTAAAGGACCCACGGGGGACGCGTGCAGTGAGTGAACACAGGCGCGGATCGCCGTAGACTTCAATGGGGCAAGTCGCGGTTGGAAATTAAGAGTTTAAGGGCACTTCGGGAGTAGCTACAAGCAAGTCACTTACAGGGTAAGTAGTTCTAGGGCCAACACCCACAGGAGCACCGTAGTGCTGGAGTTACCTCACCCAGTGAAGCCGGGTGCATAGGTGTCCTTTGGTGTCGGGTCGCGGCGTCGTTTTCAATGGGAGCCAATGAAGACTTGCTGCTTGTGAAGACAGAAGTAGTGTCCGGTGGAATCCAAGCCTGGATTCGGAAGAAGGAAGACCTGAAAGCAGAGGGGACAGTGTTCAAAGTCACTGGGCAGTGACCCGGGGCAAGGAAGATGAATGCCCACCGTCGTCGACAGATTCAGGTCGTTCATGGGTGTCTTGACTCTTCGGCCACGAGGTCCAGGAGGCATCGAGGATGACCAGGAGCTGGATTCAGTGTGGCCCACGAAGTCTGCAGCTGACTGCAGTGTTGGAAACCCGATTGGAGCCAACAAGCCTTGGTAGCAGCAAGTCTCGTGGAAAGATTAAAAAGTCAATGGTGCAGACCAGCAAGGTCTGGGGAACTCACCCAGTGAGGCTAAGTCAGGGCAGGCCTGGAGCAACCAGAGGAGCCCTTTGGATTTGTAGAAAAGTCTTCAGGGGACCCACAATCCGGCTGGCAAGGGATCGCGAAGATGCCTTGGGAGGATTCCTTCAACAGGGGCCTATGGTCACTCAGGATGGGGTAGACCTCTGATCTTGGGAGGGATCTCTGCTAGAGGCTGGGACCACACGTGGTCCAAAGCACAGGTTCGTAAAACATCGTGAAGGGGTTGCACTCGAAAATAGTGCACGGTACCCAGGGACTGCAGTTCCTCATCACTCGTGGGGTCCACTTGCCTCAGCTTCGCTGGGGACTCACGATGGCCTTGGTGAAGTCAGGAAATCCTCATCTTGGGCTGCAGGGACCTCGGGCTCCAGCGGGAGTGGCGTAGTTTGCGACTGTCGTTTCAGTTTTTGGTGCCTGCCAAGCAGGGGAGTCACTCCTTGACTCCAAGGGAGATTCTTCAGTCTTCCAGAGGTAGTGGAACGTCGAAGGTCCAGGATTCTTCAGTAGAGCGTCATCCAGGGAGATCTAGTTTGCAAGTTCAAGGGTTCCCTATCTTATACTAAAAGGAAGGGAGGGACTATCTCTATGACCCCACCTATGGGAGGGTCAGGGGAGTGGATGGCTACACCCACTTCCCTTTGTCCAGTTTCACACCAGAGCAGGGGCAGGTAGCCCCTGAGCCGGTTTGAACTGGTGTATGCACAGAGGAGCCTTCTGCTCCCCCAGTGCAGGACTTCAAAGCACTCTAGGAGTGCACCCACCCAGCCCTAATACACTAAACCCTGTCTGGGAGGTGGTCACACCTCCCTGGGACAGGATACCTATTGTTGGGCTTCCTCCAGTGCGAGGTTCGATCATCAGCAGGAGGGCAGCCCAGTGTCTGTGACTGGTGGCATCCATTTTGTGATGCCAGGGCTCTTCAGGATTCTACCGCGTTTCTACAGTAGGTACATGTCTATCCCTCTAGAAGGGTGGGATCATACTCCCACACCAGTTACTGGTGTGGGGGTATGATTCCAAGGTGTTTGACACCAAACACGACATGTTTTGATGCAGCCATTCCAAAGTTAGCATTAACCGCGAGGTTATAATGCACTTAAGAGTATATGGTTTGACCGCATTCACAAACAGCCCCAGAGAATGGACTCTGAGAGCTGCAGAGGGGCCCTGCTCAGGCAGAGGCACCCTCTCACATAGAAACTAAGCACCCTGCCCTCAGGATTGATAGGGCCTGCCTTAGGGGTGACTGATAGGTTTAAATGTGTGTGCAGGGGAGATATAGGGAACCTATATCTCAGTGAGGGGTGCTAGCACCTCCTCACCCAGGCTGCAGTAGCAGGCCTGTGGTGTCAGATTTAGTCTGCTTCCCAGGGGTGGCATAATACATGCTCCAGCCCCTGGTAGGCCTGTGAAGTACCTATGCCCTTGGTACCTAAGGTACCATATACTAGGGACTCATAAGGTACCAAATCATCCAATCACTAGTGCACCTAGAGTGCACTCCAAGTCGTTTAGAGAGAACAGAGAGGCTGGGGCCCTGATTGGCAGGGTCCCAGCCAGACTATAGCCAGAAACCAGTGGAAACATCAGAAAAAAAAAGTGGGGGTAACATAAGAGGCAGATCCTACTCTCCTACAAAGATAAATTGGACACAGGCTCATTGCTGTCTTTGGTCAAAATACCAAGTCCCTCAGTCAGAGTTTCAGGCGCTTGAGCTGTATTAGGGATGGTTAAACAGGGAGTTACTGGTTCAGGGACGTTCTCAGAGCAGCTGGTTAATGTTTCCTCTACACTTAGGATTTGCTTTTCTATCGCCCCCATTGCCCCTGTTATATAGTTCATAATAGACTGCCGTGACTTTGGTGGTGACTTTGTTAGTGCAGAGCTCGGGTGTTTCCTTTTCCCCATTTCAGGTTTATATTTACGCCTCTATTCGAGACCAATTTCGATTGTAACAAAACAAAAGGTCATGAGAGCATTTATTATGAACAGAGACACTTAGTAGGTCAAAGGTTTACTGTACCATTGGTTCGCTCCTCTATAGGGACAGGGTAGCTGGCCGGAAGATTAACCTTCCCAGCGCGCAGCGCCAAGAGGCGGGGCCCAGCCCTGCCTCTTCCTATTTCCGACGGGCACAGAAGGGCCCGCCCGGGCACGCCCACGCGCATCCCAGGCACGCCCGCCCTTGTCCCGGGCACACCCGTGCGCGTCCCGCACTGTGGGAGGACCGGGGCCTTGAAGTACGCCTCAAGGCGCGGGTATGCTTCACCTGCGTCACCTGCGTGCAGCAGCCTGCCGGGAAATGTAGTCCCCCGCCTCTCCAACAGTAAAGTGCTCAGTACCAAAACGATTATGGTCTTTCGTAATTTAGGGGGGCTGGAGTTATCAGATGCACATCTGGCTAACCCTGATGAGAACCCTGGCGACCCTGCGGAAGATCCTAAGGGAGCGATTGAATGCCCTGAATGCAGGCACCGGGATGGCATCACCAGCAAAATTTGCGAGTTAACACCCATTTGCTAGCCTTGTTACTAATCTTCAAATATCCACTGTAACGCCAATACCACAAGTACCACTGGAGTACCCACCAACAATTTTCAAAAGGAGAGGAAAAAAGAGGATCCCCCAGGAAGAGGAAATAAAGATGGTTGGTCGCCAGGATCACTAATGGCACTTTAAACGGGGGGATTTTATATAGGTCCGCTTACAGCCTCAGTAAAACCCAGGTAAGTCCATCCAGTAAATGTAGACGAATGGAAAGAAGACAATGTCCAAATTGCCTCACAGTGGGTGAAGGCCAATGAGGGCCAATATTTGAATGAGAAAAGATGGTCGAGGAGGGCAGATGAGACAGTTGAACAGGTAAATCAGGTGAGTCAGGTGAATGAGCAGATGAATAGGCAAGCAAATACGCTAACCAAGACTGAGCGGAGCTCACCAGGCCATCCCACAAACCGCATCCAGTCCTAGCTGGGCCGTCTCCGCAGGGGGCCTGGGCTACACTCCACAGAGGGACACTGCGCCCTCCTCACTCAGACTCCTCACCTTCTTCACAATCTGGACAGGGAGGTTAAAGGCTTAGAGGTGCGGGGATGCAACTCCAAACAGCAGCAGCTCCAACAAAGACAATGCTCCCAATACCGGGCCAGGGAGCCTCCACAGTGCACCCAGCGCCACCTGGCACCACCACCGACAATGATGGCCACTCCTGATTAATCCAAGAGGAACGACTGCTTGGTGCGCGACGGTAGCTCTTAGCGGAAATGGTATGCAGCAGTTGATGTGCTATACGCTATACACAGCCATAATGTAGGGCACTGATGATGACTCTTGGCGGTGGCGGCGGCAGCGGAGACTGCCTTACTCCTCATCCGTGGGGCAGTTGGTGTGCTGTATGCGGCCGCAGGGGGCCACAATGAAGGCCGCAGTGGCCACAGTGGCTGAGCCGCAAAGATCCCCAATCCTCAGGCACAGTTGGTGTGCTGTACGCAGCCGCAGGGGCCACAATGAAGGCCACAGTGGCTGAGCCGCAAAAACCCCCAATCCTCGGGCACTCATGGATGGCTCTCGGCAGTGGAGACTGCCTTACTCCTCGTCCAACCCCGCTACTTGCCAACCGCCGACCCGCTGTCTCGTGACGTGACTCCTCCTTCTCCAAGCATCTTGCGTCTGCGGGAGTTAGAACTGGTTCATGGAACTTCTCTTGATTTAAAAATGATTCATTGACTGATTCTAACCATTTTGTTTTGACTTCTGTAATAATTTCAACCTTTAAGATCCTTCATGGTTTCATTTTAATATTTGTCTCATTTTCATTGTAAAGCCTATTGTGCTTTACGGTTTGCATTGTAATTTACTGACCAGATCAATTTGAGGAGCAACAAAATATTTAAGGGATCAACAGCGCTCCTGGTAGGTTAGAAGCACTTTAAATTTGATATTAGTAGAAAAAATGCTATTAGATCTGGTAGCTGAGGTTGGTTAGAAGCTGGACCTGGATAGTTTGAAACTGGATCTGGATGCTACAACTAATTGGATCTAGAAACTAAATTGCCCTGATTCAAACTGCACTCCTGAGGTCCTATGGTCCTGTTAGAACTGATGGCAGTGTTCTGGTATTCCTGAAGCTGATCCGTGAATAAAGGAGAAGCGAGTATAAATAGGGTGATGCATTGGCGTAGAGAGTGCCATTGACAGTGCATTATTGTACTTTAGATAGTGCATTGTGGGATTTGTAGTTTGGGTCTTCGGTGTCGTGAAAAATGTATGAAGGTTGTGAGAGCTTTTGATATGCAGCTTTTATTTGCAGGATAGTAGGAGCTTTGGTTATTGTGATTTTGCTTCACTTTTGAGTTGTGGGGGCATTTTGGGGGTCCAAGAGGGCTATGTGGCTGCAATGAAAGTTTGGATGCTCATTTTTCTTTATTTGATGTACTTACTGTGATTAATGTGTTATTTGTTTAAAATTGTGGTTAAGGTTATTGGATGTAATCGAAAATCTAGGATATAAACTTTTAGATGAAACTCATCTGCTAAAGTTGAATTGGGTATTGTGAAGCGCTACATCTACACCATGATAAGGATTTACAAAAGGTCTATTAATGAATGCATATTAATTCAGATTGGTAATTGCTTATTCTTAAGTGCGTAGGAGTAAACGTGCTGGTCAATTCAAGTTACTGCTGATTAAGAACCTTTCTTAGAGTGATTGGTAGTGCCCTTACAGGTACTAGAGCTATTTTATTACCATAAGTGAGGCTATTTTTCCTTTTCTTCATCCTAGGCAAGTCAGGCGAGGATTTTTTAATTGGTTTATCATTCTAAGAGTGCAGAATTTAGATATTTCATAAACAACAACAGAGTGCCAATACTGATATCCTTTTAGTCAATTATTTATGGAGGTAGCACATGGAACTACTCAATGTGACCCGATTTTTGTTCTTTAACATTGGCAATTTATTTTTATTTTTACAAAATGTATTCTTTTTTCAATTAATGTACCAAACATTTCAAATCTATACAAACATCACATTATTTACAATCCACACCCACCATTTATAAACATTATAATCTCTAACCACAACTACAAAAATAAAAATAAAACGACCAAAACACAACATACAACATATAACAATTAATGACAAATTTTAAACAATAACAGAAACGTATAAACACTTAAATGTGACAACAGGACAAAAAAATTCAGACTGGAATTTGATTGACTGTTTCAGCCTTTTTTTTAGGCCAATAAACCAAACAGAGCACTATTTACAACATCCCCACTGCAATCCAAGCAAGACCAAACAATCTCATAAACTCTTTTAGAGAATTCTATGCTTGAAAACAAACAGGGGTGACTTTCCTTTTTTATAGCACTCCATTATTCAGATGCTCACCTTTGTTAAAAAAACTGGGGCACAATCCATTTGGATAATTCAGTTCCTTTCCTTCATACAGACTTCAATGAAGAGTTGATACGGCGTTTTACAGCAAGAGAACATAAATTAAAGGTGTGAGGCTTAATGGCAGCCACTGTTTTTTTACGACAAGTACATCTATTAGATTCTTATTGGGTCTATTTCTTCTTCTTCAAGATACATGTCTGTGGAAATATTTATGAGATTGACCGTAAGAGACAACACCGCCGGATACAGAAGTAAGTGGCTCTTGCTATCTAAATGATAGTAACATACAAAGACTTGGACACATGACAGATTTTTGACTTATGTTTTGATGTTTTCTTTTGATTTGGTCAGCTTCTCAAAAGAGTGGAACATATGAGATCGGCTGATCTCTAAGAGAGGTATTCCTTTTGATGTACTGTTGAACAGAGGGTGCGATAGTGTAGCAATAAGTCTTTTAATAGTATAACACAGCTGGTAACACAAGTTTAATTCTTGTCTTTTCCAGCTATTGGTCCTGATGAGAACCCCATAAACATTAGGGTTCGAAACGCGTCGACCGCTTATTTTCCAAGCAAGTGCTATGAAAAAGGAAAGTCACCCCTGTTTGTTTTCAAGCATAGAATTCTCTAAAAGAGGTTATGAGATTGTTTTGTCTTGCTTGGATTACAATGGGAATGTTGTAAATAGTGCACTGTTTGGTTTATTGGCCTAAAAAAAAGGCTGAAACCGTCAATCAAATTCCAGTCTGAATTTTTTTGTCCTGTTGTCACATTTAAGTGTTTATACGTTTCTGTTATTGTTTAAAATTTGTCATTAATTGTTATATGTTGTGTTTTGGTCGTTTTATTTTTATGTTTGTAGTTGTGGTTAGAGATTATAATGTTTATAAATGGTGGGTGTGGATTGTAAATAATGTGATGCTTGTATAGATTTGAAATGTTTGGTACATGAATTGAAAAAGAATACATTTTGTAAAAATAAAAATAAATTGCCAACGTTAAAGAACACAAATTGGGTCACATTGAATAGTTCCATGTGCTACCTCTATAAATAATTGACTAAAAGGATATCAGTATTGGCACTCTGTTGTTTATTATTATTTGGCTCAGCCTTACTGATTAAGGGCCAAAACCCTCTGCTGTTAGTAGAATTTAGATATTTCAGCATTGCAATTCGTACTGTGATTGGTTGTTCTATGGTGGCACAGAGAGACGTGCTGTGATTGGTTATCCTTTGAACTGGAAGAGCTGCAATTAGCTGATTGTTCTGTGACTTGCACTATGATTCGCTGATTACATCATGGGTGCCGCGATTGATTGGTTGGTGTCAGTAGCCACGCTGCGATTGTTTAGGTATCACTGAGTGTTGTTTGAGATTAGTCAATTGCTGTTGTTAGTAACATTTATTGAATGGAGCATGATTCAGTGAGATAAGTAGAAATAGTGCTTTAAAAAGCTTCCATTCCCATTTGTAAGGGGGAGAAAATGTACATTCACCGACCTATGACAAGGCGCTCAACAAGGGTTTAGCTAATGTTCGCATAAGCAGTTCCCTCAACATAAAGTTGCTCCAAAGGCTATTAAACTAAGACAGATAAACTCCAGCTAGAACGCCAAGATTTTCCTATCAGTTTCAATTGACAACATCAGAATTGCAGGGCACGTTCCACTGACTAAGGCACCCATGTGTAAATAAGTTATATGGCCACATGGAGGTGTGTATTTTAGTATGCTTTTATGAAGATTAAACGTTTCTTGCTGTAGCTTGCATGGTACCGAGGTATAAATGAATATATTTTGCGACCATGGTATACCAGGAGTTAAATACTGAGTTGCCCAACACAGAACAAGAATGCAGCAATAGGAGAATGTAGCAATAGGAGAACACAGTGTTAGTTGTCCAAAAGAAGAACGAGTCTGTGGCATTAGCTATCTAACAAGAGAAAAAACTCTCTCATGGTGGGTAAACTTTTAATATTGATTCTTGTATTGTTCATTGACTTTCTGGAGGAGGTGCTCAGTTAGGAAATAGTACCAGTGCAGGGTTAGGTTTTAGGTTATGTGCGTGTGAAAAAGTAGAGTGAAAGGAGGTCCACCAAGCCTTCCTGTGGCAGTCATGTGCCTCACCAGGTGACGACTGTTCTTCGTACAAAAGAAAGCAAGTGGACAAGAAGCGAATGTCATGGTCAGCATATGTCCTCTTGTTATCTTCTATCACTTGTGAACTATTACTAACTTTGATGTGTCTCTCCTCGTGTTTTTTGTAATTATGCCTGCTTTGTCTATATTCCTCTTTGTTCATTGCCATAATTCCAGGGTATGAGCCCTAGGAACTAGTCCTGGCGACCCTCCCCTTTCCTTTACATCGATGCAACTGTATTTGATCGATTCAGTCCTAGGGTGAGTGAGTTGCAGGTCAATTAACGTGAGCTGTCAAATCATTAAACTTTTAGATGAGAACAGACAAGCGCCTCCACAGGGTTGTGCACATGCAGAGTTCTTCGGAACTACTGCGGAAAATTATTTACAGTATTTCTGAGATGCGCTTGTATTACAAAGGAAAGTAAATACGTAAAACTTTTTCCCCATCTCTCGAAATTAAGAGTTAATATACAAGTAAAGCATAGTGGTGCAAAGAGATAATTACAATGGCAAGAATCTATCCTGATCTCCCTCTCATGTGTACTGACACCGGACGATAAGGATGAGATTGACTATGTTGACGGAGGCTGTTCTTGGCGCTTCTAATAAAATAAAAAGTGAGACAATTCAGAAAATTAATATGAGACTAATATCGGTCTTTTAAGATAGGTCATCACAGCTGTCTTAATTATTTTGAGGGCATGCATAAGGGGTTCTCTTGCATGACTTCTAGATGCAAAGAGCTTTATTTACATTTGGAAAACAATTGTATACCTTTAGACATGTTTAATAATCACTGCTGCTAAGACTTCTGGAAAAATAATATTCAAAATGTGCTATTACGATGGTGTAGTTTTTTGATTGTCTGCTGGTAGCGTATACAATTGGATTTAGTACATGAAAATCTAACTTGCAACGATCGAGTGCCAAAAAGTTGAAAGCAATTCTTACAGATGCTCATTGAGAGACGTTAAAAGAATGGCAGTAGAGATTACTGGTAGCACGTACACATTATGCCCCAGGACGAGGTCCACACAATTGCAGCCCAACATATGCAGGGACAAGGTTGTGGTAGAGAAAATAGTGGCCTTAGGGAGCCGCTGGGTGAACAAACAAATACCTGTTTTCACTGTAACAAACCAGGTCAATGGTGCAGTGGTTTTTCTAGCTTTTGAACTCTGAAGTTGTCCTCTCACCACCAATGTTTAGTTGAATATTGAATTATTAGGCTTTTCATTTCTATTACTTATTTCTTTGGTCGCATTATTTATGCTTTATAGAATTGCAGACGATTAACGTGTGTGGTCCCCCAGATAGTGATAATTCACCCACAGAATTGTGATACCCCAGATAGTTATATGATGCACTGTTCCTAATAATCCTTGCACTATTCCTAATAGACAGGACTATGATAAGGCACAGTATAGCCAGTGTGACAAGCATGAGCTTCCCTCCTGTTTCTGCTCACGCAGTATGCAAGTGCCTAACCACACGAGAACCACAGACTCTGAGAATACAACCCACGCAACTGCCCGGCCTATGGTGGTCTTAGAGGACATCTGAGTTTCACAACACCATGATCAGAAACAGGGGAACTGTGCACTGTTACATCCTACATTAGCAATGCCATCCCCAGCCCAGAGTCACTGTTGAGTCCTTGGGTGTGGTCAGCAGCAAAAAGTACATGAGAATGAAGGTGGTGGAGCAGTGAGGTGATCCCACTAACTAAACGAAGTACAGACGACCATTAACAAGAAGCAATGCATGTGTTCTTATTATTATTACCATATACACGTCTCAGATAGGATGATGAATGCAATGGAACTGCCAATTTACATAGCTTTCTTTACGCCTTAAAAATTCACACCAGCTACAATATGGATGTGCTGCTTAATAATTACTTGAATGGTGCAAATTTGCTTTCCTTTACTCTCCAGAGTCACCTTTTAATTTGATGGCTTCTTTGACATTTAAAGATGTGCTTATATGGATAACTGTTGCTATATGTCTATGTATATAAGGGCTGAAAGTTCACTGGTGATATAAGAAACAGAACGAGCCCTGTCATCTCCACAGGATATGTACCTATATTTATGCTGTGCGTGGTTTACTTCATTATAATATACAAGCAAACATTTTTCTTTGTTTCCTACTGGTAAGACCAGTGTATGACACACATTGAGTGCTAATTTAGACAAAAGTATGCAGTAGGACCTTTTGCAGGGTATGCTTCACAACGATGTTTCTAAAGACCAACATGTTTGCATTTGCAATAAGATAAGGTTAAGGTAGGCGGTATGTAGGATTCCTGATGTATGTGTGTGAAACAGTTGTGGAACATGATGACTGCAAAATAAATTAATGGTTCTGCAACACATAATGTGAATGTCACCAGTATGTCCGAGGGTTAAAGCAGTGTTGAAGGTCAAAGAGTTCCCTGGATGGGAACCCGAGGCAAGTGATAAAAGTAGAGATAACATTGGACCCTCCATGTGGCACTTACCAGTACAGGATTTAGAAATATTTTTTTCAGCACAGAAGTTATTATTTTTATATGGTGGCGCCGACATAGATTGATGTTATAGTATGTGAGTGATTGACTTATGTGCTCTAACACAGAGTATTCTTGTCTCTTTTATTTTCTTACCTATTTTTCCCATGTTATAAACTTAAAATGAATATACATGTTCACATGATAGAGCCAGGTCATTTCACTAACTTCATAGTTGTGCTGGGTCTCTATAAAGTTGGTTATTTATTTATTTATTTTAATCCTCATTCACCTCAGGCCATTAGTGAACATACAAGCCGCCCGTACCGTTACTCAATAATGAAGAGACGTAGGCATTGGATGGGGAGCAGGAGGAAGCGCCCCGCCTACCAGAACCACAGCAGACTAGGATGACACTAGCCCCAAAGTAAAGGGGATGGTCACTCTCCCAATCGGTCCAGATGACCCTGGCGACTGTTGATGTTAGCGAAGAGTGGATGAGAAACTGGGAATGCCCAACACAGTCAGAAGAGTTTCAAGGAGGTGTAATCCTAGGACCAAGGTTTTTCTTATACATCAGAATTGATACATAAATAAAAAGATAAAAGGGTGCGTGGCTTGCAAGCCGATGGCGGCGGACGTGTGAGCTCCGAGCTCCGCGCCGGCCTACACAATTATCCTATTACTATACTGTTGGCCTGATCCCGGGGGCGCACAAAGACGATCGCTGAGCCCTGGTGACACCCTGGTCTAAGGCTGAGAGCGCCTGAGTGTTTCGCGCGCTGCAACGACGAAAATAGCCGACGATGGAAAGTCTGGCAAGCAGAATCCAAGATGGCGTGCTGAGGTTTTGAGGTGCGGCTGACCGACGCGAGGAGGAACCACCGGGGAAACACGAACGATTATCGCACCCCTGGAAGAAAAATTAACGCTGTGGGAGTTCCGCACTGAAGCGCGAGTTGCACTACAGATTGAGGTGGGAAGAATAACGCCGAGCGGCGACCTAGAGACGCGGGGCTTAGGATTGTTGATATATGCCCTACGCACCTGGGTGGAACTGAGGAACTTCGCGGCAGATTGCTTTGTACACTCTGATGGAGCCAGATTAATCAGTGGGCATTGGCTGATGATGAATTGCGGCGATCTCCCCTTTCCAAGATAGCTGCAGTACTGTTGCCGCTTTGCAGCTCTGACGAGGTCCTATCGTCGTACATGGTCTACCCGGTGTCGTCGTGCTGCCGTTTCCCCCGAGGGAGGGCTCGGCCTCATCTGTCTCCCTGGGGGCTCCCGGTACTTCGCTCGCACTTCCTCAGCAGAAGGGCCCCGGCGCGCTAAGTTTATAAAGAGAAAAGTGCCTCACCCGTAATAGCGACCCTGGCAGCTAACGACGGCGCGAGAGGAGGTCATACTTGGGCCGCGAATGATTATCGTTGCCACCGATGACCCAGTAAGCGTACAGAGACTAGAGAATCCTGTGACATTGCGGGATTAAAAGATTCGTCGGGTGGCACTTGTAGATTAGCCTTCACTGTATGTTGTGGAGACGTGTGCACTGGCTGGCCCTTCACCAAATGGGACTCTGGTATGACTGGTGTCTGTGGCTCGCCGTGTGTGGCCGCCTTTATTTTCCCAGCCATTGGGGACTGTGCGTGGCGTACCTCTATTGAATATTATACCCCTGCTGTTAGCGGCAGCGTGAGAAACTGTGCCGTGCCCTGAGGAACTGTGGAGACCTGCTGGCACCGAATCCTGTTTTTCTACATCGGCCTTCAACTGAGGAGTGGATAGTGGGAGATACCATAGGGTTCATAAAGAGGTTGCATTAGGGCACCGGCACTACCGCACCTCATTGGAAATACCCCACCCAACTAAACTAGCGACATTAGCGCTTTGCTGGTATCCAGCTGCGTTATTCTGGATGAAATTTGGAAACAGAGCATGGTATGGCCCATACAAGGTCACTAGCAGAACCCGAACACCTGGCGTGTGAGAAGTTAACACTCAGCACTGCAATAGGATTGCATAGGATTAGCTCGGAAAAGTGCGCATATTCTGGGTGACCCATATCCTTCTTTGCAGACCCCTGGAAAGGTGATATGTGGAAAGTTGTGCCTTGCGGAAGACGCTCCTCTCCAACGGAAATGGGGAAGCCCAGAGGTAAACAGCCGGGAGTGCCTCCGGAACAAGAAGAACCTGTCTCAGAACAGAGGCAGTCAGAGCCCCATCAGGAGACGGTCGAGAACCCGGTCCAGCAACAGTTAGCTCAAATCCTAGAGGCTATTGCGGACACTAAAGAAACACTCCATCAGGATATAAGCAATGTGGCAGTGGGGCTGGGACTTCTGAGAGCGGAACACACCAAACTGGCAGAAAGGATGACGCAGACTGAGACGACATTGGCGGAACTAGCACCGGTGCAACTGTCTTTAACAACTCAGATGGGGGACGTGTCCCACAGGGTCCATATGTTGGAGAAGAGAGCTGAAGATGCCGAAGGACGTAACCGCAGAAACAACATTAGGGTCCTAGGTCTGCCAGAGGGGGTGGAAGGTGCCAATATGATACATACCTGGAAAACTGGCTCCGAGACCCGGTGCCGCCAGAGGGACTGTCTCAGTTCTACACTCTGGAAAGGGCCCATCGAGTTCCTGCTCGGCCCCCGGCACCGGGAAGACCTCCACACCCTGTAGTAGCTAGACTACTCCATTTTAAAGACAGGGATATGCTACTGCAAAAAGCACGTACGGATGTGCCCTTCACGGTGGACAACAGTAAAGTATTGTTTTCCCTGACTACACCCTGGATGTTCTGCGGTGTCGCACCTCCTTCCTTAAGGTCAAAAAGGCATTACGCGATGAAGGGATTCAATACTCCTTGATTTTCCCGGCCCGCCTGCGGATCATACTAGATGGACGGAAGCACATCTGTGAAGACCCTAAGGAGGCATGGGACTGGGTTGAAAACTATAAGACTGGCCACCTACCAGCAACAAAGATTCGGACGGCCCTTCACGGAGGACAAGCGTCACAGAAGAATCGACGGAGGTGATCGCGACGTAGCCCTTCACGAAAGCCAAGTTCCTCACAAACGGAGAAGGAGAGAGCTGAGGCATTACAGGTGGTGACAACGATGTTACAGGGCCACAAGACGCCATCGGAGGGGGACACTGGCTCGGAAAAAGGTTCTGGTGGTTCAGACACGGACACGTCCCACAGTGGCAGTGTTAAGATGCCGCATGTCACCCCAGGCACTGCTGATGAAATTGCTTGATTAATCATATGTTCCTTTCTTGGTTTGCCTCGCTCTCTCCCTTATCCTATCCCCGATACATTCTCATCTCTGAGTTCTCATGCTCTGCAGTATTTCTTCTTTATTTGTTTTAATGTCTGGGCGCTTGGGATTGTCATTGAGATAATATGGTGCGCCCCCGGGTACGGGAGACCTTGCCAATAAGGGCTAATGCGCTTTTGGCCACTATTGTTACCATTACAAGGCCACATTTGCTCGCAGCCAACCCCCCCTGTTCCTCTGTAGCTACTAGAGGACCTTGTGTGTTTAGCATAGTTTAGATGGGGACTAGTTTTTCAGTGCCTGTCCTGGGGAGGGGGAGTTGGGGGTTTAGGTTCATTGAGGGGTTATTAATTGGGTACTGGCGTGTCACAATAGACGAACTAGCAGTGAGGTGTTTACAAAAGTACTATGGGACCACTATCTGACTTAAAATGTATCTCATGGAACGTGCGAGGGATGCATACAATGTTGCGGCGCCACAAAATCCATGCATACTTACTACGCAGGGGGGTTCAAATAGCTTTACTCCAGGAGACCCACATAACAACACAAGAGGGAGCAGCTCTACAACGCAGATGGCGAGGTCAAGCTTTTTACACCAATTACTCGGCATTTGCACGGGGAGTATTGATTTGGATAAGGGCGGGGGTTCCTTTCCAGTGTACGCAGCAATTTACAGATCCAGAAGGACGATACGTAGTAGTTACTGGGAGGTTAGATGGAAGAGACGTAGTATTGGGAAACATTTATGCCCCCAACACGGAACAACCCATATTTTTTTCACAGCTTTCTGGGAAGTTAGCACCTCTACTAACAGGATCAGTAATACTAGGGGGGGATTTTAATTGCATCTCTGACATGGTCTTAGATCGTTCCCATCCTCCGCTTTACCATGCACCCATTCACAAAATAGCGAAAGCTAGGAGAGACTGGCAGCAAAGGTGGGGATTGGTAGACACTTGGAGAGCACAGCACCCGGGGGCTCGGGATTACTCTTTTTTCTCGGCTTTTCACGAACTCCGTGTTCACCTGGATGCTGTTCTCTGCTCCCCCGATATACACGAAGAGGTACAGAACAGTGAATATCACACTAGGACTTTGTCGGATCATAACCCGATCCTACTGAGAATACAATGGGCCCATACATGACCTAAAATACCGACGTGGCGATTACGCCCGGAAGCCTTAGAAGATCAGGTTTTCTGCGAAGCTGTGGGTACTGGCATTACTCAATATTTTCTAGAGAACACTGATACAGCATCATCCTCCTCTATGGAATGGGATGCTTTTAAATCAGTTGTGAGAGGACACTGTGAGGTGGCATGTCCACAGGAAAGAAGACACATGGCGTAGTCCTTAGGGTAAGGCCTTTAATGTAGCTCCATATAATAAGACCTCATCCTCCAACCATCAAAAGTAACTGCTCCTCTCTTCAAAACCCTAACATTCTATACAGATGGCATTCTAACTAAGAATCTGACTCTATGGCAACAAGGGTGAACAGGTTGTAGCATGGCTCACACTGGAGATAATGATAAGAACACCACATCACCTCCCCCTTTTTACCACAAAAAGAAGTAAGATAAACAGAGCATGAAACATGAAATGCACTAAACACAATCTTGAAGACGAAGAGGGACTTTTCTCAGTCTACTAGGCCTACTTCCCACATGACGTGGAATAGCAGCGGGACTGCAGGCGGAGTTCTCATCAGCACATATGGAAGGACACTTGACAATTCTGCTGAGATTCCATATCCTGTGATCCTGGGTTTTCACTGCATTCCCCAAGAGCTTGATTACTTTTATTGGTTGGCCAAACTTTGACTTCCCAACTCTTCTCTCAGGGAGTCTAACCCTAACCCAGTCCCCAACATGAAAAACAGTTCTTTTCACAGCCTTTCTCGCATCAAACTCTATTTTCCTTCTCTTCATTCTCTCCAACTCACGGCTTTTCCAACCCACTGTACGGTCAACCACACCACCAACTTCCATTCTTCTAGAGGTCACCCAAAGAGGGTTGACCTGCGTACTAGGCACCCTTCCTTTAAACAGCGTGAAAGGTGAAACACCTGTACAAGAATGAGGGGTGAATCTGTATTCACACACTTTTTTTTTTTACAGCTTCCTCCCAGTTACAACTAGAGACAATAGCCAGTTGCATAGCCTCCTTGAGGACTCTCACAAATCTCTCAACAACACCATTGCACTCTGGATGATATAACGCAGCACGCTTGTGTGTAATCCCCCTTTCACTCAAAAATACCTCTACCGCACCGGAGGTAAACTGCACTCCATTGTCCGTCAAGATGGAACGTGGCAACCCCTCACTTGCAAAAAGATCATCCAAGAAGCATATCACAGAAGTCGAGTCAACTGAATTTACAATTTTTATCGTAGGCCACCTGGAGTACATGTCAATACACACCAGCACATAACGATCTTGGGTTCTAACCTTTACCGGACCCAGAATATCCACTGCAACATCCACCCAAGGACCACTTGCTTGTTGTCTGATAACCATGGGTTGCGTTCTGCACTTAAGAACTTTGTCACTGTTGGCACATTGAGAACAACAGCGCACCTGCCTTTCTACCTGGACATCCATTGCAGGCCACCAATAGGCTTCCCTAAGCCTTTCTTTTGTTTTGGCTATGCCCATGTGGCTGGAATGGGCATTCTCAATCAATTTGTCACGCAGAACAGAAGATACAACAAGTCTACTCCCTCTGAAGAGTAATCCATGAGAAAAGGACAATTCCTCTTTCACACTCCAAAATCCTTTAACCTGATCATCACAGTTGCGCTTGTCACACCACCCATCACGCATATAGCTGATGACTTGCTGCAAGATTTGATCATTCCCTAAACCTGTACTCCATTCTTCTTCAGTCACTACACCCTCAGTAACCACACATACTTTTAAATCCTCCTCAGAGTCCTCACCAGCGAGATAGTCATCATCACAAACTTCAGGGATAGCTGAACCACCGAGCCTAGACAAATAATCTGCAAGGATGTTGTTAGCTCCTGGTAAGTAAGAAACATGAAACTCGAAATCTTGCAGAGCAACAACCCATTTCCTTATTCTATGGGAGACACAATCAATCCCTTTCTTTTCAAACACCTCTTTTAAAGGCTTGTGATCTGAGACTACTGAGAAATGTTTCCCCCACAGAAACTTTTTAAGTTTGCGAACAGCCCTGTAAACAGCCAAAGCTTCTTTCTCTATTACAGAGTAGCTGCACTCAGCACCTCTGAGTGGCCTGGAGATGAATAAGATGGCGTTGTCAGCCTTTTCACCAGGTTTCAAGAGAACAGCGCCTACCCCTTTGCAACTAGCATCAGTCATGACAACAGACTCTTTCGAAGGGTCAAAGCTAGATAAGTTAGGTGCCTTATTCAAACAACTTTTGATGAGGTCAAATTCATCACAACAAGACTTATCCCATATGAATTCACATCCTTTCTTCAGTAGACCTCTGATATTCTCTGGTATCCCATCCTCATCGCCAAAATGAGGTGGCGTGTCCACAGGAAAGAAGACACACAGGCGTAGTCCTTAGGGTAAGGCCTTTAATGTAGCTCCATATAATAAGACCTCATCCTCCTACCATCAAAAGTAACTGCTCCTCTCTTCAAAACCCTAACATTCTATACAGATGGCATTCTAACTAAGAATCTGACTCTATGGCAACAAGGGTGAACAGGATTGTAGCATGGCTCACACTGGAGATAATGATAAGAACACCACACACTGCATTTCAGAATCAATGGGTGTGCGTAAAGTGCTCTTGCAGGACATAGAAAAAGCAGATCAGCGACTGCGGGAAGTAGAACAAGAACGTCTTGAGAGGGCTGATAGGCAGAAGGACAATATAGAAGCAAAAGAGGCAGTTGCTGCACAGGTGGGGCGGCTGCGCTGCTTTGATTACAAGAAATATCTCGCTCGTGCCCACACTGAACGAGACAAGTCTGGGACCCTGTTGGCTTGGTTAGCTAACCCAGCCAGGAGAGGGACAGTAATTCTGGAACTTAAGGACCAAACCGGGGAGGTTTGCTATACTCAACAGGGTATTAATGATCGGTTTCTAGCTTATTATGCGGAGCTATATCAAAGTAAGTTGACCCTAGTCAACGATGATATCAGTGGATTTGTGACTGCAGAAGGCCTTCCAAGTCTCGATAGGGAGCAAGCGGACCTACTGGGTCGGGATATCATGCTTGAGGAAGTGCGGGGGGCAATAAAGCACATGGCGCGAAATAAAACACCTGGGGCAGATGGCCTGCCGATTGAATTTTATCTCACGTACGTTGACCTGCTGGCTCCTAGATTAGTAAAACTCTATAACGATGCGAAACGTGCAGGGCAACTGCCAATAACAACCTGTGAGGCAATCATTATCCCGCTGTTAAAACCCGGGAAGCTGCCCTGGGACAGATCTGCATATCGTCCCCTGTCTATGCTTACCACAGACTATAAGATGTCAGTCGGATTCTAGCAACCCGGCTTTTACCCCACATGACGCACTTAATACACAGAGATCAATCCGGGTTCATCCCGACTAGGAACACAGCTATTAATACAAGGCGCCTGCTTCGGATCTTGGAGGCTGATTCTTACCAGAAAGAGACCGCCACCATTTTTGCAGTAGATATAGAAAAGGCGTTTGATAGTTTGGAGTGGCCTTATTTGTTTCAGGTCATGCGTACTTTTGGGTTAGGGAATAATTTCCTGCCTATTCCCAACAGCCGCGACTAATATTGGCCCCCAAGACACTGACGGGATGCAGTGGGAGTATCGATGCTTGACATACCTCGGGACCCAAATCTATCACACACAAAATGATATATTGGAGGGTAATGTTGGTAGAGCCATCAGGGGAATGAAAAATAATTTTGATTTTTGGAGCACATTGCCTCTCTCAGCAGCCTGCCGAGTGGCCCTGCTTAAAATGGTGACCCTCCCAAGAGTGTTGTACTATTTTAGGACCCTACCTATTTGGATACCGGCGAAAATTTTTACACAAATTAAGACAATGATCACAGGGTTTTTATTTGGTACTGGCAGGAGAAGGGTGGCGTTGAGAGTTCTTACGAGGCCGAGACCGGAAGGAGGCCTGGCGGTCCCTGACTTTGAGACTTATTACTTAGCTGCTCAGCTACAGTGCCTTACCCAGGAAGTGGCATTTGAGTTTCGAGGATTGGGCGAGACTGGAGGTGGGATATCATCACGGCGGGTATTGTTCCAAATTGTTTTGAAATTGCCAGTTCGGCTTAATGATATGCCGGGTGCCTTGCGAACAGCACGACAATGCTGGAATAGGAGTCTGAAACGTGCGCGGATTACACATCCTTGTGCCCCTGAAATCCCCTTGTCCATGTGTGATGCTTTATCGCACGGGGGCAGCTGGCATCCACTGTCTACTTGGAAAGAGCGAGGACTGTCTACAGTAGGAGACCTATATGAGGATAACACTTTGCTCCCCTTCACTGAATTACGGGAGAGATATGACCTACCCAGAGGAGATTTTTTGTACCACTCTGCACTTATTGCGGCTATTCAGAAACACTGGAGGGAGGGCTTAATTGAACCACAGACATCGATGGGCTGCCAGTATATAGTATCAGTGGCAAGAACCTTTAAAGCAGTCACCTGTCTCTATAAGCGTATGACCCAAGAAATGTTAGTTCCCTTAACTGCACTGAAGCTAAAATGGGGAGAGGATCTCGGTGATGTAATTCCAGAAAAACCCTGGGCGGAGTTGGTAGAAAGAGCATGGAAGAGTACTAGAAATGCCCGCTTTCAACTGGTGCATTTTTATATATTACATAGAGCATATCTCACCCCAGCAAAAATTAACAAATATTTTGATACTAGTTCAGCAGCGTGCCCACGCTGCAATGCAGAGGGAGCAGATTTTCATCACATGTTATGGGATTGCCCCCAGCTGGGGACTTATTGGGTGGATGTGATCACATTATTGACTGAAATCATCGACAGGGAATTGGAGACGACTATAGGTCTCTGCCTTTTACATTGGTTCCCCCATTCGTCCAAAAACAAGGTCACAAGCAAATTTCTAGTTTTGGGCCTTCTATTGGCTAAACGAGACATTACTGCACACTGGAAATCAAAGAAAGGCCCAAATATTAAAAGATGGAAGACTGAATTAATTACGTGGGCGGAATGCAAAGGCATTGTTAGATTACAACTAGCCACACGAACAAGAAGCGAGAAAGCATTGGAGGCAACTAGGGCTTGGGAAGCTTTGGTGGTGCTTTTGAAAATCCCAGAAGCTGAGGTTGTTGAGGACCCCACGGCTAATGCTCCTGATGAACTGGAATGACACTTAACCCCTGCCCACTACATAGCAGGATGAACGTAGATACTGCGCATGTATGTTCCCTCTACACTTGGCATGGATAGATCTCCCTAAACTAAGAATTAACTATTTTCATGGACCTAACCTGCAGTAATTCCAAACAATAGAACAATTACTGCTTATATGTGACACGCCGGGGGGGTGGGATAGAAGGGAGGGAGGGGAAAGTTGATTAGACATGTTAGGGGAATAGGGCTATATTAGACTCTCGGATGATGACAAACTGCACATTATATGTTTAATCCTGTGATACATGATTCCTTTGTTGCAAAAAGAAAAACGAATACGTATGTATATTTGAGATATAGTATCTGTATTGAACATACTAATGTTCTTGTTCTTCACCACGTACGTACGTTAAGGCAATACATGCTTTGGAAATATCTGTGCAATTCTATATGTAAAACAATAAAACATTTTGTTTAAAAAAAAAAAAAAAGATAAAAAAGGGGGAGGGCTATCAAGTCTCCCAAGACTAAGCATTGGACCAATTTAATAAGAAGTCCCATTGTGCTTTCTTTTTCTTGCTTTGAGTTCTACACAGATCCATCCTAGATGTCACAAACAACGAGGACAACCACTCAGAATACAGAGGGGGTACAGCTTCTACCCATCTTTTGCATATCTCCCTCCTGGCCAGCTGTATAGCATAGAAAAGGAAAGATCTAGCATGGCCCGTAATTTCACTGGATATTCTAAAGATTTATTTGTATTGGGAGGCCTAGAATATCCGCAATGGTGTTTCCTACTCTTTCCCAAAACTCTGCTATGGCCGGGCACTCAACAAACATATGTACATCCGAGGCACTCTCCAAATTACATTTTTTACAACTAACTGGAGGCCCCTTCGACATTTTGGTCAACCTTGACAGAGATAAGTAGGCCCTATGAAGGGTGAACAAATGGTTCCTTCTAAACCAAGCTGGTTTAACAGTGGCAAACAAGATGTTAAAGGATGTTTGCCACAGATGTTCCCACTGTTCCTTTGGTATAGTAACCCCCCACAAGTCTTCGGCCAATTTAAAATCCCCATCCACTGCCTCTTCAATAGCCCAGTACAGGAAGGAGACCTCCTTCCTCCCAGCACGTCTTGTAACTAGCTGCTCCTCAAGAATGTTACCTATGCCTATGGGTTTTTTCAAGTTTTGGGACCAACTCTGCAACTGAATGTATTTGAATTTTGACAAACCCTCTTCCACCCTGATGTGTAGTGATGGCCAAGATAGAAGCATGCCCTCATGAGTCAGGTCTCCCCACACCTTCAACCCAGCTACTCTAAACGGAAGAGCTAGCCTGTCCTTTAGGCAATCTGGTACGCCTGGAGAGTCCCACAGGGGGGGCCCGGCTCGAAAAGTAGTTTAGACCCATCAGCCTTTTAATGCTAGCACATGTTCTAGCCATTCCCTGCAAGACTTTTAGTTTGAGCTTTTTGAAGAATTTCGGTTCTCCAAATTTGAACAGGAAACCCTCCTGAGATAGACCAGCCCCCTTTATCATTGCAGAGAACATGGCCCCCACCCCTGTATTATCCAGAGTTTTTAAAAGCATCCTAGAATGCGACAGTTGGAAGGCCCATGCGTAATATTGCAAATCCGGCAGTGCGAGTCCTCCCTTTTCCCTCCTGCGTCTCAGCTTCTTCCAGGAAATTCTGGTACCTCTATATGCCCAGACAAATGAGTTGATATCCTGTTGGAGCTTAACTATAGCCGGTTTGTCGAGGTGTAATGGAAAGGTATTAAAGAGGAAGGTGATTTTTGGGAGCACCACCATCTTTACCAAATTAATCCTCCCAAGAATCGTTAAAGGGAGATGAACCCAGGACTTCATAAGTTTTTGCCACTCCTTTGAAACCAAGTTGGTCACTGAGATCTTATCAATATCTTGAACTATTCTGACCCCCAGATACCTCATGTCCCGTTTGGTCTGGTGCTGACACTCTGCCAAATTCCAGGTCATGACCTCAGTTTTCTCAGCCTTCACCTCATAACCAGATACCTGCCCAAAATCTCTTGCCAGCCTTATAACAGCAGGGAAGGTTCTAGTGAGGTCTGCAGAGAAGACCAAAATATCATCGGCGTACAGGGCCACCTTTCTCTCCCAAACCCCATGCTTAAATGGTAAAATGCTAGCCTCCTCTCTTAACCGCTGAGCAAAAGGCTCAATATATAGGTCAAAGAGGAGGGGAGATAAAGGGCAGCTCTGCCTAGTACCCCTGGTGATCTTAAAAGGTCTTGTCAAGTTACCGTTAACCAGAAGTCTAGCTGACGGATCTTGGCAAATCAGCTGAATAGCAGGGCAAAACTTGTCCCACAGATTAAATTTCTCCATGACTGCAGATAGGTACACCCAATTGACCCTGTCGAAGGCCTTAGTGGCATCTAATGTTATTGCAGCAAGGGGAAGCGAGTAAGTTGTGGCCAGGTCTATTGCACCAATAAGATCATAAATAAGGTCAGATATGTTCCTACCTTTAAAAAAAACCTTTTGATCGGTGTGAAGCATATCGCCCGCGACCGAGCCCAACATGCCCACCAGAATCCTGGCAAAGATTTTATAATCTGCATTCAGCAGCGAGATGGGCCTATAAGACCCACAACATGCTGGGTTTTCCCCGGTTTCAGGATCAAGGTGATGGTAGCCTCTCCCCATGAGCCTGGAAGCCTCACACCTTCGGATAAGATCTCATTAAAGAGCTGTGCCAAGATGGGAATTACCACCTCTCCCAAGGATCTATAAAGTTCTATTGGCAGCCCATCTGGGCCAGCAGCTTTCCCGCTTTTACAGGCAAGAATGGCCTTTCTCACCTCTTCCTGAGAGATGTCCAGCTCTAGATCTTCTTGCTGAGTTAAATTCAGGGGGGTAAGCGTCCTCCCATGCAGCCACTCCATGGCCAGGGTTTTGTCCACCGCACTATCTTCCTGGTACAGATCCTGAAAGAAATCAAAAAAAGTACCCCCTATCTCCTCGTCTGTGGACAGAGCAGTAGCCCCACCCATGTTGTCGATTTGTTTGATCAGATTGCGCAACATGTCAGACTTTCCATGCCAGGAGCTTGCCTGCACCTTCTCCATACTCAAAATGGCCAAGCTTACTGGCCTCCCATCTACGTGCAACCCTAGACTGAAGGATGGTATCTAACTGCTCTTTTAAACTTCTTAATTTAACCAAAATTTCCTGCAGTTTCTCAGAATCAGTCTCCCTATTTAGGCCCAACTCTGCTACCTTCAACTCTGCCTCCTTGTGAGCCACCTCTTCTCTATATTGTCTGTTCCTGAAACAAACCCTACTCGTGATCATGCCCCTTAAAAAGGCCTTTAGGGAATCCCAAACCACCGAAGTTGCAGCCGAGCCTACGTTGATACCCCAAAAACCCTCAGTCTCCTGAGATAAATATTTCATCTCCTCACCATCGAGAAGTAGAGTTCGATCGAACGTCCAGACACTAGGATGCTGACTATCTGCCAGGACAAGATCCAACCAGACCCCTGAATGATCGGACAGATGGGGAGTTAAATAACCAATGTCCTTAATCTTACCTCTCAAGCTGTGACTAACCAAGATGTAGTCGATTCTTGACTTGTGGCCATATGTACTATTGTAGTATGAGACTCCCAGCTGAGAACCCGAAAGAAATGAGGTCTGGAGAACATGGCAGCAGCTAGCTGAGCAGCTGCTTGCTCCCCGGAGGCACCCGCGTCCCACGCTTAACGAGGCGAAGCTGAGACCCGTCTTACCTGCGTCGGAGCCGTTCTGAGTGGTTTGCCTTCTTCCCTGCTTGGCTCTGCTGTGTTTCTTTTCGTTTTTGCGGGGCATGTGTTGTGGAGCCTCGGCGCCCGTGGTTTCTCCCCACTCATCTCGGTGGGTGGCGGCCGCCCTGGAGCTGAGGAGGGGCCGCAGAGCAGCGGCTCGTGGGCTCCTCCGTGTCAGCACAGGCAGCGGCAGCACCAGTCGAGTTTTCGCCGCCCTGGAGCAGGCTGACACTGGAGGGGAGTTTTACGAGGAGCCGAATCCAGGCGGTGGCTTTCCTTTGCAGTCTCCCTCGCATTTACAGCAGCAGGAGCAGGTACAGGGGGTCCAGGCGAAGTGGGAGAGTTTATTGCCTCGGGCGACACCAAGCACAGTGCTTCCAGTCAAAGGGTTAAGGAAGAGCAAGAGGCACAGAGGAGCCACTCAGGGGCTAGTAAAATCAAAATTAAATGGTAAAAGTACTAAACAGCCCCCGAGGAGAAATCTGGCAGTGGGAAGAATCAGGGAAAAGGTAGTGCCACCAGCCTAGACACAGACGGTAGCTGCTCTTCCTTCCAGCGGTGTGAGGTCAAAGGTAGGAGCATCAAGGCAGGGAGGGCTAAAAGTGATCCTCTGGATATCAAAGTTAGGATTACCCCCTCATTGAGGTCATATTCCAAAGTACAACCACCTGTACTAGACATTGTGAAGCATGGCGAGGCCCTTAGAAGGGGGTCAGTAGGTCTGCCTGTATCAAGTTCCATCATGGAGGGGATGGAGGCCTCCAGAGGTCCCCTGCCTATAGTATCAACTCCAACTCTAACTTCTGAAAGTAGCTTAAAAGAAGCCCCGAATAAAGGACAGGATACAAAAGGGCAGAAGGTCTTGGCATCTCTAGGGGTGGAAGTCAGGCGTGACGCTGAGGTGGATAAAGGCTCCAAGGATCACGAAATAAGGGGGCCTTCAGTAGCTTCTCTGGAGGCTCTCTTTTCCACCCTCTTGGAGGACATCAAAAGGGGGTTCTCAGTATCTGAAGCCAATCAAGGAGAGATTAGGAACTTTTGTGAGACATTGGAGAAGAAAATTGACCTCCTAAATACTAGAACAGACACCTTGGAGAACACAGTGGGAGAATTGAAGGATGACCTTGGAGCAGACAAAGCTGACATACTGATTCTCAAGAAGGAGGAGTCGGCTCTTCGAGATAGGCTTGAGATGTTGGAGAACAACTCCCGAAGAAGCAATTTGCGTATTTTGAATGTCCCGGAGGGAAGGGAGGGGGACGATCTCAAATCTTATATGATTTCACTTTTAAAAGAATCTTTGCAGATCAAGGAGCCAGAAGAAGATTTGAGGAAGGACATCCAGAGGGTTCATAGAGACCCTTTTAGAAGGAACCCCAACAAAATAAAGCCCAGGAAAATTCTTATTAACTTCCATACCTACTCCTTGAAAGAACAGATCCTCAATATGGCCTTAAAGGGGAAATCATTGAAGGCCAGAGACTTTTTTTTTGAGATACACTTAGATCTGGCCCGAGTTACCCTTGACAGGCAGTGGGAGTTGGGCAGGAAGTTGGACAATTTCAAAAAGCTCGGTGCTGTGGCTCAACTTAAATTCTCAGCAACTTTGAAAGTTATGCATAATAATAAAATGCATAATGTAAGATCGGTACAAGAAGCAGACGACTTACTAGAAAGTCTGGGGAAGGGCGAAATATAGTAGGCAGGCCTATCCCTGGGGGTGTGGCATCCATCCATGGTTTCCACTTATAAAGAACAATATGGCAGACTTCGCTAGTAGGACTTCTAAATATATATTCCTATCTTCCTTTCTGTTTTTTGGTTTCTAGAATAGCATCAGAGAGGGAATTACAAAGTCATCACACAGGGTCTACTTTGGGACACTTAGTTAATGAAAGTTTAGGCTCTGGCTCTAGCCTCTCCTCTACTTCTTTTTTTGTTTTGTTTTCTTGATTACAAGGGACGTGGCGGGCGGCCACAGGGTGCAGTAACTGGACTCTATCTGTCCAGGCAAATGGGGGGGTTCTCCTGGGGGGGGTCCGTCGGGAGGGGGAGTTGGGTGCATGGGGTGGAGACATAGGGGTAAAAAACAAAAAAAATTCCTCATTCACCTTAATGTTTGTTCGGATTGCCCTATTTGTGTTGCGATTGGTCTGGTGTTGGCTCTGTTTGCGACCTGGTGGATTCATGATTCTCACGTATTTCTCTAAACCCTCATGAAAACGATTCAGTTTTTGTCCTGGAATGTTAAAGGCCTGCGCGTGAAAACCAGAAGGGTAAAAATTCTGCAATACTTAAAAGATTCTCCCGCGCAGGTCATTATCCTTCAGGAAACTCATCTTTTGAAGGAAGAGATCTCTGAGGTATTTAAAAATAAAAAATGGGTAGATTATTTGATCTGCTCCAATCAGAGTGCCAATATAAGGGGCGTTGCTATATTAATTAAGAAGCAAGCAAAAGCCCGCATTTTAGATTCTCTGGTTGACCCATGTGGCAGGTGGGTCATTGTGAAGGTTATTATCTCGGGTTATCCACTTACCTTGGTGGGCTATTACGGCCCAAACCAAGACGACCCCTCTTCTCTTAAAACTATTTTTTCGAATCTCCTGGATTACCCAGACCTGGTGATCATGGCTGGGGATTTTAACATAGTCCTGAACCCGAAATTGGATAAGTCGACAGGAAGTAGAGCTAAGGTGCCCTCAAGATCCCGGA
Organism: Calotriton arnoldi; assembly: GCA_963921515.1. Classification (NCBI taxonomy): domain Eukaryota; kingdom Metazoa; phylum Chordata; class Amphibia; order Caudata; family Salamandridae; genus Calotriton; species Calotriton arnoldi. The sequence continues at coordinate 591,761 of CAWUFW010002154.1, read as the reverse complement.
TGTACCTCCAATCTATGATGGCACAGACTGGACTCTGTGACGTTTGGAGAGACAGATCGGGTTCTCAGCTGGGAGTCTCATACTACAATAGTAAAGTTGGTTATTGTGCATATGATAAGCAAGGCTATTTAATTGCACTTTCTCTCATTTACATTGTATGTTCCAAGATAGAGCAACCGTTAGACAAGAATTTACTTCACACAAATTGCTATATAAATTGCCTACATTATATCATGTGCTTTGGTTACAGGAACAGTAAAAAATATTTACACAGGTTATAGATGGGTCTTTGAAGTTGTTCCTGTCTTTGGCCCTGGAGACCATTGTAAAAGAATCTTTGAAGGAATATTTGTTTTTGGGGAAAAAACGTCTTTCCAATGTACATCCTGTATTGCACACAATGACCAGAAAAGGAGGCCCATTTCGACCAAGCTTAGTGGCTGTTCCTATTTCTTCCAGTGCCACGTATGTCCCAGCACCACCTGAAATACATTTAGTAATTTTCAGGTTACCATTGTAGGGTAAGTACGGTTAAAAAAAACTAAAATTGCACATCTGATCACTGTTCAGTTTACAAACTATTGTATGACCTACTTATACCCTCGGTGTTTATAAAAGGATGTAATACCTTCAATACTGCTACATTGTTACCCATTCTAGAAAATAATTAATTCTATTATGATGCGTTTCATGATTGTCTTGGCTATCAAAAAGTAATGCTAAGATACGACCTGATCTACACGAAATATGGCATGGATAACCTATATGTGACCTTCTACAGTCTCAGTTATTGCCGTCTAAGATAGCCATAATGCAATGTGTGATTTACTGATTGTAACACAATGACTTTGCAGCCAGGGAAATAGCATTTATACATCATGACTTTCATGCTTGCTAATGTCCGACTACCACAAAGAAAATGATATTGGTAATTACTATTTTAATACTAATGGTATTTAGAAATAGGCTGCACAATATGAGGTACACTATAGATCCCAAGGTTGGTGGTGCAAACAGAGGAGGGGATAGGGTAGGATAGCATGTACAGTTATGTTTACCAATGAGTCGGTTTCCATTAATGACTCATTTGACCCATGGGCCCTCTCAACCTGAGAGACTGTGCAGAAGCTGGACTGTACCCCATAAACAACTAAGATGCATTGGCTGTTACCAAATGCCCACTCAAACAACTGACAATGGACTAGCATTTGTTTCCCAAATAATTCCAGGCATCTTCAAAGAGTTGGGGGTGATGCAGAAGCTCCGCTGTACCGATCACCAACTAGTATTGAGTGAAGTGGAAAGATGACAAAAAGAAAGTGTTAAAGAACAAACTGATTGCGCATCTGCCCTGCCTGTCTTTAATACAGACACTTCCACTGACTGTTGGAAATAAGATGCACACCTGATTGACTTATTAAATTGAGTCCCTACTACCATCACAGATAATTGATGATCTGGTACTACATTATTGCAAGGAGCTAATAAAGACACTGTGTTATCTTCATCATTAGGTGCTGCTGGCCTTCTAGAACCACTGAAAATGAGACAACGTTATCTTCAGCAAAGTGATTAGATGTGAATACCCATACCATACATCATTGTCTCCAAGTCCGATAGGAAAGACAATATGAGGTCCATCTTTCTGACAACAAGGACCGCAGTCTTGGGTGCACTATCCCAACACAAAGAAAGCCAACCAAGCGGAATAGCAACAACAGATTTACAACCTTAAGGAAGAGCTACCTGCACCTTTTGCCATAAAAACAGGCTAAAAATTAAGGACTAGAAAGCCTCCTTGTTTGCAAAAATTGGTCCAGTTACACAACAATGAGAGCACGCACACGTACTGGTGACCTCTTCGAGCTCGATTGCTCAGACCTCGCTAAGAAACATCAGGAGGTGGCCATGGCAGTCTTGGGTACCTTTTTGCCAATAATAATAGGCACTGTACTGCTCATTGTTTTCAAGGATGACATAAAGATTCCAGAGATCAATGTTGGAGAAAGAACTGTGAATGACTATGAATTAATGCATGCCATTGCTGCTGCTGTCAATACAGGGGAGGAATGAACTAATTTTGGAACACAAACATGAAGAAAATAATTATGTTGCATTGCTTGAAAGATACGTCTCAGTATTAATTGTACCAGATGTTAGACTTGGCATCTTTTGGCGTGTTTCCCCTGACTTTTTGCTCTCTGACCTCCTGGTTTTTGACTCTGTTGTTGCTGGTGTAATGATTCTGCGCACTTTCCTCACTGCTGTCCAGTGGGAAAGTGCAAGTGCTCCCGTATAAAATGTGTATGTATTGGTATTTCCATGATTGGCCTATTTGATCTATGTGTCAGTCCCTAGTAAAGTGCACTGCGAGTGCCAGGGCCTATAGATCAAATGCTGTTGGTGGGCTACAGCACTGGATTGTGCCACCCACGCAGACAGCCCGTAAAGTGTAACTCGGGCCTGCCTTGCAGAGCCTGCGTGCAGCCTGGGGCTGCCATGTCTACTTGGCAAGTGCACACACTTGCAAGTCCCTAAACCTTCCCTTTTCTACATGTTAGTCACCCCTAAGGTAGGCCCAAGGTACCCCTGTGGGCAGGGTGCATTGTAGGTGAAAGGTAGGACATGCCCTGGTGTGTGTGGCATGTCCTGATAGTGAAATACAGCCTACTTCGTTTTTCACTATTGCAAGGCTACCTGTTCCTAGTAGGCCAGGATGGGCAGTTCTGATTATTACAGCATATAATCCTAACTGACCCAGGGAACACAGTAGAAATTCGAGTTTAGTATGCCTGGACTCAGAATGATAAAATGCATCTTTTAGTGAAGTTGGTTTTAGCATTCCGTGTTCGAAAATACCACTTTTAGAAAGTGGGTATTTTCTTGTCTAACCATCCAAGCCTGCCTCTGCTAGGTTGTGTATTCCTTGTCTGGAGTGTGAGTGACAGGGGCTGGGGGATGCCAGGAGACAGGGGGAGTCAGCACAGGGCTGAATAGCAAGATCTACATGTAGATGGGTGGGATGAGTACACCTGGGACCTGAATAGGGCTGGGCCTTCCCTCCACAATGCTGGCTCCACCTCCTGTGGTGCGTCTGATGTCCCTGGCCTGCACCCTGAAAGGAAATACGGAGGCTTGTCAACAAAGTGCTCCAAGACTGACCAGAACTGGTTTGGGCCAGGCAAAGGCCTCTCTGCCTTCAGAGAACAAAGGAATTTGGGATATAAATATTGGGGCCCTGACCTCATGAATTTAGATCTTGCTGGAATCAAGGAACCTGCCAAGAAGAAGAGCTGGAGAGCTGCTAGGAGGAGTACTGCCCCTTTGCTGAGTTGTTGCCTTGTTGGGTTGGCCTGCAGTTGCTGCTTCTGCCTTGGGCAGTGAAAGGACTGGACTGAACTTTCTACTACTTGTGCTGAGAATCTCCAAGGGCCTGAAACCGAGCTGGCCTCCTGTTAAGAAGTCTCAGGGACTGCAAAGACTTCACCACCCTCTGGGTACCGCTTCTGGAACCGCTGTTTCAGTTGCCACAGAGGAAGGGAACCGCAACCGACTCCGTCAACCGACTCCATCGCTGGCCCGGTGTCCTGTTTGCACCGCAGACCGCACCGTCCGCATCTCGCACCGCAACCCTGGTCTCACCGAGAACGACGTCCGACACCATCGCCACCGAGCCGCTGCTTGCACCGTGACCTGTGGGCACCGCAGTTCGCATCGCATCGCTTCACTGTGCCAGCCGGACCAGACCGACGCTGTCGCTGCAACTGGCTCAACAGTCGTGACCGCATCGCATTTGGGGCACCGCTCACACGTTTGCGATGCACCGCTCCGACTCGCACCGCTGTCCGACGCCAGCTCCCGCACTCCGGCTTGGTCGCCTGCATCGCAACCTGTCAGCACCGCATCGTACACCGTCTCGCCCTGCACCGCACGCCTTGGACTCACCGACTCCGTCTGCACGACGCTCATCGAGCCGCTGCCTGCACCGCATCGAGGGACACCGCACCTTGCACCGCTCCGCTTTGCACCGCAACCGCGACGAACGCCGACCGGCTCGCACGCTCCGTGCCCGCCACAACGAGAAAAGGTACTGTGACCGAGTCTGTTCACGACTCTGCTGGCCCGTAGCGACGCGGTCGGCTGGAACTGTTGGACTCTGTGTATTTCAGCATCGCAGTAGACCCGGACGGGGCTACCCACTCGTACGCAGTTTGCTTTTGTGTTATTCCTGCAAAGAAGAAGTTACCTTATCAAGCATACATTTTTAAAGTACTGTATTGTGGATTTTTGTCGTAATTGGTCTTGTCTTGAGTATATAAAAATATTGGATATTTTTCTAAACTGGTGTGGTGTCAGTTTGTAGTGCTTACACTGTATTACTGTTGGTTATGTGCAAATGCTTTACACACTGCCTCTAGAATAAGCCTGACTGCTCGTGCCAAGCTACCAAGGGGGTGAGCAGGGGTTATTTTAGGAGTGTAACTCCCTTACCCTGACTAGGAAGAAGGGTCCCTACTTGGACAAAGGTGCAAGCCCTTGCCAACTAGAGATCCCATTTCTAACATTGGTTGTCAGTGGTGAGGATAGGACTTGTGTTTGCACTTGACTTACAGTGATTGGTGTGCACTACTACCATATCGCAGACCATTACGTACCACTCACAGGTTCTTTTCTTTTTGGCCTATTTTTGATCTTGCCAGTTTGAACTTGCTACTTCAACATGCCTGAATCAATAGTATCATCAATTGCATCAGTAGAAATTGCCTTTGAGGAGGATCGATTGGAAGCCTACAATGTCAAGGAGTTAAAATCGATTTGCAAGAACCTGAAAGTCCAGGTCAGAGGCCTCACCAGGAAGGATGAGCTACAAAAGGCGCTGAGGGCCTGGGTAGCAGCCAGAGGTGCCAGTGGGCAACCTGGTGATCTCAATGGAGAGGTGGAGGAGCCTGTTCCTAGGGTGGATGTGCTTTTGGGAGGGGGGGAACCCTCCAGGCCAGGCAGCAGTGGTTTGTCCCCAGAGGAGCTGGAGGACAGGCGGGAAGTAAGGAGGTTCGAATTGGAGAAACTCAGAATAGAAAGTGAGAGGGAAGAGAAAAGAATAGCCATGGAGGAAAGGAAAATGGTACTAGATCATGAGAGAATGATCAAGGAGCTGGAGCTAAAGAGTAGATCCGGTTCAGATGGTGGCAGCAATTCTTCAGCACACACAGACAGGATTGTACACATCCCCAAGAATGTAGGTAAAGAGTACAAAAAGGGTGATGACATACAAAGGTGGTTTCAAGGTGCGAGTCGACTATTCATATGAATGGGGTCCCTGAGAGGAACTGGGGAGCGGGGTTGTGGCCTCTCTTTCCAGAGGAAGCTAGGGATACTCTGATAGCTTTGGGTAAGGGGCAGGACCTCACCTATGCTGACATGAAAGACGCTCTCCTCACTAGGTATGGGCTCACTCCTGAAAAGTACAGGGATCAGTTTAGGTCCAGTAAAAAGTCTGAGGCCAACACTTGGTTGGAATGTGTGGATATGTTCTGTAGGTCGCTGGATGGTTGGGTGAAGGGCAGTAATGTAACAGATTTTCAGGGGCTCTACAATTTGATTGCATGGGAGCACTTGTCTAGTCTATGTTTTGCAGATCTGCGCCAGCACCTAGTTGATAGTAAGCTAACTGTCCCCAGGAAGCTTGCTATGGAGGCGGACCGCTGGGTGAGTACCAGGGTCCACAAGAAAGCGTTTGGGGGAGACTCAGCCAAAGGTGGGCAGGGTCCCCAGCAGAAAGGTGGGGGGACAAGGGTAAAGCACAGGAGTTCTCTAAAGGGCCCCAAACTAGTACCCAGGGTAAAGGTTCCCAGCCCCCGGTGATAAGAAGAAAGGGGTCTCTACAGGGAAGCCTGTTGAGACCGGCCCCCGCAAGTGTTATGCATGTGACCAGGTAGGTCACTTTAAGGGGGACCCCAAGTGCCCAAAGGGGACACAGCCGCCCACCGGTGGACAGTTCAAAGTGTTGGCTAGTGTAGCGCTTGGGGAGGAGGGGTGCCCACAGGAGGGTGGGGATCCCGCAGAAATGACCCTCGTCTCACTAGGGGACAGTGAGATGGTCCCAGGAAACCAGGTGCCCCCTAACACAAAGAAATATAGCACCTGGGTGACCATCAATGGGAACAGGGTAGAGGCTCTCAGAGATACTGGAGCCAGTGTGACCTCAGTCCGGTGTCACCTGGTCTCTGAGAAGCAGGTAGTCCCAGGGGCATTCCACCAAGTAGTTGCTGTAGACAACTCTGAGCGCCAGTGTATGGTGGCGCAGGTACCCTTTGAATGGGGGGGGTCTCAGGTCCCTTGAGGGTGGTTGTGAGCCCTACCATGCCTGTAGATTGTCTGCTAGGTAACGACCTGGAGCAGTCCTTATGGAAGGATGTTGAGCTCAGGTCTCACTTGGAGATGCTTGGGTTGCCAGAGTGGGCATGCGTGTCTACTCGGTCAATGGCAGCCAGTAAGGGTGATCAAGAGGACTTGGAGCCTGGAACAGTGGCCCAAGTCCCTGCCAAGAGGAAGGGCAGGGGGCACGGGAAACCTGCCCCCGAAGTTCCCACGGACCGGGAGGAGGCGGACCTCGAGGGGACGCCCGGTGCCTACAGGGGAGCAGGTAGCCGAACTGGGAGACATCTCTGAGCTGACCCATTGGCAGCAAGAAGGGGGTCCCACCAGGGAGGAGTTCTGCAGAGAGCAGAACGAGTGCCCTACTCTGGAGGGTCTGCGGCGGCAGGCTGCAGACCAGGCAGCTGGTAATCAGTCCAGGTCACATCTGATCTACTGGGAGAATGGTCTCCTATACAGTGAGCCTAAGGTTGCTGAGCCTGGGTCAGCCCGTGTGCTGGTGGTACCCCAGCGCTTCAGGACCTTCCTACTGGGTCTGGCTCACGACGTGCCTTTGGCAGGACATTTGGGGCAGGACAAGACCTTTGACAGGCTTGTCACCCACTTCTTTTGGCCCCAAATGCGAAGGCAGTCAGATGCACACTGTAGGTCTTGCCAAACTTGCCAGGCAAGTGGTAAGAGTGGGAGGAAGGTCAAAGCTCCTCTCCAACCTTTTCCTGTTGTTGGAACACCCTTTGAAAGGGTAGGGATGGATATTGTGGGGCCACTGGATCCCAAGACAGCCATGGGCAACAGGTACATCCTGGTCTTGGTGGACCATGCCACCCGGTACCCGGAGGCAATCCCTCTCAGGACAACGACGGCGCCAGTGGTGGGCCGGGCGTTAATGGGGATCTTCTCCCGTGTGGGATTCCCCAGAGAGGTGGTTTCTGACAGGGGGACCAATTTCATATCCAAGTATATGACATCCCTGTAGAAGGAGTGTGGTGTAACCTACAAGTTCACCACTCCTTACCACCCACAAGGAAACGGTCTGGTGGAGAGATTCAACCAGACCTTGAAAGGCATGATCAAGGGTCTAACAGAACCCATGAGGTGTAAGTGGGACGTCCATGCCTACTCTTTGCATACAGGGAGGTGCCTCAGAAGTCTCTTGGGTACAGCCCCTTTGAGCTCCTGTATGGCCACCCTGTCAGAGGACCTCTGAGTTTGGTAAAGGAAGGCTGGGAGGCAGTTCCCAGGAAAACTCCCCAGGATGTGTTTAGCTACATGCTGGCCTTTAGAAACCAGACTGCCCGCTTCAGGAAACTCGCTCAGGCGAACCTAGAGGCAAGCCAGGAAGAAATGAAAAGGTGGTATGACCAGAATGCCACTCTGGTCGAATTTCAACCTGGGCAAAAAGTGTGGGTCATGGCCCCAGTGGCACCTTGTGCCTTGCAGGACAAGTGGACTGGGCCATATGAGGTGGTGGAGCGCAAAAGTGACGTCACCTACCTGGTGGATTTGCAGGCTCCAAGGAACCCTTTGAGGGTCCTTCACGTGAACCGCCTCAAGCCCCACTTCGAGAGGTCCGAAGTGAGTATGCTCTTGGCGACAGATGATGGGGTGGAAGAGGAGAGTGAGCCTCTCCCTGACCTCCTGTCTATCAAGGAGCATGATGGGTCAGTAGAGGGTGTGATCCTCTCCCCTGCACTGACTCAGGAGCAGCAGGGGGACTGTCACCAGTTGTTGGGACAGTTCGCCCCACTGTTCTCTCTGACCCCCGGTGTTACTCACTGGTGTACCCATGACGTGGACACTGGTGACAGCCCTCCTGTGAAGCACAAGATTTACAGGTTGACTGACCGGGTCAGGGCCAGCATCAAGGAGGAGGTCTCTAAGATGTTGGCGTTAGGGGTGATTGAGCCCTCCAACAGTCCTTGGGCCAGCCCAGTGGTCTTGGTCCCAAAGGCTGCTGCGCCCGGTGCCACTCCAGAACTCCGGTTTTGTGTGGACTACCGTGGGCTCAATGCCGTCACCAGGACTGACGCGCACCCCATCCCCAGAGCTGATGAGCTCATTGATCGGTTGGGAGCTGCCCGGTTCCTCAGCACGTTTGATTTAACGTCTGGGTACTGGCAGATTGCCTTAACCGATGGGGCCAAGGAGAGATCAGCATTCTCAACCCCAGAAGGTCATTACCAATTCCGGGTGATGCCCTTTGGGTTGAAGAATGCCCCTGCCACCTTTCAGAGGTTGGTCAATCAGGTGTTGGCTGGGCTGGAGGATTTCAGTGCCGCCTACCTGGATGACATTGCTGTGTTCAGTTCCAGCTGGGAAGAACATTTACAGCACCTTGGGAAAGTGTTGAGGGCTCTGCAAGGTGCAGGCCTCACGATCAAGGCCAGTAAGTGCCAGATCGGGCAGGGTTCTGTGGTGTACTTGGGACACCAGATAAGAAGCGGCCAGGTGGCGCCCCTACAACCCAAGATTGACACCATTCTGGCTTGGGAGCCCCCCAAGACCCAGACCGAGGTGAGAGCCTTCTTAGGTCTCACCGGCTACTATAGGAGATTTGTTAAGGGCTATGGCACAATCGTTGCCCCCTTAACAGAGCTGACTTCTAAGAAGCAGCCCAGGAAAGTGATCTGGACTGAGTCCTGCCAGAAAGCTTTTGATGCCCTGAAGGCAGCCATGTGCACGGCGCCCGTGCTCAAGGCACCTGACTTCTCCAAGGAATTCGTCGTGCAGACTGACGCTTCAGAGCATGGTGTGGGAGCGGTGCTCTCACAACTGAACGAAGAGGGCCTGGATCAGCCTGTAGTCTTCCTTAGCAGGAGACTACTCCCCAGGGAACAGAGGCGGAGTGCCATAGAAAGGGAAGCTTTTGCTGTGGTCTGGGCACTGAAGAAGCTGAGACCATACCTGTTTGGGACTCACTTCCGGGTTCAGACCGACCACAGGCCCCTCAGATGGTTGATGCAAATGAGGGGTGAGAATCCAAAACTGCTGAGGTGGTCCATCTCCCTACAGGGAATGGACTTTACGGTGGAACACCGTCCTGGTACAGAACACGCCAACGCAGATGGTCTGTCCAGGTTCTTCCGCCTTAGTGAAGAGAACTCCAATGGGGTTGGGTAGTTCTCCCTACTTTCAGCTGGAGGGGACATGTGTTAGACTTGGCATCTTTTGGCGTGTTTCCCCTGACTTTTTGCTCTCTGACCTCCTGGTTTTTGACTCTGTTGTTGCTGGTGTAATGATTCTGCGCACTTTCCTCACTGTTGTCCAGTGGGAAAGTGCAAGTGCTCCCGTATAAATTGTGTATGAATTGGTATTTCCATGATTGGCCTATTTGATCTATGTGTCAGTCCCTAGTAAAGTGCACTGCGAGTGCCAGGGCCTATAGATCAAATGCTGTTGGTGGGCTGCAGCACTGGATTGTGCCACCCACGCAGACAGCCCGTAAAGTGTAACTCGGGCCTGCCATTGCAGAGCCTGCGTGCAGCCTGGGGCTGCCATGTCTACTTGGCAAGTGCACACACTTGCAAGTCCCTAAACCTTCCCTTTTCTACATGTTAGTCACCCCTAAGGTAGGCCCAAGGTACCCCTGTGGGCAGGGTGCATTGTAGGTGAAAGGTAGGACATGCCCTGGTGTGTGTGGCATGTCCTGATAGTGAAATACAGCCTACTTCGTTTTTCACTATTGCAAGGCTACCTGTTCCCCGTAGGCCAGGATGGGCAGTTCTGATTATTACAGCATATAATCCTAACTGACCCAGGGAACACGGTAGAAATTCGAGTTTAGTATGCCTGGACTCAGAATGATAAAATGCATCTTTTAGTGAAGTTGGTTTTAGCATTCCGTGTTCGAAAATACCACTTTTAGAAAGTGGGTATTTTCTTGTCTAACCATCCAAGCCTGCCTCTGCTAGGTTGTGTATTCCTTGTCTGGAGTGTGAGTGACAGGGGCTGGGGGATGCCAGGAGACAGGGGAGTCAGCACAGGGCTGAATAGCAAGATCTACATGTAGATGGGTGGGATGAGTACACCTGGGACCTGAATAGGGCTGGGCCTTCCCTCCACAATGCTGGCTCCACCTCCTGTGGTGCGTCTGATGTCCCTGGCCTGCACCCTGAAAGGAAATACGGAGGCTTGTCAACAAGTGCTCCAAGACTGACCAGAACTGGTTTGGGCCAGGCAAAGGCCTCTCTGCCTTCAGAGAACAAAGGAATTTGGGATATAAATATTGGGGCCCTGACCCCATGAATTTAGATCTCGCTGGAATCAAGGAACCTGCCAAGAAGAAGAGCTGGAGAGCTGCTAGGAGGAGTACTGCCCCTTTGCTGAGTTGTTGCCTTGTTGGGTTGGCCTGCAGTTGCTGCTTCTGCCTTGGGCAGTGAAAGGACTGGACTGAACTTTCTACTACTTGTGCTGAGAATCTCCAAGGGCCTGAAACCGAGCTGGCCTCCTGTTAAGAAGTCTCAGGGACTGCAAAGACTTCACCACCCTCTGGGTACCGCTTCTGGAACCGCTGTTTCAGTTGCCACAGAGGAAGGGAACCGCAACCGACTCCGTCAACCGACTCCATCGCTGGCCCGGTGTCCTGTTTGCACCGCAGACCGCACCGTCCGCATCTCGCACCGCAACCCTGGTCTCACCGACGACGACGTCTGACGCCATCGCCACCGAGCCGCTGCTTGCACCGTGACCTGTGGGCACCGCAGTTCGCATCGCATCGCTTCACTGTGCCAGCCGGACCAGACCGACGCTGTTGCTGCAACTGGCTCAACAGTCGTGACCGCATCGCATTTGGGGCACCGCTCGCACGTTTGCGACGCACCGCTCCGACTCGCACCGCTGTCTGACGCCAGCTCCCGCACTCCGGCTTGGTCGCCTGCATCGCAACCTGTCAGCACCGCATCGTACACCGTCTCGCCCTGCACCGCACGCCTTGGACTCACCGACTCCGTCTGAACGACGCTCATCGAGCCGCTGCCTGCACCGCATCGAGGGACACCGCACCTTGCACCGCTCCGCTTTGCACCGCAACCGCGACGAACGCCGACCGGCTCGCACGCTCCGTGCCCGCCACAACGAGAAAAGGTACTGTGACCGAGTCTGTTCACGACTCTGCTGGCCCGTAGCGACGCGGTCGGCTGGAACTGTTGGACTCTGTGTATTTCAGCATCGCGGTAGACCCGGACGGGGCTACCGACTCGTACGAACTTTGCTTTTGTGTTATTCCTGCAAAGAAGAAGTTACCTTATCAAGCATACATTTTTAAAGTACTGTATTGTGGATTTTTGTCGTAATTGGTCTTGTCTTGAGTATATAAAAATATTGGATATTTTTCTAAACTGGTGTGGTGTCAGTTTGTAGTGCTTACACTGTATTACTGTTGGTTATGTGCAAATGCTTTACACACTGCCTCTAGAATAAGCCTGACTGCTCGTGCCAAGCTACCAAGGGGGAGAGCAGGGGTTATTTTAGGAGTGTAACTCCCTTACCCTGACTAGGAAGAAGGGTCCCTACTTGGACAAAGGTGCAAGCCCTTGCCAACTAGAGATCCCATTTCTAACACCAGAAAATTAATTTTTGCACACACCTGCCTACCAGTACCCAGTACTCCATGACTTAAAGGGTAGTGCCATCAATAACGGCTGTGAGTTGTGTATTTAGGCAAGTAGTGTCCTGTGTCGCTGGACAGTATAATTCATTAGTGAAGGACTTACACACTAGTAGCTCAAACACTTGCATGAATACAAATTCCACTTCCGAGATGACCAGAGACACAAGAGAAGAACAATCAAATGTCATCAATAACCCAGCACAATAGGCAAATGGTTCCTCAATAGAGAATATATATGGACAAGCTTTTCCCTGAGGATTATATATGGGCAGTCAGAGGTCTTCTGTCTGCTCCAGGGGTGGCATAGGAGTTGTTACTTATACTTTGTTATGACAAGAATGTTCCATGTCCAACCTCTGCCTTAAATACGGCCTGAGTGAAGCATGAGATAAAAGAGTAATGCTACTTGGGTCAGTAACTTCTTGACTGGCATGGAGATCATTGTGCCACTACTTGGAATATCGCACAACTTCCACGAAATAAGTCAGTTAGATAAACTAATTATCGAACAGCCTGATGAAGCAACAGCTTTCTTAGGCAATATTACAAAAAGATGAAAGCAATAAGGATAGCAGCTATTCAGGGTAGTTCTGGATATTTTGCTGCACAATCAAGAAGGTGTATGTAAGGGATTTGGGCAGGAAAGTAATACCTACATACCGCACAATAGTGACAACATCCAACACACAATAAAATAGAACATTTTTATAGGTACGGAGGCACAGGACAAAGGAAAGACTGATGGGGGTTGCTGAGTTGGAAGGGGTGGCACCTAGTTGTTGGTGGACTCGTCCACCACAGGCACTGATGTGAGGGGTGTTAGAAGTGTGACTCCTCCTCCCTTGCGGGTGATGGTTGATGCCAGTGGGGGGAGGGGAGAAGCAATAAAAAGACCCGGGAGACGAGCCTCGTGGTACGATAGTGCACCACATGCAGTGTGTCCGAGTGATTATTACAGATAGCCCGTTTTCACCAGGCCTAGGCCTCAAGAGCACCCAACAACTTGCGAAGAGGGTGGTTGAGCCCTGGTGCCCAACCATGTCCTCCTACCTGGCCTTCTGTCCCGCGGTTGCTGTCACTGCCATACTGCAAGTGTCGTGGAGGGCCTTCCCCACTAGTCCACTTCCATCGTCAGCGCTGTCTTTCCTGGTGTCGGCTGCGGAGTGGCTCTGCTGGGACCGCAGCCCTCTGATTGGCTTCAGGTGAGGCCGCTGCCAATGCCGCCTGCCCTCTATTGTTGACGTGGGCATCTTCCCTGTCTCGCTGCACCCGTTCCAAGTTCCCGAAGCTACGGGGGCGTGGCTGTGATCTGCCATATAGCACGCAGGCCTCTCCCTGCTACGAGCGACATCCTGCCAGCTGCCCTGGAGGTGAGCCCCTCGTGTGAACTTGTGCTCTGCTCGCCAGCGGCAAGGCCAGGTCTATGCATTCCTCTGCTGCTTCCATGGGAATTTCCCCTTTTAAGGAGTTATAAAGGGGCCTACAACAAAAAATAATAATAATAAAGCAAAAACAAAAGTAAACGACACATAGGAAAAAGTAAATGAAAAAAAAGGGAGAGCTGGCCACTAAAATAAGGACATACTGGGTGCCTCTCACATATCCGCCCAGCATCATTTCTGAATCACCATGGTGTTTGGTTGCCATGAGTGCACACCGTGCGCCTGCAATTCTGTCTCTACAACGCTGGTGCTTACTTCCCCATCAGCTCGGGCTCCACCTTCAGTAGGAGGTAAATCTCACCTGGCCTCCAGATCATTCCATCAGCAGCCACCCAAGATCAGTAATCAAGGAGGACGTCCAACTTCCTGCAAGGTGATTACAGTGAACAACTATCATCATGACTACTGTGCATCCTATTGAACCATTCCTAATTGATGGGCCGCCATCTGCTCAAGCGGCCAAATGGAAGGACTGACTTGAACGCCTTGAAACATACTTCACAGCAGTGGCGCTGCAAAACGGCAGGCGGCGCCCTATGCTCTTGCATTTGGGAGGCGCAGCCCTCCAAAAACTGGGGAAATCTGTCATGAAGGCAGGACCTCCGTATACGTACAACACGCTGAAGGAAGCTTTCACTGCCCATATCAAGCCTCTGGCCAACCCAGATTATGAACGCTTCCTACTGTGTCAAGCAAGGCTGTTGCCCGAAGAATCGGTGGATGCTTTCTACGCTCGCATGCACGTTGCCGGATGAGAACGATGAAATACGGGCGCAGTTTATTCAGGGGTGTTCCTCTGCAAAGTTGAGAGAACATATACTTCAAGGCCCGCAGATGTCCATGGCGGATATGCTAACAATGGGAAGGTCGAAGGAACTATCTAAGGTGCGAGCTACACACATGGAAGCGACGTTGCAACGCCAAGTAAAGATGAAACCTATCAACAGCATCCTGCCTGGAGGTTCTGAAAAGAAGAAAGTGCGGAACAAGCCGCAACCCACGGCCATGACATGCTACAGGTGTGGTGGACCCTTCCCACACCAAGGACCATGCCCAGCCCTTGGAAAGAGATGCTCCGCATGTAATAAACCGAACCCCTTTGCGAAGGTGTGCCGCTCCACCGCACGGAAGGGACAGAGGACCAAGCTCGTCCATGCCCTAAGCACCTCTCAAACCCCTGAGGAGGAGGAAGACATGGATGATGATGATATAGAGGGAGCAGTCCATGTCATACATGCCATGCAACTGGATGGATATCCCCGAAGACACATCCCAAAGTGCTGCGTGCTCTTTGCAGGATACCAGTTCCAGGCACTGATTGACACTAGGGCGCCAATAAACATCATGGCTCAATCAGTGATGCAAACACTTCACACACAACCGACCCTGCGTCCCACCTCTACACAAGTGTTTGCTTACTGGTCCACTAGTCCACTTCCATTGGTAGGAATGTTCACTACCAACATAACACTGGTTAGTGAAAGCTGTACTGATTGGACTGGGCATACTGATACTGCTCAATGTAATAGTGACAGTGGTTCCAAAATGTCTCTTTTCTGTGTCTGTGCAACTGTGCCATATTTAGGCCTCAACTAGACAGTATGTAGATATTAATTTTCTCCACCAGATTACCCAGAAAATGTTGCAAGAGCCTGTAGTAAGAGACATAGGAACAGCTATAATCAATGAGGAAATAAAGGGTATAACGGCAATAGAAGTAGAGTAAATGGCACTACTGAGTGTAAGAGAAAGGGATGTGGAAACCATCTTGTTTCAAGCTTCATTTTGTAACACTTAATAGGAGCCTGCAGAGCATACAAAAGCCTGCTGGCCTGTAGGTGAAATAGCTGTACCCATGCTGTACAAACAAGTTCATGAGAAATGACAGAGTCACAAGTAAATATGCCAAACTGTTGCTTCATTAGACAATATATATATATATATATATATATATATATATATATATATATATATATATATAGC
Source organism: Calotriton arnoldi (assembly GCA_963921515.1). Taxonomy (NCBI): domain Eukaryota; kingdom Metazoa; phylum Chordata; class Amphibia; order Caudata; family Salamandridae; genus Calotriton; species Calotriton arnoldi. Next base: position 576,353 of record CAWUFW010002154.1, on the reverse strand, counting down.
GGTCGCCAGTAGGTAGTTATAGTTGGGACCTTGTTTCTATTCAAAAAGCGTTTTTTCTTTTACCAATATCTTTGGCGCCGTTTGACAAATCTTCATGAAATTTTCAAAACTAATGGTTCACTCAGGTCAGCTCCTGTCCTGAAAGGTTCGGGATGATTCGTCAAGCAGGGGCTGAGGAAAAAGGGGGGTCCCAAAACGCATTTTCCCCATGTTAATTTCCATAGGAACTTTAGACACGGCTACAGCCCGAACTGCTGAACGGAATTACACCAGATTTGGCAAAAAGGTAGCTCTTGGTCCAGAAAGCAACCTTTTTTTTTTAAATGGTGTAAATCCGTTCAGTAGTTGCTGGGAAATTAAAAAAATAAAAATGTATATATCTGAGCACCGAGGAGGATTCGCGAACCCTCCCGAGCACGAGCTTCATTCTGATTGGCTGCCAACACTCCAAAGCAGAATGTGTTGGCAGCCATCTTGTGACTCGGTAACCAAGTCATAAGAAAAAGGAAAAAAAAAAGTGAAAAATGAAGAAAAGGGGGCAGGGTAGAAACACCCGACCCCCTAGGCCTGCTCAGGAAAAAGCATCTAAAAAAAAACCGGCAGAATTCACGCTGGGTGCGCGAATCCTGCCGAGAAAATTAAAAAAATGAAGCGCTTCGTTTTAATGAGCCCCCAGGTGGGCCAGGTCCCGGGGGCAATGCCGAAATTATATAGCAGGGGCCCACAGGGCCCCCGCAGCCCCGGGGACCGCCACCTCCCTGGGGCCATGCTAATTATATGCGGGGTGCACACAGAGCCCCCTCAGCCCCGGGGACCACCACTTCCCCGGGGCCTGTTTAATTAGATGTGGGGGGGCCTCCCAGGCCCCCCTAAGCCCCGGGCATTGCCACCTCCCCGGGGCTTTATTTAATTATGCGTGGGGAGCACGCGGCCTCCCACAGCCCCGGGGATCTCCACCTCCCCGGGGCTTTATTTTGTGGGTGGGGGGCCTCACAGGCCCCCCAAGCCCCGGGGAACGCGACCTCCCCGGGGCTTTCGTTAATTATTTGCAGGGGGGCCTCACGGGCCCCCCCAAGCCCCAGGGACCACCACCTCCCTGGGACTGTTGAAATGATTAGTGGGGGGCCAAGCGGCCCACCTCCTGGAGCCCTCGATGGCCATGGGGACCGCCTCCCCCCAGGGCTGGCTCCTGCAATGTCCCGGGGTGCCCCCCCACGGGACATTGCTGTTGACTATGGCAGGGCTAGAGCACTGATTTGCTTCGTGGAAGCGAGAGCAGGAAACCTGCTCTCGCTTCAACGAAGCAAAGCAGAATTGCTTTTGGGCAAGGGGAGCTGCATGTCAGCAGCTCCCCTTGCCCAAAAGCAGTGTCGGCTCCCGGAGGAGGCGGGGAGCCGGCAGGGATCGTGGGAGCATTGGGGCTCCCCCCACGGTCCCCAACGCTGAGGCCAGGCCCCGGGGAATGGAGTCCCCGGGGCTAGAAGAGGCCCAGGGAAGGGGGGCAACGCGGCCCCCTCCCTTTTGTAATAAAAAAAAAATATATATATATATATATATATATATATATAAATAAGGCAAGGGCCCGGGGGATGGGGTCCCCTGGGCCATTATTGGCCTTAGGAGGGGGACCAAGCGGTCCCCCTCCATAATTTATTTACAAAAATAAATGCTGGCAGGCCCCGGGGGATGGGGTCCCCGGGGCGAGTACCGAATAATGGTAGTGGGGCGTTTTTTTTCTTTTGAGTTTGGAGTCGTGACCCCAACGCGGCTCTCAGCGCGGCCCCCGTGTAACGTTGCGTTGGATTCGCGAATTCACCCTAAATAAATAATTTAGTAGTATATAATTTAGAAGGTAGTGTTGTATTTGTGAAGTTGTTTTAAAGAGGTACTGTGATTGAAGTTAATGATAAGATTACAATTGATAGATTTGATAAAAATATATAACATTAAAAAATAATAGTTAAACTTGAAAAGTGTATTGTGTTGTAGTACATTGAATTCATGCTTTTGCAGATTCGTGTCGGGTGCGCGAATCCACAATTTCTTTTTTTTAAATGTATGTGAAAAAAATAATTATATTCACTACTATGTTATAGGGTGGCTCTAAAAAGAGCCCTTGTGTTCATTATGAGTTTGTTGTAGCTACATGTAAGTGCGGATGCAGAGCTTTAGGTTGTTGAGAAAGACTCTGTTTGCTTGATCTGTGTAGTGTACTCCATCACTTCTGTAGATGTCATCCATATCAAAACGTAGATTGTTATTGTAGATGGACCCCATTCTATGATCTCTTAGGTATGCAGAAACAGCTTTATTGACATTTTTCCTAGCTTTTTCAATCTGTTGACAGAATTGATTTGACCACTTCCATTTCTGTCTTTGGCATATATTAGAGTAAACAAAGACAGTTTGAGGTAAAAGCAACATCAGTTGTGCAAAGGTGTCCTTCATGAGCATTTCCAGACCTACCCCAGTCAATGTGCCTAGGTTATTGCCACCACAGTGCACAATCATGAGGTCAGGGGGTTGGACATGCAAAAAGGTTTTAACCAAAGGCATCAATTGGTGCCACTTTAATTCCCTCTGTGCAATCCATTTAATATCCACATTTTGCAAAGCTAGGTCTTTGTCAATACCTCTGCGTTCAGCATACCTTTTGCACCAGAAAACATAGGTGTGTCCAACAATCCACACTGTAAGCATCTTGAAGGGATGTCTGGAAGGAATGAAAAGATGTCTGTAGCTGAGTTAGTCAGTTGGTAGAATGAGAGGTATCTAAAATGGCGGAGAACATGCTGTTTTTTAAAAAGTAGAGAATTGATTGGCTGTTTAAGAAGATTGTACACTGAAAAATAGGGTGCATGTTACTTTCTTTAAAAAGCATGTTTCTTATTGGTTAGTAAAAAATATTTGAAAGGTACAATAGATAGGATAAGGTCATATTTTGCAAATGTCAACCACACCTGCTGTTTGCATTTGTGAGGTTGTGTGCTGAACTTGAAGATATTGTGAACTTGTGACCTGACAGTTCACTTCAATGTTCCATGAACTATTGCTATGGAAACTGGCATTAGGCACAAGGGGGCAAGGGTTGAATGTTATCTGAGGTTTTAAAATGTGGACATTTAATTTATATATGTTTCATGTTATTAAAGTAAGATTTCCCAAGTCAGTACTATCTTTAGAAGTGGTGTGTTATTAAAAAATAGTGGTATTTTTATTTGTAATATATTTTTGAACTCCCGTATGGATTTGCAGCTCCATCGCGTTGGTGCACGGTGAAATCACGACTCCAAAAAAATTCCAGAATCAGTTTGGGCACTTTTAGAAGTTAGTTGGTAAGGGTTAATATGACTAACCAATAGAAATGTGTTTTACAATTTGAAATTATGTAGGAAGCAATGTGATTTGTTACTTACATTTATTTGTGTGGAGAAAGAGAGGGAAAGTTTGCCATTACTGGTTTTACCCTATTGAGAGAGGTGCATTACATTGATTGTGTGCATAAGAAAATCTTTTATGACTTTCTGATATTTCATATTCTACAAATCAATTTGGAAGGTGAGTTATATATTTCTGAGGTGTATTATGTATTAGCTTTATTTTTAAACTTTAAAAATTATTAAAGAACTGTGATGTTTGAAATATATTATTAAATGTAGAGATGTGTATTGTAGTTTGTTATATTGTAGTTAAATATTGTAAGAAATAGATTTTGTATAGTAATAAGTGTATATTGGAAGATGGATTAATGATTATGGTAGTTTGTTTTAGTGTGTGGATATGTACATTTGTAGTATACCGCATACGTTTAGGTGTTGTTTAAAATTTGAAGTGGAGTCTGTTAAGTTTAAAGGTGTACATGGACTTCTGTCACAAGTATGTTTCTACTTGTATATGTATTTTCATATGTCTTATACATTTCAAGGTGCATGATGTATAACAAAGAGGTGTTGTTGCTTTTTATGTGGTAGGCTGAACACTGTGAGTAGTAGTAGAATGGTGAACATGCAGCATAATAGTGTGGTTTAAAAGATGTTGAGATCATGTATTAGTGACTACGCTACTTTTTATAAGTCTCTAGAGAGGTACAGTTGAACTATGCCACATAATTTTGGGTATTTGCTTTAAATTTGAAGTTTGTTCCGTGAATTTTTGAGGTGTGCATAGTGTTGTGGTAGAGACATATGCAGGCATGCTTTCAGGATGTTGCACTTTTTTCACTCATTCAGGCACTTACACAGTGCTACTCCAATGTCTCAGGCAGTACCCATGCACTTATAAAATCACCCAGGCAGTTTCTGTGTACTCTTGTAATCCCCCAGATAATATCTCTCAATTCATGCAAACACCCAGGCATTATGTATGTACTGCTTAATCCCCGAGACATTATCTTTGCGCTCATGTAATCACCAATGCATTAGCTATACAATGATTCAATCACCCAGGCACTATCCTTGCACTCCTCCAATCACTCAGGCACTACTGCAGTACTACTTCAATCACCCAGGCACTACACATACACTTATAAAATTACCTAGGCACTTCCTATGTTCTCCCTTAATCCCCCAGACATAACTTCTGCAATCGTGCAACCACCAATTCATTAGCTATACACTGGTTTAATCACCCAGGCAATACCCTTGCACTCCTCCAATTACCTTTTCATGATCTATGCACTCTTCCAATCACTTAGCCAGTGCCAATGTACTTATAAAATCACCCAGGTACTACCTCTACACTCTTCCAATCACTGAGGCACTACCACAGTATTACTCCTATCACCCAGGCAGTACCAATGCACTTATAAAATCTCCCAGGCATTTTCTATGTACTCCTGTAGTCCCCAGATTTACCTCTGAACTCATGCAATCAACAATGCATTAGCTACACATTGGTTCAATCACCCAAGCAAAACCCTTGCACTCCTCCAATTACCTTTTCACAATCTATGCACTCGGCCTATCACTTAGCCAGTGCCCATGCACTTAGAAAAACACCCATGCACTACTTTTACAGTCCTCCAATCACTGAGGCACTACCACAATAGTGCTCTAATCACCTAGGCAGTATCAATGGACTTATAAAATCACCCAGGTACTTCTTATGCACTCTTATAATGCCCAGATATTATCCCTTAACTCATGAATCACCCAGAGATTACCTATGTACTCCTGCAATCCCTTAGACATTACCTCTGCACTCATGCAATCACCAGTGCATTAGATATACAATGGTTCAATCACCCAGGCACTATCCTTACACTCCTGCAATCAGCCTCTCATAACTATGCACTCGTCCAAACATTTAGCCAGTACCCATGCACTTATAAAATCACCCGGGCACTATCTTTGCACTCCCCCAATCACTCAGGCATTCCCTCAGTACTCCTGCAATCACCCAAGCAGTACTCATGCACTTATAAAATCACCCTCTCACTTGGTATGTACTCCAGTAATCCTGTAGATATTACCCCTGTAGTATTGGACTCACCCAGACACTAGTTATGTAGTACCCCTGCAGTCATAGAAACATGCAGAGTCTACCTATGCACTTATGAAATAACCCAGGCACTAGCTTTGCAGTCGTACAATCACCCAGGCTGTACTGTTGCTTTTATGTATTCACCTAGGCACTACTCCATGACTCATCTATGCCTTCAGGTGCTATTGAAACACTTATCCATGCACTCAACCTGTATGTGTGCACTTATCAATTAGCCAGTCACTATCCATCTTCTCCTGCAATTACCCAGTGACTACCCTTGCACTCATACAATCACCGAAGCACTACCCATGGAGTTATGCAATCACTGAGGCAGATCTATTACATGTTTCAGTTGTAGGTTTCACTATATTCCAAAAATATTGTTTATATATTTCTTTTAGATATGATGATGATTTGAAAAGGTAGAGACATATGTATGATTGCTTTTGACAATATGGAGAGACTTATGCTTTAGTCATGTAATAGTCTGCTGCTTTATATTTGGCTAGACGCAACACTCATGCAGTTATAAAAAAAAACTAAGTACTACCCATGCAGTCTTCAAATGATCCAGGCACTACATACGCACTGCTGTAATCACTTACAGAGTACTGCTGCACTCATGAAATCACTAAGGTATTACCCATGCACTCTTTGAATCATGTAGTCACTACTCATCCACTTATATGATCACCCAAGCACTACTGTTGCACTCCTTCTATCACTGAGGCACTACCCTTGTACTATGTAATCACTCAGCCAGTTTTCATGCTGTTATAAAATCACCCAGGCACCACCTTTGAACATATCTATTCACTCAGGCACTACCTTAGTAGTCCTGTAATCACCCAAGAAGTACCCATGCACTTATAAAATCACCCAGTCACTTCCTATGTAGTCATGTAAATCCCCTGATATTACCGCTGTAGTCATGCAATCATTCAGGCGTTACCTGTGTACTCCTTTAATCCCTGAGACGTTACCCCTGTACTCATGTAATCACCAATGCATTAGCTATACAGTGCTTTAATCACCCTGGCACTATCCTTCTAGTCTTTCAATCACTGACGCACTACTGTTGTACTTATATAATCACTCAGCCAGTACTCATGCACTTATAAAATCACCCAGCCACTACCCATGCACATATAAAATCTCCTAGACACTACCCTTGCACTCCTCCAATCACCTAGGCACTACCTGTGCACTGAAGTGCTTGAAATATACCATATGTTTTTAGATCTCTACTTGAAATGAAAAGTGCAGCTTTTTAAGTGTTAAGGTGTGCATTATCTTGTGACTGAGGTATGTTTGTATTTGCAGATGTATTTTTATATGTGTTATGTATGTAAAGATGGTTGATGTATAAAATACAGGTATATATCTATTTCTATGTTTCTTTTATATATGATGGTACTAGGGAAAGGTAGAGACTCATGCATCCATGCTTTTTAAATATGGGTTGACTTACAATAGAGATATGTGAAGGGATGTTGCTTTGTATTTTGGTAGGCTGTACATCTGAGTAGTAGGATGGTTATGTAGCAGGAGCAGTAACATGATGTTTAATATATGCTGGGTGAGGAATTACTGATTATGGTGGTTTAAAAGAGTCTATGTAAAACTTTATTTGATGTATGCCAGATAAATCTAGGTGTCTGTTGCAAATGCTAAGAGTAGTGTGTCAACTTTTATGGTCTGCATGGTCGTATGATTGATGAATTTCCTATTTGCATATGTATTCTCATATGTATTATGCATCACAAGATGCTACATGTATGAAAGAGAGATATATTTTTTTATGTATGTTTCCATTATAAATGATAGTACTAGTAAAAGGTAGAGACACATGCATACATGCCTTTATGACTATGGTAGGATTTATAACAGAGATATGTGTTGGTTTGATGTTTTCTATTTGGGTAGGCTAAATACCCTGAGCAGTTAGAGAATGGTGAACCTGTACTAGAAAAGTGTACACCATGTTATAAACCACAGTTTTGTGTTGCTATTTCAGTATTCTTCGACTACTTAGGATGTTGGGTGTAGTCAAATATAAAGCAGCAACATGAAGAGATGTCCCAGCTGTAAGTCTGCAATGACCCAGGCACTACCCATGCACTAATCTATACACTAAGCCACTATATGTACTGTTCTTCAATCAGTCAGGCACTACTTTGCCACTTATGCAATTAGTCAGGCACTATCCCTGCACTCCTCCAATCACCCAGGCAGTACAGATGCACTGATACATTCACTGAGCCACTACTGATGCTTTGATAGATGCAGTCAGCTAGTTCATCTGCACTCATGTAATCAACCAAGCACTACCCATGCAGTTTTTCAATCATCCAGGCACAACCTTTGCACTCATGCTATCATATAGGTACTAACTATGCATTGTTGTAATTAGTCAGGCAGTACCCATGCATTCCTTGATGTACGAAGGCACCATCTGTGCATTGCTCTAATCATACAAGCACTATTTTAGCACTCATGCAACCACCCAGGTATTACGTATGCCGTTTTTCAATCACTCAGAGAGTACCCATGTGCTCTTGCAATCACATAGGCACTATGCATACACTCATGCAATCACCCAAGTATTACCTATGCACTTCTTCAATCACTCAGGCAGTCCTCTAATTTCATAAGCACTACCCCTGTATTCTGTTACTACTCAGCATGTTGCTCTTCTCCAATCACTCAGGCAGTAATACTCCAATCACCCAGGCAGTACACATGCACTTATAAAATCACCCAGGCACTTCCTATGTACTCCTGTAATCTCTCAGATATTACCCTTGCAATGATGCAATCACCAATGTATTAGCTATACACTGGTTCAATCACCCAGGCAATACCCTTGCACTCCTGCAATTACCTTTTCACGATCTATGCACTCTTCCAATCACTTAGCCAGTGCCAATGCACTTATAAATTCACCCAGGCACTACCTCTACACTCTTCCAATCATTGAGGCACTACCACAGTAATACTCCAATCACCCAGGCAGTACACATGCACTTATAAAATCACCCAGGCACTTCCTATGTACTCATGTAATCTCTCAGATATTACCCTTGCAATGATGCAATCACCAATGCATTACCTACACACTAGATCAATCACCCAGGCAATACCGTTGCACTCCTCCAATTAACTTTTGACGATCTATGCACTCATCCTATCACTTAGCCAGTGCCAATGCACTTATAAAATCACACAGGCACTACTTTTACAGTCCTCCAATCACTGAGGCACTACCACAATAGTACTCTAATCACCTAGGCAGTATCGATGGACTTATAAAATCACCCAAGTACTTCCTATGTACTCTTATAATGTCCCAGATATTATCCCTTAACTCATGAATCACCCAGAGATTACCTATGTACTCCTGCAATCCCTTAGACATTACCTCTGCACTCATGGAATCACCAGTGCATTAGCTATACAGTGGTTCAATCACCCAGGCCCTATCCTTACACTCCTCCAATCAGCCTCTCAGGATCTATGCACTCGTCCAAACATTTAACCAGTGCCCATGCATTTATAAAAACACCCAGGCAGTACCTTTACAGTTCTCCAATCACTGAGGTAGTACCACAATAGTACTCTAATCACCTAGACAGTATCGATTCACTTATGAAATCACCTAGGCACTTTCTATGTACTCATGTAGTCCACCAGATATTACCCCTGAACTCATGCAATCACCAATGTATTAGCTACACACTGGTTCTATCACTCAGGCACTACCCTTGCACTCCTCCAATCACCCTGTCAGTATCTATGCACTCCTTCAAATCACTCAGCCAGTACCTATATACTTATAAAATTAGTCAAGCACTACCTATGCACTTATGCAATCACCCAGGCACTACCTTACTACACCTGCAATCACCAAGGCACTGCTCTCGTTCTCATAGAATCACACAGGCACTATCTCTGCAGTCATGCATTCACTTAGATACTACCTCTACACACATGCAATTACCCAGGCATTATCCCTACACTCATGCAATCACCTAGACATTATCCCTGCACTCATGTAATCAGACAGGCATTACAAAAGCAGTGCTTCAATAATCCAGCAACTACACATGCACTTATGTAATGACCCAGGCAGAACTCTTGCACTATGCAATCACCGAGGTACTATCTATGCATTGTTCCAATCAGTCAGGCACTATCCATGTATTCTTCGATGTACCAAAGCAGCATCTGTGTATTAGTCTAATCATGCTGGCATTGTCTTTGCACTCATATAATCACCCAGGTATTACCTATGCAGTTCTTCAATCATTCAAACAGTACCCATGCACTCCTCCAATCACCCAGGCACTACCCATGCAGTTATGGAATCACGTAAGCATTATCTATGCAGTTCTTTAATCACTCAGGTAGTACTCATGCAGTCCTCTAATTTAATAGACACTACACCTACACTCATGTAATCACTCAGGCACTATGACTATATAGGGTGTTGGGCCTAGTAAAAGATATAGCAGCAACCTTTCATATATCTCTGGTGTAAGTCTCACAATGTTCCTAAAACATGCATGCATATGTCTGTACTTTCTGTTAGTAGTATCATATATCAAAGAAACATACAAATAGATGTTTAGTTGTGTTTTATATGTGTACTATGTTCAGATGTATTAGACATATCACAATATATTTACAAGATCAGACATATCTTAAACAGAAGACCATGAAGACGTTAAAAGTTGAGAGTGCACTTCATATTTCAAAGAGACACTTAGATTTATTTAGTGCACTTCAAGTGACGTTTTCCAGAGAGTCTTACAAAGTATTATAATCACTAATTTGTCACCTAACATATGGTAAACATTACTTTTCTGCTGCTGCTGCTTTATCATTTTACTAGTAGTTAAGTATTGAACATAGTCAAAATAAATAAGTAAGAAGCAAGAGAAGTGCAGACAGAAGCAACAGAGGTGCAGAAGGAGGCAAGAGAAGTACACAAACAGGCAAAAGAAATGGAGATAGATCGAAGAGCAGTGCAGAAGGAATCAACAGAGGTGTAGAAGAAGTCAAGAGGGGTGCAGAAGGAACCAAGAGAGGTGTAAACATTTGCAAGAGAGGTGTAGAAAGAAGCAACAGAGGTGCAGAAGAAGACAAGACAACTGCAGAAAGAGGCAAGACAGTTGCAGAAATAGGCAAGAGAGGTGCAGAAAAAGGAGCATGTGTGCAGAAAAAGGCAAGATAAGTGCAGAAAGCTGGAAGAAGGATGTAGGAAGAGGTAAGAGGGATGTAGAAAGGGTAATAGAAGTCCAGAAAGAAGCAAGAGTAGTGGAGAAAAAAGTAAGAGAGGTGTAGAAAAAGGGAAGTGGGATAGAGAAAGAACAAGAGAAGTGCAGAAAGAAGCAAAAGAGGTGTAGAAAGAGATAAGAGAGGTACAGAAAGAGGGGAGAGGGGTGCAGAAAGAGGAAACAGAGATACAGAAAAAAGCAACGGAGTTGCAGAAAGAAGCAAGAAAAGTTGAGAAGGAAGCAACAGAGATACACAAAGAGGAAACACCGGGGCAGAAAAAGGCAACAGAGATGAATAAAGAAGGAAGAAGGGTGCAGAAAGAGGTAACAGGAGTACAGAAAGAGGCAACAGGGATGCAGAAAGAGTCAAGAGAGGTGCATAAAGAAGCAATAGAGGTGCATAAAGAGGCACAAGGGGTGCACAAAGAGGAAGAGAGTTGTAGAAACAGATTTAAGTAGTGCAGAAACATTGAAGAGGGGTGTAGAACCACTGAAGAAAAGAAAGTGCAGAAAGAGAGAACAGGGGTGAAGAAAGAGAGAAGAGAGGTGTAGAAAGAAAGAAGAAGGATATAGAAAGGAGTAATAGTGAGGTATTGAGTATAGGTAAAAACAAAGCAGCAACCCTTTACATGTTTGTGCTGTAAAATTCATTATCTTTCTGAAACCATGCATGTATGAGTCTGTGCTTTTTGCTAGTGTACTATATATAAAAAGCATACAAATATATGTATACTTCTGTTTTATATGTAAAGCATCTTCAAATGTATAACACATATGAGAATACATGTGCAAGTAGAAACATACCCCAATCACAACATTATGCAGGACTTAAAATTTGACAGACTGCACTTTAGATTTGATTTGGGTAGCAGTAGAGAAGTCCTTTATTTGTGCTCTGTGATTCTGTGGTATAGCTTGTGATTTGTTCTAATTGTAGGAACTATACAGTGCCTGTTATAGGTTTCAAGTGCAATTAAAAATATTTCTTTATTTATACATAAGAATATTTGTATATAATTATTTTAATAGTAAATTATTTAACAAAACTATTTAAACTTTTTTTTCAGATATTCTCCATAATTATTAAGAAAAATTCAGTATGACAAGAAAAGTTCAAAAGAAAAGACAACAAAAAAACAGTACTATTTAAAGGAGAAATTAGATGAAGTACAACATGTGACATTGAAGAAAAAAACGTCTGGTAAGAGAGCTAAAAAATTTGTTAAAAGAGTTTTTAAGAATGTAATACATTTTCAATATGGGGAAATGAGAAAGAAAAGTTGTACAACCAATCAGAAGGAAACGAAAAAAGGACAAATTAATGGAAAATCAGGTTATGGGAAAACAATCTATATTGAAAGAATGATGAAAGAATATAAAGACATTAGGAAGAGAATGTATAAAAGTAGAGTGCTACAAAATTTATTGAAAGATTGCAAAAAATATAAATGAAGATCAGCATTTGACAAGAAAAAACCACAGATTGAAAGTGTAGTCGAAAAGGCTTTTGAATTGAAAAGAAGATTGTTTATATTAGTATTGAAGAGAATGAAGACATTGAATAACACAATGCAGTTTTTGAAGGAGAAAAGTAAAAGAAAAAGACTGGTTAATAGAACTAACTTTTGTAAAACCTTTTCGGGTGAATGGAGGCACACTTTTAGTGCTGAACCTTTTTTAATGAAGAAAGCTATTTTCAACAAATTACATTAGTTCATGCAGTTGATACCAGGGGTCGTTGTTATGAGGTTAAAAACGGTTGTCCAATTGAAAAAGAAAAGATGGTTCCTAGAAATGTGGAACAAGTAATAGCTGAAGAAGTTCAAGGGAGACGTACAAAAGCTCCAGTGTATAAGTGGGATTGTAGTAGTATGTGTAGTATACGACAGGAATCTATTGATATATTATAAAGTTTCTTACAAGATTATGGTAAAAAAAGTGTTAAACAAAAGATTAAGATGTTGCAAGGACTAGATCCTTGTAAAGTGAGAAAATATAGTAACTTGCAGGGTCATTCTCTGGCTTGTCTTTCTAGAAAAGTATGTAGTACTTTTCATCATTTAAGAATGTTAGCAGTACATCACTCAGAAATGCGGAAGTTAGTGAGAAGATTGTACTGTGTAAAAAGTCCTGCATTATCTTTAAGTGAAATAAACACAGCTCTTTTGCATGGTTCAGTATTGGATGTAAAAAAGTTTCTGATGATATAGAGTTTCGTTTCTTTGGTCCTTAAGAGGAGTGTAGAGAAAGTGAGAGTTTAAAAAGTGTAGGTGTTGAAGAAGAGGTGGAAGATAGTACTACTGAGAAGTTTGCAGAAGAAATTACAAAGTCTAAGGTAGTTTCTTGTGAAAAACCAAACTAGGGGCTCATTATGATGGCGGGAGGATCGCCACCGCCGGGCCGGCGGTGGCGATCCTCCCGCCATCATGATGTGATTCACCCACCGCCAAATTAGGATGGCGGTGGGAATCACATTGGTTCCGCGGTGGACGGAAAGTCCGTCCGCCATGGTCCCGCAAGGCGGTCCTCTTCCGCCCGCCTTGCGGGACCTGAAACCAGGGCATCATTGCGGCGGTGCCGTGCAGGCACCGCCATAGTGATTATGATGAGCCCTTCCGCCTGTCTTTTTGGGTCGGAAATCCCGCCGCAAAAAGACAGGCGGAGACTGGCTTTGGGGGCCCGTTGCGGGCCCCCTCTGTGGGGGGGTGCACCGGGGGGTACCCATGGTATCCCCCTACATTTCCATGCACAAGGTGCCTGCCACGTTGTGCATGGAAATGCACAACGTGGCATTTTCACATTGCGGACGGTGCTGCAGCCAGCAGCACCATCCGCAATGTGAAAAGGCAAGGATGTGCCCGCCAGTGTGGTGGGCGCATCCTAATTGGGCTTGTGAGACCGCCGCACGTCTGGCAGGCGGTCCCATCACCATTATGATGGCGGGCAGACTGATGTCTGCCCATCATCATAATGAGCCCCTAGGTTTGCATTTGTTGTCGACATACTCACTATAGAAGTCAAATTAGGAATGTTGATGTGTTTTTAAGAAGTGAAAAGGAAAACAATGACAAGTGGGAGCAATTTGGTGCTTATTTGTTGGTGGAAAGTCGTTTTGAGTTGGGTAGTGATCAACGTATTTGTAAATATTGTTACAACAAATTAGAAGAGAATAAAATGCCAGCTAGAGCTGTACATAACAACCTAGAGTTGGTAGCTATTCCTCCGGAACTGGTAGATTTAAATACTTATGAGTCCATTCTTGTTCAATCTGTGCATCCGTTTCAGGCTATAGTTCGTATGGAGCCTAAAACAGGTAAGCTGCCTCCAACAGATTTACAAAGAGGTTTAAAAGGGAGAGTTATGTATTTACCTTTAGATTTTAAGAAAAATATTGAAACTGTTGGTATAGAGAGAGAGGAAACTGAACCTGTAGTTATTCTAGTTAATGGTGTACCAACAAAGAGTAGGAAAATGAGTTAGTAGATGTCACCAAACTTCAAAAGGCTACTTTATATCTTGTACAAAATAATATTTAGTATAAAAATGTATATGTGGAAGAACAAGAATTATCTATAGAAGATGAAAGAGAAATTTCAACTGGCCAAATAGAAAAAGTGGACAACTTGAGGAGAGAAGAAATTTATGAACATTATAGTATACATCCTCTACATTCAAAAGAAGTGATAGGAAATACTATTGAATTATTCCAAATGAAGAAAGCGAAAGGAACTCCCATGAGTGTATGGGAAAAAAGTTTAGAAGTTCGTTGTTTTCCACAGCTCTTCCCCACTGGAAAAGGTGGACGATATGATGAACGACCAGTACAGATTCCAGCTTCAGAATATCGTACAACAAGATTGTACTCAGAAGATCCAAGATTTCGACAGTGTATTCCATATTTATTTCATCTTCTGTTTGAAGGTGACTTGACTGGACTTTCATATGCAGTGAACCACATATTAAAAACAGGAGTTCATCTTACACATCTTTCTGCAAAGGAATTTTTGGACAAAGTTCAACAAAGAGACGATCATTTAGAATCTCAGTTAATTAATTTGATGGCGTTCTAATGAGTATTGGTATCATCGTCACGGAGAACTTAAATGTATGTTAAGGAACTTAGGAGCCCCTACGTGGTTTGTTACGCATAGCTGTGCTGAATACGCATGGGACGATTTACTTGAATTTCTACGAGAAGCAAATTCAAATGTAAAAAACATTGAATTGAAGACAGCTGGGGCAAAGTGTGGATGAGGGGAGGCAAGATGGCGGTCGATTGAGACCGTAGCAACGCACAGACTATTAAGGAGCCCTAACAGCATTTACATGCAGAAGAAGAAGTGAAGAACGTGTGGAGATGACCCTCGCTATACAAGGGGTAGCGACATATGACCGCCCGAGAGGTGTAGGGATCTACATGCACCTAATTGGGACAGTAATAGGTCTGGCGGTCTTGAGGCACATTGACCGGCTGATTAGAGTGGTGCCGAAGTGACCCCCTGGCAACTCTTTCCTTGTGGACAGAGCGGTCTCTGTGCCAGCGGAGGGTATGGGGCCAAAGCCAGCAGGTGGAGTGGTCAAGCCGAGGACTACTCGCCCCACGCTCAAGGGCCCGCCGAAGGTGCGAGAGAAAAGTGGCGACGTTGCGGCCGTGGCTGCATTACCCGCGCAGACGCCTAAGTAGGAGTGCCGAGGGCAGCAGGCAGAGCAACGTGAGCAAGCCCCGGAGCAAACCCAGGAAAAGAGAGGAAGAGGCGGGGCCGCGGGGAAACAGTGTCCGGCCAGCCCCATGGTGGTTGAGCTTCTCAGAGGCCCCGCTGCAAAGAAGGCTCAGCCTGAAGGCGATACAGGTCGGGGCAGTATAACGCAAGGAGTGGAAGCAGTGCAAGAGGCAGATGTCTCTCCAGACAGAAGTAATCAAGCTGTTAACCACGAAGAGAAGGAAGGTAGGCCAGGGGCGGATAACCCCCCTCCCTCACTGACAGCTAATGGGGGGGCACAGCAGTACAGACCTAACAGTCCCAGACAACCAGGAAGCAAGGCTACTGGGGGCAAATGTGGGAGGGGATGATGGAATTTTAGCCCCCCCACTTCAAACTCTGGCAGATCACAGGCTGGAAGGTTTAACACATCCCGTCTGTTTAACTCTGGCAGTGGGGCCTCAGTGGGTTGATACAGCTGACAGGTCTGACAGGTCTGACCTGGATAAGGATTTGGATAAGGAGCCAAGTGATTTTTTCTTCTCTGTTTCAGACAGGGGGGAATGGTCAGAGGAGGGCTCCGGCACTTCTATGGATATCAGTAATAGCGATATTGATGAGACTGACGGGGCTAGGGCTAAAACTGTTCAGAAGAGAAGAAGAAAACCGGGGGATAGAAATCTTGCTTGGGATTATACTCCCACAAATCAACTCACCGGACGCTCAGCCAGTGGGCAACCAGTTTCGGATTTAAATGTACCAACCCCTCCAACGTTGGAAGCCATCTTTCAGGCCATATCACTGCATCGCGATGAGATGCGCCAGGACGGCCATAAGACCCAATCAGCTATGAGAAAGGTGCAGGGGGTGGTCAGGAAGCTGACCAAAACCTGCAGCGCCATCGGGGAGTGAATGACTGATCTCGAGTCAAGGATTGTTACTACAGAGACCGATCTTATAACCACCCAAGCACTAGCTAAATCCCATGAGTCCCAGCTAATTGACATACAATGGAAGCTGGAAGAGCACGAAAATCACCAGAGGCGCAACAACTTGCGGGTGCTCGGAGTTCCCGAGGGGATCGAGGGGGCAGATGTCCGCTCATACGTTGTGGATTTGCTAAGAGATGCATTCCCGGAGTTAACGTACTGGAATTGGGCCCAAGAGATGCAGCGCGCCCACAGGGTTCCCTTAGAACAAAAGCAACCAGTAAGGGAAGGAGCAATGCCACGAGCCATTCTTGTATACTTCAGAAACTTTCTTCTGCTGCAAGCTATCTTTGAAAAGGCTAGACCCGAAGCAAGAAGGACCAGGGGTGGAGTGACGTTTTTCGTCCGACCGTATTTTTGCAACACTACCGTCGAAAGGTGATGGCGGCTTTGGCAATTGATCAAACCTTTCCAGGACAAAAATGCGCAAGCCTTCTTGAACAATCCTGCTCGGTTGAAAGTGATTTGGGAGGGGCAAACACAATTTTTCGTATCTGAAATCAAAGCTAAGGAATTTTTAGACGGTCTAACAGGGTAGAGCTGGCTAGTACAAAATAATTAGAAGAAAGGAATTGAGCACGAGAGGGTTTATTAAAGTAGAAAAATTTAAAAGTGAGAAAGGTGTGGGGTGAATTAGAGGGAGAGGGGTATTTTTTCATTTTTGGGTTTTCTCTCTCTTGAGGAAGCATGTAGTAGGGTATTGTTTGGAACACAAGGGCGAGGATTATAGGGCTCTTGGTCCTGCGCGTCATATCCATCACACACAGACCACAGTCTGAGTGCCTCTAAAGGGTGGTGGTGGGTAGGGAGGGGGTCGGGGATGGGAGGAGGGAGGGTTGGGGGAAGGGGGGTTGTAGGGTGGAGGGGGCAGAAAACTAAAGGAAAAACATACCCAGAGGTGAGAAAAAAAAGAAAATATGTTTAAAGAAAGATTACTTTGTGTACGGAGGGGAAAAGAAATGAGCAGTGGTATTTCAGGCGGGTACGGACCTAAGATCAAATGGGGAGGTTAACTATCTGTTCATTGAATGTGGGTGGTCTGAATAATAGTGGGAAAAGGTCAAGGTTTGCAGAGTTTGTGAGGACTAACGCCTTTGATATAATATGTTTGCAGGAGACCCACATCCCATGGGAGAAGAAGGGGTGGCTGGGCATTGGGGGCTATAATTTGCTGGTTTGCACGACTCAGAGTTCAAACATTCGAGGGGTGGCAATCTTAGCAAAAATTGCCTTAGGACAGGCTAAATGCAAGGCCGCTGATGCAATGGGAAGGTGGGCACTGGTAGAGCTAGATGTAGGGCTTACGGTATGTGCGGTATATGGTTCAAACCAAGATGATCCAAAAATTATTGAAGATCATGAGCTGGAGCTTGCAGCATGGCCTTGTCCATTAATTATGTGTGGAGATCTTAATATCTCCCTGAATTCTTGACAAGGGCAACTAAATCAAGGGGCGTATCAAGGCCGTAAGCCAAAAGTACATAGGGCTTTTTCATCTCTTATAAGTAGCCATGGCTTGGTTGATATCTGGGCTTTTAAGAACCCCACTATTCCGGGGTATACATATTATTCTTGCCCCCATAAGAAGTATGTCAGGATTGATTACTTCCTAGGTACGAGAGACATACTTAATGGGGCTGGCATTAGGAAATTTCCCAAGGTAATCTCTGATTACAATCCATTAATTTTGGAAATTGAAGTCAAAAGGTTCAAAAGAACTCGGAATAAATGGACTTTTGATAGAAAGTTACTTGCTAATGAAGCCTGTATTAAATACATTAAGGATTGGTCCCAGGAATTTTTTGATATAAATAGATGTAGTGCCGGCAGGGGGGTTGTGTGGGATTGTTTTAAGGCTGGTCTTAGGGGTGCAATGATTAGTTTCGTTGCCAGGGCAAGAAAGCAGCGGGAGGCAAAGAATGATCAATTGATGCGAAGTCTAGCAGAAGCAGAAGAAGAACACGTGTTATTAATAGCACAGGGTCGGGAGGTGGTTCAAACTCAACATCAAATAATCGCCCTTAAGGTGGAAATAAATAGCTGGCTTACGCAGAAATCGGCAGAAGAGTTTCAGTCCCAGCGAAACAATTCGTATGAAAATGGGGAATTAGTGGGTAGGCGACTAGCCACTTCGAACCCGCCAGAAAACAGCTCAGAATTTAATATCCTCAATTAAGAAGGATGACCAAACGTATACCAACATAGATGATATAATAAATAATAAGGGTGTTTCAGGAGTTTTATCAACTGCTGTACCAGAATGACACGGGTACAGTTGGAACATTACAGGATATATCCCGAATAGTGACTAATGCAGACCTTGGTGAGGTGCTGGATAGCGTAGCTAAGGATAATCTAGTAAAGGACATCTCACTAGAGGAGGTCTTGACAGCTCTTCAAGAGTTGGCATCAGGGAAGGCAGCTGGCCCGGATAAGATCCCCCTGGAAGTGTATAGGATATTGCAAACCCAGATAGCCCCGCTTCTACTTGACCTTTTTAAGGGTATACAATATAGCGGCCACCCTCCAGAATCTTGGAAAGAAACGGACATCATTATCTTTCCAAAGAAAGGAAAACTGACAGATAATCCAGCCTCATACCGGCCGATATCCCTAATTAATTTGGATACTAAAATCTATTCGAAGATATTGGCCACTCGGCTAGGGAGGATTATAGGACATCTGGTCTCCCCCTGGCAGCATGGGTGTATCCCAGAAAAGGAAACAACGGATCATATCCGGAGGGCTATATCGCTATTTGACATCATGGCTGAGACGGGGGGCCAGATGGCTATGATCCTTCTCGTTGCCGAGAAGGCATTTGATCGGGTCTCCTGGAGGTTCTTGTGGGGGATACTGGAATTAAAAGGCTTTGGACCGCAATTTATAAAGGCAATTAAAGCTATGTATTCCAACTCAAGAGCCCGACTACAAGTGATGGGGAGCGAATCAGGTAATATAATGATATCTAGGGGAACTAGACAAGGATGCCCCTGCTCACCCATTTTATTCGCTCTGTATATCAATCCCTTGGTGGTAAAATTGCTGCAGTGCCAGGAGATCAAGCCAGTGTTAAGCAGGGGGTACGAGACCAAGGTATTAGCGTATGCCGATGATGTTGCAGTGATAACTTCTGACCCAACAGAGGCAATTGGGGAGATTGTTCGTATCGCTGAGGGATATGGGCAGGTATCAGGCTACGCACTGAATAAGGGGAAGACAGTTGTTTATTTGCACTGAGAATATTGTTTTTAATGACTATCGACGAGCTGAATCAGCAGTTTATCTCGGAGTTCGTATCAGCCCGAAGGTAGATAAAATTGTGAACGTTAATTTTGACCCCCTGGTAAAGACTATATCTGTGGATTTAAAAAGAGTTAATGGGTTGCACTTATCTATAATTGGGAGAGGGAATTTTTTTTAAATGACTATGCTACCCAAAATTCTATATCCATTTCGTTCAATCCCGCTTGCGGTAGACGAACAGATATTGAAGACTTTGGAGGCTATCTTTTCTAATTATATCTGGCAATACAGGAAAGTGAGAAGGTCACTTAAATATCTATCTCTCCCTCAGGATAGAGGGGGACTTTCAATTCCTAACATTACATTATACTATTGGGCAGCTCTTCTGCACCAGATGACCTCCCTGTTTGTGGCAGAAAGGGTCAGGGAGGTTGAAAGTGTAGGCAGAATACCAACAGTATATGAGCTCGCCATAGGGAAGGAGGCCCCGGGGCTGCTGCTGAGACAAATGGAGCAGAGTTATTATAAAAAGGTTCGCTTCAAGATTGTATATGGTGCGTGGAGGGTAGGGAAAAGACTGGCAAAATATATGGCGATACCTAAGATTTGTCGATATACTCCCCTGTGTTGATCCTCACTCTTCCCATCTCTCTCTTATGATGCCATGGGAGGGCAGTGGGAAGCGCTAGGTGTGACTACAATTGGAGAGCTTTATGGGGGGGAGGAAATCTTCCACTTTTCCAGGATGCAGCAGGAATTCGGGATTCCAAATCACCATTTTAAATATGTGCAGGTTAGGAATATCCTTACCACGTGTAGACCGGCAGTAAACCTGGATAGGATACCAGTGTTAGAAGTAATCACCAGGAGGACTAGCAAAATTAGGAATATTTATAGCCTGTTGATAGATGAACTACCAGATGACTTAGAAAAGACCGAGACAGGCTGGGCAAGGAAGCTGAACAGCCCAGATGTGGATATTTAAAAGATACTATCATTAACTGCGAAAATACTTTTATCTACTTGTCTAAAGGCTCAATTGTATAAAACTGTATTTAATTTGTATTTTACCCCAGCTAAATTATTTGAGTGGGGAAAAAGAGCAGATGATAGATGTCCTAGATGTGGGGTCGGACCAGCCACATTGATTCATATGTTTTATGAGTGTGATAAACTATCTCTTTTAAAGAATGGGTTACTCAACTTCTGGGAAAACATGTTTGGACGGAGACTTAAATTAACCCTTACCCTGCTGCTCCTGGGATATGATAGCTCCTTAGAGCTTGATACCGCACAGGAATATTGTATATTTGTGGGAACAGCAATATTTAGAATAATGCTAGCTGCTGGATGGAAGGATGTAGAGCCACCTACCTTTCAGATTTGGCTAGCTAGACTTCTTGGAATTTATAATCAGAAGGCGGCCTTGTATGCAAGTAGGGGCAGGCAGGCCAGAATCCGTGTTGGGAAAATGTGGGCACATGTTTCAAAATGGAGTAAAGAAGCCAGGGGGCTTTAAGTATGGAGATAGGGGATCAAGAGTGGTGATGGCAGGCATCTCCTTAGATAGGCTTCCGATAGGCTGGAATAAGGTGGTTGTAAAGGTTTCACTCCCAATATGAATGAATTATAATGTTTGTATTAGCTTGGTCTTAATGAATGAATTATAATGTTTGTATTAGCTTGGTCTTAAATTTTTTAGCTCCAAACTGTATAAAGCTATATGTAGCGACTGCTCCTATTTTGGATTAGTCATATGGGATGTGTGTCTCTCTAAGTAATGCAATTTTATTTTTGCACAACCCTAGTAGAATTGCTACGATCACCTATGATCCACTGATATATATTCTAAGTGATCTATTGCATTTTTGCACAATTGTACTGGAAATAGGATGAAAGGATCTCTTTTCCTATAAGGAGGAATTGTAATGTTCTTTAGGCTGATGTCAACTTTTTAGCTTTAAATTGCATATACTATATTTTAGTAATCGCTATTGTTGAGATGCTCTTTTCTATGTCCCTTTTTTTTCTTTAAGAGATCTATTTGTATTCTTGCACAACGTTAGCAGAACTGTTTCTATTTTTCATGATTTACTGATATGTATTCTTGTATGTGACGCTATTTGGGTATGAATAAAAAAAAAAAAAGAATTGAAGACAGCTGGAGAAGTCTGTTCTTTGGATCCTGTAAATGTGTGCAGATATTTAATCATAGGTTTCAAGCTATGATGTCTTTTATCTGCAATAAAAATAATCCACCTCTTGGAGAAGTTATTGATTTCTTTTGGAGAAAGGAGTACCAAGCCAGAGGTGCTCCTCATATACACATGCTATTATGGATCAAGAATGCACCTAAATTTGGACCCGATTCTGATGAAACTGTTTTGTCTTTCATTGAAGACTTTGTTACTTGTGCCATTCCAAAAAGAGGAGGAGAAAACAGCTTAAGACAACAAGTTTTACGGTTTCAAAGTCATCGATGTGGAAAATATTGTCAACGAAAATACACGTCAAAGGGAAATTTTTATACAAAATGTCGTTTTGGATTCCCATGTCCAGTAATTTCAAAAGGAAGAGTCAACAGTTTCATGTCAGCAGTAAGACATACTATAACGCGAAAATCTCCAAAGAATACTTACAATATAAAAAGAAGTGAAGATTCAAAGTATATTAATGACTACAATCCAGTGATTTTGTCAATGTGGAATGCAAACATGGATATCCAATATGTTGCAGATAATTCGATTGCTGTTGTTCGTTATGTTACATCATATATAACCAAATCTGGAAAGACGGAGTTGAAAGAAATGTGGGAAGAAATTTCACAAGAGAAGACTCTTAGCAATAAATTGTACAGCTTTAGTTTGAAGATGCTTTACCATCGAGAGATTGGATCCTACGAATGTTCGAATCGGTTGACCTCTGCAAGTTTATATTCAAAGTCAAGAGGAATCATTTGTGTAAGTCTTGGTCTTACTGCAACACAAAATCGAGTTTTGAAATCTGTACAAGAAATTGAATACTTACGAACCAGAAAGTACAGATATTGTTAAAACAAATATGTTAGATACGTACTATCCCAAAAGAAGTGCACATCTGAAAAACATATGTCTCTATGAAGTACTACAACATTATAGTTTTAAGAGAAAGGTTACAGAAAATATAAATGAAGAAAAATATGCAGTAATTGGATGTGATGGATGTTTGGTAAAACATGCTAAAGGAAATCTTATTAATCACAGAAAACTCAGTTGCGAAACTCCAGATAAAACGGAATTTTTCTGTTTAGCACTTCTGCAACTCTTCAAGCCTTGGTGTACTGAAATGGAATTACTTGGAGATTTTGACTGCTATGAAGACTCTTTTAATGCATGTAAAGGTAGTACTCAATGCACAATTTTTCCAAATTATCTACAAATGTTAAATGAAGTGACTGAACAAGAAACTACTATTGCAGCTGAAATAGCTAAAGACAGTTCTCAAGATAGTCAAAGTTCTGCTCCTCTAAGTCAAGATCCATTAGGACAACCAATTCTTGAAAATGAAGCAGCAATAGCCATGAATGAAGTAGAAACAGCAATGCAACAAGCACAACAGGATATAATTGAGTTCGGAAACTTGGAAGACCAACTACATTTTGAACAAAAAGAAATATATCAGCAAGTGACAACAGATACAGCATGGTTTACTTCATGAAAAAAAGAGTGCAACTGCACATCATTTAAACCTATTCACATGTATATCAGTGGTCAAGCTGGAACAGGGAAAAGTTTCTTAATTAAAGTTTTGACCAGTTATCTACAGAAAACCACTGAATCACATTTATCTCGTGTTGTAACAGCTCCAACTGGGTTAGCAGCACACAACATTAAAGGGATTACATTACATCGTTTACTCATTGTTAGACTTGGCATCTTTTGGCGTGATGGTCTGTCTAGGTTCTTCCGCCTTAGTGAAGAGAATTGGATAAATTGGGTAGTTCTCCCTACTTTAAGCTGGAGGGGACATGTGTTAGACTTGGCATCTTTTGGCGTGTTTCCCCTGAGTTTTTGCTTTCTGACCTCCCGGGTTTGACTCTGTTTGTCCTGGCTTAGTGTTTCTGCGCACTTTTCGCACTGCTGATCAGTGGTAAAGTGCAAGTGCTCCTGTAGTAAAATGTGTTATGGATTGGTGTTTCCATGATTGGCCTATTTGATTTATGTGTCAGTCCCTAGTAAAGTGCACTGAGTGTGCCAGGGCCTGTAAATCAAATGCTGTTAGTGGGCTGCAGCACTGAATTGTGCCACCCACACAAACAGCCCTTAAATGTAACTCTGGCCTGCCATTGCAGGGCCTGTGTGCAGTCTGGTACTTCCACGGCGACTTGGCAAGTGCACCCACTTGCCAGGCCATAACCTACCCTTTTTGTACATTTCAGTCACCCCTAAGGTAGGCCCAAGGTACCCCTGTGGGCAGGGTGCAGTGTATGTGAAAGGTAGGACATGCCCTGGTGTGTGTGGCATGTCCTGATAGTGAAATACTGCCAATTTCGTTTTTCACTATTGCAAGGCTACCTGTTCCCCATAGGACAGAATGGGGAGTTTGTTTATAACATCTTATAAACATAACTGGCCCTGGGAACTAGGTAGGAAAATAAAGTTTAGTATGCCTGAACTCAGAATCTAAAGATGCGTCTTTTAGTGAAGGTGCTATTTACATTCTGTGTTTGAAAATACCACTTATAGAAAGTAGGTATTTTCTTGCTCAGCCATCCAGCAGGCCTCTGCTGGGTTTGTGGATTGACTGTCTGGGTTTTGGATGACAGGGGCTCGGGAGCAGGAGTGGCTCTGGATAGTCTAGGTGGGTCAGGAAAGGTCTGAATAGACTTGGGCTGCATTTAGAGTAGGGGGAGGAGATTTCCTTGCACCTGAATGGGCCTAGTCTGCCTCTGACAATGCCGTCTCTACCTCCTGCCAGGAAGCCACACCAGAGAGGGCAGAACTGGTTCTGGCTGGGCACAGACATCCTCTGCCTGAGAGAACAAAGGATTTTGGGCTATAAAAAGTGGAGCCCAAACCCCTGAAATGTAGAACTCTTTTGGAGCAAGAAGACTGCCAAGAAGAAGAGCTGGAGAAGCTGTGAGGAAGAACTACCACTTTGCTGTGTGCTTTGCTGTGTTGGCCTGCAGTGGCTGCTTCTGTCTTGGGCAGTGAAAGGACTGAACTGAACTTTCTGCAATCTACTTTTGTGAGTTTCTCCAAGGGCTTGAGGTAGAGCTTGCCCCCTGTTCAAGAAGTCTCAGGAACAGCAAAGACTTCAAGCTCTTCTGCCTCAGCACTGGGAACTGTGTGTTTTGTTCTGCAACAGAAGAAAAAGCAACCAGACGCCATCTACGACACCGCTGCCGACTCCGTGTCCTGAAGGCACCGCAGAGGGCACCGCTGCAAAGCCGCACCGTGACCCTGGTCTCACCGATGATGCCTGCTGATGCCGCCACCGAGCCGCTGCTCGCACTGCGACCTGTGGGGACCGCACTCCGCATCGCCTTGCTTCACAAGGTCGTCTTGGTATCGACGACGACGCTCCACGGCGAAATCGACGCTGCTGCTTGCACCGTGGTTTGAGGGCACCGTTTGTAAGGTTACATGACACACCGCCCTTATTCCGCACCGCAGCCTTGGCCTACCGATGCTGGCGCCATCAACTCCAGTTCGTCAGCCGACGATAGCGCTTCAGCAACGACGACGCTGCTGCTTGCACCGTGACCTGCCAGCACCGCGACGAGCACCGCATTCACTTCGCACCGCGACCCTGGTCTCAACGACGATGCCATCTGACGCCACCACCAAGCCGCTGCTTGCACCGCCACCTGAAGGCACCGCACGCCGCACCATTGCACTTCGCACCACAGCACCCGACGCCTGCCAACGCCAGCGCTCCTGACTTCAACCGCGAGGAGTTCAATCTGCAACGCGTGTGACTTCAAGGGCCCGACGACTCCTGCACCGAACTCCGGAACCGACGCCTGCGGACGCCGTGCTATTGGGAGCTCAACGAGAGGTCGCCGATACCTTGCATCTCTAAAGGTACTGTTTTGCGGGTCTTCCCGACACTGTAGCTGGCCCGCGACGCCGCGGTCAGCCAGAACTGTTTGGATTTGTTTGCTCACTACGCCGTGATAGCCCCAGACAGAGCTATCGACATCAAGGAACTGTTTTTCAAGGTTATTTTGATAACTGAAGATTTCTGAATACTGTATTGTGGATTTTTATCATTTTTGGTCTTGTCTTAAGTATATAAAAATATTGGATATTTTTCTAAACTGGTGTGGTGTCCTTTTGTAGTGCTTCCACTGTATTACTATTGGTTATGTGCAAATGCTTTACACACTGCCTCTAAGATAAGCCTGACTGCTCGTGCCAAGCTACCAAGGGGGTGAGCAGGGGTTATTTTAGGAGTGTAACTCCCTTATCCTGACTAGGAAGAAGGGTCCCTATTTGGACAAAGAGGCAAGTCCTTGCCAACTAGAGACCCCCATTTCTAACACTCATGCTACCAGTAGAACATGAAAATAAGTTGGAATATCATAAACTATGTGGAGAAGCTTGTTATGAAGTCTCAAGAATACTAACGAAAATGAAACTTCTAATCATTGATGAGGTGAGCATGGTCTCAAACTTAATGCTTGCCTTTGTACATTTAAGAATGCAACAGATTTTAAAAACAGATTATGATGTTTTATTTTGGGGAAAACATGTAATTGTATTTGGCGATCTACAACAACTGACTCCTGTGAAAGGACAACCAGTATTTAAAACTCTTGTCCATGAAGATACTAGGAAATCTTTGGGAAGTATTGGAAATGTAAACATTTGGTCTCATTTTGAATATAAAGAACTTATTAAGAATATGCGACAAGCAAGTGATGAACACTATGTAAACATTCTTCAAGATATAAGAATTGGAGTTTTGACACAAGATGGTAAAGAAGTTTTACAAAGTTGGCTTCTAACGAATTTGTTATCAAATAAAAACATTGCACCTGAAATAATGTACAAAAAAATTGGAGAAAAAAAGTCTATAGTTTGCCTAATGCCAACACTGCAAGAGTGTTCTACATTCAATCATTAACTTTTGAAACTGGAAAAACAACCAATAGTGAAAATGGAAGCCATTGATAAAATGAAACACGAAGGAGTTACTATTCTTCTCTCAGAGAAATTAAAGACAAAATTGGATTCTTCGGAAAAGTCAGTGTCTAAGACTGCTGGTTCAGAAAAGACTTCATTTGTATGTAAAAAATGTAGGGTAATTTTACGACGTAATTTGGATGTACAAAAAGGTTTAGTAAATGGAGTAATGGGAAAAGGTGTTGATTTTGTTAATTATCAGAACAGAGATGGAATTGAATTTTTGAAGATTAAATTTGATCAGATTGAAGAGGTAAAACAGATTGGACGTTGTGCTGTTCGTTTTTTGCTTGTAAAAGACTTGTATGTTCGTAGAAAACAGTTTCCTCTTTCCTTAGCGTATGCAGTAACCATTCATAAATCTCAAGGTTTAAGTGTAGACAGTGCTATGGTAAATATTGGAAGTACAGTGTTTAAAGAAGGCATGGCATATGTTGCATTGTCTCGAGTAAGAACATTATCTGGTTTGTATTTGATTGATTTTGATAAGAAAAAGGTTAGTGCTGATGCAAATTGTGTAAGAGAGTATAATCGGTTAAGAAGACTGTATGCTCCTAACTTAGGTGAATATCCCGTATATGAAAAGCGTGTAGTGTGTCCAAAAAGAAAATATGACAAACATTCTAGTGACATTTCAAAAAAAGAAAACAATTCAAGAGAATGATGAAGCTACAAAGAAAATGAAAATGGACACTGTTGATGATATTGTAGGATACCAGTTAGAAAATAGCTCAGGTATCAACTGCTATGCTAATGTAATTGTGAATGTTGCGTTTTATCTGGAAGATCTTCATCTTGAAATTATGGAAAATCTAGAAAAAGATTCTGTTCTTTACTATATAATGTTTTTCAAAAGTTGGTAACTGATAGAAGTAAAATCCATACTGCTTCTGGCATTCGGCATCTTTTGGATATATGTACTGGTTCTTCACAATTTACACTCAATATACAACAAGATGCACAAGAATTTCTTATGTTTATGCTTGGTGTATTGGAAGATGAAGGAATAGAAATTGAAAATTTATTTGGATTAAGTTACAGATGGGATCATAAATGTGAAGAGTGTTCATTTTCTTCCACCACTTGAATAGACACTGAACGATTCATATACTTGGCGATACCAGATTGCAAATCAGTATCTTTTAACAAATTAGTAAAAACAGCTAATCAAAATATGAAATGCTCTCATTGTAAATCAAAAATGTTGTCAACGTTATATATAGAAAGATTTGGAAAATATGTCATTTTAATGCTACAACGTTGTAGAGCAAATGGAAGAAAATTAGAAACAAAAATTAAAACCTTTGTGGCAAGTCAACTATAAATTTCAGGAAGAACTTTTAAGGCTGTGGCTAATATTTTCCATGATGAATCTACTACAACATCTGGACACTATACTGTGTATTTAAAGTGCAATAAAGGATCGACACATTGCAATGATGCCCATTTTCAATTTAAATGTAGGTTGCCTTTCGAATTACCAGATTCATATCTGATATTTTTGATGCCAAGGTTTTGAAAACATTATTCGGCTTATTGGGAAGATGTACTCCATTACAAATACGACAGAGTACTCTGTCCCCCAAACCCTCAGTCGGCCTGTCACATTTAGAATCGGGCAGAACAGAAGTATTCTGTCAATGGATCCCCATTAGCTGTGTCAACTGAACACTTCTGATAAAGTCTAAATTATTCATAAAATTTACCTTGGTTAACAATGAAGAAAATGTGCCTGACTTTAGAAAGTGCATTTAATTTTATCGTATCTGTAGAAAAGAAAACGGAAAACAGAAAATGTTTTTTTTTAAATGTGCTAAATAAATACTATAGCTTTAACCATAGGAGAAGATGCTTTTTGAACATGTAAAAAATAAACGTGCAGGTTAAATAGTTAGTAGGCTTTCATACCTAGTGTGGAAAATATTTGCCGACTTCTACTGGACATTAAAAATAAAATGCCTTTCAGAAACTGCTGACCTGATCCTCTAACTGTACAATGCAAAAAGTTGGAACGGAAATGGCGACATTCCCACAATATCATAAAAACATAAAGTCCGCATGGAAAATGCATATCGCAAACCAACTTGAACAAGCCGGAAACGACTCTAAGACCCTCTTTCAAATCCTGAAAGCCTTCACTAACCCCAAGGCATGCGATACTGCAGAGACTCCCTCACAGTCACTGTGTGATAATATAGCGTCCTTTCTAACCCAGAAAATTGACACCATCTATCTTAAAATTATCACTTCCAACGGAATTCCCATGAACTTCCCCATAGAGCGTCCTACAACCCCTATCGACACTGCACAGATGCACGTCTTTCCTTCACTAACACCGGAAGAGGTAGAATCTCTCCTTATCAAGGTTAAATCTGGGTCCCCCCTAGATGTTATCCCTGCAAAAACATCCTCCTGCCTAGCGCAACAGCTGGCCACACCCATCTGCACCATCCTCAACAGCTCACTGAGAGCTGGCAGACTCCCCCCAGAATGGAAAGCAGCACAAGTCGTCCCCATTCGTAAAAACCCCAAAATCTCCCCCTCTGAGCTATCAAACTATCGCCCCATTTCTCTGCTCCCCCTTCAGAGCAAACTCCTTGAAAAACATATAAACAGACACCTGTCTAACTTTGTGGAAACCTCGCACTGCCTGGATGTCTCCCAGTCCGGTTTCAGGGCCAAACACAGTACCGAGTCTGCCCTGATAGAGGTAACTGACAACATCAGAATGGCCCTGGACCAGGGTCAGGCAGCACTTTTAGTGCTGCTTGACCTATCTGCAGCGTTTGACACTATCTCTCACCAGATCCTACTGGAGAGACTCCAGGACATCGGGGTTCAAGGAGTTGCTCTGAAATGGCTGACAGACTTTCTAACAGATAGAACCCAGACAGTCACTGTGGGTACCTTTAGATCTAAGACCACCAAAGTTAGCAAGGGAGTACCCCAGGGCTCCTGCTTGAGCCCTACCCTCTTTAACATCTATGTTACTCCCTTGGCAAAACTAATGAGGAATCTGGGGTTCAGTCCCATCTCTTACGCGGACGACACCCAGCTCCTTCTCACCTTTGATAAGTCTAACCCTAACATTCAACTTACCTTCTCGGAGGGTATGAAAACCATCGCTGCCTGGATGAGAGCTAACTTCCTGCAACTTAACGCCGAAAAGTCGGAGGTCATGTTGTTTGGAGGTGCAGCAATTAACTGGTCTCCCAGCTGGTGGCCGGAGGAGCTGGGATCTGCTCCCACCCCAAAAACAGTGGTCAAGAACCTAGGAATCAGGATCGACCAGAATCTCACACTTGATGCACATGCCACCACCACTGCGTGTTCCTGCTATCACACACTCAGTCTTCTCAGAAGAGTGTTTCCCATGCTACCTCCCTCTACGAGAAAAACACTGATACAAGCTCTAGTGTTAAGCCGTCTGGACTACTGCAATGCACTGCTAGCCTCGGCCAGCGAGGCTTCTTTAAACAAGCTGCAGGTAGTCCAGAATATGGCAGCCCGACTAGTAGAAAACGCCCCCCCTAGAACGGCCTCCACACCACTTCTCAACAAACTGCATTGGCTCCTCGTGAGAAAGCGGGTGAAATTTAAGATATACTGCACAGTCTTTAAAGCCCTTAATGGCCTGGGGCCAACCTACCTATCGGACAAACTGCTAAAATACACCCCCCCCCGGTCCCTTCGATCAGGCTCCAAGCTACTTCTTTGTACTCCAAGAAACAGAAAGGCTCGGTCGGGTGGCAAAGCATTTACTTACCTTGCCCCAACCTTCTGGAATGAACTCCCCCGCCAATTACGTGATTGCCAGAGCCTTCCCCTCTTCAGAAAATTGCTAAAAACCTATCTCTACTGAGGTCCACTTGTCTGATGATTCCTGCTGTCCTAGCGCAGAGATACCCCTGACGGGGTCATTCGGGCGCTATACAAACTAATAAGTATCAAATATCAAATACAATCGTTCATCACTTTAAAATGTGCTGTTCTACGAGAAATGTATTTCTTTTGCTTCCTCACACCATAAGATGTATTTATTCTGCTTTCTCACACCACATGATTACCCTCATTTCACTAAACAATGTATTCTGCTATATTTTAAAATGAATAGAGCATTAGTTATGTTGAACGTGGTGAAGATATTTGTTCGTATGGTCTCATCAAGACTTACTGATAGAAATGTTTCATTGCTTTAGACTAGCCCTTTGTCCATTCAATGGGATACTGACATAGCATTACGGCTAGAGCGGTCGACCTCAAAGCTGGGGAACCGGATTCGAGTCTCGTCAATGACGCTCAACATCCTGTGATTCTGGGCAAATCACTTAATCTCTCAATGCCTAACAAAAATGAATGTGTCCTTCTGTAACGAAAGTGGTGCTATATAAAGCGCTCTGATACCTGATGTCTCGGGTCTAGTTCGCGCTATATAAAACTCAAAAAAAAAAAATGTAACCCCAAATAAATGAGTTTATTTTGGATATTTTCAAGGGAAATTGATTTGGAAACATTATTCGGCCTATTGGGAAGCTGTGAAAAATTACTGTTTGGATTATTGTTTGAGCTCATTGTTATTGCATTTGCAAAATTGTGTTTGAAAGAAATAGTTTATATATTTGATCTTTATATTATATGTGATGTAAATGAGAATGTATATTTCAGAAATGTACTTCAGAGAAATAAATGATTTATTGTAGTGGAAAAATATAATTTAGAAACTGTAGATAGGTGAACAGATAGTTGAACTTGTAAATATTTTCAATGTAAATTTGTTTTGTTTTTTACAATCTCATTGATTGTATTTTTTTCCCTGCTGTTATATGATGATCTACATTGAAATCACTGTGAATGGTGAAATTCAATGGAATCTGAGAACAGCAAAAAAGGGAAACTGAATATGTTATGTAATTCTAAAATTATGTTGTGTTCCTAAAACTATAATATTATAAGCAATAACAGCTTTTCTTCTTTTTTTTTACAGAAAGAAATACTAAAGCTTGAAAAGATTTTAAATTCAGTTTACAATAAAACTACAGTAAAATAGTTTCACTGAGTTTGGTATCTACTTCAATAAAGAAGGTAAGATAAAATAATGTAATAAGCATAATAATATAAAGTAATGTTTACAGTCACTTTTATTGCAGTCATCCATTTTTTCAAGCACTACCCATGCACTCCTCAAATCACACAGGCACTACCCATGCAGTCATGCAATCCCTCAGGCACTAGCCATGCACTCAAACATGCACTCAAGCACTTCTGCTGCACTTATGCAATCACTGAAGCACTACCCATACATTCTTC
The DNA here is from genome assembly GCA_963921515.1 of Calotriton arnoldi. Taxonomy (NCBI): domain Eukaryota; kingdom Metazoa; phylum Chordata; class Amphibia; order Caudata; family Salamandridae; genus Calotriton; species Calotriton arnoldi. The sequence goes on along the minus strand of CAWUFW010002154.1, from coordinate 544,179 downwards.
CAATCATCCACACACTACCCGTACACTCATGCAATCACGGAGGTACTTCTTATGCACTGCTCCAATCACCCAGAAACTACCTATGCACTCCTCTATGCACCCATGCACTACCCATGCAGTCTTTCATGCACCCAAGCATTACCCATACACTCCTCGAATCACTTAAACATTACCCCTACACTCATGCAATCACTCAAGCATTACCCATGCACTCCTTCAATCACTCAGGCAGTACCCATGCACTCGTCCAATTACCCATACATTAGCCATGCACTCCTCCAATCATCCAGACATTACCTCTGCACTCATACAATCACCCAGGCATTACCAATGCACTACTACAATCACCCAGGCACTACTCATGCACTCATGCAATAACCCAGGCACTACCCATGCACTCTTGAAATAACCCAGCTACTTCTCATGCACTCCTCCAATCACTTAGGCAGTACCTATGCACTCCTCCAATCACCCAGACATTACTCTTGCACTCATGCAATAACTCAGGCATTACTCATGCACTCCTCCAATCACCCAGACATTACCTCTGCACTCATGCAATCACCCAGGCACTACCCATGCACTTACAAAATCTGACAGGCATTACCCATGCTCTTACAAATTCACCCAGGCATTACCAATGCACACCTTTAATCAGTCAGGCAGTACCCATGCACTCCTGCAAACACCCAGACATTACTCCTACACTCTTGCAATCACCCAGGTATTACCCATGCACTCATTTAATCATCCAGACATTACTCCTACACTTATGGGATCACCCAGGCATTAGCAATGCACTTCTCCAATCACCCAGGCACTACCCATGCACTCATGCAATCACTCAAGCATTACCCATGCGTTTCTTCAATCACTCGGGCAGTACCCATACACTCTTCTAATCACCCAGGCACTACCCATAAACTCAAACAATAACGCAGGCTCTACCCTTGCAGTCCTTTAATCATCCAGATATTACTCCTACACTTATGGAATCACCCAGGCATTAGGCATGCACTACTTCAATCACTCAGGCAGTACCCATGCACTCCTCCAATCATCCAGCCACTACCCATGCACTGCTCCAATCACCCAGGCATTACCCATGCACTCCGTCAATCACTCAAGCATTACCCATGCACTTACAAAATCACCCAGGCATTACCAATCCACACCTTTAATCACTCAGGTAGTACCCATGCACTCCTGCAAACACCCAGACATTACTCCTACATTCTTGCAATCACCCAGGTATTACCCATGCACTCCTTCAATCATCCAGACATTACTCCTACGCTTATGGAATCACACAGGTATTACCCATACAGTTCTCCAATCACCCAGGCACTACGTATGCACTCATGCAATCACCCAGACATTACTTATGCACTCCTTCAATCACTTAGGCAGTACCCATGCACTCCTCCAGTCACCCAGACATTACCCTTGCCCTCATGCAATCACCGAGTGTGAGACAGTGCCCTCTTTCTTGCATGGTATGCCCCCACTTTTTGCTGAATTGCTGATGTACTTTGACTGAGTGTGCCCTGGGCTCCTGCCAATCAGGTACCCAGGGCCTGTGTTTCTTCCCTAAAACTGCATTGAAGCCTAAACCCAATTGGCATCTCTGGCCACAGGTAGGCCCCTGGTAAATGGTACCACAGGTACCCAGGGCACTGTGACCAGAGAAGGCCCTCAAGGGCTACAGCACTTATTGTGCCACCCTTAGAGGCCCTGTACCCTGACACACAAACACTGCCTTTGCAGGCTGCGTGTCTTGGTGCAGAACAAAGTAAAGAGTCGACATGGCACACACCCCTGTGTGCATGCCCACAAACCACTGCCCTGGCATACATCAGTCACCCCTCTAGCTGGGTGCCCTATGCCAGTGGTGAGGGTACAGGTGCATGAGCCCTGCACCCCTACAGTACCCAGGTCCATTCCTGGGCCCTGTAAGTGCAGTGCTGCCATTAAGAGTATATGGTGCTGGGAGCTTGTCAACATGAACTCCACAGCACCATAATGGCTGCACTGAAGACTGAGAAGTTTGGTATCAAACTTCTCAGCACATTAAACCCACACTGATGCCAGTGTGGGATTTAATGTAAAATGCACAACAGAGGGCATCTTAGAGATGCCCCCTGAAACTCGACCAACTCCCAGTGACCTGACTGAGTGGCTGCCGAGGCTGCCACCACCAGACATGTTTCTGGACCCCTGGGTCGGGAGCTTGCCGCTCTTGGGGGCCTGAAACAATGCACATCCTGGGACGAGGTGCCAAGCCTCCTCCCCCAGGATGGGCAGAGTTTACGAAGGAGAAGCTTCAAAGGCATACCGCCTTTGTGAACCTCTCGAGACCACTCGCTGTACTCAGCAACTGGTCCCCACTGGTTATACCCCCCCACTTTGGGCGGGAGACCCGGCGGGAAAAACAAAGTGAGGAAGAGAGGTGTGCCCACCTCTGCCAACTCCACCCCTAAGGTGGGGGAGGCGAGGTGCAGCACAACCTCGAGTCCCCGCCATCTTGAGGATGGAGGGACCCAGCCAACCAAGGACAGGCTCCTGCCCTCCTCCCACTGGAGAGTGGCAGAGTAGGGGGTGTACCCACCCCAGGGAAGGGACACATTGGTCCCTGCCCTTTACCTACCTGTAACGCCCCTAAATTCAGTATTTAGGGGCACCCTGAACCTTCCTTCCTCAGATCCAGCAACAACAAGAAAAGGAAGAAGAAGGACGAGAAGCCGTGCAGAGCTAACAAGAGGATGACGCCCACTGACTTGGCCCCAGCCCTACAGGCCTGTCTCCCCTCGAACCTGCTCCTGCAAAACCCCGGCGTGTCCAGCGGCCAGCAACCTCAAAAACCCCGGAGGACCTGCCTGCCTTCACTTTCCAAGCTGTTTCTCCTGTGAACACCGGACGTGTTTGAACTGCAGCTTCTGGTGCCAGCCAGGAACTGCGAATCCCGCACACTCTGCACCCGCCGAATCCGGCCTGAGCTCGAGTGGGTAAATACCCAGAGGAGGTCCCCCCGGCGATCCTGACCCGAGATCCGGCGACCCCTAACCTGCCTCAAGCCTCCTGACGACGCCTGCAGCCTCAAACCAGAGGAGACCCCCTACCGCGACCAGAGCGGGTAAGAAAATCCGACGTCCCGAGGCACCCCTGCACCCGACGCCCCACGGCCTTGTGTGCCCAAACCAACGGTGCCTAACCAACCCTCTACATCCCAACTTACCCCTCGAAGTGGTGGTAGCTCCTGGAAGATCCTCGTCCCCGAGCCTGCAGAGTTTCTTTGTCCCGGAGAATCTCCATTGAAATCAACAGGGCACCCGACCTCAAAACAGCACCCTGCTCCCGGCCGCCCTAGTGCCGCTGAGGGTGCCCCTTTGGTGCTAACTTGGTCCCCAACGTGCCCTGAGCTTAACCCTAGGAGCTTTGCTCCCACAACCCCGTGGCCTGCTTGCCAGCAGCCACCAACCGGAGTCCCCCTATCCTCCATAGGATAACATTGGGCCTCAACACTCTGCACCCGGCCGCCCTAGTGCCGCTGAGGGTGCAACAACAGTGCATCACTGACCCTGGGAGACCCCTGATTCTAACCCCAGAACCCTAACTCAAAAGACTGATTACTTACCTCAAAACCAATAACTCATTTTTCCTCATAGGATAACATTGACACTTTTTCTTCCAAAAAATTTCTAAGTGTCGACTTTTGAAAACTGCAAATATTCCTTAAAAATCAGCCGAATAACCAAAACGCATTTTCTCAACTGTTTTCAGGAAATGTCCCAGTGCTGAATCTAGAATCCAGCACTGAGTAAGAAAAAGTATTGATAACCTAACTTACCTGCTAAGTGAATTTCCTCCCATAGGATAACGTTGGTGATTCTATGTGAAAAAGTTTCTAAGTGTCAACTTTTGAAATGCAATAATATTCTTTAAAAATCGTACAAACTACGAAAACGTAATTACTAACCTGTTTTAAGTAAATGTCCCAGTGCTGAATCTAGGAGTCCAGCACTGGATTACAAAAGTAACGTTAAAGTAACTTACCTGCGAATTGAATTTCCTTCCATAGGATAACATTGGTGGCTCTAGGTGAAAAAGTTTGTGTCCACTTTTGAAATGCAATAATATTCTTTAAAAATCGTACCTTTAACCAAAACGCATTTACTCACCTGTTTTCAGGAAATGTCCCAGGGCTGAATCTAGGATCCAGTCCTGTGTTAGTAAAAGTAATCTGAAAAGTAATTAACTGCATTTTACTTAAAAAGCCCATTCAATTGAATGTACTATACCTGCAATGTGTTGCAAACTGCTTACTTAAAACTGTAACCAAAACCAGTACAAGTTACACTGCAATTTTGAACTGTGTTCAAACAAGTAATTTACTACTGAAAAGTATTTTTATGCTTACCTGTGCCAGGCTTGCTTGGTTCTAGAAATAAAACAACAGTATATTTTTTTATACAAAACAATTGGCCTAGAGTTCAGTTCTTGAGTGTGTGGATTCGTTTGCTGACTGAGTGTGTACATCAAATGCTTTACACTGTCCTCTGATACTGCCTTACTGCTCGACCAAGCTACCACTTTAGAGAGTAAGGTGCTATCTAATTTTAACCTCTGCCAAACCTCTGGAGACCCTTGGACTCTATACACACTGTACCTCACTTTGGTGCAGTATATATAGAGCCAGTTTCTTACACCCAGGCACTACCCATGCACTCATGCAATCACTCAGGCATAACCCATGTGTTTCTTCAATCACTCAGGCAGTACCCATGCACTCTTCCAATCACCCAGGCACTACCCATGCATTCATGCAAGCACCTAGGCATTACCCATACACTCCTCCAATCATCCACACATTACCTTATGCACTCATACTGTTACCCTGGCGTTACCCATACACTTACCAAATCACCACACACTACCCTTGTACTACTCCAATCACCCAGGCACTACCCTTGTACTCATGCAATCACTCAGGCATTACCCATGCACTCCTCCAATCACCCACACATTACCTCTGCACTCATGCAATCACCCACGCGTAACCCATGCACTTACAAAATCACCATGCACTACTCCAATCACCCAGGCACTACCGTTGCACTCATGTAATCACTCAGGCATCACTCATGCACTCATCCAATCACCCACACATTACATCTGTAGTCATGCAATTACCCAGGCATAACCCATGCATTTACAAAATCACCAGGCAGTACCATTGCACTCCTCCAATCACCCACACATTACCTCTCCACTCATGCAATCACTCAGCCACTAGCCATGCACACCTGCAATAACTCAGACATTAGTCCTGCACTCTTGCAATCACCCAGGCATTACCCATGAACTCCTTCAATAATATATACACTACCTGCACACTTCTGCATATATTCCACTTACCACAATTCATACAACACTTACAAATTTTTCTTTTTAAACCAAATAGGCGGTTCTGAAAAGAACCATTTTTGGGGAATTTTTTGTTTTATATTTTTTTGTGGTTTTTTAACTCTTTTTTTACATTTTTTGGGTGTTTTAAAAAAAAAAAATTAAAAACTAAACAGAACCAACAGCGAAAATGATCAAAAAATTATGCAATTAGGTAGTCATTGCATTAAAAAAAAAAAAATAACAATAGTGGTTCCTAATAGAAACCAGGATGGCATCCACTGATTGCTCACCAAAACGTAGACTTTTGCGACATTTCACACAACGCTGTTCCACTCTAGCAAAATCAGGGATGATGTTTGGAGTGCTAGTTGTGGTACAACCAGATGATGTGCTTGGTCCAGCAGTGTTGTCCTCGGTTCTCCGCTTTTCTTATTCCAGTCGATGCTGTTCTCTTGCGAGACGCCGAGGATGGATAGTCTGTAAATGTTTTAACATTGATGATGTCCAGCAGGAATATTTTTTCTCTGAACCTCGTGAGAGAACATTCCCACAAATGGTGCAGGTAACTGTTCGGACATTGACTTTCTTTTCTCATGGTGGTATCGAGAATAATGCCCACACAATACTTTCAAATCTTTTCTTCACCGGTTCCTCCAGGTCTTCTTCCTCTTCAGGTGGAATCTGCTGAGGATCATTTGCAGCTGCCATTTTTAAATTAGTGAAAAAAACACCAAAAAAAGGCAAAGAAGAAGATCAGAAAACAATAGGTGTGTCTTCTGAGATGCTCTTGAAGGAATAAAAAAATGGGTGGGGTCCTTCAAGTTCTAGAATCAAAAGGTTCTTAACCAATGAAATTGTTTCTTTTAAAGTCACATGGGATCCGCGCACCTTGCGCGCAACCAGCGCGCACCCAGCGCGATTCCCGAAAAATATATTTAACAATAATTTATCTTTATTCCAGTTACAAATATATGATTTTTATAATTAGATTAAATAATCTCTTGCTATAATATACATATTACATTTATATACATATACTTTCAAAACTTGAAGATTTGCGATGGATTCGCGCACCCGGCGCGACCCCCTGAACTAAGTACGTGACATTACGCGGGCCCGAGATTCGCGCACCCATCGCATACAAAACGTGCATCCTACACGACAACCAATATGGCGGCATGGATTCGCGCATCCACCGAGACAGGTACACGATCGGTACGCGAATCCACTTTAAAAAAATTATTATTATATTTATGAAAAGAGAAAACATTACATTATTTTTATAACAGTTAAAAAACTAAGAAAAAGTATTTTTGGGACATTATAGTTAGAAATTAGCATTTAAAAAACCATAGAAATTCACTGAAAAAACCATAGGTTTCAGGGACGTTACAGTTAGAAATTAGCATTTAAAAACCTTAGAAATTCACTGAAAAAAACATAGGTTTCTGGGACGTTATAGTTAGAAATTAGCATTTAAAAAAACATAGAAAGCCACTGAAAAAACCATAGGTTTCAGGGACGTTATAGTTAGTTGGACATTTCACTCATAGAAAACCAGAGAAATTCAGCCGTTATAGTTAATTGAGGTAACTATAACTCGCGCCCCCGCAATGCACTGCTGATTACGTCACATATTACATCACTCATGACATGGTCAGTGACATCACTGATGACATCACTGATGACATCTCAAATGACATCACTGATGACATCATCCAGTGACTGTGTGTTTCTATAAAGTTTAAATATGTTTTATATATATATATATGCCAATGTGTATTGAAGAATGAGTGGGTGTATGAGTGTCTGTATAGATGATTTAGTAAGTGCGTGACTGTTAGACTTGACATCTTTTGGCGTGTTTCCCCTGACTTTTTGCTTTATGACCTCCCGGTTTTGACTCTGTTTGGTGCTGGTTTAGTGTTTCTGCGCACTTTACGCACTGCTGATCAGTGGTAAAGTGCAAGTGCTCCTGTATGAAATGTGTTATGGATTGGTATTTCCATGTTTTGGCTATTTGATCTATGTGTCAGTCCCTAGCAAAGGGCACTGCGAGTGCCAGGGTCTATAGATCAAATGGTGTTGGTGGGCTGCAGCACTGGATTGTGCCCCCCACGCAAACAGCCCGTAAAGTGTAACTCGGGCCTGCCATCGCAGAGCCTGTGCGCAGCCTGGAGCTGCCATGTCGACTTGGCAAGTGCACACACTTGCAAGTCCCTAAACCTTCCCTTTTCTACATGTTAGTCACCCCTAAGGTAGGCCCAAGGTACCCCTGTGGGCAGGGTGCATTGTAGGTGAAAGGTAGGACATGCCCTGGTGTGTGTGGCATGTCCTGATAGTGAAATACAGCCTACTTCGTTTTTCACTATTGCAAGGCTACCTGTTCCCCATTGGCCAGAATGGACAGTTCTGATTATTACAGCGTATAATCCTAACTGACCCAGGGAACATGGTAGAAATTCGAGTTTAGTATGCCTGGACTCAGAATGATAAAATGCATCTTTTAGTAAAGTTGGTTTTAACATTCTGTGTTTGAAAATACCACTTTTAGAAAGTGGGTATTTTCTTGTCTAACCATCCAAACCTGCCTCTGCTAGGTTGTGTATTCCGTGTCTGGAGTGTGAGTGACAGGGGCTGGGGATGCCAGGAGACAGGGTGAGTCAGCACAGGGCTGAATAGCCAGATCTACATGTAGATGGGTGGGAGGAGTACACCTGGGACCTGAATAGGGCTGGGCCTTCCCTCCACAATGCTGGCTCCACCTCCTGTGGTGCGTCTGATGTCCCTAGCCTGCACCCTGAAAGGAAATACAAAGGCTTGTCAACAAAGTGCTCCAAGACTGACCAGAACTGGTTTGGACTAGGCAAAGGCCTCTCTGCCTTCAGAGAACAAAGGAATTTGGGATATAAATATTGGGGCCCTGACCCCATGAATTTAGATCTCACTGGAATCAAGGAACCTGCCAAGAAGAAGAGCTGGAGAGCTGCTAGGAGGAGTACTGCCCCTTTGCTGAGTTATTGCCTTGTTGGGTTGGCCTGCAGTTGCTGCTTCTGCCTTGGGCAGTGAAAGGACTGGACTGAACTTTCTACTACTTGTGCTGAGAATCTCCAAGGGCCTGAAACCGAGCTGGCCTCCTGTTAAGAAGTCTCAGGGACTGCAAAGACTTCACTACCCTCTGGGTACCGCTTATGGAACTGCTGTTTCAGTTGCCACAGAGGAAGGGAACCGCAACCGACTCCGTCAACCGACTCCATCGCTGGCCCGGTGTCCTGTTTGCACCGCAGACCGCACCGTCCGCATCTTGCACCGCAACCCTGGTCTCACCGACGACGACGTCCGACGCCATCGCCACTGAGCCGCTGCTTGCACCGTGACCTGTGGGCACCGCAGTTCACATCGCATCGCTTCACTGTACCAGCCGGACCAGACCGACACTGTCGCTGCAACTGGCTCAACAATCGTGACCGCATCGCAGTTGGGGCACCGCTCGCACGCTTCGCGACGCACCGCTCCGACTCGCACCACTGTCCGATGCCAGCTCCAACACTCCGGCTTGGTCGCCTGCATTGCAACCTGCCAGCACCGCATCGAGCACCGTCTCACCCTGCACCGCACGCCTTGGACTCACCGACTCCGTCTGCACGATTGTCACCGAGCCGCTGCCTGCACCGCATCGAGAGGACACCGCGCCCTGCACCACTTCCATCTTGCACCGCAACCGCGACGTACGCCGACCGGCTCGCACACTCCGTGCCCGCCACAATGAGAAAAGGTACTGTGACCGAGTCTGTTCAGGACTCTGCTGGCCCGTATCGACGCGGTCAGCTGGAACTGTTAGACTCTGTTGTTTTCAGCATCGTGGTAGACTCGGGCGGAGCTACCGACTCGTACGAACTTTGTTTTTGAACTATTCCTACAAAGAAGAAGTTATCTTGCAACGTAATCACTTTTGAAGTACTGTATTGTGGATTTTTATCGTATTGGGTCTTGTCTTGAGTGTATAAAAATATTGGTTATTTTTCTAAACTGGTGTGGTGTCCGTTTGTAGTGCTTACATTATATTACTGTTGGTTATGTGCAAATGCTTTACACACTTCCTCTAAGATAAGCCTGACTGCTCGTGCCAAGCTACCAAGGGGGTGAGCAGGGGTTATTTTAGGAGTGTAACTCCCTTATCCTGACTAGAGTGGTGGTTTCTGCCTGGCTTTGGCACATGCCCTAGCCTACCAAAAATCCCATTTCTAACAGTGACTGACTGTATAAGTGAGTGATTAAGTGTGTCTTACTGAATGCATGGGTTAGTGACTAAACTGTGTGAATGTCTGTATCAGTCTATCAGTTAGTGTGTAAGCGGCTGCATGGGTTGGTGAGTAGCTATATGAGTGTCTATATGGGTTATTGATCGGTTGTCTGAGTATCTGTATGGGTGCCTGAGCATCTGTGTGGGTAGGTAGGCGCTGTGTGACTTTGTGCATAGATGTGTGAGTGGGTGATTCACTGGGTGTATGTGTTCAAGAGTGCGTCTGTGAAGGGCTGTATGGGTGGGTGAGTATATATATGGGTGTGTTGGTGAGTGTTTAGATGTCTCAGTGGTACATGTGTGAGTAACTACATATGTGAAAGGCAATATATGTGAGTGTTGGACTATATAAAGGACTATATGTGAGAGTGAGTGATTGTGAGACTGGCTGTATGGATGAGTGTGTGCTTGTGTCAGTGATTGTATAACAGAGTAAGTATGTGTTAGTATCTGTATGAATAAGTGAGGTGGTGTGTGTATAATTGTGTAGGAGAGTAAATGGGAGTGTGATCGATTCTTTGCATGGCTGACTATGTGTGTGAGTAACTCTATGGGTGAGTGGCGGTGTGTCAGGGTCTGTATAGGTGTATGAATGCATATGATAGTGCTGTATTGATGAGTGACTGCATGTATGAGTGACTGTATGGGTGAATAAGTACATGTGTGTGTAGACCTAGGAATCAGTGAGTGGGTATGTAGTAACTGGTATTGGTGTGTCTTTGGTTTCGAAAATGGTAGTCTGCATTTTATAGTGAGTGTATCAAAGGTTATATTAGGGTGTGAGGAGGTGCATCAGATTATCATGTGGATGATGTCATCAGTGATGTCATTTGAGACGTCATCAGTGATGTCATCGGTGAGGTCACTGACCATGTCATGAGTGATGTAATATGTGACGTCATCAGCAGTGCATTGCGGGGGCATGAGCTATAGTTACCTCAACTAACTATAACGGCCGAATTTCTCTGGTTTTGTACGAGTGAAATGTCCAACTAACTATAACATCCCTGAAACCTATGGTTTTTTCAGTGAATATATATGTTTAATGCTGATTAATGATTGGATAAATGCTTGGAAATCCCCAAATCTTTCACTGGGAAATGGCCCTCATTGGTTGTGTATCTTTGTGCATCATGTACTGTAATGTACAATAACCTTATTCAACTTTTGTATTTTGTCCTAGTCCTGAATGGTACTATGGTCCTCATAGCTGTGATTCTATTAAGGTACACATTGAATCTTATTGCCTGTGTTTTTATGAATTTTTAAGCTTCCACACACTGACCCAGCAGCTAACTGCTAGTAGGACAGTTGTCAGTCTTGAACAGCCTCCAGTGTTCAGCTGTTCAGAGCATTGTTTTTATTTTTTCTATGGGTGATGCAATAAGTGGACCGACCTGCCCCTCATGCAGGGCAAAATCTTTCGGAAACATACTTGTAAGAAAATGAGTAGTCACCATCTAAATTGGTTAGGCTACCAAGTATGCTTAAAGGGTTAATGTGGTACGTTTCTGCAGAGAGGAGAGTGTTAGGTTCCCCCTCTCTGATAGGGCCTATGTAGTGTGCACATTACCACTAACTTTACCAATTCCTAGGAGCATCAATCACACTTTCACACAAGCTCAATATATCTTGCCCACACTACAACTAGCTTTACAATTCCCCACATTACAAGAGAACTCATTCCACCATTCGTCTACTCACGTTATTTGACAATTCGAGAACTGCTTTGGCCTCTCAACAGAAGCCACTTGCAACATCACTCATTTATAGCACTTATAATAATTATTCACTGCACGACTCCCCACAACCCTTATCACTCACACACTAGCTCCCATAGAACAGGCCAAATATAATTTAATAACACTACTCACCTTCAGCCACTTTAAGTCATTTAGCCATAGCTATTCTGCAATGCCAGCAAGCAACAATCAACACAATCACACCCTTCACTCTCACAAGCAATCACCTACAGCCACTTACACTGAACTTCACTTGCTCACACCTTTCACTAAATTACTTTGGTCATGTGTCTCATCCACTGTCATGCACAACCTTATTTGGCCTTGCACAGCATGACCCTGCTACTCACATCTCACACCATAAACCCACAATTGCCCAAACCACTCATCTCAGCTATTTACCTGACTCATTCACTGCATACATTTCTTATAGCAACCCACAACACTCAAACAATCTACAACAGTAACCCACTGCCATTCAGGAACACCAGTCTCCTAGTTCCTCATATGACCTTGCAATATTCTCCAAAACTAGTGCAAATTCCCTCATTCAACACTCCAACAAATAGCAAATCTTTCAGAGAACACCCAAAACCCTATTCAGTCAGTGTTACTTGCACTTTTCTATCTAGACTCTCTACACCATTCATCCATATTTACAACACTACCCTATTTCATAGGACACCTGAACACATAGTTACCTTCATTTATCAGAAAGTCATCGAAAACTCAGTCACAACTTATTGCAACCACCCTCACCAACTACAGCACTCATCTAATCAAGTATGATAACTGCCTAACACCACACATCCAAAAGACTCAAAATAAAACTCAGTAAAAGAAAACATTTCTTTCCACACTTGTGAGATCTGTAGCTACTGAAAAGAACGCATGAATAGACTTGCAATAAACAATGCCCACCACAACACCAATCACCCTCCACTGACTTAAACTTTTTCCAGTGCCTCAGAATCACACCACCATTCAACTACAATCTCCCACTCAGCTACTCGCAATATGATGCAGAGTCTGAGTTACATGCACTCAACCCATTTCAACAACTTCACAGTTCACTGCTTTTAAGTTGTAACAGGAAGAGTGGCAACATCACCAGTGCTTTTATGCAGTAAGAGGAAGAGAGGCAATCATAGGAACTCCTGAAGTGGTAATCATGCAAATATCCCAGTTGCAGCTGGAGCAGAATAACTGATTCGGATTGGATTAGCATTCCCAGAACCAACCAACCAGACTCCACCAACGACCTAAGTAACAACTTAACAAAATTCAGTGGATAATCTAAGGCTGTGCTGATGACCTAGCACCCTTCAAGAACACCAAACACTGGAGAACCAACAAGCAAGCCAGCTGGTGCACCAACAACCTCAGAGAATCCAAACGCCACTGCAAAGAGCTGGAGAGAAAATGACAAACCAGCTGGGACACCACCGACAGAAAGACCTACAAGGATGTGCTCAGACTTTACCACCACCAACTAAGGGATGTGAAGGAAAGGGCCCTGGCACAAAGAATAGAATTCAGCTCCAACAACTTCAAATAACTATTTACAATCATCAAAGAATTCTCCAACCTCGCAGTTGCAACCAACACCATCACCCCCTTGCATGGACTTTGCAGCGACCTCTCCAACTTCTTCCACAACAAAACATCAACAATCTACAGCATTTTCAATCCCTAGCCCAACCCTGAAGACATAATTGACCAGTTGTCCATCACCGCAAACTAAGACAAACACCTAACTAACTGGAACCCACTCACCAGCGAAGACACCACAGAAATCCTGAGGTCAATATACTGAGGAGCCCCTACTGACCCATTCCCCCAACACACCTACAACCTGGGAGGAACCACAATCAGCCCCATGCTCACATCCATCATCAACACCTCCATTGAAATCTCAACCTTCCTGGATACCTGGACCTCCTTAGTGAAACCATCAACCGACCCAAGCAAATTCAGCAACTACTGTACCATCTCACTGCACCCTCTTCTTTCCTTGTTTTTCCCACATACTCCAAGTGGCATACTGCCCCTGCACTGTCACAATTAACATAATGTCTCCTTTCTGTATTGGTCACACACCCGAAACACATTGTATAGCCTCTTTTGCAGATGCAAAAGCACATTGCTGCTTCTCTCCCAACTCAGAGTCATGTTTAAAAATAGCATTTTTCGTAATTTCTTCTTTCAGTTTCTGCATAGCGTCTCTCCATGTAAACCCAGGTTTGTGACTCACTGACCAGTCTGACTTGTCACTGCATCCAGTAATTGCTGATTGTAACAGGCTGATTTGTTTATCTTCTCTGTATTATTCTTGCACATTACAGTCAAGGCTAAGTGCCTAAAACTGTGGTACATTTTCTCCATTGACCATCACTTCAGAGGCTCCTAAATCAAACAAACCCACAAACCATGTTATCAAATCCTCCTCCGATTTCTGCTGAAATCTGTCCAAGATACAATTGATTTCTGAGGAAAGTCCTCCAAAGAGTTATTTAAAACCTCCTGTGAGCATTGTAAATTAACCTGCAGCTCTCCCTGAACCACACTCTTTGTCGGCGATTCACTCTGGCTATCTGAAAAGTCCAGTAATTTAGACAGCGTAATACACACAGTATCTCGATCTTGTGCTGCCTGGTACATCTGCAACTCTTTTTTCAATCATCTATTTTCACACATTAATATATCAGAATTCTCTTTAACTTCAATCAACTCCTGTTGCATTTCATTATGCTCTTTTTCTAGCTGCGCACATTTTTCATACATGCTGTGAAAAGCATTCAAAACAAAATAACTTTTTCTCTCTGAAATGCTAAGCTCATTTTCCTCTTCAAAGGACACTTTTTGCAAACATTTAGGTCTCTGTGCTTGCCCCTCTTCTGTTAAACATACAATAAAGGCAACTTCCCACCCCAATAGCTCAGTTGGCATCTGGGAATCTGCAACTGAAAACATTGACATTCTGGAAAACATTTTACCCCTTTTAATTTTCATATCCTGCAAAGTGACGCCAAAATGCATTGCTTCACAATCCCAAATAATAGAAAATACAGCTGTCCCACATGGAGGCACACACACGGCGAAGCAGGAAAACACCTGGAAAAGGGTTTCACTCTCATAAAGTAAGGCACATCAAAATACAGTTTTCAGAATAAAGCGTGGGGTTTTATTTGTGCAACACTCTCTAAAAGAAAGGCTTTCCCAGATGTCATATGAAACATATACCTTTATATAGAAATATATATATATATATATATATATATATTCACTGAAAAAACCATAGGTTTCAGGCACGTTATAGTTAGAAATTAGCATTTAAAAAACCTTAGAAATTCACTGAAAAAACCATAGGTTTTAGGGAAAGTTATAGTTAGTTGGACATTTCACTCGTACAAAACCAGAGAAATTCCCCCGTTATAGTTAGTTCAGCTAAATCAATCACAGAATTTGCTAACTATAACTCGCGCCCCCGCAATGCACTGCAAGTACAGTGCATGGTGATTTTATAAGTGCTTGGGTTTTGGAGCAGTGATTGGATAAGCACATAGGATTGGCTGGGTGATTGGAGGACTGCATAGATAGTACCAGGGAGATTACTGGACTGCATAGGTAGTCCTCAAGGTATTGCAGCAGTGCATGTGTTAGTGACTGGGTCATTCCATGAGTACATGGGTACTGACTGGATAATTAGAGTACTGCAAGGAGAGTGCGTGGTGAACTTATAAGTGCTTGGCTATTGGAGGAGTGTATGGATTAGTACATGGTAGTGGCTGGGTGACTGGAGAAGTGTACAGGGAGTGACAGTGTGATTGCGGGACTGCATGTGTATTACCTGGGGAATTGAAGGAGCAAATGAGAAGTGTGTAACTGGGTACAGGACTGTATGGGTAGGGCATATGGGATTGTAACAGTGATCAGGTAGTGCCTGGAGCATTGCATGAGTACATAGCTACTAACTGAAAGATTAGAATACTGCAAGGAGAGTGCCTGTGTGAATTTATAAGTGCTTGGGTATTGGCGGAGTGTTTGGATTAGTACATGGTAGTGGCTGGGTGACTGGAGGACTGCACAGGGAGTGACTGGGTAATTGCTGGACTGCATGGGTACTACCAGGGGAATTGAAGGAGCGAATGAGAAGTGTGTAGGTGGTTAGAGGACTGCATGGGTACTACACAGGGATTGTAGCAGTCAATGTGTTAGTGCCTGGATCATTGCATGACTTATTGGGTAGTAACTGGATGATTAGAGTACTGCGAGGAGAGTGCATGGTGAATTTATAAGTGCTTGGGTTTTGGCATAGTGATTGGATAAGGACATAGGACTGGCTGGGTGATTGGAGGACTGCATAGGTAGTACCAGGGAGATTACTGGACTGCATAGATAGTCCTCAATGGATTGCAGCAGTGCATGTGTTAGTGACTGGATCATTACATAAGTACATGCGTAGTGACTGATTGATTAGAGTGCTGCAAGGACAGTGCATGGTGATTTTATAACTGCTTGGGTTTTGGTGGAGTGATTGGATAAGTACATAGTGCTGGCTGGGTGATTGGAGGAGTGCACGGGTAGTGACAGAGGGATTTCTGGAGTGCATGGGTACTACCTGGGTAATTGGAGGAGTGAATCAGTAGTGTGTAGGTGGTTAGAGGTCTGCATGGGAAGTGCTAAGGGATTGTAGCAGTGCATGTGTTAGTGCCTGGGCCATTCCATGAGTACATGGGTACTGACTGGAAGACTAGAGTACTGCAAGGAGAGTGCATGGTGAATTTATAAGTGCTTGGGTTTTGGTGGAGTGATTGGATAAGTACATGGTGCTGGTGGGTGATTGAAGGAGTGCATGGGTACTGACAGGGTGATGGCTGGACTGCATGGTTAGTGCTCAGGGTATTGTAGCAGTGCATGTGTTAGTGCATGGGTCATTGCATGAGTGCATGGGTACTGACTGGGTGATTAGAGTATTGCAAGGAGAGTGCATGGTGAATTTATACGTGCTTGGGTTTTGGCGGAGTGATTGGATAAGTACACACGTCACATCAGTCCCGCCCCCTCCCTTCACTACTCTGCAAACGCACCACCTGTCAGGTTTTAAGTTGGGGAATTAATTCCCCTTGATTCCTGAGGCTCCCTTGGGTCCAACTAGCCCACCAGGTACCTCCAGTAAGCGCCACAGAGCTGCGTTGCAGAGAGGTGGTCCAAGGCCACGCCCCTTTTTACACCTCTCTGCAACGCAGCTCTGTGGTGCTACTGGAGGTACCTGGTGTGCTAGTTGGACCCAAGGGACCCTCAGGATTCAAGAGGACTTAATCCCCCAACCTACAACGCACCAGAGGGCCCGTTTGCACAGTGGTGAAGGGAGGGAGCCCGCGCTTCATTTTTTTTTTATTTTCTCGGCCGGATTCGCGCACCCAGCGTGAATTCGGCCAATTTGTTTTTTTTAAAAAAATGCTTTTTTGGGACCCCCTGAGCAGGCCTAGGGGGTCAGGGTGTTTCTACCCTGCCCCCTTTTCTTGTTTTTTGCGTTTGTTTTTCTCTTTTCTTGTGACTCGGTTCTACCGAGTCACAAGATGGCTGCCAACACTTCCTGGTTTGGAGTGTTGACAGCCAATTAGAATAAAGCTCATGGTCGGGAGGGTCCGCGGATCCTCCATGCCTCTAGATATCGAAACTTTTATTTTTTGATTTTCTCAGCAACTACTGAACGGATTTACACCATTTAAAAAAGGGCGCTTTCTGAACCAAGCACTACCTTTTTGCCAAATTTGGTGTAATTCCGTTCAGCAGTTCGAGCTGTAGCCGTGTCTAAAGTTTCCTATGGGAAATTCATTTTCCGACCTCTTTTTTTTCAATTTCTCAGGAACTACTGAACGGATTTACACCATTTAACAAAAAGGGCTCTTTCTGAACCGAGGGCTACCTTTTTGTCAAATTTGGTGTAATTCCGTTCAGCAGTTCGGGCTGTAGCCATGTCTAAAGTTTCATACGGAAAATTACATGGAGAAAACACGTTTTGGGACCCCCCTTTTTTCTCTGCCCCTGCTTGGCGAATCACCCCGAGACTTTCAGGATAGGAGCTGACCGGAGCGGGCCACAAATTTTGAAAATTTCGTGAAAATTCGTCAACCAGCGCCAAAGTTATTGGGAAAAGAAAAAAACGCTTTTCCGATGGAAACTAGGTCTAACTATAACTATCTACTGGCGACCGCCAGTAGATAATATATGTATATATATGTGCAAGCAATAATAACACACTTACAAGTAAGCAAATGCAACTGTTAAATGCATAGAATAAAATACATGGAATAAAATCCAGCAGTTATTAATGATAATAATACTGGATGTCCACTGCAAAAAATAAGCACTATTAAATGAAAGTAATCAGAAACAAGGAATCAAAGAAAAGCATGAAAAGATGTAAAGATATATACAATAAATACATCAGATGATTATAACCACTGAAGACTTGAATGTGCACACAGACACGCACATACATTACAATGCGGGATTCACAACCGGGGTCAAGCGACTCAGCAAGCTGGGAACTGCTACACTGAATTAGACACGTCTGTCCTTCATTCAGGTCTAAAATCCCGCTTTCCAAGTCAACAAACGCCAGTTTTATAATCTCAAGGCACTTGAAGTTTCCGAGAGGACCTCCTCTGAGCCAAGGAAAGTTACTGGAGTTGGCCAAACTTCCACATGCATTCCAAAAGCAAAGGAGTTCTCATGTCATCTTCTTCACTCCCCATGTTCCAGCCCCTTATCTTAGTGAAGCTTACGAAAGTAGAAAACATCTCCAAAAGTAGAGAAAATAATCTTCAACAACTTGAGTGGTCTGAGGGTCTGCTTGAGTGTGCAAAGCTCACGCTAGACAGAGTCAGAAATCAAGATAGCACGAGGGCATGTCAAAGCCAGTAGTAAAAACTTCATAAAACTTCCCAATGTACAACACAATGCACATTTGTGAACCACTGCCTATAGCATCACACACTTCATTTCCAAATGTACAGCATAATGCACATTCGAGCAACACTGCATATAGCACTACACTCCGAGACAGAGAAGTACATTCCACACCTTTCTCTCTCTCTGTCTTTCTCTCATGCTTTCAAATGCACATCCCACATGATCTGTTCCTTGCAAGGCTGGTCTACTCTGTGAAAACGCTCCCACGCCCACTCTGCAGCTTTAAGGAGACATTAAATGCAGGTGCAAAGTGGAAATAAAACACATAAACTCAATTAAAACAATAGTAGTCAAAGGTTGTCAAGTGGTCCCAATACATGGAGTGCCTCCGGAACTACAGAAGGCTGCAGGGTGATCCAGTAACATCATCATGCAGTTGTGAAAGAACTGCCCCATTCCCATTTTCTGAAGCGTCTGTCTCTACAAGGAACTTTTTTGAAAAGTCAGCTGCCTCGAGCACCACTGCTGAACACAGAGCATCCTTTAAGGTGTCAGAGGCTTTTTGGCATGCCTCTGTCAAGGTTACCTTTTTAGCCTGCTTTTTGGAAGTCAGCTCAGTGAAGTGGGGGCAACAATGGTAGCATACACCTTGACAAATCTACTTTAATCTACTTTAATATCCAGAGAGGCCTAACAAGGCCCTTAGATCAGTCTGAGTCTTGGGAGACTCCCAAGGCAGAATGGTCTGTATCTTGGGCTGGAAGGGTTGCACATGGCATCCACAACTTGGTGGCCCAAATACACCATTGAACACTACTATATATGACATACTGACTGGCCTAGATAGTCAGGCCTGTTTGTTGCAGGGCCTGAAGTACTTCTTTGAGATGTTACAGGTGGCAAACCAAGCTAGAGCTTAAGAAAACAATGTCATCCAGATAGGTTGCATTGAAGTCTTCCTGTCCAGCTAGGATCTGGTTGACCTTTCTCTGAAAGGTAGCAGGGGCATTTTTGAACCTAAAGGGCATAACTCAGAAATGGAAATATCCCTTTGGTGTGGAGGATAGTCCCCTCTCCTTGGCCCCTTTAGTAATGGCAATCTGTAACACCTCAATCAAAGGTGTTGAGGACATTGGAAGCCCCTAACCTATCAATGAGGTCATCAGCTCTGTGGATCGAGTGGGCATTAGTCTTGGTGACTGAATAGAGACCCCTATAGTTCATACAGAACCTCAATTCTGGGATGGTGCCTGGTGGGGCAGACTTAGGGACTAATACCACTGGACTGGAACAGAGACATAAAAGGGCTCAATCACTTACAACTCTAGCTTCTTAGAAATATCATCTTTGATGCTGGCTCTCACCTTGTCAGATAGCATATACATTTTGTTTTTGGCAGGCATGCTGTCCCCTGTGTCTGTATCATGGGTCCAGAAGTCGGTGGGACCAGGGGTAAGTGAGAAGAGAGAGGCAAACTGTCTCAGCAACTGGCAAATGTTCCTCTACTGCTCAACTGTCAGTGTAGGTGAGAGGATGACTTGTTTTACTGACCCATCCTCCTCCATGGAAGACAGTCAATCAATCAATCAATCAGGGAATTGTAAGCGCACTAGTCACCCGTGAGGGTCTCAAGGCACTGAGGGGGGGGGTCCGCAGATCTGTTTACCGAAGAGCCAGGTCTTGAGGGTTTCCCTGAAGGTGTTCAGGGAGGGGGCGCGTCTGATGTCTGCCGGTAGCTCGTTCCAGGTCTTGGCTGCAATGTGAGAGAAGGATCTTCCGCCTGCTCTGGCTCTGTGGCTCTGTGGATGCGCGGGGTTTCGGCCAGTGCGAGGTTGGAAGATCGAAGGTTTCTTTTGGGTACGTGGAAGTTGATTCTGTCGTTGAGGTATTTGGGTCCGTTGATGTGTAGGCATTTGTGCTGTGGTTGCTCCGGAATCCGGATTGGGACGGGTCGAGGACATCGTTCTCTTCAATGAATTGTGTCAGTTTCCTGCTGACTGTTTTCTCTGCAACTTTGGCTGCGAAGGGAAGGAGCGAGATGGGCCGATAGTTCTTGAGGTCGGTGGGGTCAGCTGTGGGCTTCTTGAGCAGGGGTCTGACTTCTGCGCGGTTCCAGTCGTCTGGGAAGGTGCCTGTTTTGAAGGTGGTGTTGATGGTGCGTTGTAGTTCGGGTGCGATGCCAGCCGCTGCTCTGTGGTAGATGAGAGGGGGGCAGGGGTCAGTGGGGGCCCCGAGTGGATGATTTTCATGGTCGAGGCGGTGTCTTCGGTCGTGATCGGTGTCCAGTTGGAGATGGTGGGCTGGCTGGTGTTTCTGGGGGGCGGGGAGCGTCTGTGGCGCCTGGTGGATGGTTGATGAAGTTGTCGTAGAGGTTTTTGATCTTGAGGTGGAAATAGGTTCCAAGCTTGCCGCAGAGGTCTTGGGATGGGGTGATGCCTGTGGCTTCGCTGCGTGGGTTGGTGAATTCTTGAATGACACTGAAAAGTTCCTTGGAGTTGGTGGAGTTGGCCAGGATTTTGTTGTGGATGAAGTTCCTCTTGGTGGCTCTGATCTGGTTGTGGTAGTCCGTCATGGTGTCCTTGTAGGTGGTGTGGTTTTCGGTTGTCTTGGTGTTTGTCCAGTTCTTCTCCAGGCGTCTGCAGGTGCATCTGGCTTCTTGGAGAGCGGTGGTGAACCAGGCAGCTTTCCTGGGGCCTTGTCTGTTGGGGTTGCGTAGCGGGGCAAGCTCATCTGTGCAGTTGGAGATCCAGGTGTGGAGTTCTCTGGCTGCGTCGTTTGCGTCGGGTGCCCAGGTGTGGTTGTCTCGGGTGAGGGTGGAGTTAAGTTGCTCGTCGGTAACCTTGCTCCAGTTCCTTCGAGGTCAGTAGGTCTGGGGGAGGTTCACTTTCCTCCTACTCACCACCATTTGTCACCAAGGGCATAGTCACTTCTGACATCTCATGTTGGGTCTTGAGAGTATTCATATACAGGACCCTTAAGGGTTCCTGGATGTTTTAGGATCTACCAAATAGGTGACATTCCCTTTTTCTTTTTTACCTCATAGGGCCCAGCCCACTTGTCCTGCATGGTTTGGGGTTCCACAGGCTCCATCACCCATACCTTCTGGCTAGGTTGGTATTCCACAAGAGTGGTCTTCTGTTTGTACCAATGTTTCATCACTTCCTGGCTGGCCTCCAGGTTCTCAGTGGATTCTTCACAGAAACACTTCATCAGAGACCTGAGTGCTAGCATGTAGATAATTACATTGTTATTGGGCGCTTCTTTGGAGTTTGCTGCCATTCCTCTATGACAAGGCAGAGGTTTTCTAAAAGGGTTGCCAGAAGCTTGAAGGGACTGAATTCCACTCTCTTCTGAGGCACTTACCTGAAAGTAAACAGCAGGCATGGCTACAACACTTCCCACTTATGTCTCAGTGGCTCAGACAGGCCCATTATCACGCCCTTCAGAGGTCTTGTTGGACCTTTCAACAAGCCTATTTGTTTGGGCATGGTATGATGTGGAGAACGTGTAGGTTACCCCAGACCTAGCCCACATGCCTTCATGTAGGCAAACCTGAAGTTGGTGCCCCTGTCAGACACCACCTCCTTGGGGAAACCCACTTAGGTAAAGAGTAAAGATCCCCATCAGGGCTCTGGCCACTACTGGTGCAGTCACCGATTTCAGAGGTATGGTCTCAGGGTACTGGGTGGCATTCCCTCTGCGCTTGCAGACCTATGCCTGTGATGGTCCTCCTGAAGCTTTCCACCTAGTTAGCTCAGGCAGGTCTCCCAGGGCAGCAATGTCATCCCCTTGTAGGTTCTGGGGCATTACCCTCAGACTCAGCATCCTCCTGGACCGTAAGAATTTTGAGGATGGGTTTCCCACACCTGTTGCCCCTCCTCTTCCTAGCAGGCACCTAGGCCACGTTTTCAGGCTCCAGGTCCTTCTGAATCCCCTGACGGGCAGCCATGGACCTTGTGGTCATGAACACCTACTCCGGCAATGCCAACATCTCCAGATGGGAATTGAGCTCTGCTTCCTTATAGCGAGTGTGCTCTAGGTCATCTCCAGGAGAATATCAATGGGCAGGGCTGAACTCACAGCGCATCTTAGAGAACCGGAGACCTGCCCTCCCACTTCATGGGAACCAAGCCAGAGGGTAATGGCTTACCTGAAAGTCAGATGTTGTGAGAAAGTGCCCTCTTTCTTGCATGGTATGCCCCCACTTTTTGCTAAATTGCTGATGTGCTTTGACTGAGTGTGCCCTGGGCTCCTGCCAATCAGGTACCCAGGGCCTGTGTTCCTTCCCTTAACTGCATTGAAGCCTAAACACAATTGGCATCTCTGGCCACAGGTAGGTCCCTGGTAAATGGTACCACAGGTACCCAGGTCACTGTGACCAGAGAAGGCCTCCAAGGGCTGCAGCACTTATTGTGCCACCCTTAGAGGCCCTGTACCTTACACACACACACTGCCTTTGCAGGCTGCGTGTCTTGGTGCAGAACAAAGTGAAGAGTCGACATGGCACACAACCCAGTGTGCCATGCCCACAAACCACTGCCCTGGCATACATCAGTCACCCCTCTAGCTGGGTGCCCTATGCCAGTGGTGAGGGTACAGGTGCATGAGCCCTGTACCCCTACAGTACCCAGGTCCATTCCTGGGCACTGTAAGTGCAGTGCTGCCATTAAGAGTATATGGTGCTGGGAGTTTGTCATTACGAACTCCACAGCACCATAATGGCTACACTGAAGACTAGGAAGTTTGGTATCAAACTTCCCAGCACATTAAACCCACACTGATGCCAGTGTGGGATTTAATATAAAATGCACAATAGAGGGCATCTTAGAGATGCCCCCTGAAACTCCCAGTGACCTGACTGAGTGGCTGCCGAGGCTGCCACCACCAGACATGTTTCTGGACCCCTGGGTCGGGAGCTTGCCGCTCTTGGGGGCCTGAAACAATGCACATCCTGGGACGAGGTGCCAAGCCTCCTCCCCCAGGATGGGCTGGGTTCACGAAGGAGAAGCTTCAAAGGCATACCGCCTTTGTGAGCCTCTCCAGACCACTTGCTGTACTCAGCAACTGGTCCCCACTGGTTCTAACCCCCACTTTGGGCGGGAGACCCGGCGGGAAAAACAAAGTAAGGAAGAGAGGTGTGCCCACCTCTGCCAACTCCACCCTTAAGGTGGTGGAGGCGAGGTGAAGCACAACCTCGAGTCCCCGCCATCTTGAGGATGGGGGGACCCAGCCAACCAAGGACAGGCTCCTGCCCCCCTCCCACTGGAGAGTGGCAGAGTAGGGGGTGTACCCACCCCAGGGAAGGGACCCATTGGTCCCTGCCCTTTACCTACCTGTAACGCCCCTAAATTAAGTATTTAGGGGCACCCTGAACTTTCCTTCCTCAGATCCAGCAACAACAAGAAAAGGAAGAAGAAGAAGGATGAGAAGCCGTGCAGAGTTAACACGAGGACGACGCCCACTGACTTGGCCCCAGCCCTACAGGCCTGTCTCCCCTCGAACCTGCTCCTGCAAAACCCCGGCGTGTCCAGCGGCCAGCAACCTCAAAAACCCCTGAGGACCTGCCTGCCTTCACTTTCCAAGCTGTTTCTCCCGTGAACACCGGACGTGTTTGAACTGCAGCTTCTGGTGCCAGCCAGGAACCGCGAATCCCGCACACTCTGCACCCGCCGAATCCGGCCCGAGCTCAAGTGGGCAAATACCCAGAGGAGGTCCCCCCCGGCGATCCTGACCTGAGATCCGGTGACCCCTGACCTGCCTCAAGCCTCCTGCGACGCCTGAAGCCTCAATCCAGAGGACCCCCCCTACCGCGACCAGAGCGGGTAAGAAAATCCGACGTCCCAAGGCACCCCTGCACCCGACGCACCACGGCCTTGTGTGCCCAAACCAACGGTGCATAACCAACCCTCTACATCCCTGCTTACCCCTCGAAGTGGTGGTAGCTCCTGGAAGATCCTCGTCCCCGAGCCTGCAGTGTTTCTTTATCCCGGAGAATCTCCATTGAAATCAACAGGGCACCCGACCTCAAAACAGCACCCTGCACCCGGCCGCCCTAGGACCGCTGAGGGTGCCCCTTTGGTGCTAACTTGGTCCCCAACGTGCCCTGAGCTTAACCCTAGGAGCTTTGCTCCCACAACCCCTTGGCCTGCTTGCCAGCAGCCACCATCCGGAGTCCCCCTATCCTCCATAGGATAACATTGGGCCTCAACACTCTGCACCCGGCCGCCCTAGTGCCGCTGAGGGTGCAACAACAGTGCATCACTGACCCTGGGAGACCCCTGAGTCTAACCCTAGAACCCTAACTCAAAAGACCGATTACTTACCTTGAAACCGATAACTCCTTTTTCCTCATAGGATAACATTGACACTTTTTCTTCCAAAAAGTTTCTTTCTTTTTTTTAAAAATATTTTTATTAGATTTTTAAATGCACAGAGTCAAAATACATTACACGTTATGATACTTAGGGGGCCAACCCAATTAATTAATACAACAAAAATTCATTATAATAGCCATAGCATAATAATATACAGCTCATTCTGCAATCTGGAACATCATTAATTGCTCATTTCATTTTTCCAATTATAGATAGGGGCCCATATTGTCCTACCAAGCCTCCTACCTCTTTTACCTCTCCTCTCATATATTCCGTTCTCAAGATTATAAATAAACAGTAATTTGGCTAGCCATTACTGAAAAGTAGGAGCAACCCGATCCAACCATGCTGAAGAAATACATATACGTAAAACAGCCATGGCAACGAACCAGAAATACCTCATTGGGTCTTGAAAACCAGAATTTCTCACCCCTAACACCATTAAAGCAGGCAATAGGGAACCTCTTAATTTCAGAGTTTGATTAAT
This sequence comes from Calotriton arnoldi, assembly GCA_963921515.1. NCBI lineage: Eukaryota > Metazoa > Chordata > Amphibia > Caudata > Salamandridae > Calotriton > Calotriton arnoldi. Next base: position 518,946 of record CAWUFW010002154.1, on the reverse strand, counting down.
ACATTTTTCTATCTCCTTAATCAAAGTCTCCAGTTGCGGACAGGTCGCAAACATATGTATCGCATCTGCTGCTAAACTTCCGCACCGGGAACATCTAATCCCCTCTTGTCCCCCCCATTGCGCAATTTTAGCTGGTGTAATATACAGAGAGAAGAGAGTCTTATAGTGCTGCGCCTGGAGTCCCGCTGAGCACAAAATGGTGTTACCTAGCTCAAGGGAATCGAGAAAATCATCGGGATCAATATCAAACTTCTCAGCCCACTTTCCCCCATGCTTATCTAGATCATCTAATTTAAGCAAATTCAATTCCACATATATCCCCCTAATAGTGCAGTTCTCCCCTGATCAAATATTATCCATAATTCTGATTCTTCCAAAATGATATGGTCCCCCTTTTTTCCCTTTTACAAAGCTAGCTAATTGCAAATACTTAAAAAAGCTCCTCCTGCTTAAGCCATACACACTTTGTAGTTCATTAAATGTTTTTAACCCATCTTGCTCCAGCAGATCCCCAATCATCCGTATTCCACACTCATCCCATTCCCTCATAATTGTATCTGCAAAAATCCCCGGGAAGGAAGGGTTCTTATATAGCTGAGTGTAGAAGTGAATTCGCCCAAGGCCCAGACTCTTCTTGAGTGCCGTCCAGATTTTAAATGCAGCATTTAACGTCTTAAACCTTGTCTTTTTAAAATAGCTAGGTTCGTTAAATTTCATAAAACAATTCTTAGCTTTTTTTCCTAGCAAGTATTGGTATGGATCGGAGGACTCTGTTTTAGTCCAGCAATCAACCTTGCATCCACCCAGCAAACTAATCATATTTTGTAAAGCCACCGCCCAATAATACAATCTGAAATCAGGGACTGCCCAGCCCCCCCTGTCTCGCGGCAAGGTCATAAATCTCAGAGCTCTTCTGGTTTTGCCATGCGCCCAAATAAACCTATTTACCATATGTTCCAGGAGCCCAAACCAATGTTTCTCAAATTCTAACGGTATAGCTCTAAACACATACAATATTTTAGGCAGGAACACCATCTTAACCACGTTGCAGCGTCCCATGATCGACATATGCAGATTGTTTATACGGTCAAAGTCTTTCTTAGCCTTGTTAATAATTGGGCCAATATTTTCCCCAACTATTTTCCCCAAATCAGGCATTATATTGATACCTAAGTATATTACTGAGTCAACCACCCGTGGGTCATCAAATTGGGCCTCCTTGTTTAGAACAATTTGGGTCTTAGCCCGGTTTAGCTTGTACCCAGATATTAGACCAAAAGCTTCTGCTTCACGCTCTAAACCAATTAAAGCGGCAGCTGGGTCTGGGGTTACCACGGCAACATCATCTGCGTATGCCATTATCTTAGCATCTAGCTCATGAAATCTAATTGGTCTAATACTATTATTAGTTTCCAATTTCCTAATCAGGGGGTCAATATATAAAGCAAACAGGAGGGGTTAACATGGGCACCCTTGCCGTGTACCACGGTTAATACTCATAGGTAGTGTATATCCCCCATTAACTCTCAATCGAGCCATTGGAGCTTTATACAAGGCCTGCACTGCCTTAATAAAGTCGAAACCCAAACCAAACATGTTCAGTACCTCCCAGAGGTAATCCCAGGAGACCCTATCAAATGCTTTTTCGGCATCAAGTAAAATCAGTGCCATAGGGTCTCCTGAGATCTCAGCTACATCAAACAGCGTAATAACCTTGCGAATATGTTCCGTAGTCCCTCGGCCGGGTATAAAGCCATGCTGATTCGGATGAACTAAGTTCCCGATTATTTTATTCAGCCGGGTTGCCAATACCTTAGAATACACTTTAACATCACTATTCATAAGTGTTATTGGCCGGTAAGAACCGGGTTCTTCCGGGGCTTCCCCTTTTAAGAATACTATGATATCTGCCCCTCCCCATGAATCAGGAATTGAGCTCCCCTGCTGAGCCTGACACATTGTTTCCAGTAAATCCGGCCCAATTGTTTCAGCAAAAACTTTATAAAACTCAACTGGAATCTGATCGGGTACTGCTGCTTTCCCTGAGGGAAGACTTCGGAGTGCCTCCAAAGTCTCATCTAGGGTTAGTGTTCTCGCCAGTACTTCTCTATCACTAACATCTACACCTTGCAAACCTGCTGTACTCAAATAATTCTTGCTGTGCGCCTGCTTGCAGACCAATTGTTTACTCTTATCTTCGGAATAAAGTTTTTCATAATAGAGGCGAAAAACCTCCCGAATCTCCTGCGGGTCTTCTACTAATCTCCCAGTGGTATCTAAAACCCCTCTAATCTCGGCCGCTAGACTCTTTTGCCTCAATCGCACTGCCAGAGTATGCCCAATTCTTTCATTGTACTCATAACAATGCTCTCTTCTAGTTAAAAACCTTTCTGCCGCTTTAACCGTAGCTAAATCTCCCAATTCAGCTTTCGTCAGAGCTAAGTTAAATAAAATCCCATCCAAAGAGTCGTTCCTACTAACCCCCACTGCCAAATCCTCCTCTAGCTCCTTCAATCTGTTAATCAGCGCCTTCTCCCTCTGATTTTCCTTCTTACGTCTAAATAGGCTATAGCTCATTGTTTCACCCCGAACTCCAGCCTTGAAGGTGTCCCATACGACCCCGGTGCTAGCGCTTGCCCTATTAATCTCCCAGAATATCTGGATCCATTCGGTTATATGCCTTATATATTCAGGATCCTTTAATAAGCCTCTCTCGAATGTCCAAGGCCTCGCTTGCTTAGGTTTCCCCCCTAGATTAACTGTAAGCCCTAGCGGATTATGGTCCGAGAGCAATCGGGGGTATTTCTCGATTTTACACCTAGATATTAAAGAATATGTGACAAAAAAATAGTCCAATCTCACCAATACCTGATGAGGCACCGAAAAATATGTACTACCCGGATCTTTAGGGTAGAGGGATACCCATACATCCCGGAGTGCGTTGTTCTGCACCAAATTAGTAAGCGCCTTATATACCCTCTTCTTTCTGCCCCTATAACCTCCCCCATTTTCCCCCCAAAGACCACCCATACCATTAATATTATAGTCACCGCACATTATCACCGGGGCGGGCCAGGAGGCTAGCTCCACATCCAAGAATTCAAATAGTTCTGGATCATCTCCCGTTGAACCATAGACCGAACAGATTGTGAAAGCAACCCCATTTATCCAACCTTCAGCCAAAGCCCACCGGCCCCATTTTCCGCCGCTTTCCTTCGAAATATAACACCTTGCCGCCGGGACATAATGGCCACCCCTCTTGTTTTGGTGCCTTGATTGGTATTAACTACTAACTCAAAACCTAGCTGTTCTAAAACCTTGCAGCGGCTACCTTCAATATGAGTTTCCTGAAGGCAAAGCATATCGATGTGGAGTGCCCTCAAAGTTATAGCGACTCTCTGTCTCTTAGTCAAGTCGTTTAAGCCACATATATTCAAAGATGCAACACGCAGATTCATCAAGTGTTATTTTGTTTACTTATATTCAATTCGAATTCAACTTTTAACATCTTTAAAGCTTTCCTTAAGCTTTCCTTTGTGCAATATTGTTTATTGAGTCTGCCCCCATTTTTTTGTTTCATATCAAGCTGTGCATTACTTTTACCCTCACCTCCCCCCCCCACCTCCCACTTCCCCATCCCACTGAGGCCCCCCCACCACCCCCAACCCCCCCCACCATCCCACACAGGCAAATAGGTCCGGCGGACCTATGTGTGGCGACCAAATCTAACACCTCGAGTGGTCCCTGATTCCCCCCCACCATCACCCTTCTTTCAAAATAATTCTACTTAATATACTGTGGTAACCGCTAATAGCCAAAGACATACGTTAAAGCCAAAAAGAGAACAGCACGGTAAGCGCTGGGAAGGGATGTGCACCAGTGCTGAGTTGGGAAGCATTAACTTATCCCACTCAAACCTTCCCTTTAGCCTCCTTTACCTCCCCCAGATATTCTTGTGCCTTAATTTCAGAAAAAAACATTGTGACCCGCCCATTCTTTATGACCTTAAGTCGCGAAGGAAACAGCAAATAAGCTTCACAACCAGCCTCTTGAAAGGGTGCAATTAATTGTCGGAGTCGCCACCTCCTCTCAACAGTGACATGGCAAAAATCCGGCCTAGTGAAAAATGTATGTCCATCATAAGACCTCTTGGAGTCTGGCTTTGCCTTGTCTATGAGCGCCTGTCTAAGAAGAAAATTGCCCACATAGATCAAGATAGCTCTTGGTCGCTCTTCTTGGCCTTCGCCCTTGTTCTTCTTCTGGGTGAAGGGAAAACGATGCGCTCTCTGAATTTCTGCCTCCCAATTCCACTGTGCTAAATCCGGGAATGCACCCTTTAAGAGAGCCACTACAAAAGACATAATGTTCTCCCCTTCACCTTTTTCCGCAATACCCAGCAACCTCACATTATTGCGGCGTTGCCGATTTTCGAAGTCCTCCATCTTCCACATCATGTCTTCTGATATCTTATCATGCGCACCTTTAAAGTTTTGCAGCCTTCCTACATCCTCCTCAAGAGCTTCTGTCCTTTGCTCGACGTGAACAACTCTTTCCACCATCTCTGAGTGTAGCTTATTCATTCTCCGTAGACACCCTTGTAATTTTTTTGTGGACGCCTGGGCCCGCCGGCTCTCTGCTCTAGCTTCTCCTTGCATCTGCTTCAGGGTAGCATATACAAGTTCTAACGAAGGTATAGATGTAGTTGAAGGTGTATCCCTGACCAAACCACCAGAGCTCCCCAGTGCATCCCCCCTAGCCTCATCTTGGTAAGTCTGACTTGTAGCTGAATAGTCCCAAACTAATTTACGTGCTGTCTCTGTCTCACTCGAAAGAGTACCTCTTTTGGATCTACGTTTGGGCCTGCAGGTTTTGGAGCGGATATCCCCATGAAATGTAGGTGAATCACCCGAGTCTGTCTCTGTGCCCTCCTCAGAGTTCTCTCCCCTACTGAGTGACCAATTAGTATCATCATTTAATGAAAAGAACTTATCCCCTTCAGGGGAGCCTAATAATGTTTTCAGTTGCGCAGGATTTATGACCAAGCCAGCAGTACTCACTTTCGCTGCACCCATCTCTGAATCTGATATGGACATAGTCTGTACTTTCATTATCCCTTGCAAATGAGTTATATCCGATTCTCCCAGCAGTTCACCAAGATGGGCAGACACTTGCCAATCACCTTCTCCTTTTTCCTTCACGAAGCTCACCTCAGGACAATCAATGATCTCCTGTGCTCCTGTTTCAACTTGCAGGTCGAGTTCAACCACTTCTGCCGCCACCAATGCCTGACACTCCGTCAGGCCGTGATCTGATTGCCTCGGTGTTGCTGTTGTTGTTGTTGTTGCGTGCGGGTCCAATCCGGCTTCACTATTCCCGCGCGCACTGATCTCTGGCCCCCCGGTTGCAGCTTTCTCCAGAGCAGCTTTTTCCGTGGCTGCTACTGCCGCAAAAGTTTCAACCAGGGTCGGTTGGCGCAGGGAGCTCTCCATCCCAGTCAGCGCCGGCCCCACAATCCTTGATTTACCGCGTCCCTCAGCGGCCCCGCTCGTTCCTTTGTTGACGAGATCACCATCTTTCTTCGCTGGATTCAACACCCGCCGTGACAGCCCACCATGCTTTACCGGGCCAGGGAGGCTCGGGTTCTCCTTCTGTATTTCTTTCAGCGCGGCATCCTTAGCGGCACGCTGACTTTTCGGCCCCATCGCAACACTGTTTTTCCGTCGGATACCGGACACCCGTAGAATCGCCCAGGGCACCACAACCACGAGTGCGAGCTGATCGCCAAACTTGCACGGAGAGCCTCGGGAAATCACCCGCTTCAGCTTTACCACGTACTCCGTCAGGTGAACCTGGATTCGCATAGCAGCCTTTAGCTATGGATTACCACATTATTAGCTTCGATGGGTATCCGGGAGAGAGGGTCAGGAGCCACTCTCACTGATGTCAGTCGGCAGCCATCTTGCCTTCCAACCCTCTTCCAAAAAGTTTCTAAGTGTCGACTTTTGAAAACTGCAAATATTCCTTAAAAATCAGCTGAATAACCAAAACGCATTTTCTCAACTGTTTTCAGGAAATGTCCCAGTGCTGAATCTAGGATCCAGCACTGAGTAAGAAAAAGTATCGATAACCTAACTTACCTGCTAAGTGAATTTCCTCCCGTAGGATAACGTTGGTGATTCTATGTGAAAAAGTTTCTAAGAGTCAACTTTTGAACTGCAATAATATTCTTTAAAAATCGTACAAACTACGAAAACGTAATTACTTACTTGTTTTAAGTAAACGTCCCAGTGCTGAATCTAGGAGTCCAGCACTGGATTACAAAAGTAACGTTAAAGTAACTTACCTGCGAATTGAATTTCCTTCCATAGGATAACATTGGTGGCTCTAGGTGAAAAAGTTTCCAAGTGTCCACTTTTGAAATGCAATAATATTCTTTAAAAATCGTACCTTTAACCAAAACGCATTTACTCACCTGTTTTCAGGAAATGTCCCAGGGCTGAATCTAGGATCCAGTCCTGTGTTAGTAAAAGTCATCTGAAAAGTAATTAACTGCATTTTACTTAAAAAGCCCATTCTATTGAATGTACTATACCTGCAATGTGTTGCAAACTGCTTACTTAAAACTGTAACCAAAACCAGTACAAGTTACACTGCAATTTTGAACTGTGTTCATACAAGTAATTTACTACTGAAAAGTATTTTTATGCTTACCTGTGCCAGGCTTGCTTGGTTCTAGAAATAAAACAACAGTATATTCTTTTTACAAACCAATTGGCCTAGAGTTCAGTTCTTGAGTGTGTGGATTTGTTTGCTGACTGAGTGTGTACATCAAATGCTTTACACTGTCCTCTGATACTGCCTTACTGCTCGACCAAGCTACCACTTTAGAGAGTAAGGTTCTATCTAACTTTAACCTCTGCCAAACCTCTGGAGACCCTTGGACTCTATACACACTGTACCTCACTTTGGTGCAGTATATATAGAGCCAGTTTCTTACAGATGTCACAACCGGGTGCTGAAGACTCTAGATGATACCTGACCTGACAGTAAATATGCTAGCTCCTGTATCTCTCAGAGGCTCCACCTTCTGCCCATTGATAGTGAACCACTGCCAGTACTTTAGTGTTGTCAGGCATGTGAACTGTAGATACCATCTCTCTGTCACCCAAGGACACTAGGGTAATCTCTGCACTACCTCCCAAGCTAACTAGGGCAAACTCTCCCCCAGCACTACACTGGCAATACCCAGGATATGGTAGCACAGAGCTGTCCCACATAATTTGTATTGCTTCCTGTAGGGACCAAATTAGCTCCAAAGGCTGGCCATGGTGTGAAAAATGTGTTTACTCAACTACACCATTTTCCTTTTTTATCAATTGACTTTTATTTCTTTTATATCATTATTGTCAATTTCTTAAATCTTAATTTTTTGATTATCTTTGTATATTATATTTTACTCGACTGAAAAGAGAGAAAGTGAATACAATATATACAGTTCTCTACTATGATATGTGCAATATTATACAGTGTCATACAATAAATAATTCCTGTTCATTTCATTTCATATGCAATGACCTCAATCTTTGAGACACAAGGTACATATGTTATTTCATAATAAAAAAACACTAATTCATAACAATATACTACCCCACATTAGCCACACCACTCATTCCTCATAATTGCACTCATTTATTCTTACACCTTTTGCCATTCATGCTCATTCCAACCACTATTTTACAATCACTGTTTGAAAACAACGGGTAAATAACTATTTGCTTAGCCGTAGCTGTGTTGTAGGTCGGAATCCTGTAAAGTTCAGTCTACAATCGTTTTGGTGGGCAAGATGTAAAACCTCCACCTTCTTTAGGACCAACTGAGATGGTACCCACCTTTCTTGTGCTCCCCCCCAGGTATCTACCTTGACACTCTGGTATTGATCCAGAGGTCAGCCTCCTTCCCAAGCTCTCTGGGTACAGTGAGTTTAGAATCAGGTAATTGCTGGTGCAACTCTGTAATACAATTACTCGGTAAGTGCTCCTTCAGGATCAAATTATAAAGCCCATCATAATCATTAACTTTGCTGCCCTTCACTGAATCTTCTAGTTCCCTACTTGATGAATCCAAGAAAAATCTACCCATGATTGGTGTGACTGCTTTTCGCTAGCCCTGAACTTCAGGTGATACTTCTACGGGGTTCAGGGCAAGGGTGTCCTTCATGGGGGCATATCTCATTCTGTCAGAATTTTCAAGAGCCGATAAGGTATCCCTCCCGGTATTGGACATGTGCTTCCACAGACTAGCTCCCCCAGTCCTCCTCTAGGACTCTATGCATACACAAGGCCACCCCATAGGCCTCAAACCACTTGTGTGAGTTCTTGGTGAAGTTGTTGAAGAAGGTGGAAAGTTCAGGTTTCATACCTAAACATCCCACGACGATCTAATACAGGAAACATCTTGGAGGGGTGACATTTTCTACGTTTGGGCTTTCTGATGTCCTCAGCGGGGCAAGACGGCAGGCTGTGGCCGAAGAGAGATTGACACAGTTGGATGCCGGTCGACGGCAGTCCTACTGAATCAGATTTGCTGCTGTGGAGAAGAACATAGTGGGAGCTGTGGCAAATTAATACCAGTGGCTTTGCACCCTTGACAGATTGGCTAGGCAGGTTGGTCATGGTCTCACATAGGTTCCCAGGGCAAAACGTTGGTAAAAAAACATTTCTAAGCCCCAGGTTTCAGATAACTTTAGGAAGAGAACACTTTGACAGTAGCCAAGGGTGGAGGACCTTGAGTACAGCAATTGGGGCTCCCTCCAGCAGAGGCCAGCAGCATGGTCCAGGATAGGTCCAGTTCAAAATGGTCAGCTGGGAATGCAGCAAAATACCTCTTAAAGTCCCTGTAGCCCAAACATTAGGTCGGCCGCATGACCCTTGGAGGCCACTTCTTTGTCCTGGGTACAAGAGAGTACAAATCCAGTCATCATCTGGGTTCTTCCCAGGTCACAGACAGCAAGTCCAGTCCCCGTCTGTTCTTCTACAGGTCCAGAAGTGATCTGAGGAGGGTACTGTGGGTGCCAAAGGTATGCCTGCCACCAGCCTGCAAGTGCAGAAAACTCCTTGGCACTCCCTAGCCAATGAGATACGAGTTCTCAGGGGTGACACCAACCACTTTTGCAGCACTTACTGTGTGCCATACTGCAGATAATCTCACAGTGCCCCTCTCAGTCCAAAATAAAATGGTAGAACCTTTCTTCCTCTGTGCAGAGCTCCTGTGCGCATCCAGAGTGTGGCCAAGGAAATGAGCAACACCCCCTCTGTGGTCATTCAAAAATGGTTCTGGGGGCAGCTCCTCTCCCATTGGCCTGACTGGCTAGGGGGACAAAGGAAGGAGGCAGGCTTAGGTGTTCGCAACATCTGCCTGTGACAGAGTAGCTCTCTTTGAAGTTAATTAGTTTCTGGGCACAGCCCAGATGATCAGCCTGCCATAGAACCAGAACACCTACCCACACACAAGGCCTTTGGTTCATCTCTGGGAGCAGGTTCACACCTCATCAAATGGGCTATTCATCTCCTGGGTGACAGTTGAAAGGTTATTAAAAAATGGGCGTATAAAGGCTTTAGGCAGGTAACAGACAACTTTTAAAATATACCTGCTCTAACATATTTATTACAAATCAGACTTTACCAATGAATCAGGCTTAAAGTAAATATTATATTAAGTCTAAGAATTAAGTCTTTAGTTGTTTACTAGGCAGGGATAGCAATATTAAATTGAATATTGTACTCCAATGATTTCCTATGGATAAGCTAATCCTCCTATAGTGGAAATAGCTTTTCAGACCTTTTTACTTTAAGAGCATGTTTATCAATAAAGCTCTACATGTGTTACTTTTAAATACCATGTGCCCTGCCTTGATGGGCAGTAAGGTCTACTTAGGGGTGACTTATAAATATTTAAAAGAAGGGTTTTTGGCCTGCCAAAAGGGTTTATTTTGACATGTCAAATTGGCAGTTTTAAACCTGCACAGCCAGGCTATGGGTTGCAGGCCTGCAGCCATGTTTGCATTGTGATGAAGCACACATAGAAAGAGCAATATGCCTCTCAGGATTGTTTTTGTGCAGAAGGTGTCCCTTCCTGCACAAAAACAATCCTGCATGCAATAAAGGCACCCTTGCAGCATGGTTCAAGGGTACCTGCGTTGGCGCTAGGCTGCCAAAAGGGCGCCAACGCAGGGGAAAAAGCAGGAATGCTCCGTATTGTCTTAAATACGGCACATTCCTGCCCTTCCCTTGTCTCGCAGTGCAGCAAGGTGACTTTCTCGTAAATAGGCCCCCAATTGTAAATTAGGTATTCAAAAACAGCAAACGCTTACTGTACATCCCGAATCACAGAAGCAGGATATGTGGAATTTTTGTTTAAAGATCCACTTACGCATGTAGAAATTCGGACACTAAAATCGACTAAAGGTAATTCAGGACTTTAGTACAGGATTGTGGGTGTTTCAGAGTGGACCAATCCACACAGGTAGATGAACACCCACAAACTCAAAACTTTGTGTGTATTGACATACCTCTTTAAAAATGAATATCCAGCCCAGGAAAGACACAAACATGGTCCTGTCAAATGCAGGAGAAAGGTTTTCCATAGTTTGAAAGTGGAGAGAACACCCCAATATTTAATTTGTCTATATTGGAAGAGGTTGTAAACAAGATTAAATATTTTCTCCAAGGAGAAAGAAAAAAAAGTTATATTTGCTAATTCTTTATTATATTTTGGTAATGTGCAGATGTAAGTAGGGCTTCATGGAACTGAGCAACCCACCCAAAAATCTTTTTTTGATTGTTCACAAATTGAGACATTAGTATTTACCTGTGATTCAGCCATCCATTTTTCAGGCTTCTCTCTAATTAATGTAAGGTCTGTGGGGATGGGGCCAGCTACAGAGCTAGATGGCTGCCCCAAGATTTCAGTCTCAATGAACAGCAGGCCTGAGGGTTCTAGTGTTGCAATTTGTAGGGTGCGAGATTGTGCCAGAGTGGTACTGGCAGTCATGTGGACCTTGCAGCTTCAAATATCTTAAAATTGCTGGAGAAAAGGTGTCATGGCAACAGCTGAATAGCAGGACAGGTAAGCAGCTCGCGAACATGAGAAACTATCGACAGCAGGAGCCCAGGGGGCAGAGGTTAAGAGACCGGTGGTTGCACCTCGGGAACAGTGTGTCTCCCATCCCCGGCGCTTATATCACGGGTGGAAACGCATGCAAGGGCAGCAAATCTATGTTGCAGTATCCCATCTGAATGTTGTAGACTGTGATGCCACTAAGAAAAGACTGGTGCCATGCTCAAGACCACACAGAATAGGACCAGAAGTGCTCATTGAAAAACTATGGGTGAACTGCTGATCTGTCAGAGACACACTGACCATCACAGACTTCTACCTTTTTCAATCCTAGTGTCATATGCTAAGCAAGAGAATCACCCCATGACACCGTCCAAATCATCTACTTAACATATAGTAGTAAGCTGGCTCTGTATATACTATACCAAAGTAAGGTATTGTGTCCACAGAGTCCAGTGGATCCCCAAAGGTAGGCAGAGGTCAAAGTAGATAATACCTTACTCTCTATTTGTGGTAGTGTGGGCAAGCAGTAAGGCTTTATCAGAGGGTAGTGTTAAGCATTTATTGTACACACTCAGGCAAGAAATGATTTCACACACTCAAAGACTAAACTCTGACCAATTGTTTTGTATAAAAATATTTCTTGGATGTATTTTATTTTTAGAACCAAGCCAGACTTGGTGCAGGTAAGTAAAAAATAGTACTTTTCTGATAATACAGTTGAATGCAGTTGAATGTAAATGCAGGTAGGTCAAATGTTCAGAAACAGTTGAAATTACTTTTCAGTTACTTTGCAATTACTTTTTAAGTTGATTTTCAGATTACTATTTATACTCCGTGTGATATGCCTAGATATCACACTGGGACATTTCCTGGATCAAAGGTGAGTAAAACAGTTTTAATGAAAACACAATTTCTTAGGTTTCCATACAAAACACCTTCAGCACTTGGAACTTTTTCAGAGGAAAACAGTCATTGCAATCCTATGGAGAAAAATGGGGTTATCGTTTTGCAGGTAAGTAACCGGTCTTGAGGGTTGAGTTTCTGGGGTTAGAAAAAGGGTTCCCCCAGGGTCAAGGATGCACTCAAAAAGCACCCTCAGCGGCACTAGGGCTGCCGGGTGCAGAGTGCTGAGGCTCAATGTTATCCATGGGGGATACGGGGCCTCTAGTTGGTGGCTGCTCACGAGCAGGTCACAAGGTTGTGGGAGCAAAGCTCCTGTAATGAAGCTCAGGGCAAAGGAACTTTCAAGTTAGCACACAAAGTGCACCCACAGCGGCCAGGTGCAGTCAGGAATGAAGATCTTCTGGAGGCGACCATCAGTCGGAGAAGTAAGTTTGGATGCCGTGGGATGCCGGGACACCGTCAGTTAGGCCACCCATGGCTGTGGGGCATCGGGTGCAGGGTGTCGTTTGGCATCAGGGTTTTCTTCCCGACTCTGATTGCAGTTGGGGGGCTCCTCCAGAAAGGGGCTACAGGCGTCGTCGGGAGACTTGAGGTAGGTCAGGGATCAATAGAGCCCATGTCAGGATCCCCGGGGAGACCTTCTCTTGGTGTTGGCCACTCAAACTCTGGCCGTGGGCGTCGGGTGCAGAGTGGTGAAGACTCGTGGATTTGGCTGGATTCAGAGTCTGTTGGTGAGCAAATCCGGTGCTCACGGGAGACAAAGTCTTGTTGGGGAAAGCAGGGCAGGTCCTCCAGGTTCTGGGGGGCTGCTGGCTGCAGGACACACCGGGATTCCGCTGGAGTATGTCGAGGTCAGTAAAGGCCGGTAGGGCTGGCGCCAAGTCAGTTGGTGTCCTCCTCTTCTTCCTTCAGCACATCTCTTCGGTCCTTCGTCTTCTTGTTTCTTCTTGTCTGAGGAGGCAAGGTTCAGGGTTGCCCCTAAATATTAAATTTAGGGGTGTTTGAGGTAGGTAAAGGTTGGGACCAGTGGGTCCCTTCCTTGGGGTGGGTGCACCCCCTTTTATGCCACCCTCCAGTGGGAGGGGGGCATAAGCCTCACTCTGATTGGCTGGGTCCCCCCATCTTCAAGATGGCGAGGACTGAGAGTTGTGCTACACCTCGCCTCCCCCACCTGAGGGGTGGGGTTGGCAAAGGTGGGCACACCTCTCCTCCTATCTTTGTTTTCCTGCTGATTCTCCCACCCAAAGTGGGGGTTAGAACCGGTGTGGGCCAGTTGCTGGGAGCAGCAAATGGCTGGGGCAGCTCACAAAGGTGGCAAGCCTTTGAAGCTTTCCTTTCATGGACCCTGCCCTCCTGGGGGTGGAGGCTTGGCACCTCTGCCCAGGATGTGCTGTTTTTTTTCAGGACCCCGAGAACGGGAGGCTCTCGACCCAGGGGTCCAGAAACATGTGCAGGGGTGGCAGCTGGCATAGGGGCCAGTCAGCCAAGACACTAGAGTCAAGTCATTTTTCAGGATGCCCTCTGAGTGCATTTTACATTAAATCCCACCTTCCCAGATTTCAGTAAAGCCATTATGGTGCTGTGGCGTTTGTAATAACAAACTCCAAGACCACATACTCTTTATGGCTTTACTGCACTTACAATGTCTAAGAATAGACTTTGACACTGAAGGGGTACAGGGCTCATGCACCTGTACCCTTACCAGTGGCATAGTGCACCCAGCTAGAGGGGTGGCTGACCTTTGCTATAGGCAGTGGGTTGTGGGTATGGCATGCAGGTATTTGTGCCATGTCGACTCTTTACTTTTTTCTACACCAAAACACTCAGCCTGCAATGGCAGTGTGTGTGTGTTAAGGTACAGGACCGTTGGCTGGGCCCCCCCCACCGGTGTCATCAGCTTCGGGATCTTCAACTTGCAGCGCTTCACTCTTAGGTGCTGAGAATGACGAGGGAAGCACCCTCCAGCGCTTCCCTTGCGCCTTTAAAAACCACAGGGTGAGAACCACAGCGCTGATCCAGCGGCTTACTAGCAATAGGTACTCCACTACCATATACTCACCTGGGCCCATACAACTCTCTCTCACTTAAACAGCAAGTAGACCGCCGGAACTTTGTAGTTTTATAATTTTCATACCTCAAGATCTAGTTATTACTTCTCTAACTAAACCTTTCACTGATCAAACAGTTCTTTCCTCTGGTTAATGGACCAGTTAGGTGGAAGTAGTTGATGGTGACAATTAACATAAGTTATTATACATTTCTTGATTAAAAATAAAATAATGACAGACTCAGTAAGCTTTAAAATCTTTATCTAAATTAATTTGTTGTGAACCATCTCAAAGCGTTTCAGTACAAACACCCTCATTCGCAAGAGTGCCAAATTCAATCAAGTTCAATAGACATCAACAATTCAGATCCACACAATAACTATGCTCAGAAAGAAGAGGATAGAGAGAGAAGAACATTTATCAAGACGATGAATTATAATTACCAAGTATGGTGTGAAGACCAACCCCCTGGCCAAAGGGCTGGTAAGGGTCCCCAGGACAGATCAGGAGACAAAGGCTTCAGGACAGGAATCAGGACAGGATACTTCACCTCTCTAGATACCGACGACTACGTCGCACCCCTCTCTGACACTCTCTTCTTCCTCGTGGTTCTTCCGCGATCTTCTTTCTAACCCACCCAAATAAAGTAGATGGTTCTGCATTCGATTTCTTCATCAGCATTTCAGAGCATCAGCACCACCCCAGCACCAACAGGATCCCAAGCTTCGAATTGTTTCAGCTGCTTCCGCTCCCGACAAACTTAGCCTAGCTTCTCGCAACTCCTGCAGCTCTCGCTTCCTTCTAACTAACTACTTCAATTATACCTTCCATAGGCATGTACCACCCATTAATGTTTCATTTTTACAGAATACTAACCTCTGATTGGACAGGCGAGGGGCGGATGATCATCACACCATGCTTATACTTCATTTATTTCTTTAAACCATTGTTTCCAAACTCCTCCCCTCAAACTTTTATTCCGCCCCTCCTTTCCCATACATCTTTAAACTTTATTAATACAAATGTAACAATTTTATAGAATAAGTTCCTTCATATGAACTCTTCACCCTCATGTTCCGAGGGCACATCTCCGCCGACCTTGGACGCGTGACAAGTCCTTAGTCATCCTTTCAAGCTTCCACACCAGGGCGCATGCGTTGCGCCACGTCAGTCTGCTCGACTCAGACAAATTTGACAGGCCCAAATACGCACTAATAATAAAGTCAAAAGGAGAAATGTTATTCTAAAAAATAAATGATTTCACTGTATACCACCAACCTCTACTCTAACCCGTACCATTTATTATTTCCCTTTCTGCATTTGCATTAGTATAAAAACTTATTTTCTAATTACAGCAAGCAGGTGCCATGCATGTGAGCTTTCAAGCGGCCATTTTGTAGCTCTTTGCGCAAGCGCCAGAATTTCCCTTCAAGCGTTTGTTTCGTCATACTACGTAAATGCAGTAGACGCATGCGCAGTAAAGATCCTGTGTTAGAATGCATTTTAGTCCTACGTCCATGTTATTTCAGTTAGTAAACACATAGGCAGGCTTCATTCTTTCCCGCGTATGAAGGAAAATGCGTATTATTAATCACAAAACACGTTGTTAGTAATTCGAAACACGTTGTTAGTAATTCGTTAATGAGTTTAAACGAGAGGATTGCTTCCGAGGAAGTCACGTGTTCGAGTCCTTGCTCCATCAATCCCCTCTCTGATGGCATATTAAGCCATCACAAAATTTCCCATCCATCCCAGATACCAACTTTAACACTTCTCAGTTTTCTCTATTTGTCCTCTCAAACTTTCATCAATGATTTCGTTTCCTTCTAAATCTCGCATCTTCTTATATAACCTGCCTGCCATTTCTTCCAAAAGTATATCCTCATATTTTCTCTTTCGTGTCTGTCCCTTTCCCTTTCCGTTCAAGTGTACCTTTTCTTTTGTACCCTTTCTACAACATCTATATGTAATCCCTATTAACATCACTATCGTTATTATCACAACTAATGGTATTATTATCTGACCTAGAAAACTTTTCCCAAAATCAACAAACCATTTTCCTATTGATGTTATACTTTTTGTTAGTCTTCCCCACACACTGTCAACCTAGTTGGGTCAAATCTTTATGCATTCCCGTAATGTTTTCAATATATCCTTTAATTTCTCTGCTCTTGTCCGGAATATAAGTGCAGCAATGTTGAACTTTCAACATGCCACAGACTCCACCTTCTTTTGCTAACAATATATCAAGAGCAAGACGGTTCTGTAAAACCATAGATCTAATTGCAACCATTTCTGTGTTAATCATTAAGAATCCTCCTGCAGTATCTGTAGAAAGACGATCAACTATGGTTGATAACTGTGAATTTAGAATGACTCCAACTGAGGGTATCAGTGCACTAAAAATATCTCCTACAATTTCAGAGAAACTAGCCCTTCTTTTACGCGTTAGTCCATTAGAATTTCCATTGGTTCCACTGATTTTATCTACATGATAAATCTTTGGAAAAACTATTCCAAAATAACAGCTTCCGTACCATCTTGCAGGTAACCTGTAATAGGCATTGTTCCCACAAACATATTACACTCCTGGAAACACAGGATCAGTTCCCCCTTTTAGTCCCCATCCTCCTAATATTAGGAAGTTATGTTCACATTCACTGGAACCAATGTAATTATTGTTATAATCTGTCTTTAATCTATGGAGGCAGAATTTTCCCTTTTTCACAAAGTCCAGGGACATCGCAGCATGACCCTTGCCACTTGCATAGATTCCCTCCTTCCCAACCCATGGAGGTACATGGGTTTTCTGTGCATTTGCCTTCCTCATTAAATCCTGTCTCCTTTCTTCTACTAAATTCAAAAAATCTTTTTCTTCTTTTCTTAATATACATGTTAGATTATCTCTATGTGCCTGAACTAAATCTATTGAACTCATTGTTATGAAAAATTCACACATAAACTGTGCGTTTTTTCTACTAGCTACTGGATTCATATTCTTTCTAATAGGTAATTCAGAAAATACTACATCTAAATTAGAATAAAAATACTGCAATCTACCTGTAGTGTAAAATAAACTTGATAAAATACTACATGACACACCATAAGTTAAAGGTATATGGTGATATGTAATCCCTTCTGATACTGATGAGGGCAACTTCATACATACGTAACAATTGTTAGTTTCCATAGTGCTAACATACTGAAATAACAATTTAATAAACACATTAGAGGATGTATTATAGTCTGATTCATTATGATAGTTTGCTTCATCTTCCACTCCTATTTCTAATTTAGTTTCTCTTATTCTATCTACCTTAACATTAGTATCTGTATTATTCTCGTCACTTGTTTTCATTATTAAAGGTACTCCTACTGTTAGGAATAACCATCCTAATGCTGCTAATAAAATACTACAAAAACAAAATCTAAAACACTTTCTTTTAAATCCACATTTTGGTTTTCCGCTAACTTCAATGTTGGCCATTTTATTCCTGAGAAAATTTATTTTCTCTTATCTTTTTAATTTTTCAGTCTTAGCCTTTTTTTTGTTCTTAAGGAGGTTTCAATTGGCTTTCATCAATTTGTGCAATATGGACTTCTTCTGTCTCATCAGACAGATCCAGGGACTCAAATTCCTCAAGAATGACGTATGTCCACTCTGGAGCCTTGTATTTTCTGTTTAAATTTCTCAATCTTGGACTTCTTCGAGTTATTTTTGCTAAGGTTTGTTTAGGTCTTGTTTGACTTGTGATTTCATTCACTTGCTCTGGTTTCTTTTCAGATTTTCTCAGGTGATATTTTAGTTTCTTTACTCCAGTTGGCCAATTGTCTCCCTTTCTGACTCTTTTGATTTGTACTGCGTTTTCACCTTCCTTATCTCCTTGTAAGGTTCTTTTTATTTCATTTATTCTGGGCACAATCTGTTCTATTTCTCTGTTTTCTGTGCTGGTACCTTCTTTTGCTTCTTCCTGCTCAGGTTCTACTGTGTTTTGTTCTACTTCTTCCTGAGCTTGTTCTTCTAATTCTGTCTGATCCTGTTCAGGTCTTACTTCAAATCTTTCTTCTTCTGCCTGAACTTGTTCTTCTAACTCTATCTGGTCCTGTTCAGGTCTTAATTCAACCTTTTCTTCTTCTGCCTAAACGTGTTCTTCTCTTTTTCCCTCCTCAGGTTTGTTTGTGTCTCTTTCTGTTTTCACCTGAGTGTGTTCTTCTTCCCCTGTCTCTTCCTGACTACTTCCCTGTCTTTTCAGTTCTGTTCTTCTTCTGGTTTCAATAGCATCATCAATTATTTCAATCATTGGGATCCATTCTTCCTGACTTATCTCGGGCTGTTCATCATATGGTTGTCTTTCAGAATCTATCACTCTAGATTCTTCAATTTCACAGTTTACAACTCCTGACGCTTCAGCCTGCTCAGTCAGTGGTTGCTCTTGTTGTTCTGATGGGTTCGGAACTCTTCTGGTATGGCCAGCATGAATCCAATTGGGCAAACCTGCACACTTCACTGCTGTGGTAGTGACTAGTATGACTTGCCGCGGTTTATCCCACCTTGGTGCTAGGCACGACTTTCTTGCGTGTTTCTTTACCGGCACCCAATCTCCAGGATTCAAATCATGCACTTGGTCTGGCTGTCTTTCGACTGCGTCTTCTCCAACCTGGTGAGAAATAGAACGCATCATTTCAGCCAATCCTTTGCAATAGTCCAATACCAGATCATCAGTTATACTCATTAGTTTATTTCCAGGAATAAATGCCTGTATCATGGCTCTTCCCATGAGAACCTCATGTGGACTCATTCCTGTTGTTCTGTCTGGAATGCTTCTTAGACCCATCAATACAAGAGGTAATGCATATGGCCATTTCAGCTTTGTGGATGCACACACCTTTCCCAATCTTGACTTGATTGTGCCATTCATTTGCTCAACAATTCCAGAAGCCTCTGGACGATAAGCACAGTGCAGTTTTTGTTCAATGTTAAACGCAGCACAGATTAATCAAATTATTTCATTATTAAAATGAGGGCCTCTATCTGATTCCAAAGTGACCGGAAAACCAAATCGTGGCACCAACTCCCTCAACAACAATTTTGCAACTGTAAGACTGTCATTTCTTCTAGTAGGGTAGGCTTCCACCCATCTTGAGAAAAGGCATACTATGACAAGTACATATTTCAATCCGTTGCATGGGGGTAATTCAATGAAATCTAACTGTAATCTGGTGAAGGGTCCCTTTGCCTTTCCGATCTTTCCCCAGCTTACCACTGTCTTTCTACCTGGGTTCTGCTGTTGACAGGTTAAGCATCTTTGGCAAAGGCTCTCTGCGACTACCCTGAACTTCGGATTATACCAACTCTGTCTGAATAGCCTGATCATTGAATCTCTCCCTATGTGTGTTGCTCCATGGTACACTCTCGCCATTTTTGAAAGCAAACAATCTGGCATGACTGGTCTTCCATCTAAATACACCCATACCTCATCATGTGGTCTTTTGGTACAGGCTGACTTTATCCAGATTTATTTTTCCTTTTCCTCAACTTCTTCCTGCAATTATCTAATCTCATCCCATGATTCTGGTACTGAGAAGTACATAAGTTGGCATCTGGTTTCACCCGTTTCAATTTTCCTGTTTATGGCTATTGCATTTTTAGCACAGTATTTGGCCACTTGATCAGCATAATTATTGCCAGCAGTCACATAGTCATTTCCTGACTGATGTGCAGTGCATTTTACAACTGCGATCTCTTTTGGCAATTGTAATGCTTCCAACAAATCTTTTACGTTTTTGCTGTTTCTGATAGGAGATCCTGAAGAAGTCAGAAATCCCCTTTGCATCCAAAGCTGGCCAAAGTCATGCACAATCCCGAAATCATATTGACTATCTGTAAATATGGTTACTCTCCAATTTTTCCCCTTTTTACATGCCATTATTAAGGCAACCAATTCAGCTACTTGTGCAGACTTGACCCCAGGTAAACAGGATGCTTCAATTACCCCAGAAATTTTACAAACAGCATATGCAGCACTTAAACCTCCTTCTTGTGTCCTAAGGCAGGAGCCGTCTACAAATAACTCATGATCAGCTTCTTTCAAAGGTGTCTCTCTTATATCTGGGCGGGGCTTCATGCATAACTCAGTCACGTTCAAGCAATCATGATCACTTTCATCTTTTACTTCTTCATTGCAGGGGTCTGGTAATAGGGTGGCAGGGTTCAGGATCGTACACCTTATCACAGTCACGTTCTCGGCTCCCAAAATCACTCTTTCATACTTTGTCAAACGGCTAGGGGTGAGGTGCTGTGTTCTTGTTCTTGTCAAAAGGATCTCAACCGAGTGTGGAACGAAGACTTTTATTGGATGTCCCATCACTATCGACTCACTTTGCTCCAGACTCATACAAGTAGCAGCTACTGCTTTTAAGCAGCCAGGCAATGCTGAAGCTACTGGGCCCAATGTGGCTGAAAAATATGCCACTGGGCGTCGACTCAATCCATGTCTCTGTGTTAAGACTGAAAGTGCACAATTTTCTCTTTCACAACAGGACAAAGCAAAGTCTTTTGAATAATCAGGCATGCCCAAAGCAGGAGCCTCACACAAAACAATTTCTTAGTTTCACAAATGCTTCTAGGCAGTCATCATTCCAATCAATTGGATCTTTTGCTCGCTTCCGGATCATTTGTATTAATGGCTTTGCTAGCATAGAAAAACCATTAATCCATTGTCTACAATATCCAACCATTCCCAGAAACATCCTCATTTCTCTCTGAGTCCGTGGCAATTGCATTTCTTTGATTATTGTTATTCTTTCCGGTGTCACTTTTCTAACTCCTCTTTCCATTTTATGCCCTAAATATCTTACTTCTTGTCGACAGAACTGTAATTTTTCTGGAGACACCTTGTGTCCCCCCTCAGCCAAATGGTTCAGTAACGCAACTGTATCTGTGACACAATCTTCTCGTGTTTTTGATGCCACCAATAGGTCATCAATGTACTGAACCAGAACAGAATTTCTAGGCATAACCAATGATTCTAGCCACTTTTTCAAAATCTGATTAAAAATTGAAGGACTTTCTGTGTACCCTTGAGGAACACGACACCATGCGTAAATATGATCTTCAAATTTAAACGTAAAAAGATACTGGCTGTCTGGGTGCAAAGGAATGGAAAAGAACGCTTGGCATAAATCAATTACTGTAAACCATCCTGCATTCCACGGTATCTGATAAAGGATCACTGCTGGATTTGGCACAATTGGACAACAGGGAATTACAATTTTATTTATTTTCCGTAGGTCTTGCACTATTCTATACTTTCCGCTAGGCTTTTTCAGTCCCATTATTGG
The DNA here is from genome assembly GCA_963921515.1 of Calotriton arnoldi. Classification (NCBI taxonomy): domain Eukaryota; kingdom Metazoa; phylum Chordata; class Amphibia; order Caudata; family Salamandridae; genus Calotriton; species Calotriton arnoldi. The sequence goes on along the minus strand of CAWUFW010002154.1, from coordinate 497,536 downwards.
CGAATTACAGGGACTACCCATCACTTCTTTTAAAATACCTTGTTTAACCATTCGTTCAATTTCTGGAATAATTCCTGCTTTTACTTCGGGACTTATTTTGTACTGTCGGGTAATTGGATACACTGCACCTTCTTTCACTGTCACCTTAACTGGGTCTATATTTGTCATTAGCCCAATGTCTTTTCCTGTAAAATTCCACACATCTGGATTGACTGTCGTTCTTAACTCTTCTGGCAATTCATTCTCGGTTATTAGTGAAAACATTTCATCTACTTCTGTTCCCTGTTTGGCCAGCATCATCTTGTAGACAACATCCTCATCGGGGTTTGGAAAGCAACACCATCCAGTGTACAATAGATTGTGCAATTCATCTTGCACAAAATATCTCTTCCCAACAGATTTACAGGACTGGAATCGCATACTACAAATCGATGCATTTCTTTGAAGTTTCCAATGTGCACCTCCATTGGCTTTGCGATAGGGGTTCTAATCTGTTGGTTAGATACGCCTACAACTTGGATTGTCTCTTCCGAGAGGGGTAGGTTTGGGATGTCTGCTGTTCTCACAGTAGACCTGGTAGCACCAGTATCCAATAGGAAAGTAATGTCTTTACCTTCTACTCTCCCATCAACAAATGGACCTGACTGATCTACCAGCAAGGATGCGCCAAGCACGCACTCCTCTTCCTCCCCCCTCAGGCACCGTCATTGTGCGATATCTGAATATTCTTCATCATTCTGCAAAAAATATTGTGCAATTGTTCTATTATTCTTGCCACTTTCTCCTTGAAATCCGGTGTTCGCACTGAAACTTTGATGGTTCACAAAATTTGGCATAGGAGCTGGTGGCACCTGATATTGTGGAGTGACTACCTGTTGCTGCTGATTCATAAGTACTTCATTCTGCATCTGTGGGATTAAATTTTGATTTGGCCCCTTATTATTCTTATTATTCTGAGTACTCTTACACTCGTTCTTCCAATGTCCAAGCTTTCCGCACACAAACTTCTTTTTCGCTTCTTCTCTGTCCATTCGCCCCTTAACTTTATTGCCATTCGCTCCTTGATTATTCTGACTGTTCTTTCACTTGATTATTATTTTGTTCATTTGCTTTCTCTTCTTGCTGCTCTGCCAATTTAACTTGAGCCTACATCATTTTCTCTTTTAGTTTCCTACGCCTGGCCTCAATGTCTTTTCCGCAATATTTATATTTTGCATACTTTAGAATCTCATCCACTGTCTTACTTTGCCAACACAACATGTGTTGCTGTATCATCTGACTGATTTCTGGTTTTAAACCATATACAAACCGATACACAAAATGTCCCACATCTTTGTCACCAATATTCTGAAAACCACTATACTGCTTGAACACCTGCAACAACTGTTCATAGTACACATGTACAGATTCATTTGGTTCCTGTGTTGTTCTATCTATTTTTACCCAATCTGTTTCTTTAGGAGGGATTTTCCCTTTCAAATACGTAATCCCTTGGTGATACTTTTTCATCACTTCTGCCGAGGGTGCTCCTGTTTTTGCATCTCTAGGATACTCTTCATTAGGCCAATCAATTGTGATCTTACATTCTGTCCATAAATCAGCAGGTACCACTATATCAAATAGACCATCCAAGTCTTTCAATAACACCTTTGAAACCTTCACAAATCTTTCTACCTGTTTGTACCACTCAACTGGCTTTTCTCTCAACTTTGGAAAATCATTTGTAAATGATAAAATATCTTGTCTACTCCAAGGGACATGAACATATCCACCTCCAGGAACCTCTCTCATTGGACACAATTTTTCCACTTTTCCTGATTCTCTTACTGGAAATGCAGCTGCTGCTTCTCTCGCTTGTACTTCCTCTTTCTTCCTGATCCATCTAATTCTCCATTTATCAATATCTCCCCATTTTCACAAAATGTTCATTAATTCCTTTATCTGTAACCTTTTTCCCCGAAGCATTCACACTTTCTAAATCTTTATCAGTAAAATCCACTCGATAGGGTTTCTGTAACAATTTTGATTTCCCTATGTCTATTCCAATCTCTGAAGCAACTTCAGTTAATCTCTCGTGAAATATTCTCGCTCTCCTAGTTATACTCTTACATAGAAACAACAATTCCTCATCATTGTAAACGTTTAATCTTTCTGTGCCCACACATCCTGTCATCATCTCTTCCAATTCCACTTTCAATCTGCTGATATCTAAAATATTTGGTATCAGGTTCTGATGATCTCTTTCCTGAGCCCACCTTTCTATTTCTTCAGAGGTGACTACTGTTGCGCCTGTAGTTCCAGCCAGAACCAAAGGTCTTCTTTCTCTCAAATTCATAGGCATAACTCTTTTTGGAGTTTCCATATGAGTTTCTACAATAGGGAGGTCCATTAGTGAAATAACGGACTCACTTTCACTAACATGATCATCTGTGACTACTATCTCTTTTCTAGGACTATTTAATGGAACTGTCACGAGTTGTGGTTTCTGGCAAATGTTATTATCTCCATACAATGGGATCACTGGACCAATTGTTACTGGTACTGTCAAAGCTTCAGTACTTAAATTCAATTGACTTATCTTTTGAACTAATTCTTCCCTAGTTTTATTCAAAGCTTCTCTTTTATTATCTTGCAACACTCTGTTGTATGATGTCTCATGTAAAATCTGTGGAGTTAATGGTATTCCCATTACTGGCGCACTTGGGACAACCTTACTAGCTGCTTCTTGATACGGTGGTGGATTTTTAATTAAAATATCCTCTAACAACTCATCATCTGATTCACCACATCCTGCTGTGTTCATATGTTTTGTTTTCTCCTTACACTTTCCCACAGATTGTTCCTCAGCCATTAACACTGGATATAACCCTTCTGATACCATCGCTCTTCTCCACTGTTTCATCTGCCCTTCTCGTGACTCATGCAAATGTCTCGGAAAGAATCCTCTATATCTTCCACCTCTGCATTTCTCCCGTTCATATGACTCAGTCTCCCATTCTTCTAAAGCTTCATATTGAGTTAACCTAGGTCTAGGTTCTAAATCATTCATTTTCAGTCTCAAATTCTGAAGAATCCTCCCATTAAAAGTACCATCTTTAGGAAACGCTAACACACCATCATCCTTCATGTACTCTATCCAGTTTTCCAACCACACGCAGGTATGATATCCTCTTTCCATCATCATAAAAGATGCTGGTGTCTTCGGTGGCGGAATAGGAATTCCCTCTCTAGTCAACACAGGCTTATCCTTAACAAAGAAATTCTTTATTTTCTTAAAAAATGACATCTTTCTATTTTCTCCATACATTCTTGAGGATCGGTGTAGGAAATTGTATTCCGCAAACCCTTGAAATTTTCTACCTGTACATCTTGCACTTACAGTCAAATCAAAATGCTGCATACAATTTTTCTCTTTACCAATCCTAGCGCGGCTTCTAACTGGTTATCCAATCAAATCAGGCTCCCACTCGTACTCTGACCAATGTCAGCGCGGCCTTTTCCTGACGTCAGTTCTGCTCCTCACTACTGACCCCTCCTTTACAATGCTGCTCCTGTCACCCGCCCGCAGTATCTACCAATCCCAGCACAGCTCACTGTGACGTCAGTCCAACTCAGGCGATTTGTCACCCCTCCTTTACCAAGCTCCTCCTGTCACACGCCCGCTGTATCTACCAATCCCAGCGCGGCTCTTGTGACGTCAGTAGCACTCCGGCAACTGACCCTCCCTTTACAAGGTAATACGAAACTTTATTTCTTCGAAAATTCTTTTTAAACTTCTTTGTTATTAACAACGTAAAAACATTCGCTACTCTGTCTGTTCCACTAAATCAAAAGGATAGTTTATTTCTTTTCACTGCGAGTAAAACCTTCCGCTTACTCTTCACCTAAGCTCCAGAGAACCGGCTACTCTTCCGGTGTCACCAGTTAGGGAATTTTGAGACCGATGTTTCACCAGCGAACTCCTTTTGCTATCAATCTAGCTTAGAAGAACCTGCTACTTCTTCAGGGTTACCCTTACTAGGTGATATAACGCCTAAAGTTTCACTAGCGAACTCTTTGCTATCAACCACTCTCACTTTTATACAGAAAATAGTCCCTAGTTTAACACTGCCAGCCCTACCTAGCTTCTCAGTGTTATTCCAACAGACGAGTAACCTCACTGCAGTGTGGTTTCTATCGCCACCTGCTATTCATTCCCCGGGAATTTTCCAGACGACATAGAAACAGGACACTAACTCTTTTGTTAAAACATTAATCAAAAATCAATAATCTATACTTATCACCAAACTAGTTACTAACAACCATAGCTCTGCTACTAGAAAACTGATCCAGCGGCTTACTAGCAATAGGTACTCCACTACCATATACTCACCTGGGCCCATATAACTCTCTCTCACTTAAACAGCAAGTAGACTGCCGGAACTTTGTAGTTTTATAATTTTCATACCTCAAGATCTAGTTATTGCTTCTCTAACTAAACTTTTCACTGATCAAACAGTTCTTTCCTCTGATCAATGGACCAGTTAGGTGGAACTAGTTGATGGTGACAATTAACATAACTTATTATACATTTCTTGATTAAAAATAAAATAATGACAGACTCGGTAAGCTTTAAAATCTTTATCTAAATTAATTTGTTGTGAACCATCTCAAAGCGTTTCAGTACAAACACCCTCATTTGCAAGAGTGCCAAATTCAATCAAGTTCAATAGACATCAGCAATTCAGATCCACACAATAACTATGCTCATAAAGAAGAGGATGGAGAGAGAAGAACATTTATCAAGACGATGAATTATAATGATCAAGTATGGTGTGAAGACCAACCCCCTAGCCAAAGGGCTGGTAAGTGTCCCCAGGACACATCAGGAGACAAAGGCTTCAGGACAGGATACTTCACCTCTCTAGATACCGACGACTACGTCGCACCCCTCTCTGACACTCTCTTCCTCCTCGTGGTTCTTCCGCGATCTTCTTTCTAACCCACCCAAATTAAGTAGATGGTTCTGCATTCGATTTCTTCATCAGCATTTCAGAGCATCAGCACCACCCCAGCACCAACAGCATCCCAAGCTCCGAATTGTTTCAGCTGCTTCTGCTCCCAACAAACTTAGCCTAGCTTCTCGCAACTCCTGCAGCTCTCGCTTCCTTCTAACTAACTAACTACTTCAATTATACCCTTCCATAGGCATGTACCACCCATTAATGTTTCATTTTTACAGAATACTAACCTCTGATTGGACAGGCGAGGGGGGGATGATCATCACACCATGCTTATACTTCATTTATTTCTTTAAACCATTGTTTCCAAACTCCTCCCCTCAAACTTTTATTCCGCCCTTCCTTTCCCATACATCTTTAAACTTTATTAATACAAATGTAACAATTTTCTCGAATAAGTTCCTTCATATGAACTCTTCAACCTCATGTTCCCAGGGCACATCTCCGCCGACCTTGGTCGATTGACAAGTCCTTAGTCATCCTTTCAAGCTTCCACACCAGGGCGCATGCGTTGTGCGACGTCAGTCTGCTCGACTCAGACAAATTTGACAGGCCCAAATACGCACTAATAATAAAGTCAAAAGGAGAAATGTTATTCTCAAAAATAAATGATTTCACTGTATACCACCAACCTCTACTCTAACCCGTACCATTTATTATTTCCCTTTCTGCATTTGCATTAGTATAAAAACTTATTTTCTAATTACAGCAAGCAGGTGCCATGCATGTGAGCTTTCAAGCGGCCATTTTATAGCTCTTTGCGCAAGCGCCAGAATTTCCCTCCAAGCGTTTGTTTCGTCATACTACGTAGATGCAGTAGACGCATGCGCAGTAAAGATCCCGTGTTAGAATGCATTTTAGTCCTACATCCATGTTATTTCAGTTAGCAAACACATAGGCAAACTTCATTCTTTCCCGCGTATGAAGGAAAATGCGTATTATTAATCACAAAACACGTTGTTAGTAATTCAAAACACGTTGTTAGTAATTCGTTAATGAGTTTAAACGAGAGGATTGCTTCCGAGCAAGTCTCGTGTTCGAGTCCTTGCTCCATCAGCGCTCACCATGCGCTGTTTTCAAATCACCCAGGGCAAGCCACACAGCCCTGGGGAGATCACTGGGGGTGCCAATAACCAGGCACAGGCAGGCCAGCACAAGGATTAAGGAAACAGTGGCAGTCCTTCTCCCCACTCAGCAGGCAGCGGAGTAATCCAATCCAATGGCGGTTCCTCCTGGCAAGGTGCAGTATGTAGAGCCAGCAACACCTAGATACAAGTCCCTCGCAGTGTCTTCTCTCCTTTTCATGGGGTCACAGCCCCATAAAAAGTGCCAATGTCTTTGTTCTGGGGGGCACTTCAGGCACTATTGAAGCACACAACACCCCCATTCACATTTTCAGCCCAGGCCCCAGACACACCACAGGGGGTCAGAGACAGCATTGGGGAAGGCAGGCACATCCCTATTCAGGTGCAGCTGCAACTCCTCCCACCACACTAAATGCAGAGCTAGCCTATTCAGGTGCAAGGGAAAACTCCTCCCTCTACTCTAAATTCAGCCAAGATCTATTCAGCCCAACGCTGATTCACTGAGGAAACAGACACAAAAGGAGCTAATGTCCGGGGATAAATACTCAATAGTTATTGCAGCAAAAGGAAGTCATACTCAATTCTTTCACATATCTTTAATCTATTTTTTGATATAGATATCTACAAAACTTTCTTTTTATATACATTTTGGCACATAAAAAACATTATACATACAAAACCAAATGGTCTAACCAAGAACTCCTAAACCTTTTCGTACCCATCCAATTGAACCCGGTTGCAATGAGATACATATATATACATAAGCAATCCGAGGGGAGGTAATCCTTTCCACACACAACAAAGCCAGAGGGAGACTCCCCCTCTATTCAGTCACTGTATAGTGTGTGTTGCCAAATTCCTATATACACATTTCAATTCAATGGACTCCTCCTCTTCTTCTGGTCGACACGTTTCAGCCCACTGAGTTTGGCCTCATCAGGACATGGGTAACACAACACAAACATAACCCACTCACATAAGAGCTAGTCACAGCCCTAAGTATCTGGGTGTAGACTCGTCAACTCCTCTGGACCTTGGATCTGTCCTCAGCTGAATATCACCAATATACTCCTGCGGTGTGTACACTTCAGAGGAATTCGAGTCGTAGCCTGCATCTACTTAGAATAAGGCACTTTCCATTCTGGCTAATCTTTGTACAGAGCCTCATGCTGCCATCTACTTTCTCCTGTTCTACCGCGGGCAGGATCTACCTCGCGGCTGTCTCCATAGGAAAGGCAGGACACACCTCAACCCCCCCTTGTGACTGGCTGGAGTGAATGCACATCCTCTCTCCCCTGTCAGTCAGAACCAGGTGGTCAATACACAACCTGGCAGGGCACAAAGACACATAGCACACAGAAATGCCCACTTCTAAAAGTGGCATTTCTAAAATAGGAATAATAAATCTGCTTTCACCAATAAGCAGGATTTATCACTACTATTCCAAACATACCAAACATGGTCACGCTACCCCTCTCATGTCAGGAATTACCACTGAAGCACATGTCAGGGAATCCCCAATGCATCCCTATGAGAGGGCAGCCTCACGGCAGTGAGAAACTAAATAGGCTGTTTGTGACTACCAGGACATGCCACACAGTTAAGACACTTGTCTTACCTTTTACCTACACAGCACCCTGCCTGTAGGGCTAGCTATTGTCTACCTTAGGGTGACTTATATGAAGTAAAAGGGGAGTTGCAGACGTGGTAACCACTTTATATGCCACGTCACGGCGGCAGTAAACTGTGTGTGCAGAACCTGCAGTGGCAGAGGCCTGAGACAGGTTTGAAAGGCCACTTTGGAGGGTGGTGCAAGCATGCTGCTAGCCCACCAGTAGCATTTAATTTACAGGCCCTGGGTATATGGGATACCACTGTACAAGGGACGTATAGGTAAATTAAATATGTCAAACAGGTGTAGGCTAATCTTACCAAGTTTACAAGAGAGAGCACATGCACTTTAGCACTGATCAGTAGTGATAAAGTGCCCAAAGTCATAAAACCACCAACAACAGGTCAAAACAAATACAGGAGGAAGGCAAAAAGTTCTAGGATGACCCTGCAAAAAGGGCCAAGTCCAACACAACCCCCTTGCAGCCTAAAGCCAGGGTAGACTAATCAATACCTTGATGGGCTTCCCTGCTGGGGGTGATAGAACATGGACCCTATCCTGCAACTGCAGGGGCACATTCCAGTTCTACACCAATCTGAACCCATGTGTATCCCTCTGTCTCTGCTCTCAGAACCAACTAAACTAACCAATGGGGACTCCTTAGCTGTCCATGGCCAGAACCAGGCCATCCAGGAGTTTCTGGTCCTTGCCATCTCACAGAGTGGGAATTGGGTACCCCAGGTACATAGTACCCTTGCTCCACTCTACCTCTCATCAGTGCAGGAGTTCTACTCTGCCAATGTTCCCTCAACCCAGTGTCTGTACCCTCAGGCTGACCAATGGTCAAGGGCAAGGCTCTCCTCCCCTACCCCTCCTTCTGGGGTTCTGCACCCTCCTCCTAGGAGAGGTACCCTCAGAACCTAAAACTGTCACGGGGCTGGTGTTATCCCTCCCACATACTTCTCCCCACCAGTTCAGGATTTCTACCCTGCAACTGGTCTCCCAACCCAGGGACCAAACCCTCAGGTTGAACCGAGACCAGAGGCAAGTACTCCCTCCCCCTGCACCCCCTTCCAGAGCTATGCACCCTCCCACCTGGAGTGGTACCCCCAGAAGACAAAATGGTTGGGACACTGTTAGTAGTTGTCCTTCCCTCCAGGTCAGAAATTGCCTCCTGAACCTGGTCTCCCAACTCAATGACTATACCCTGTGGTTGAGCATGTGCATGGCAAGCCAGGACTTCCTGGAGAGCACACCTACCCCCCCAAGGGTAACACACCCTCATGTGTTGCGTGACAGTCTGCCTGGTGCTGATCTTCCAACCCCTGCCCATCTGACAGTGCGCAAAGACCTCCCAAACCAGAAGCAGTGTCATCATGGTCATTCCTGGGGAGCTCTACCCTCAGAGCTGGCCCCTGACCCACTGGGGACTGCCTCCCCCTCTCACCCCTCCATTTGGGCCTCCACACCCTCCACTCAAGAATGGTGCTGCCAGATACTAGAACTGGTGGAGCGCTGCTTACAGACGCCCCTCCAAGTTCTCCTGAGACTAGGAGATCCTTCTCAGTGGCTGGCCTTCCAGTACTAGTCTCTCTTCCTGACGTTCACTCATGGAACCAACCAGGCTCTGGGCTTTGGGCACCTTGGGACACACCCCATTCCACTCCTTCTCTTCTGAGACAGGACGTGGGTCCCTACACCACTCCCACTACACTGGGACCTATCTGGGATACCACAAACCTTTCCCACCACCCTCGGTTGGAGAATGCCTGAGACACTCCCTTCAGGAGCACTCCCAAAGGCCTTTCCAGACCCTCTGGTACTCATCCAGAGGTCTGCCTCCTGTGCAAGTTCCCTGGGATCAGTGAACTCATACTCCAACAGGTGTTGGCATAGCCCTGGAAAACAACAACAGAACATGTGCTCTCTGACAATCAGATTAAACTGCCCTTCAAAATTGTTTGCTGTGCTATCCTTCACCCATACTTCCAGTGCATCACAACATTCTTCCACAAACTCCCCCAAGACTGGTGAGACAGTTTCCTACTGCCACTGAACCTCAACTAATACCTTTCAGGTGTGACACCCTCTTCCTGGGGACTAGGTACCACGCTCTGGGATCTGGGAGTGAAAGTTTCTACACTGGAGACAACATTGCTGCCACCACTGGACTCCACCCTCACTGGTGAATCAAGAAAACTGAAACTACTCTCAGGGGACAACCTATCCTCAAGAACTAGTTTCTCTCTGGCAAAGGCCCTCTCTGCCTCCACCCTCCTCTCCTGTACTAAAGCTCTCTCCACATCAGCCTTTCTCTCCTCCACAACCAGCTGCACTAGCTCCTTGGCATGCTCCAATTTGAGCCTTTCCAATGACAGCTGGTGTTCTCTTTCTTCCCTCCCGTCCGCCAACTCCTCTGGGGAGAGCGAAAGGGAGATGACACTACTCCTGGCACTAGACCCAGCAAGGGACTCCCTCTCCACGGAGTCCTCACAACTTACTAGCGTCCCTGCTCAGTCATTTCCTCCCGCCTCTTCAGACTCTCCAGGGCCACCGCCCTCCAAGGGTATGGACTGGGAACCCTCCCATCCTAATCTTGTGGTCCTCCTCAGAGTCTCCCTCTGAACCACCACCCTCCTGGATCTCTGTTGACGCCTCTTAATTTCCCTCTCAGAGTCCTCCCTAATCTCAGAGTCCTCCTCAGGGTCTCCCTCTGAACCACCACCCTCCTGGTGGTTTCTTTAGATGCCTCTTCAGGGAATTTGTCAGCATAGTACTGAGCCCTATAATAGTCCTTACGTTCCCATTTGTACTCTTGCCACTTGAGCAGGACCTTCTGAAGGTTTAGCTGAGTTTCTGCCCAACTCACTGCTATGCTCCTCTCCCTGCAGAACCCCTTTAAATCCTCTAGACTGATCATGTATGTTAAAGGCAGATTCCATTTTGGCAAGGTACTCAACCAACAGTGCAGTAGTAAGATTCCCAGGCGTAAGAGCTGAAGCAGGAATACACAATAAAAAATGACTACTGGGAGAAAATCAGGAGAAATGAAAACACGTGATTGTCAAAATGCAGAGTTCGTAGTGCAAGAATGCGTCACTGTGGTACTGCGCAAACGCAAGTCCTATCCTCACCGCGGACAACCAATGTTAGAAATGGGGTTTCTGGTTGGCTAGGGTATGCACCTAAGCCAGGCAGAACCCATCACTCTAGTCAGGGCAAGGGAGTTACACTCTGAAGGTAACTCCTGCTCACCCCTTTGGTAGATTGGCAGAGCAGTCAGGCTTATACCAGAGGCAATGTGTAAAGCGTTTGTGCAACACACTCACACAACAGTGACACACTAGGAACACCACAAAAGAGACTCCACACAAGGTTAAATAAAAATATCCTTTGTATTGCACATGAAACACATTAGACCAAAATCACATATAACACTGTGCCACTAGGCACTAGTCATGACTTCACACAGGATCACATAAATCACTTGACCAATATGGCCATTGTCATAACAATACATGCATCAGGAACTACTTTGCCAATCACGCAATGGTCCTACCATCATCAGCAGTGCACTACAGTAAACACTTGTAGATTTCTCACATTATAAACACATCAACACTGTGCACCTAAATGGCCTCTAGCAACAGCACTCATTATCCTAATCGTGCAAGGCAAAACAACTTAAACCAATACATTTCGGTCCTGGTAGGCAACCTGTCATAAGTAAAGTACCTAAATCAAAGACACTGGTGCACCCATCTAATTTTATATGGTAGTTCTGTTCTCCCACACGTAGGCTACCGGGCCGCCTGCCCACCTCCAATAGAAAATGTAGTGATTACTGGGACCTTTCTCAGCCCGTGACCGGGGACCTCCATCGAGGTTCCGCCCCGCTTTGTGAGCCAAATAATGCCTCTAGTAGTATGGTCAACCAACGCGGCCAAGCGGGACCTCCGTCGAGGATTCCTCCCCACTCTGCTTACTGATTTTCAAGTTAGGCAGGGCACATCGGCCCGGTGAAGCAGTGGCAAATCGCTCACCTCAAACTTCTCCGTGTCCCCATTAGGGTGCTCACCTCCATTCTTGGTGTTCAGGACAAGGAGTGGGCAGTGCTGCGGGGAAGGCCACTTCTCCCCTTGCTACTCCAGGAGACTCAGGAGGTCTGGGCAGGCATTTCCGGCTGGTGCAGGGAGCTTCCAGAGTTGGTTGCTGTCTCTGCACTGGTATTGCTCCGCCCACCCTTGGGCAGGGCTAACCTTCTCTGCGGCAACCTCGTTCCAAAGATAATGTGCTGGGGACGTGGTCAGGCTCCACGCGACTCCAGCAGCAGCACCATCTCCCCGCATGGGAAAGGGACTGGCAGTCCCCCCGTTGGAGATCTCCCCTGGTCTCAGGCGGCCTCGGGTGCGGCACAGAGCAAAGTCTCAGTTGGCTGGGCCCGCCCACCGGTGTTGTCAGCTTCAGGATCTTAAAGTTGTAGCGCTTTACTCTTAGGCGCTGAGAATGATGAGGGAAGCACCCTCCAGCGCTTCCCTAGTGTTGTTAAAAACCACAGGGTGAGAAGCACAGCGCTCACGATGCACTGTTTTCAAATCACCCAGGGCAAGCCCTGGGGAGATCACTGGGGGTGCCAACAACCAGGCACAGGCAGGCCAGCACAAGGATCTAGGTAACAAAAGTGGCAGTCTTCTCTCCACCCAACAGGCAGCAGAGTAATCCAATCCAATGGTGGTTCCTCCTGGCAATGTGCAGTCTGTAGAGCCAGCAGCACCTGGGTACAAGTCCCTCGCAGTGTCTTCTCTCCTTTTCATGGGGTCACAGCCCCTAGACTTATAGTGCCAATGGCTTTGTTCTGGGGGGCACTTCAGGCACTATTGCAGTGCACAACACCCCCATTCACATTTTCAGCCCAGGCCCTAGACACACCACAGGGGGGCGGAGCCAGCATTGTGGAAGGCAGGCACAGCCCTATTCAGGTGCAGGTGCAACTCCTCCCACCACTTCAAATGCAGAGCAGGCCTATTCAGGTGCAAGGGACAACTCTTCCCGCTCCTCTAAATTCAGCCAAGGTCTATTCAGCCTAGCGCTGAGTCAGCCAGGAAAGGCAGGACACACCTCAACCCCCCTTGTGACTGGCTGGACCGACCAAGCCCCTCTAGCAAGGAATCCCAAGTGATGGAGCAGATTGAAACGTTTCTAAGCACAATTGATCCAGGGGCCATAATAATCGTAGGCGGTGATTTTAATAGAAAATTTGAACCCGTAGTAGGACTGGGTAATATCTTTGAAGAATAGGATATGGCAAACAATATACCATCGTTAGAGGTTGGATCTGCAGTGCCTTGCACAGTAGCCACCTCACAGCTCATTAGACTGGTTGCCGGACAGGGACTTAGGGTCTGCAATGGCAGGTTGCCATCTGACAGACTGAGAGCTTCTACATTCATTAGGGGGTCTATCAAGAGTAGTATTGACTACATATTGGTATCCGTTTAATTCCTGGTCCAGCATGCATGATATCAAAATTGAAGTTAGAGAGGACAGTGACCATATTCCGTTATGTCTATCAATAGAGGGTACTCTCTTTGAACCCTTAAGCAGGAGAATTAATGTAATCAATCCATTTCCAACTCAACCCATAGTCAGTAACAATCGAAAATCCCTGAAATGGCCGTCAATAGTGGGCAAAATTGAGACCATGACAAAAATATATAACACCTTTTCAGAGGTCATTTTTCCTTATATTGAATTGCCCCTGGCAGAAATTCCCATAGTGAATATACATCAAATCATGATAGATAAATTAAAACTGATCATGACAAAAGCACCTAGATATAATGAGATGGGGAAAACAGAGAACACTACTTGTTCTAACCAGTGGTACAAAAGTGAATGTCGCAAAGCAAAGTCTGGGCTGCTATTGGCAGCAAAATCTAATAACACTGAGGCACTGAGAGATAAAAGGGCAAGGTATAAAAGTCTACTAACCCAAACCAAGAGAAACTGGGATGACCGCATATGGTCTGAGTTGATAACAGCTGCGAAAATCAAAGATCATGTGGGCTTTTGGAGTTTAATAGCCAAAGGAAATAAAACAGGAAGAAGTAATTTGGATTTTTTTTGGATCCAAATACTTGGGTGAATCATTTTACGAGGCTCTATGCTGAGGTTACTAGTGAAACAGTTAATACTAATCATGGAACCGCACAAATCACCCCTGTATCTCCCAAAACGGCACACAATCCTACCCTTGCTTTTAGCTTAGAGGAAACGCTGTCAGCTATAGATGCAGTCAAACCCGGGAAACACCAGGCCCCGATAAAATCCCAGGCGATCTGCTGAAACATGACAAAACTATTTGGGGGCCATATATTAACTGCCTTTTCAATGCAGTGGTGGCAGGTGCCCCACTACCGGAGTCCTCTAAAGGGGCCGAAATTATTCCTATTTTTAAAAAGGGGGAGCGTCAAGACCCGGCAAACTATCGCCCCATAAGCCTCATTGATACCCTGCAAAAGATCTATGCAAGACAGCTTTTATCGAAACTTAATGATTGGTTAGAGGGAAACAATATTCTAACACAATACCAGGCTGGGTTTAGAGCTAGAACCAGTACAATTGATCAGGTTTTTTGACTTCTTTGTTTGGGTTGGAAATATACTGTTTTAAAGAAAGGCCACTTGTACATAGCTTTTATAGACTTGAAGGCCGCCTTTGACCTTATTCCTAGAAATTTGCTTTGGAACTCCTTAAAAACACGAGGTGTACCCGGGGATCTCCTTGCTCAGATGATAAGATTACATGAAGATAATTATGCGAAAGTAAGGTGGCGACCAAGAGGAGAATTAACTGAAGCAATTCCCATAAGGAAGGGTGTAAGACAGGGCTGTGTGATGGCATCCACCCTCTTCTCACTATTTGTAAACGACGCCCCAGAATATCTCTTGGGATGCGGTCACGATTCTCCAAAGCTGAGTGGGGTGCCTGTTCCAGCCCTGTTATTTGCTGATGATACTATTCTAATCTCACAAACCCCGAAGGGCCTTCAAAACCAATTGAATTAATTCAGTGATTATTGTGCCATAAAAGGTTTAGAAATCAACTCCAATAAAACAAAATATATGGCAATCAAACCGCACAAATCATTCAAGAAAAATATTACCATCCAAGAACAGAGGTTAGAGTACGTGCCGAATTTGAATTATTTGGGTATTATATTAGACACCAAACTGATGTGGTCCCCTCATTTGCAGAAAAGCAGGACCATTTTGATCCAGAATTCTGCACCAATACTAAAGAAACATAAGATTAGCATTACTAAAGCTGTATAATCCGCACTTGAAGTATATAAATATAGGGCACAATCTGCGGCTTTGTACAGTGTGGATCTTCCTGCAGGAATAAGTTTACGGGGGAATAAAATAGGTTTCTGAGGATGTTATTATGCCTCCCGGTAAGAACACCAATGATCCCAATTATCATTGATCTGAATTTAAAGCGCTTAGACCATCAAGCAATTTTAAGACCCTTGTTATTCTGGGTGCGCCTATGGAGCACTCCAGAGTTAGCTAGGTATAGAGAAGGCCTAAAAGAGATCCTAAGATTTTATCAATCTCTCTCTCTCTCCCGTGGATTAAACACATGCGCATATGGTTCTGCAAACTAGGGCTCAACCACCTTTGGGAAACCCCTGCTTTAATAAGACCGTCCGTAAAATAGATACTGAAAAGCACATTTTGAGTGTATATGCATAACAGTGGTTCCCATAGTTCTGCAATTGGTAGGTTGACACATTAATTTCTTTTATCAAAGTCTTTTCCGTTCTTCGGGCCATATCTGGACGAAGTCCATCCCCAACTTGCAAAATCGTTATATATGAAGTTCCGTTATGGTGTTTTGCAAGTGTATTCCAACACAGCCAAATGGGGCTGCAAGAATGGGGAGTCCAACGACAATGGCTGTCGTTTGTGTCAATCTAACGCACCAGAAAATGACGCCCACATATTGTTCTTTTGTCCAGCACACGGTAGTCAAAGGCGAAAATGGATAAAGCCAATATGTCGGAACTTGGAATTTAGAACATGTTCTGATGCGATAAGAGTTTTAAAGACTGACACTACCCAGAAAATTGTCTTTAGTGTCAGTAGATTTTTATTTGCTGTTAATCTAGTAAGAACAAAAAAAGGCATGAAATTTTAATGTAATACTCTGACATAAGGTTTTTTATGTATCTATTTTCACCCTATGAGCTTTTTAGCGGCTACCCACTAATTGAATAGAGGCTACCTTGGAATAACAAGGATTTATATAGATCTCTGGTTCCCCACACAACTTGCACTTTTATCTCGCGGACAGAGATTATATAAATTATCTAGAGGCCATATGGTTTGTTCTAAAGAAAAATGTTCTAGCAATTCCATTCATTTGCACCTTAATAGTTTTTAGTGGTCATCCTTTATTCATATAGAGGTTACCTTGGAGTAACTAGAAACTATATATACTCTGGCACTTAATAGTATTTGCACTGTTTTTGCGTGGATCATGAGATGCATCTAGGAGTTATATGAAGTTTTACACCTTCCAGCATTTGCACTTTATCCATATTTGAAACTCTTGCAGTGAACAGATGCTTTTGTTGTCTCAAACCAAATGTTCTAGCATTAGTGAACATTATTCCAAGATGGCTGAGTGAGGAATCATCATTAAGTCAACAGAGCCTAAAAGAATGCATGACCCTTGACCACGCTCTTCGCATACCCTGGCTTAGATATATCAAGAACAGTTTTGTAAGGCTAGGAAGAACCGAATTGTATACTAACCCTGAACTGGTAACTAAAAAGGCTGTGGAGTTAATAAGGGAGTCCTTTAGCAGCTTAAGGAAACTGGAGAGGGTAGAACTGGAGCTGAAGAAACCCTGGGGTATATTCACAAGAACGTGTGATAACTACCGCAAGAGTAGCGTAACGCAACTTTCAATATCGCAGCCTAGCTCGGGAAAATAACCCTGTGTCAACGTGGAATTCACAACAAGGCGGTAGCATGCGATAGTCACCAGATAACGCGTCAAATGTCATCGTGAAAATCAACACCACGCCGAACAAATGCGAAACGCGAACGCAAAAAAACATGCGATGAGGCCCATCGCGGTACAGAAATCAGCGAACACCAGCTACAGGCCTGCAAATCCCACGCGTCCGGCGGGAAAAAGCACCATAAAAGAAAGAAAAATAAAAGCCCAAAAACAATTCAAACTGCGTAGCAAAATGAACACAATCCTCAGCACACGTCTTTTAAGTAATATGCAATTATCCAATTTGTTTTAGTCAAGCATAAATGATACAGAGACATTTTCGAGCTTGGTTTCTTTTCTTTATTCTCTTTGTTCTTGCATCAGCCAATACGTGTTTCGTTGCACAAAGGAATTTTGTCCCGCGACTTTCTCAAGGCTTACAAGAGTCCAAAATGTTCCTTTATCAGTGGTGATAATTCCATCCCACTGGAAAATTAAAATCTATGTTCCGATGTCCACGTCGCATTTAACCGTGGATCTTCATCATGAGCCAAACCTAGAGCACGTAAGAAGGACGTGTAGGTCCCCACATCAGCGCCGTGTTCTCGAGTGCTGATGTGGGGACCGTTGTCGGGCCATGTGATGTGGGTGGCAATCAGATGTGGCTGCAGGAACGTAGTTACTAGTCCATGAATGCCCGTGCAGCTTCATGTGCAATGTGTTCCAATAGTACGTCGTTGTCGTGTTCAAGGAACACCAGGGTGAGCCAATCCATTAGGTGGTCCGGGCAGGTGTGCTCAGCCCATGCCGTCTCACCGATCCTCAACACAGCCCAATAGGGGAGCGCCTCGATCTGGTCACTGCACACGAGAAATTGTGCAATCTCCCATGCACAACTACCAATACATACGCAGTATGTCAAGGCATCCCATGCACGGCTGTCTCGGTTTCACTCCTGTTCGTGATCCAACAGGGGGCGCAGACACAAGTCATAGTCCAATTCATCGACAGTTGTGTTGGATAGGCAGACATTCATGGCAAACTCGAATGTGCATGTTCGGCAGTGGAACCAGGGCTGGACGCAGGTGACGTGGGCAATGCGGAAGCTGAGCCTGTAACTGATCCGCAGCACTGCCAGTGGCAGTGCGCCCAGTAAATGCAGCATACGTGCAAGGGTACTGTTCCATGTGACAGGGGTTGTGCATGTGCCCGGTATGGCCTGCCATTGCATTGCTGCATCTCGTGAACCGGCACTCTTCTGAACTGAGGCAGTTGTGTGGAGGATATGCCACTGCTCTGAGCAATGATTCGAATCTGGGTGCAACGTTGTGGGTGATGGGTTGCTGTTTCCGTGAGTGTCAAGGGCATCCCATGCGGGGGTACCACAGGCAGGGGCTTCTGTGTGTGGGCTGTGGATAAGTCAAATGGTTCATTTGCGGAATGCGTGGTGTGGGAGTCATCCCCATCTGCCATTGCATCTCTATCAGGGTGTTCCAGGCATGTTCTGGACCAAGGTCAGAGGTGCAGGTGTCCTCCCGCCTTCTGCATTGGGACAATGGTGCTTTCATCCCTGATGTTTGTCTGACTACTACTTGCGTTTTTGGAATGTGATGTGGCTTTGGCGCTGAGATTGGGACACGGTCTTGGGCTCATGGTGTACGGATGGCGATGCACACACACATGTTGGCATGTGGAGCCAGGTACCCGAGCGGCCTTGCGCTGCTTGTGCTATCTCACTCCGTCTCTCTCCCTTGCTCTCTCCCTCTCTTTCCTTTGTTAGGCGCATGGCACACCTTCTTCTCTTGTATTTGGTCTTCCAGGCTGTGTGCTACGGATTGTCCAGTGAGGAGCCGCTAGGACTCATCCTAAGGAGTGTTTCTGCTTTTGTTTGGTGTTTTGTGTTGGTGATTGCATTGCTGTATGACTGATTCTCCATTTTCTCGCCACGCATGTATGTTTATTTTCCTGCTTGTGCGACATCAGGCAAAATGTTTGTTTTGGGATTCGTGGTGTTGGTGTGCAGTTTCTTAGTCCGGGGTTGGGGGTGGTCCCGGGGGGGGGGGGTTGCTGGTCTGGGTGTGGTGTCGGTGGGTGTTGTGGCCCTCTTGGGTGTCCGTGCTGCATGTTCAGTTGCTCGTGGGCATCTGTTGTCCTTCATGTGTGGCTCTGGGCTGTGCTCCCTTTTGTGCTGCAGGCTGTGGTCGGACTTTACACCAGGTCAGGGCAGGTGTAGATTTCCTGGTGCTAACGCGGCTTATCGCCGGTTTTGTGTTTTTATCGCCGATGTGGCTGGTTGTTGTGAATGTTGAGGTGTGATGTTGTCGCGCCTTTTGGCACGGGAACGCCCACTCTGCATCTCATTAGCGATAGTTGCGCGGGTCCTCTGTGGCAATGTTTGTTGCGGCTGCTATCGTGGGTAAACTGGTGCTGTGGGCTGTTTACACCAGCTTGTGAATGGGGAGGTATATTTATCACGACTTTGGCTGCGATAAAGTGCCATTAATTTGGCGATAGCTCCTTGTGAATATGCCCCCCAGTGTTGGTAAATTCCGTTAGCTGAGCTGTATCTCTTGGGGGTTTTAAGTATATATGAACGGTTTTTGCTAACCAGGTTTCGATTGGATGTCTTCCATTTTTTATTGGCTATCCCGAGGGGGGGTAGCAGAGGGCAAGTGTTAGCACCCTGTGGCTGCGACGATGAGTCTCCACAGGATCTGCGTCACTTTATATTATTTTGTAAACTTTTATCGTTCCGATTTTAAAGAAGATGAATTTTACACAGGCCCGTCCAGCCCTTATTTATTCACAGTTGTTGCATGATGAATGTATTTTCTTTGTTCTTAGTTTCTTGAAATCTGCTATGAAAGCTAGGTCTTGCCTTGATTAAATGTGAGCATTTGCCAAGGGTTTATGCCACCTCAATGATATACATACTTAAGAAAGATTTAACCGTTTAAAATCTTAATTGTGGGTCATCGGTCCATGTTTTTAACTTTGCACCCTAGGCCCTGAATCAACAAGGATTCTCGTGGAATGTGTCTTAACTGTGATGAACTGTGTTATCTTTTTATGATATTTTATGTATCGATAATTTTTAACAGCAATGAATTGGGTTATCTTTTTAATGATATTTTATGTATTGATAACTTATGGTTCTATATGTTGAAACCGAATAAAGTTGTTTGACTGACTGAACATTATTCCTCGCCTAGAAGTTTTAAATCTTTGGTCTCAATCGAACAGACCTGAAAAATATCTATTCTTTTTAGTGTATTTTAATTGTTTTTAATGAGTTTAGTTTTTATACTAATTGATAGCCAAAAATGATGTTAATGATTGTTTAAAGAAGGGATTACTGTATTTGTGGCATTGTATAATGTTCTAGAATGTTACTTGCTGCTATCCTGCTATCCTGTATCTTTTATGGTTTTTTCAAACCGAATAAAGATTATTGAATGAATGAATGACTGGCTGGAGTGAATGCAAATCCCCTCTCCCCCATCAGAACCAGACGGTCAATCCACACCCAGGCAGGGCACAAAGACACATAGCAAAACACACAAGATGATGGACGGAATGCTGCACATTGGCAAACATTCACCCCTAGTCACAGATCTGGGTTTAATCCATCGTTATTTTGCTTCACCACGCCACCCCAGTTCAGACATAGCCATATGCAAATCAGTCTTGACCCTGTGCCTCATGGGAACAGTCCAGACCGAACTGCCAAGCCATGTCTTCCCTGGACCGGAATCAAGCATCCTAGGACCGGTTTCTGGCTATCAGCCTTCATCAGCCAGGATAGCTTGACTCCAGTGGCGTAGTGAGCACGGGACCCACGTCTGGGCATACCCTTCCCACATAGGGCGAAATGCAAAACACACAAGATGATGGACGGAATGCTGCACATTGGCAAACATTCACCCCCAGTCACAGATCTGGGTTTAATCCATCGTTATTTTGCTTCACCACGCCACCCCAGTTCAGACATAGCCATATGCAAATCAGTCTTGACCCTGTGCCTCATGGGAACAGTCCAGACCGAACTGCCAAGCCATGTCTTCCCTGGACCGGAATCAAGCATCCTAGGACCGGTTTCTGGCTATCAGCCTTCATCAGCCAGGATAGCTTGACTCCAGTGGCGTAGTGAGCACGGGACCCACGTCTGGGCATACCCTTCCCACATAGGGCGAAATGCAAAACACACAAGATGATGGACGGAATGCTGCACATTGGCAAACATTCACCCCTAGTCACAGATCTGGGTTTAATCCATCGTTATTTTGCTTCACCACGCCACCCCAGTTCAGACATAGCCATATGCAAATCAGTCTTGACCCTGTGCCTCATGGGAACAGTCCAGACCGAACTGCCAAGCCATGTCTTCCCTGGACCGGAATCAAGCATCCTAGGACCGGTTTCTGGCTATCAGCCTTCATCAGCCAGGATAGCTTGACTCCAGTGGCGTAGTGAGCACGGGACCCACGTCTGGGCATACCCTTCCCACATAGGACGAAATGCAAAACACACAAGATGATGGACGGAATGCTGCACATTGGCAAACATTCACCCCCAGTCACAGATCTGGGTTTAATCCATCATTATTTTGCTTCACCACGCCACCCCAGTTCAGACATAGCCATATGCAAATCAGTCTTGACCCTGTGCCTCATGGGAACAGTCCAGACTGAACTGCCAAGCCATGTCTTCCCTGGACCGGAATCAAGCATCCTAGGACCGGTTTCTGGCTATCAGCCTTCATCAGCCAGGATAGCTTGACTCCAGTGGCGTAGTGAGCACGGGACCCACGTCTGGGCATACCCTTCCCACATAGGGCGAAATGCAAAACACACAAGATGATGGACGGAATGCTGCACATTGGCAAACATTCACCCCCAGTCACAGATCTGGGTTTAATCCATCGTTATTTTGCAAAGACACATAGCACACAGAAATGCCCACTTCTAAAAGTGGCATTTCTAACATAGGAATAATAAATCTGCTTTCTTCAATAAGCAGGATTTATCACTACTATTCCAAACATACCAAACATGGTCACGCTACCCGTCTCATATCAGGAATTACCACTAAAGCACATATCAGGGAATACCCAATGCAACCCTATGAGAGGGCAGCCTCACAGCAGTGAGAAACCAAATAGGCTGTTTGTCAATACCAGGACATGCTACACAGTTAAGGCACATGTCCTATCTTTTACATACACAGCACCCTGTCCATAGGGCTAGCTAGGGCCTAACTTAGGGGTGACATATGTAGTAAAAGGAGAGTTGCAGATGTGGTAACCACTTTATATGCCACGTCACGGCGGCAGTAAACTGCGGGCACAGGCCCTGCAGGGGCAGATGCCCGAGACAGGTTTGAAAGGCTACTTTGGTGGGTGGCGCAAGCAGCGCTGCAAGCCCACCAGTAGCATTTAATTTACAGGCCCTGGGTATATGGGATACCACTGTACAAGGGACTTATAGGTATATTAAATATGCCAAACAGGTGTCGACCAATCTTACCAAGTTTACAAGAGAGTGCACCTGCACTTTAGCACTGATCAGCAGTGATAACGTGCCCAAAGTCATAAAACCACCAACAAAAGGTCAGAAAAAATACAGGAGGAAGGCAAAAAGTTCTGGGATGCCCCGCAAAAAGGGCCAAGTCCAACAACAGAGATACGTCATATTTACAATAATATGACGCATCCATGTGCATTCACCTGAGCTGCTGCACAATCGACTGCCATGCAGGCACCCTTGCGCCATGGTGCAAGGGTGCCTGCGTTGCGGTGAGATTGTTTCTGTGCAGGAAGGGGTACCTTCCTGCACAAAAACAATAACAACAAAAATAAAAAGAGGTGATTTCCTCTTCCTATGTGTGCTGCAGAATGCAGCACCTCTAGAAAGAGGAAAAACTAGGCGAAATGTAAACATCTTGCCTCGTTGCGCCTCCCTGCCCCACCCGTGGGGTAGCGTAGCATTCTGACGCCTTTCCAAGTTTACAAATTCTCAGAAATCTAGAAATGCGGCAGAATACATGAGTGTTGCATGGGAACACCCACAGCAACATCCATATCACACCCCTTTCATGCAGAGTGTAGCATCAGAATGGGCCATATTTACATGGACAGGAAAAGCCACGCAGGGTGGCTTTGCATGTCCTTGTAAATATGGGGCAGGAGGTTGCGCCAGCGGTGGCACAAGGGGCTTGTAAATAAACCCCTGAGTTCTTTGAACAAGATTACCTAATGACTCTTTTTGGACTACACTGATGCTTCTCCGACAAAGAGGGACTGAATAAAGTGGTGGAAGCACTCATCCAAGGAAGGGACAAATCATGCTCACCTGTGAAAGAATGAATACAAAACTGAGGTGATTAATATTCCTCCTGGGCTTAAAGGCCAATATGGAATGCACATGAAACACCCTTTCTAGGGCTGTATGTTTTCTGATGTTAGCTCTATGGGTTTCTCATCATAGTGGAGATTTCCTTATTTTAATGCTTACAAGCATTAAAAGTGTACATACAGTGAGTTTATGGGAGCTACGCTGATAAGGACTATGAGAACGTTAAGAGACATGTCTTTCTTTATTAGTGAATTGGCACTATTTTCTATTGCTGTTCATAGGTACTGATGCTTAATGTATTTCTTGGAGACTGAGGTCGAGTAATACCATATGAACAACCTTGGATATATCTTGCTCCCTATGTCATAGGAAAGGGGGGTCAAATCAGTTTGACAGACTTCAAGTATGCCGCCCTTCACTTAGTGATATACAGCTTGATTGTCTCCTAACTATATTAGACACTGTATCATGCTTGAACACCTCTTGACAGGTTGTGCTGGGAGTTGAACCACAGTCTAAAGCTGAGTTAAGGTTTAAGATTTATAGTTCAATACCCTAGATTAGAATCCTGAAAGGATCAAGGATCATATGTTATAGCCTATAATTTATGTGTGTAGCAATTACATTTTTGGAATAGGAAAGATTGAGCTAGCTAATCATCTTTTGTAAAACCTTTCATGCATACCCTTTAACTCTCTTAGATACCAGACATGATATTTCATCTCCCCATCACACACAGCGATATGCACTACAGTTGGACACTTATGCCAGTGACTGATACGCATCTTTACTATGAACGACAATGGTATGTTGAGTTACATTAAACAGAAAAAGATATTGTCTTAATAATAAGCGGACCGTCTTAGCATTGACACAGGAAACGCACCTACCCTTTATGAGGTAGACAAGTTGAAACAAGAATGGATAGGCAGGATGATTGGTAGTTGTAAGACAACTACAAGTGATGCTCCCTTAATAATACTGAATGCATCCTAAAGGAAAGAAGGGGCAGCAATACTAATTTGGGGAACACTACGTCATAGACTCCTCAAATTATGGATGGATCCTGAGGGTATGTATGTCTTTGCCAAATTCCAAACTATGGGACAGGCACCAATTGTAGGAGTGGTGTACTTAACCGATATCCAGAAGAAGAGCTTCTTGTTGAAGCGCTTTAAACTTCTGACAGAATTTGGCAGAACAAGAATAGCGATCAGGGAGGATTGGCACTTAAAGATATTCTTCTGGATAAGATAGGCCCCCTACTCCTAAATAAAGGAATAGGAAAAGCAATATTTAAAGACACAATGAATTACCATAATTTAGTGGATGTGTGGAGGCTAATTTTAGACCAATTTCGCTGCTTCCCTTTTTTGTGAAAATTGCTGAGAAGCATGTCAACGCTCAATTGACTTGCTTCATAGAAACAAGCAACTTGCTTCACAAGACTCAATCAGGGTTTCAGGCCCACGACAGTGCAGAATCAGCTTTATTGCTGGCTTCTGAGTCTCTTAGACTGCGGACCACGATCAAACTGTGGCTTTGATAGTGTTAGACCTCAGTACAGCGTTTGATGCCGTTTCTCATGGCCGGCTATTAGAACGGCTATGGAATTGCGTGGTCGGATGTACTACACTGAAGTGCCTGGCTTCTTTTCTCCAAAACTGCACCTTCCAGGTAATTCAGAACCCTTTCGCTTCGGATGTGCTTTCCCTGCACAGGGGGTCCATCAGAGCTCTATGTTGAGCCCTACATTGTTCAATCTTTACATACACCCCCTGGCAGATTTCATTGAACGACACAATGTTACTATTGTGTCTTATGCAGATGACACATAGCTTATTGTTACTCAGGCTTAGGACGAGGGAGGGGAAGCTATTCAATTTAGATCTTGCCTGGTGGAACTGGCAGAGTGGATGAATATGAGTTGCCTTAAACTTAATGCTATTAAAACGGAGGTACTCATAGTTGGCAGCAACCCTCTGTGTGATCATCCACTTGGTGGCCTTTTGCATTTGGCCCTATTTCTACCCCAAAGCCTAAAGTAAAAAATGTAGGAATTTGATTCAATGCCAACCTAACTTTTGATAGCCAAATAGCCTGCCTAGCAGGAAGTTGTTTTGCCACTCTTAAAATTCTAGCAAAAATTATTGGAGTTCTCCATATGGCTGCCAGAAAATCAATAGTCCAGGCTTTTGTGATATCAAGACTGGACCATTGTAGCATACTTTACATAGGAGCTACTCAAGGTAGAATTGTAACGCTACAGAGAGTGCAAAATGCAGCAGTTCATTTGCTATTGAACCTTTCGAGACGGGCACATTCTGCACCGTCCTGGATAAATTTAATTGGCTGCTGCTTAAAAAAGAATATCTTTTAAGGCTATGTGCCTATGCCAGAAAATCTTGGCTGGCAAGGGTCCTCGGTATCTCTCCTCTTTGGTGAAACCTTTTTCACCCAGTCAAAGCCTTAGATCATGTGGTACTGATTGGCGGCAGTCCCCATTGTGAAAAAAGTCCACATGGCTGGCTAATCCTTTGGGCTTCGAGCCTCCAAGTTATGAAATACTTTGCCCCTCCACTTGAGACAGGAACCTGCAGAAGCAACCTTTAGAAAAAAATAAAAACTTGGTTGTTCAAGCTGATCTAATCTGGTACCTGCTGCAATTGTCAACTGGTTTCGGGTTTCTTTCCTTCCTGTTTGGCAGCTTGAAGGGTGAGTTTTCCACTCCGTAATTAGGTAATTTTTCTCTGTTCCTGGGATATAGTTCCCTTTGAAGGGCAATCTGACTAGGCGCTTTAAAAACTGTTAATAATAATTCATCTTCGAGAAAAGGAGTGTACAATACATTTGTAGCACCTGTACACTGGACGCTATCCCGAATTGATTATTTCTTAATAGGAGTCTGGATGCGCCCCACTTTGCAGATTGTAGAGATTATTTTATGATAGTCTACCTGATCACTTCCAAGTGCAGATGGTCTTGATGATAGCACATGTATTCTTTCCCCTGTCCTACTGGGGAATGCAGGTTAACTAGTACCGATTATGGGATAGAAAACGCACTCTCAATTCTCATATCGATGTCTCTGTGCAACTTGCATGAGCTGCAGTTAAGCAACACAAGGGTCCAGATGATACATGGTGTGGCAATCAGGTCAAAGAAATCAGAAATTAGCAGAGAACCATTGTAAAACAGAACACGAAATTAAGAATCCGACTGATGAGTTTAAACTCAACTCCACATGGGATGTTAGAAGACATCTGGAGGAAGCAAAGATATCTTCCAATACCCTGTATACCAAAGCAGCCAAGATAGCCCTGCGGGGCAAGAAGGCTGACAGGATGTTAGCTTACCTGTTACGACAAACAGAAGCTCAATTTGCCATTTCAGCTGTGAGGGATGAGCAGGGCACTCTTAACAGGATAATAGAGCCATTTTAGCAAACTTTCATGAAAATCATTATGATTCCAAGGGAAGACAGGTGACAATATTTGAGCAATTAGGACGACAGCCCAGTAGAGGTGGTCACTATTTCCCTAGATACAGAAAAGGCTTTTGATCTGGTGAATGGGGGTACCTCTTTGGGTCATTAGAGAAGTTTAGTCTTACGATTAGACTTTATCTCAACAGTTGAATGGTTTTACCAAGGACCCACCGCACGTATAAACTGCAGAGGCTTCCTATTCCATATGACATCACTCAGACAAGGCATAAGGCAGGGTTGTCCTTTATCGCCATTACTATTTTTGTTAGCACTCTTATAGCAGCAATACAATCCTCTGTGACTATAAAGGGTATACATACACAAACAGGTTTCATCAAGTTATTTCTGTACATAGATTACATACTTATGATGGTCACTTACCTGAATACTTCAATACATACCTTAATTTTATTAATGAATTATTTTGCCTGGTTCTCAGGACCCAAGGTGAACTGGGAAAAAATGCAAGGCACTATCAATGTCATGGATCACTACAAGTGTGAGTATTGATGGATTCCTCATAAAGTGGGTGCGACAGAATGAGATGACTTGGGGTATTCTTAAGTAAAGGACAGGATGGCACAACTGAAGATAACCTAAGGCAATTGATGACAGATACAAATCTAGGTTTTGAGGGACCAGCCACAAATGTAGAGCTATTGATGGAGAAGAGCGTAATTGATTAAAAGTGTGTTTGTTATATTTCCACGGGTGGTGAGAAATCCTTCCTAAATTGGATAGATGCAGACATAAGAAATGTTATGTGTGGTTGGGGGAGGTGGTAGGAAACCTAGAGTGATAATTAGCAAACTGCATGCATACACTGAATTAGGTGAATGAGATTATCCCTTATAGCCTTGTACCACTTAGCTCACTATTTAACTCAATTAGTGTATATGAACAGGACATTGACCAATCTTCCTATATGGGTTAGGTTGGAGAAAGAGACCCTGCATGTGGAAGAGGGCTGGAGCTATATAACTATAAGACACTTTGTAAAGTGATGGACAATCTAGTAATAAAAGGTATGATTACATGTAGGATAGTGGCTCATATGTTATTAAAGACAGATCCACGGCACGATTCCTCTGCAAGGTATTGGCAGTGGATAGTTGTTACACAACCAGGAGACAGAAGGACCAGGCTGGTGTTAAAAATGTTGACCAATTAGTTCAAGGGGAGACACAAGATTCCAAATATTGTCAGTCAGTCAAATATTTTATTTCTAAGAAATAAATTCTTAGCGCAATATAGGATAACATTTCCAGTAATTCAATACATAAAATTTAAATATAGTAAAAAAAAATAGATACAACTAAATTACATTATTACAAAATAGCACAATGATACAGACCTACAAACAACAAAGATCCATAATTAAAATACTTTTCAAATACCTACACCTTTGGGGAGTTTACAACAAGTCCAGTTCATAGACATACTTATCATATTCAAAATGTACAGAAATGATGCCATATTGAAGTGTAAATCAGCAAATAGTTTCAATTACTTATATAAAAAAGAAAGTGCATTGTGTAAAACCGGGTTTGAAGAAAGTCTGAAAACTACTGCGGCCAAACTAAAGGGCCCTACCTACCCAGTTTCATAGAGCGACATCAAGCAGAAACCAAGTCCTACTATCTTGGATTGCATGTTCTCAGTTTGTTCGGAGAGAATTCTTATGCCTTACAGCAAGGCATAAAGTCACTATTCAGGGGCAACTAGGGAGGAACATTTCCTAACATAAGATGGCACAATTTTATGTAAATATTGGCCAATAGCTACATTCTGATGTATCATACCACACACCAAGTTTAAACCCATTTCTCTAGACCAGATCCCATATTTTTTAAAGTTTGGTCGCAGAATCTTCTTTCTTTCCTCTTAGAAAAATAGACAAGCCACTGATAGCCAACACACAAAATACCCTGGACCCAGCTTGCATGGACACTGGCACATTTCTCAGTTATCTCTGCTTGTAGACACTCACAGAGGAATTCAGCCTTGCTAGGAGACAATGATGAAGGTATATGCAATTGCAGCATTCATTGAAAGGCTGTTTGCCGAAAGCTACATTGCCTTTCCTCCAACCATCCATTAGAAATTATCTTGAGGAACTGCAGAAGTTAAGCGGGGTGGTCTTGGGACTCAATGACATTCTGGTTGACAAGTTACACTCTGCTCCTATGCTAGAAACACTTAGGACCCACTGACAGATGGTGATGTCACATGAATATATTTCAGGCAACTGGTCTGCATTGGCAAATATTTCATGGGTAGCACTGGACATCCTTGTGCCTGCATAAATGTGGTCTCTTATGACATGCGGAATGCTGGCATTGCAGAGCAAAAATCTTTGATATATTGCATATTCTGTGGCAATGTCCTACTATAAAACAGTATTGGCTGAGAATATGGTCCCATCTGAAGACTGCAGATGATGCAGCACTAAAACCACATGTCTGTACAGCACTCCTTTATGTTTACTGAAAGCTCAATCCCATGTAATCAAGGTTGAATTTGGTTGGCACCATCATTGGTGGTGCAAAAACCTGTATACTATGCCACTGGTGAAAACCCTTGTAGGAAGGTGGAATCTGACTATATGGTTGCCCCCACTTTTTTCCTGGTGTTTTGCTGGTTTATGACTTAGTTGGACTGGGATCCTGCTATTCAGGGCCCCAGTCTATCTGCTTTCTCTGTAAAATGGTTTCCATGTGTCTTAGGCACATCTCTGATTGGAATCTGGAGTGCCTTTATAAGTCCCTAGTATATGGTATACTATGTACCCAGGGCATAGGTACCTCAGAGGCCTACCAGGGGCTGCAGCATGTATTATGCCACCCCTGGAAGGCCATCCAAAATGACACCACAG
Source organism: Calotriton arnoldi (assembly GCA_963921515.1). Classification (NCBI taxonomy): domain Eukaryota; kingdom Metazoa; phylum Chordata; class Amphibia; order Caudata; family Salamandridae; genus Calotriton; species Calotriton arnoldi. The sequence goes on along the minus strand of CAWUFW010002154.1, from coordinate 468,111 downwards.
GTCTGCTACTGCAGCCTGGGTAAGGTGGTGCATGCACCCCTTACTGTGATATAGGTTACCTATATCACTACATACCTACACACATATAAACCTATAAGTCACTCCTATGGCAGGCCTTGTCATTCCTGAAGGCAGAGTGCATGGTTCCTATGTGAGAGGGTGCCCCTGCATGAGCAGGGCCCCTCTGCAGCGGTCGGAGACCCTTCTCTGATGCTGTTTGTAGTGCAGCCTGACCATATACTCTTAAGCGCATTATAACCTCGCGTTAAATGCTAACTTTTGGATGGCTGCACGGAAACATGTCGTGTTTGGTGTCAAACATCTTGGAATACTACCCCCCCGCCAATTCTGGCGGCGGGGGTAGCATTCCACCCTTCTAGAGGGAGAGACATGTACACACTGGCTTGCCCGGTAACTTCTTTCCAAAGCCCTGGCATCACAAAATGGATGCTACTGCCACAGACACAAGTCTGGCCTCCTTCTGCTGACCGAAACTCCGGCAGGGGAGGCCTGGACAATAGGTTTCCTGTCTCAGGGAGGTGTAACCACCTCCCCAGACAGGATAGTGTGTATTGGGGCTGGGCGGGAGCACTCTCTGGTGCTTTGAAGTCCTGCACTGGGGGCACATTTGGTGTCCCTGTGCATACCCCAGTTCAAACCGGTTCAGGGGCTTCCAGCCCCTGCTCTGGCGCGAACTGGACAAAGGGAAAGGGGTGTAGCCACCCCTCTGCCCTGACCCACCCATAGGTGGGACCACAGAGTAAGTCCAACCCCTAAACTTAGTATAAGTATGGGACCCCAGTCCTTAGGACTTTAGATTATCCCTGGACGAAACTCTGACACAGAATCCTGGACCTTCGACGCTCTACTTAAAGATTAGAGGACTGAAGAATGGGGTCAAGGAGTGACTCCCCTGCTTGGCAGGCACCAAAGAAGCAATTGTCCGGTCTGCATCGCCGAAGCTCCCGTCGGACACCGAAGTCTTTGCATCACCATAGGTGGATTTCCTGACTTCCCTGAGGCTGCCCTGAGTCCCCAGCAAAGCTGAGGCCCGTAGCTGTCGTGGGTAACGTGGAACCGTGACCCCTGGACACCGCACGCATTTGCAAGTGCATCCTCTTCTGGGTCTCCCACGAAGTCGTGCTTTGGGCTCCGAGTAGCCCCAGCCTCCAGCACCAACTGCACCGAAGATCACTGGCCTCCACTCCACGAGTGTCCTGTGAGCCAGCTCCACGTGCATCGTCTCGAGGCTCCTTCGCGGTCGCTAGTCCGTTGGCTAGTAGCCCTTCACGAAGGCCAATATTTTTCTACTTGGGCTCCCTGGTTGCTCCAGGCTTGCCCTTACTTACCCTTGCTGGGTGAGTCCCTCAGACCTTGCTGGTCTGCACCATCGTCCTTCTTCACTTTCCACGAGACTTGCCGCTGCCAAGGCTTGTTGGGTCCAATCTGGTCGCCGACACCTCAGCAATCGACAGACGTCGTGGGACAGTTCAAATCTCGCTCCTGGTCACCGACAACGCCTCCTGGACCTCGTGGCTGAAGAGTCAAGACAACCGTCAACCTACCTGAAGCACCCGACAACGGTGGGCATCTGCTCATCGCCCTCCTGGTCACTGGCTAGTGACCCAGACTCTGTCCCCTCTGCTTTCAGGTTCTTCAGATCTCCGATCCACCCTTGGATCCACGCGGACACTTTTCACTTGGTCGCCAGCAGCACTTTGCAGCAGATCGCCATTCAAATCGACGACGAAACCCGACCCCGAAAGGCACCTATGCACCCGGCTTCCCTGGGTGAGGTAACACGAGTACTCCGGTGCTCCCGTGGGTAGAGACTCTAGAACGACCTAGTTCTCAAAGGGTTTGCTCCAAGTCCTTCTTTAAGTGTCCCTTTTCTTTAAATTCCTAACCGCGACTTTCCCCATAGAAGTTAACGGCGATTCGCGGCTGTGTTACTACACTGCACGGGTCCCCCGTGGGTCCCCTGTGTCACTACCTTGGGTGGTTCCTTGCGGTCCAAGCACTTCTACAGGCTCTAGGCCTAGTGTCTAGCTCAGTCGTGGTTCTTATACCACTTTATTGGTATATGGTTTGGTACGCCCTTAGGGCTCAAACGTGTATTTGTGCTATTACTGTGTTTAAATAACTTATAACTTATGTACTTCGAACTCTAGCCTCATAAAGAGACTAGAGGGGTGTGTTTAGTAATAAATACATATATTTTGAATATATACCTGGTGTGGTCCTCTTTCATTTGGTCACTCAAGAGATTATAGACTGGTAAAACAAGCTGCTTTACATTCCTTCAAGACTTAGCCTGAAGGCTGCTCTCCATAGCTACCACTAGGATAGCTTTCAATAAAGGTTGTCTTTAACCTATCTCCAATAAGGGGTTGTTTGGACTGGTGCAAGGTGCCCACTATAATTAGTGGACAGCATATACCAGGCCAACTTCTCACAACCCACATCACAGACTTATGATGAATGTCTGTCAGAAGTGTCCAGGGTACCCAACCGTGCACTGGTCATCTATAAACGTAATGATCAAATGGTGCAATTTGAACAAGTCTGGAAACCATCACTGCTTCCATACAGTGGTTGGTACTATTGATAAATAGATGGATTTTTCCATAAATATTTGAAATGCAAAAGTGTTCTAGCTAGGGGAGGTTACCAGCTGATTACAGGTAAAGATACCCATTTTTTCTTTTTCCTTGTATTTGTTTTATATGGTATGATGTATGTATCCAGGAGCTATGAGCGGATTATTTCTGGCTTTTGGATGAGGAGAATAAATGTTGTGGGTGGGTAGAGATATATGAAGTCTGACAAGACAGGACATTTCAGACTAGCATATGTGATGTATTAGCAGTCATGTTAGATTTGGGTGTGTAGAGTAGAGCTTGGAGAAAAGTAATGATCCATAAATATAATGCTTACTGTATACCTTTCACTTTTCTATGTTAAATGATAAAAAAGAATGGTTGTAAAAAAGTGCAAGGTATGGACCTAATTCCTTGGCAAGTGAGTTCATGGTATGCCAAAAGTGTTCTGCTTAAAACCAGGGCACAATAATAGGTTGGATCTACTCCAATTTCGAAAGTAGAAAGTAAGGGAGGGCTAGATAAGAGAGGAAAGGCTGGTTGCAATCATTTTAGATGGAGAATGTGACTACAGTAAATATATTATTCATAGTATTCTTGCAGGATAGTAGATTGTGAAGTCTTGGGGCATGGAGTAGGTCACAACGAACTCAAGAACACCTCCAGCACTATCCTTGTCTACATTTATTATACAGCAATTCAGAGCTTCTGCAAAGTACAGTTTAGAACCACGGCATCCATTCAAAATACCCTCATCCACACCCATCCCATTTTTACCACTTCTTTACAAACTCTTCAAGATCTCATTCTAAACAATCCCAACCAAACATCCTTATTCACAAGTCATCTGGGATTCTTGCCCAAGCCTTCAGAGCCCCATAAAACAGTCTGCTGAGTCTTCAATCAACCCTTTTGGACAGAAGACCATCCTGCCAGTGCTACAATTAGCTCTACCTGATGTAAGCCATCAGAACCTCACTGCATGGCCTCAGAATCCATAGTATAATTTCTGTCAGTCCTCTACCTTTCAGATTGCCCTCAAACCTCTTACCTAACTTTAGGCATATCCACACAACTCCCCTCCTCCGATGATCATCAAAATCCATCTACTCTTATAGCGCCTCAACAAGCCTCTGCTATAATCACTCTAGCAGTTCTAAGACCCTTCACAGGTGGACCTATCCAGTACCCCTACTGGACCTCAAACTATTACCATGTCTGTATTTAATCCCCTCCTGCTGCCATTAAAAGCCTTTGACCTCCCATGATGACACTCAATGCCCAAACCCCCTCTACCTTCTGGTGCTCACAGCCCTAATATCAAAACTCAATGCTTCCCTTTATCTCGCTGACACTTACACTACGCAACGGAGCCCGCAGGTCAATACAACTGGCTCTTTGAAACTCCTAGCCAGTGTACAACCCCTAAGCCAGTGTCACTAGCTCTCAGAATCCCCCCTTGTCAGTCCATATTGGCCATCAGAATCCTCCAAACCCACACCTTTCTTATTTCTAAAAGCTCATCTGACCAGTTTGGCTCCCTAGCATATATTATAGCTAATTCTGCCCCTCAGAGATTGCCAGACCTTATGAAACTATATGCTGATCCTTGTATTTATGCAAGTATGTAATGGTATTTATTTGGTGCAAACCTAGCTGTGAAGCAACAGAGAGCTGTACATTATGTGAGAGGTTTGAAAATGTTCTACAAAATCGTGTAAAAGTGGGGTTTATGCAAATACATTTTACACACATTTAGGCAGAGGAAGATTAAGTAATTTGCTAGAATCACATGGTGTTGAGTCTAGCTACAATGCTGGCATTCGAACCTGGGTCACCAAGTTCCAATGGTAGCAGTTCAAGCTGCTACGCCACATCTCCTCCCTTATATAAGCTTATTATATGCCTGGTACTATAACAGTTTACCTAGCCTCTCCTGTCAGCACTATAACCCTTCAACTGTCTCTCAAACCTAAAAACACCACCTATTTGTCTTAATTGCTTACGTCTGGCTCTTGTAGGCTGGATCCTGCTCCTGGTCTTTCAAGTACAGATCTCCTAGTCCTCCTTAACCTGGTTCTAGTCTGGCTAGTCATGGTCCTTCTATTTCAGGCCCTCACAGTCCTTATCCTCCTTCTGATTGTGTGCCCTTTAGACCTAATCCTCTTGCTCCTGTTCCTTCTTGTTCAAGTCTTTATGTAGCTAGACATCTTGGTCCTAGTTCTTCTGCCATCCTGGTCATTCTAAACCCGCCTAATCCAGGCCTTTCCATATTTTATTCTTTCCTTGTCCTCTTGACCATGACCCACTTGTTCCAGTCCTCCTGATCCTTCTCACTGTATTCATCGGATTCCTGGCACTGCATGTCCTGGTCCTGCTGCCCCCTTGGCCCACCTCACCTTTTGTGTCCAGTCCTATGCCCAACCCTCTTAGTCCTTGTCTTCCTGGTTAGGTTGCCCTTGTCATCGTGGCCCTGTTCCTTATCCTCTTGATTTTCTCATACTATGCTCACTGGTCCTGGCCTTCTTGGTCCTGGGTCTCCTACCTTGGGTCCTCCTCAGCGTGAGAATGTTAGCCCCGGTCCTCACTGCCATCCAGCTACAGTTCCCTTGGTCTTCCTGGCTGTTCTAGTCCTCCTAATGTTTCTCACCAATGGCCCGCTAACCCAGGCCATGGGTTTTCTGCTCCACTTGGCATTCAAGGCCCTGGCCCCAAGGTTCCAGTCTACCTGGCACTCCAAGCCCTGTTCCTCTTGGTCCTGATCCCTATTCTAGCCCTCTTTTCTCTAGTCCTGATAATGCTGGGCCTTGTCTCCCTGATAGATTGCCCTCTGTCCTCGCTTATTCTGGTCCCTGGACCTTTTAGCCTAAACATCCTGCTCCTAATCTTCCCAGTCCTCCCCAGTCTGGTCCCAATCCTCTTGCTCTTTGTCTTTGTGGTTCTAAACCAACTGGTTATGGTCCTCCTTACTCTTGTCCTCCTTTATCTACCTATTCTGGGCCTGGCTGATCAAACCAGATTGACCTTCGTGGTCTGATCCTCCTGAACCTCTTCACCATAGTTATGTTCCTCCTGTCCCTGGTCCTCCCATCTTTTATTTCCATAATACTAGCACTAGGTCCTTATATTCTTGGTTTCCATTTTACTTTTCTTTATCAGGATTCTTTGCACAATGGACCTGTCCCTCTTGGTCCTAGTCCTTATAGTTTGGATTCTCCTGGACCTAGTCCCCCTGAATCCTGTCATCCTAACTATCCTGGACATTCTTGTTTTTTTGTGCTGGTCATCTTAAGCCTTGTCTTCTGGTCATCCTGACACATCCTGGGGGCCCTTAGTACTGGCCCTTCCATGTCCTGTTACTTCCTGGTCCTCTGAACCATAGTTACATTGTCCTTGTTCACCCTCTTGCTTCTAGCCCGGGAGCTGAAGGTCCTGGGTTTGCTGGTCCCCTTGGCCAATCTGACATTACATGCCCTTGTCCTTCCAGGCCAGGACATCCTAGTTCATGCCCTCCTGGTATGGGTTGAATCGGTTCTCCTGGTACAGCTCCCACTGGTTGTGCCTCTCTTGGTGCCGGTCCTCCTTGCCACCCTTGTCCAGTGCACTTGGGCTTACAAACCCTCCTTCGATCCTCCTCACTAGCCCCTCTAACCCAGGATCTGGTCAATCCATTTCACTTGCTACTAAGACCCTGGTCCCCTTAGCCCTGGTCTTCACGACCAAGTCCTGGTCTTCATGACCATTCAAGTCATGTTCCTTTTAGTCCACTGAGTCTCCTTACTCTCATTCTGTAGCTTCTGACCCTGGTCCTTCTGGTGCCCTTGGTCCTGCCCCCTAATCTTCCTAGTTATTGTCCTGCTTATGCTCAGCTCCTGGTCCTACTGGCATTAGTTCTCCTGGTTTGGATCTTTCTAAGCCTCCTCAATTTAGTCCTGATCCTCCTGGCCCTAGTTCTTTTAGTCCCATTTCTGCTTGTCTTCATGATTCTCCAATAACTGGTGTAATCTCATCGGTGGTCCTCCTGTTCTTTTTCCATTCTGATGGTCCAGGACCTCATCTTCATGCTAACCTTAATCCGTTATGGTCCTTGTCTTCTCTATCCCGAGCCTTCTGATCATCATTCCCAGGAACTCATGTCCCTCGTCCTCTGGATTATGATTCTCTTGTTTCACAGGCTACTGATCACGTCAGTTGTGGTCATCCTCACCCTAATTTTGGGCCTTTTGGTCCAGCATCACTGATGTACCTAGTCCCACTGGTCTGCATGTTCATAACCGTTTGGCTCCTGGACCCCTGGGTCCATGTAGTCCTGATCTTCCTAGTTCTGGTACTCATGTGTCTGTTCCTTTTGGTCTTCTGGTGGTTATACCACAGGCCCCAACCCAAACCTTCTAGTCTTTCTGTCCCCTGGTTTTCTTGTTACTGGCCCAACTTGTTCTTGACCCTCTGAACCCGTTACCCAATGTTCTAGTCCGTTTGATAGATGTACTCCTGGGTCGGGTTTTCCTGGTCTTTGCCACTCTAGCCTTGGTCCTCCCAGCACCCCTGCTACGGGTCACCTTGGTCCATGTGGTCATTGTCATCATGGTTTATGGTCCTCCTAAGTCTAACCCTCATCATCATCATAACTTTATTTCGATCACAACGAGCATAAAAGTACAATTTAAAACATAAAAGCATCTCAGCAATATATATTAAAAAGACAATAAAACAGCACAAGATATAACCATCATTCGACAAAAACAGAGTGATCCTATATAGACATTTGTTTGCTCGCGTGGAGGCTGTTCCAGGTACTATGCACCTTTATAGGGAAATACTCCATTTTGCCAAATAGAACCAATATTTAAAAGTCCAATATTATAAACTTCTGCTATTAATTACAAATAATTCTGAACTTGGCAACAGATCGTCTTGCTTTGTGGAAATAGATTATTAAATGTGAGAGGATGATTTAAAAAGGCCAAATGCATCAAATAAACATACAACTTTGCGGCTAGAGCAGGAGCAAAATTACAGTAAACAAGTCAGCTTCACGATTGGGAGGCACAATGGCATCCCATCACCTAGTAGAGTACTATTGCAACCACTATTAGAATTATTTAATTAGCTATAACATTTTCTACTAGGTTTGCATAATAGATCCTACTTTACAAATCTGCCACTTGAGTGCAAAAAATCCTTTAAATTGCAGGAGGGCACATGTATCTGGCAATATAATGGTAATAAAGTGCATGAGTGGCAATACAGTACGAAAAAACTCACATCACATATATCCATCATACATCACAGAATGAATATATCAGAATTGATTGAAAAACAAGAATAGAAGGTCTACAAATACACTTTTTAAGGAAAACATTTTGGATACAACAGAAATCTATAGTCCTTCATTGCCCATAAACTGCAAAGAATGCAATTGGGCACACCATCTTTGGCTGAATTGCATTGCCTACTCCTTTGCTTGGATGCACTTGCTACGGCAGATCCAAGCCAACATGACAAATTTTGAGATGAATATACCACCAATCTAATAGTCTCAGTGCTAAGGATCCTTAAGGCCTCCAGGTGCCGTCTAGTGCCCAGGTTCCTACAAAGGGGGACTATCTACTTAGCTCTTTAGAAGCCATAGGCCAGACAAAAGAATAAAATATGAATATGTGATTCTGATGCTCCTGCACAAGTAGGGCAGAGTTCACCCCCTGGTACAGCTTGAGACCACTTGCAACAGAACTTTTTTGTGGGGAGCGATATGTATCTAAATTGGATGGAGAGTCTGCGTGCAAGGGGTGGTGTGACTCATGATCCTTCTGATCCTGTTCCCATTGGGCTTGGACCACCTGGCCCTTCCTATTAGTATTGGTCATGCTAGCCCTGGTTTGGAGTGGGTGATGAATTCCACTCCACACCGGAGGAGTTTTGCGAGCACTTGCAAGAAAAAATCACATGCTAGACCTCCTCCCGGCAAGATTTCTCAACGCGGGCGCTCACCGCAGGTCGCAACCACTTGCGTTGACAAATCTGCTGCTTGTATTAAGGAAGCTGCTGCTCAAGTAGAATGTCTACTTGAGCATCAAAAAGCAGCAGCACCCACTGGCGTGACGTGTAATGCCGTTTGCACTGATTTCACAGAGCGGGACAAACTCCCAGTGCTAAACATCAGAGCAACTTAACAGACTCCGCCACTGGCGGAACTCCACAGAGCGTGGCTGAGTTTTATTGGCACTTTGCAGAGTTCCACAGAGTAAAACTCAGCAAACCCCACACAGGCCTAGTCCTGGTCATTTGTGATTGTGATCCTAAAGGCCCTGGTCTTTCTGCTCCTTGTCCTCTAGTCTTTCTTGATATGATCCCTGTCGTCCTCTTCCTCTCATATTTTTTTCTTCTGGTACTGGTCTTCTTGAGTCTAGTCTACATGGAACTGCTCTTCCTGGCCATGGCCCTTCTAGTCACCCTGGTCTTTGTCAATGTTCTTCCAGACCTTCCTATTCTTCCTTGGCCTTCTAGCCCTATCCCTGCCTTCTGTTCCTTCTGCCATGGTCATCCAGGACCTAATCCCCCTTGTCCACATTCTCCGGGTTCCTGATCACTACCATCTTGGTCCTGTTAACCCTGGTCCTGACTCTCCTATTCCTCCTTGTCTGTTTGTTCCTGGCCTCCTCTGGTTTTAGTCACCTTGGTCCACATGGTTTAAGTCTTCCTGGTCCTTCTTTCTTGGTCCTACAGGCTGATTGTCCTGGCATCCTTTATGGTCGACCTCCTCATTTTTTTTCTTCTCCTCGTCATTATTCTCTTTCTACCAGCCTCCTGCCTTTTCCCTACTTCCTCTCCACCCTGACTATAGTTGGGTAAAACCTCCAAGGCGGTCACTCAGATTTGTATTTTTATTATTAATTGTTTGGCTTCCAGATTTTGTTGCTGAGACAAAGGCAGAAGGGGCAGAAATGAGGGCCCATTTGAGACTGCACTCAGCTCACTTAAAACACAGCTTAGCATGTTGACAACAAAACTACATTTCCCAAAATCCTATGAGCAGGTGACTAACATGCCACTGTGGTTGAAGAAGTCCCTCACGACATGAGACAACTAAGCATCTATGCATGTAGCCATTCAGCTGGGTCACAGATGCATTGCGTGCCTGTCACATGCTCTCACAGCTCCTGTTCCACAGAAGCCTACCTTTATGTGTTGCCACCTAATTGCCACCCAATTTACCTCCTGCACGGGCCCCAATGCTCTGTGCATCCTAGTCCCGATGTCTTATATATATGCCCCTCCCTCTGTGCCCCAGAAATAGAAAGAGGGTGCAATATAAGATATATTTTGCAGTGTCTCTGTTTTTATCATGCCAAATGCACACGGCACAGAGATAGTGCACAATTTTGCATACCTCTTTACATCACTGATTACAATTTTGAGTATTTGTGAGCGATAAGTATGGGGATAACCGTGAGATGGATTCAATTTGCTACCTGTCCACAAGAGAAAAATGCGTGCAAATTTGCGGGACAAATTTAAAAAAAACACACACAAGGGGCCTGATTCACAGAACTAACTTACGACAAAATCCTAAACTTACTACCATTTTGGTATTCACAGAATGAGCTTACTACCATTTTGGTATTCACAGAATGAACTTACTACCATTTTGGTATTCACAGAATGAACTTACTCATTTTGGTATTCACAGAAGGCACTTACTCATCAATGAGTAAGTGCCTTCTGTGAATACCAAAAAGTGTAAGTTACACAAAATGAGTAAGTTACACAAAATGTGTAAGTTCACACAAAATATGTAAGTGCCTTCTGTGAATACCAAAATGACTAAGTTTATTCTGTGAATACCAAAATGAGTAAGTTCATTCTGTGAATACCAAAATGGTAGTAAGTTTAGGATTTTGTCGTAAGTTAGTTCTGTGAATCGGGCCCAAGAACTTCAGATTTGCAAGAAACTTGCAAGCGATAGACAAATGTAGTGTAGATTTACAACAGTGAGAACTAAAGGTAAAGAAACAACATACATGTGGCGAACTTGGACTCCTAACGTATGTCACATTGAGGCATTAAAACAAAATGTTTGCTGGTTTAATATTTAGTTCAGTATTAAAGTGGCTCCTGAAAATCTAGAAGTCAATCAGTGCAATACAATAACGAAAACCAATCTAATAACGGTTGTGCATTTGCAACATCAGTTACTCTGGACACTCATTTTAAAATAACATCTCTGACTTTGGGTGTTTAAGTCATTGTGAATGGAAATAAAGTTTGAATACCATGAACGTAAAAGTGACTGAACCGAAAATGAAAGAGTGATCTATGAACTGATAGTGGGTACGAAGACTAGCGCCTTTGTATTTGTAGTGCTCCACCAGCCCTTTGGATCACGGGGGTGTTACCCATTCACACCTGTGTCCCTAGGGAAAGTAGCTTGTCCCAGTTAGTGACGTAGACTTTCATAATTAAAATAGGCGGGACCGTGACGAGGCAGTCGCAGGCGTACAACAGAAAACAAGTACCGGTGTTGGTGTCGTCATTTGCCCGGCTCTATAGGCCTTGATGTCAACACTACAGTATTCAATACGAAAGTCAGGTATTAAAAAGCCATACAGGAGTTCAAGTGAACAGTCACCATAGATGTAGAAACCCAATTCCTGGCATTTGACACGTGCCACACTGTGTCACAGATTTCTGACAGCAACCTTCCTAATGAAATGAAGAGGTGGCTAAAGTATTTTTAATATATGGATATGGTGGAGGGGCGTGGCTTGACACGCAGCAAAGACGGCTGCCTTTCCTTGAGCTCCGCGACATTGCCGGTGCAGACGCTAAATTAACATGTGTTACAGGTGATTTTTTTTGTCACCTTTCGATATCGGAGAGCGGCGGAACAGTTGGTGAGCACTAAGGAGGTTGGTAAGAAACAAGTTTATTTAGACAATTGTCCATAAAACATTTTAAAAACTCAACTAACAATTAAAACATTTAAAAGCCCATTTAAAAGAATCCCCTCCTAACTACCCGACACACCCTACCCACTCCATTTTATCATTAAGATTCTGTTTAACACGAAACGGACAGCTGCTGCAGCTGGGGCGGCTGTCTGGCTTTCGGGGCTGGGAGTCCATCGGGATAGATACAGTGGGTGCGGTGATGCATGGCCGGAACCTAAAGTCCTTCCAGGAACTCCAGGTGGAATATGCTATGTCCCGCAAACAATTTTACTGGTACCTTCAATTTAGACATGCATTAACCCCGATTTGGCACAACAAGCAGACATACCCGACTTCAACCCCATAGAAGCGAAGGTCTTTATGGGTGAGCTGGGAGACCATAAAATAACCAAAATTTACTGCACACTCCTCAACAATACACCTACCACACTACACAAAACTAGAGAGGCGTGGCAGCAGGACCTGGGTCCACTGGATGCGATGATTGGGTAGAGGCATTGGAGTCCCCGCGCGGCGATTGCGACCCGTCTGCGACTCATCCAAATTAAATACTTACAACGGGCCACTACACTAGACACAGACTGTGGCGCGCTGGTCTAATTGAATCCCCGCATTGTCTGCGATATGGAACAGCTGAGGGTACCTTTATACACACTGTGTACGACACTATTGAGGTTTTGGAGAGGGGTGACAACATGTTTGTCAGAGGTTCTGGGGTGGGATATTCCGCTTTGTCCACGACTGGTTATGTTGCATATCACTGAGGGGCTAGACGGTAACAGATACAAGTGCCATCTGTTGTTCCTTGGCCTCACATTGGCGAAGAGGGATATCGCCAGGGCATGGAAGGATGAATCTCTGCCGTCAGTGGCGGTATGGAAGAAGGGCTTAGACTTCATCATGGGCCTAGAAATCCCCGTTTTCAAGGCACGAGGCTGCCCCAAAAGCATTTTAAAATTTGGAAAAGATGGGCGGACTACAGAGGGCTATATTTGGAAACTGCCCACCCCGATTCTACTATTGAAGAACAGTTGGTGTGACTTTAACGAGCTGGGACTTAAATACTTTAGCTATTTGCAATTACTGTGAATTGCTTAGACCCATATATATAAGATTTACCTGCATCTCCTGCGTACGTGATGTGGCACTACTGTTAGTTTTTATACAAAGTTATTTAGCGAAATATTTCATATATATAGGATCCTACTGTATCATAGGAAATGTTGACATTATTTGTGAAAATGTAAACATATCACCAGTGCCCTTCGAGGCACCGGACATGTACCGGCTGTTAACAATAAAATTATGTTGTGAAAAAAAAAGATTCTGTTTAACAGATCGTAAAAACCGAGCAATTCCAACTGCCACATCTAGATGGCGCATTTCTGACAGTAGTTCCACAGCTTTCCTCCTATGGAGAGCATCATATTTAAAAACAAAGGTCTTAAAAACGTAATTCGATTTACAAGATAAAAGACGCAGTCCATAAGAATATGCATAAGGGAGCATTTAACTTTTAAAGGGCAGGGGCAAAGACCACTATTATTCTGCACCCTGGTCCTGTATGGGCGGGATGAATAGATTGGTTTGCATCCCACCCTAACCCTTGATATTTCATTTCTCAATCCTGGGTCTGGTAGCTGCGATAAATAGGAAAAAACATTTTCTGGCCCAGTGTAGAGATCGAGAAGCTGATGGATGATTTCTTCCTTAGATACAGTAGATCAATTGATTCAGATACCATAGCAAAAGAATCTCTCAATGCACGTTTGCCAGGAAAGGGGAACCAAGATGTAATTGTACCACTATCTGAATGGAGTTTTCTAAGTGCAGTTAATCTGGTTCTTACGGCCTTTGCCCACATCCTTTCACTACTTCGGATCTCTTCCCAGCACAATTTGGAGACTTTAACCACCTCATCATCCTGCAACAATGTGTTAAAGTATCTTAGAGCCTGAGTAGAAGCCGCTATGTTCCAAGAAACCAGATTGCACTCTCTCCTTATGGCTTGAACCATGATACCCTGGGGGAGAGATAATAGTCTTTTAAGCACTACCCCTTCTAATCTGTATCATTTATAGGTAGGATCGAGGGAAAAAACCTCTCCTCCATACAGACATAGCAGAAGTATCTTCCCTTCATAAGCCCTTAATAATGGAATATGGGATAGCCCCCCAAATCTACAATTAAATCTTGACAGACAACTAGCCTGCAATAGGGCCTTCTGCTTGGTGCCATCCCAATGCATGCCCCAATTCAAATTCCTCCTAAAGGTTAAACCCAAATATTTATATCGATCAACTTGCTCCACCTCCCGTGTATCTAAATGCCAGGTGAAACTCTTTACTTTTTTCCCAAAGATCAAAGTCTTGGTCTTATCCAAGCTAATATGGAGCTGGTTCTGCGTGCTGTAAGTTGCCTGGGCATTTGGTTTCCTCTGCAGACCAATAGGGGTATAGTCCAATAATACCAGATTGTCTGCATAAAGCAGACAGACAATATGCTGGTTCCCAATTTTTGGGGAAAAAGACAGATTGGGGAATAAAGGTGGGAAGGTCGGCCAAGAACAGACTAAAAATCAGGGGTGCTAAAACGCATCCCTGACGCAGGCCATTGTCAATAGGGATTCTTTGTGATAATCGACCCGACTTATCTAACTCCACCTGAGCCCAATTACCGGAGTGCAAGGATTGTAGCGCACCAAGAAGGTTTGGGGGGAGGTCCCAGGCGGCGAGTTTTCCCCACAAGATATCCCTGTCCACAGAATCAAAGGCTGTCCGGAAGTCTACAAAACAACAGCACAGCCTTTGATTTTCCTCCAGGGCCTTTCGAATAATGGCCCATAGAGCAAAACAGTGGTCTATAGTGGAGTGACCCTCACGAAAGCCCCCCTGTTCTAATGGAATTCTCTTAGTTTCAATTGACCAATCTTCAAGTTTTGCTAAAATAATCTTGGAAAAGATCTTTAGTGAGATATCCAAAAGGCTAATAAGCCTATAATGTGTGGGGTCTGTCCAACTCCCTTTTTTAAAAATAGGTTTCACTATAGACCCTTTCCAGGAAAAAGGGTAAAAGCCGGACGTGGCAATTAAGCTAAACAAGGAGGAGTAAACCGTGGCCCACCAGACACTATTCGTTTTCATGATTACTGCTGGGATGTTATCGGGGCCAGCGGCTCGGGAGAGATTTACTCTCTCGATAACATCGTTTACTTCCTTTACTGAAAACCATGTGACGGGAAGATTTTGCCCAAAAACTTTTTGAGGTCTATCTGAGCCAGAGGGTCCCCTATATAGGTCTGTCAAATAAGTAGCCCACTGAGCTTCCGGAATCGTACAAACAAGTGTGCCCCTATTTTGCCCTTTAAACTCATTGACCTTTGCCCAAAATATTTGCTGATCCTTTAAAAGGATAATTTCCTGCATCTCTTCCCACTTACTGTGGTAGAAGGCAGCTTTTTTCATCTGCACAAGAGATTTATATTGGCGTTTAAGTTTAACCAGCTCCTGGGAGGCTAGGGGGTCGAGATGACGTCTAACGCTCTTAGCTCTCTGTCTCACCAGTCGCTTCAGCTTTTGACAATCCGAGTTGAACCAGCCCCCAAATCCCTTGGGACAGGATTCTGCCTGCATGCCCTTTTCACATATATTTACTGAAATACAACCCAAAATTCGTTGTACAATATCATTATACCATACAATAACATCATCAACATAGGTAGGGTGAATATCAATCTTCTCCTCTAGTTAAGGGGCGGCTAGCTGTCGGAGATGCATGGGATCTAAACGTGTTGAAAGCCTACGTGGATAGGTCATTTCTAAAGGCAAAACCATCTCTGGGGATACTGGCTCACACAGATCGAGAACTGCTGTAGTTGCCCAGTGGTCACTACCTTCATATTTTGGCACCTCAAAACTCTTAAAAAGGTAAAAATGCCAAAGAGACGTGAATATATAATCAATAGGGCTGGCGAATCATTTTTAAATCGTCCGTTTAAATAGATCAAACCATGGCTCGCTGAGGAGGTTTTTTTTGTTTTTCTCGTGCTCTAAGCTGTTTCGCTAGATGCGGCTACACGCAGGAGAGTTCGACCATGGTAGTGCCCTCAAATGGCAGCCGTCATTGCAGCTTTGTCACAGCACGAGATGTGAGAGTTGGACCCAGCTACTGAATCCCTCATGATGATTAAGGTTTATTTTGACTGAAGGTACTGTGTGCACCAATCCTTTCTGATGCATCACTGAACTGGTATTTGTTGGTGCTGTGAGGGGCTGTTCTCTTCACAATTAGGCTTCCAAATGGGGGAAGCTGACAGGAACTTTATTCCATTCTACGACCCTCGCTGAAGACTCCAAGCTCATTAATGGGTCTTAACTGAGTGCTGGCTGATTATTATATGGGAGGTATTTCGACCACAACAGTGCCTTGCTATGGTGGTCATTATTACAGTTTCGTCACGGCAGATGAGAACTCTGGTCAGCTTCTAAGTGCTTTATAGAGGTTTATTCCTTTTTCTAACAAGATCCTGTGTGCATTAATTTTGCTCATTAGACCACAGTTCTTAAAATCTCATCTTTCAACACTAGGTGTGTGTGGTCCGACATCGCGGACACACGAGGAACCAGTAATGGCTGCGCCTTCTTGCCCATCGAGAATCGGAGTGAGCGGTCTAGCGGTTGGAGCACATGTCACAAGGACGTCCGATTCTGGACCAATCAGGGACTTAGCTGAGCGGACGAGCGCGACCAGTCGGAAAGAAGAGGACGCGGAGGAGGAGGCCGGCGGTGACGGAGAGGCGTTGCTGAGACCCGGTTACGAGGGACAGCGTCCAGGAGAAAGAGAAGAAGACGGACTGGTTCCTGAGGGCCCTGGAGAGGCAGAGAAGGCCAAAACGACCCCCGCCATGACCCCGGAGGGCCGTGGCTTCAGGCAAGTGCCGGCCTTTCAGTATTTTTTTCGGCAGTGGTGGGAGGGAAAACCACGGAATGCCCAAGACCCCCTCGACCCCCAAGGGCAATGAAAAAAAAGAGACCGCATGTTATAGAACTATAGGCACAGCCCAACCTCCACTAAGCACCTGGGTGTGGTGACGAGAATAACTGAGGAACACAACCACTGACAAAATGTTATTTCTTTACCGAGGACAAAAGAACCAAGGAAAGAAGCTGGGCGGCTCCCGGAGGGAGAAGAAGCACAAAAAAAGGGGGAAGACACGAGCAAGAAGACCTCACGGACTACCTCAAGCTTCGGTTATTTAGTTTATCCCATTTTTTTTTTTTATATATACTGTGAAGCTACCATGAATACAGGAGCTACCTAGAATAAAGAAATCCTTTCGCCCACAAAAGTTTGGTTGGGAGTTTTTCATTGCGTGACCACAGTGGTGTCAGAAGTGGGATTGGGGTCCTTGACACCATGACCCAACCCATAACCATGGAAGCCATGGTCACGCAATTAGCTGAAGGCCAGAGACACCTACAGCTAGTACTGGAGCAGCAGAACCAACAAGCCCAGAAAGAAAGAGAAGCATTCCAGACGGCCTTAAAGGAACAAGCTGCCATCCTCACAGCAAACCAACAGGTACAGGATACTGCGATCCTTAGGCTGACGGATGCTATCTCAAGTGCCCGCATTCATCCGACTGTTCCGGGAAACATGCTCCAAAAGTTTCAAGAAGGTGACGACCCGGATTACTTCTTTACCAACTTTGAAAGGGTGGCGTCCACTGCCACATGGCCTCCTGAACGGTGGGGCCAATATATAGCACCGCTCCTTTCCGGGGAACTCCAGGCGGCCTACCAGGCAGCAAATCCGGCTGGGGTAACTCCCTACCCAGAAATTAAGAAGGACATCCTAGAAAGGCTCGGTTGTGATCCCGAATACTACCGGACACGTTTTCGGAAGGAAAAATGGTCCGTAGGAGATAATCCCCGAGCCTTGTACTTCCGTATCAAGGACCTCGGAAACCGTTGGTTGCGACCAACCACAAGCAGCATGGAAGAAGTCATTGACCTAGTCTACCTAGAACAGTACCTAGAAGCCTTACCCCCTAACACCCGTACCTGGGTGAAACAACATCCTAACCTCACGGCACCCATGGCCATCTAGTTGGCATGCGCATATCACCGCTCTCCGGACTTCAAGCTTCATCCCCAAAAGCCTCCCACCCCACCAGGAAGAATAAGTCAACGGTTTTCAACCCCCACAAGTGAAACCCATCTGACAACAATACCGAGTCCACAGTTGAAACCACCCCTCCTCCTTTCTGTCCCCTCACAGGGTCCGCAGTGTTTCAGGTGCGCCGAATGGGGACATCTAGCCCGACAGTGCCCCCAGAGAACCGAAACCGCAGAACCGATGGAAATAGGCCTGTCAAAGAGTAGGGTTCTGCTCACAGGAACGAACAGGGAACAATCCTGTAAAAGAATATACCTTAATGGTAGACCATTGGATGCCCTCCTTGATACTGCGTGCCACCATAATGTGGTTAGTAGAGATCTCATACCCCGGACCCAACTAAGAGAGACGGAAACAGTAAGGGTGTCCTGTGTACACGGGGATATCCGGGATTACCCCCTGGTAGAAGTACTCCTAGAGATAAACGGGGACCCACAGGTTCACAAGGTAGGAGTGGTCCCTTTTCTGGACGAGAAAGTATTATTAGGAACAGACCTTCCCCACTTTGATGAGTATCTAGCGGGTATAACCAAAGAAAATGGCATCACAGGCTGGTTAAGGGAAGCCCCTTTTTCCCAAACTACTATTACCGACCCTCCAGAAAAAAGACATAAAACAAAAGCAGAAAAGCGTAGGGAGAGGGAAGTGTATCAGTTCAGCTTGAGAGACTACCGCCTGTCTTTTCTTATCAGTTGAAAACCCTGCTCCAAGAAACTTCAGGATGACACAAAGGGAAGACGGTACCCTACGCCATGCATGGGAACAGGCTCAACAAGAAGACCCTAATAAGGTAGGCCCTTTTATTGTATAAAGCGTGGGCTTCTCTTCAGGGTAACGGGAACCCCACCCCATCAAAAAGAACAACTCCTGGTTCCCCTGGCCTTCCATCCTCAGGTCCTACTTCTAGCTCACAACAAAGCAGGGGGGGCACTATGGGCAAGAACACACCCTTAGTTACCTCCTCATAAGGTTCTACTGGCCCGGCGTCTTTCGTGAAGTCGCCAGGTATTGCACTACTTGTCCTAGGTGCCAACTCACTAACCCCTCCGGCGTAAGAAAAGCTCCCTTATACCCTCTCCCTATTATCGAGACCCCTTTCCAAAGGGTCGGGATGGATCTGGTGGGCCCTTTACTCCCGTCCCCCAGATGTTACCAATATATACTAGTGCTCGTCGACTATGTCACCCGGTACCCAGAGGCTATACCCCTTTCCAGTACAACCACGTCTTCAGTAGCTCAGGCCATGGTCTCTTTTTTTTCCCCCTGAGTCGGATTTTCTCAGGAAATCCTAACCGACCAAGGCACCCCATTCATTTCCCGGCTGATGTGGGAGGTGTGCAAAGTCTAAGGGATACGCCACATCCGTACTGCAGCTTACCACCCGCAAACAGACGGATTAGTGGAACGCTACAATAAAACCATTAAGACCATGTTAAAAAAGATGGTTACGGACAGCGGGAGGGATTGGGACCGGAAGTTGCCCCTTGTGTTATTTGCAATCCGAACACACGATCAAAAGTCAACTGGCTTCACCCCCTTTGAGCTGCTGTTTGGACGAAAGCCCAGGACCCTTTTGGACATGGCAGTCGAACAGTGGACCTTAGAAGAAGACGAGGGAAGGCCCTTGTTGGCCTACAGTGAGTCTTTGAGAAATACCCTGGCCACCCTCTGGGAGGAAGTGCATGACAATCTCGAGATAGCCCAAAAGAAGCAAAAGCTCTGTTATGATAAAGGGAGTAAGCGGAGGGAGCTGCATGTTGGGGACAAGGCCCTGATTCTCCTACCCACCTCCGAAAAGAAATTCTTAGCCACCTGGTCGGGCCCTTCTAGAGTTTTAGAAAAAGTAACACCCGTAACATACAAAGTTGACGTTCCTCAGAAACACAGAATGGGATAGATCTTCCATATCAGCTTATTGAAGAAGTGGGAGGAACCCCCAGAACAGGACAAGGCACCCATAAGTCATGTAAACCTTCACCAGCCTATAGACATCATACCCCACCCTTCTCACCCAGAGAAATACCAAACGTAGGTCTCAACATAACCCCTGAACAGAAGCAAGAAATAGTACGACTATTGAACAGTTTCCCTGGTTTAGTTTCCCAGCACCTGGGACAAACCTCCCTGATAGAACATGATATCTTAATTGAAGCAGGACGAGTTATTAAGCTTAAACCATGTAGGATCCCAGCAGCACGACGGCGTGCTGTCGAACATGAAATAGAAACCATGTTGCAAGCTGACATTACAGAACCATCTAAGAGTGCTTGGTGCTCACCAGTGGTACTCGTCCCAAAACCAGACGGGAGTATTCGTTTCTGTATCGATTTTCGACAACTAAATGCCCACTCCCAATTTGATACGTATCCAATGCCCCGGGTGGACGAACTAATTGAACGCCTGGGGGGAGCCACGATAATGTCCACCATTGACTTGACTAAGGGGTATTGTCACAATCAGCCAGGGAAAAAACAGCTTTTTCCACTCCGTCCGGGCTGTATCACTTTAAAGTAATGCCATTCGGGCTTCACGGGGCTCCAGCCACGTTTCAAAGGCTTATGGATATAATACTCCGAGCTCATCAAGAATTCGCTGTCGCCTACCTGGACGACATAGTCGTCTACAGTCCGAATTGGGAAACCCACCTACACCATCTCCACTAGGTCCTTAACGCCTTACATCAAGCAGGACTCACACTAAACCCCCCCAAAAAAACCCTCGCAACCGACCACATTGAGTATCTGGGATACACTATCAACGCAGGTACCATTTGACCTCAACTTAATAAACTTGAGGCTATAGAAAACATCCCTCGTCCCACAACAAAAAAAGAAATACGATCCTTCTTGGGGTTGGTGGGTTACTACCGCCGTTTCATCCCTAATTTTTCAGACATAGCTAATCCCCTTACAGACCCCTTGTCCCAACAACATCCCAATAAAAGCATCCCATGGACAACCCTCCAAGAAGACAGTTTCCGTCAATTAAAAGATTGCCTTTCCCATGCCCCTTTATTGATGTGTCCTGACTTCTCCAAAGTGTTTGTTCTCCAAACTGATGCCTCTGGTCGAGGCCTGGGTGCCGCCCTATCACAACCCGATCAACAGGGGGATTTACGACCCATCCTGTTTCTTAGCCAGAAGCTGTTTCCACCAGAAACGCATTACGCCACCATGGAAAAGGAGTGTTTGGCAATAAAGTGGGCAATGGAAGCCCTTCACTCTTACCTACTGGGACGTTCTTGAATCCTTCTTACTGATCACGCACCCCTTACCTGGCTCGCTACCCATAAAGACACGAACCCCAAAATAATGAGGTGGTTTTTGGCTATGCAACCTTTCTCGTTTCAGACATACCATGTTCCAGGGAAGCTGCAGGGAAATGTAGACTTCCTGTCTGGGTGTCCGGTTTCTACATGGCCCGACCATCCATGCCCGGAAGAGGAGCAGTGTGGTCCGACATCGCGGACACACGAGGACCCAATAATGGCCGCGCCTTCTTGCCCATCGAGAATCGGAGTGAGCGGTCTAGCGGTTGGAGCACACGTCACAAGGACGTCCGATTCTGGACCAATCAGGGACGTAGCTGAGCGGACGAGTGCGACCAGTCGGGAAGAAGAGGACGCCGGCAGTGACGGAGAGGCGTTGCTGAGACCCGGTTACGAGGGACAGCGTCCAGGAGAAAGAAAAGAAGACGGACCGGTTCCTGAGGGCCCAGGAGAGGCAGAGAAGGCCAAGACGACCCCCGCCTCGACCCCGGAGGGCCGTGGATTCAGGCAAGTGCCGGCCTTTCAGTATTTTTTTCGGCAGTGGTGGGAGGGAAAACCATGGGATGCCCAATACCCCCTCGACCCCCAGGGGCAATGAAAAAAAAAGACCACACGTTATAGAACTATAGGCACAGCCCAACCTCCACTAAGCACCTGGGTGTGGTGACGGGAATAACTAAGGAACACAACCACTGACAGAACGTTATTTCTTTACCGAGGACAAAAGAACCAAGGAAAGAAGCTGGACGGCTCCCGGAGGGAGAAGAAGCACAAAAAAAGGGGGAAGACATGAGCAAGAAGACCTCACGGACTACCTCAAGCTTCGGTAATTTAGTTTAGCCCATATTATTTTTTTTATATATACTGTGAAGCTACCCTGAATAAAGGAGCTACCTCGAATAAAGAAATCCTTTCGCCCACAAAAGTTTGGTTGGGAGTTTTTCATTGCGTGACCACAGTGTGCCTATTTATTTCAATTCTGGAGATTACAAAATGGCGGCTGCTGACTGGAATCTTACTGTCTTGTGCTATATCTGCTGACGGACTCTAATCTGATTAATGAGTCATAACTCAGTGCTTCAGCAGTGTTGGCTTATTATTCACCCTGATCTTTGTGGCTTGGTGGCTCATCCATATTGCCCTGTCTGTTCTTCTAAGTTCATATTAAAGTTCTATTATAATTACTCCCAATGGCGGAAGGTATGGGTGGTAACATTAAAGACACTGATTCCAAAGGGAACCTAAAACGCTCCAAACATTCCTCACCTACCCCTGATTTGCTGGCTAAAGGCAGTCCTGACTCTGCCTCAACTTTAGAAGCTATATTACTCAAGCTCAATACCGTGCACGATATAGCTCAAAGTACCAAAACCAATAAACATCTACTTCGGTTGGAGGTAGCAGCAATTCGTAATGACCTTAAGATCTTTTATTACGTGTTTCTAATGCTGAGACGAGAATAAGTTGTGTAGAAGATTATACAAACAAACAAGCAAAACACATCCAAAATTTGGAACGTTCCATTACATCGTTAAGGAGAGACCAGACAGATTACCAGAGGGGAGTGAGAATTCTGCTCCTTCAGTAATTGACTTCTTGCTTACTTGGATCCCAAATGTCCTGCATCTCTCTTTGAAAAAAGACTTTGAGATAGAACAAGCTCACAGAGTTCCAACTATTAAACCCAGAAATATGTCCTCTCCAAGGCCATTGATTTTTAAACCTTTGCGACATCAACACACAGATCAAATCTTAGCACAAATGAGAAAGATCAAGACGATTCAATGGGAGGGTCACAAAATCTCTATTTTGCCAGAGATACCGTAATTAGTCATAAAGGCTTCCTCAATCTATGCAGAAGGCTTACTGATATGGGCATTCCATTTTCTTTTTCTGGGCCCTCAAGATTTCATATTATTTTCAAAGGTCGTCCACATACCTTTTATGGACCTACAGACCTCTCTACGTTCTTGGACAATCAATCTGAATCCCAGATGGACTTGGATTCTCTACCTGGTACTTCTCGCTCCTGGTTATCTGTACAGGTTTACCTGGACTGTTTCCTATGTTTCCATATAGGGAAACATCGGTTACATCGCAGTGTTTACACCGCGATACTTTTACCACGCAGGTTTTACAACGCAAGTCATTACAATGACTTGCACTGGAGGGCGCTCTAGACTAAGGAATAGTGTGAATTACTATTCCAACACCTTCCCTACTGTACGTAGACTGGAGTTGGAATAGTAATTCACACTATTCCTAAATCCAGCGCCCTCCAACGCAATTCGTTGTAACGACTTGCGTTGTAGTACCTGCGTTGTAAAGGTATCGCGGTGTAAACACCGCGATGTAACATCGCATATTCTTCCATATAACCATTTGCCTGTTGTCGCTGAATAGTATTTAGCTATGCCTTTGCATATTCAAATATTTATAAGATTCCATACAACTTTGTCTATTTTGTTCCTACTGTATGTTTTATAGCAGCCTCTGTTGTGTTACTACTTGATATTGAGGCTATAATACATTTTGCTGTAACTGTGCTGATGCTTTTCATACTCTGGATAAGCCAGACTCTGATAATTGATATTTTATACAGTACTGATGGAGCAGGGTTTCGCAAAAATGAAACCTGCTCGAATTGAGTACCCCCATAATACATACTAACAATAAGTAGTAGTAGAAAACTAATGTCCACCCAACATGAACACAAGGGAAATTCGTTTTGCGCATGCTTGAACTAACACGTAAATAAATAATATTGTAATAACTGTTGTGTTTGCAAAGAAACGATAAATGTTGCACGACTAGGCCGCATATGCATTGGTAATTTGCATGTTGCATCTTGCTTTGGAATAATAAATAATGCTGATTTGCGCTTAAAGCTTATGCCAGTTAACTTTAACAAGGAGTAGCACAAGGTGGGTGGTAAACAGTGAAGGTTTCATTAGCACATAATTAATAATTGTTCATTTTCATTTGCTTTAGTGTGCTGGATGAGACAGCCATCTTCCTAAACTTGGCTGAAGTGGGAGGGGGAGATCAGAAGAGTGAGTCTGCTCTGCCAGAAGCAAAACAGAATGTGCCTTGCACCGCAGATGACATGAAAAGGTTGAAGGCCAGAGTGTCGAACGACTGCCAAATGAAGTGCACAGGCGTGGGACAAGAGATTCATTCTGCGGATGATGTTAAAGAATGAATAGAAATGTTAACATTTTGTATCGTATGAAGTAAATGTGAGAACGGACTAAAACCCAACCCCTGGGAACTAATAAAGAACAATGCTAGGGTTGAATTAAAGGTGAAGTCACAGTGGTGTGACAACGCCACCCTCCAAGCCTACCAATCCCTTCGCGAGTTTATGGAAGTTTGCAACAATTGTGGGACGGTCATGTTAGCTTTAGGGTATAATTGGGGTGCCTTTAGGGGTGTGGTTTACGCTTAGGCTGGCAGGAGAGAAAGAGGGGAGATGCGTCGATGTCCATCGGTTTCCAGAGAGGCCTAGCTGTACCAGTCCTGTCCTGATCCTGTCCTTTGAAACCTTGTTCCCTGATCCTATTTCGGGGAACCCCCGTCATCACTTAGGCCAAGGGGGTGATT
The DNA here is from genome assembly GCA_963921515.1 of Calotriton arnoldi. NCBI lineage: Eukaryota > Metazoa > Chordata > Amphibia > Caudata > Salamandridae > Calotriton > Calotriton arnoldi. Next base: position 443,512 of record CAWUFW010002154.1, on the reverse strand, counting down.
TTCTACAAACCAATAGCTTTGTATTTCTGTCTCTGATTTCATTTGTGCAATTTATTGCAAATGCATTTCATGCCTGAAGTCTTTTGTCTCTCTACCTATCCACTCCATTAGACACACTGAAAGTATTATTTTAGATGAAACTTTTTGTCTCTTCATCTATCTTTCCCGTCAGATTTATTCAGTTTTTGCATATTATTTTGCTGAAACTTCTGTCTCTTAAACTATCCACTCTTTCATGCATATTGTTGTTGGGTTAGTCTGATGAATTTGAATCATATTGTTTTGTCGCTGATTGTATCTCTCCCCTTCGTGATTTTCATTATTTACATTTGTGACTGAATGCATTGAGCAATCCGCAATATTAATGAGATAAACTATCTAACTTTATCATGTGTCTTTGGTTATTTAGTTAACTGTGGGGTTAATTAAGGTATGATAATCATTATCATCAACTATTCAACTAATCGGTCCATCAACCAAGTAGAAAGAAAGTTGATTAATTAGATCGATAGGTATACATGATTCAAAGGAGAGAAAATAGTTGAACGAGACAAATTGACACCAGTGCATCAAGGATTCTGGGTGAATGTATGAATTGAGTATTGATCTCTGATCAAGTATTGACCTCACGCTGGATCAGTAGAGTGCAGTACATTAAGTTATATTTCGTTCTTTTTGGGATCATACTCCTATAGAAATGTCTTATATAAAGTTGGTATACCTAGCTGATATGGTCCCCTTAAGGTATATTGTTCTAATTGCATGGCATTGTTTATGAAATTATTCTCTTATTAATCCTACACCTCTTTTTCTAACTCCTTTGTTATAGGTAATAATTCTACCTCTTATCTTTTATCTTTGCTCCCTTTCTCTATGAAAGTCTGTTTATATGCTGTATATTATTTAATGATTTCACTGATCGCCTATGAAATATACTATTATCTACTAATGATCTCCTAATAGTTTATATATCTTTTGCTCTGTCTCAATGCCACAATTAATGTTATGTCATTTTGAGATGCATCTTTATTAATTGTTGCTTTATGGATAGATTGAAATATGTATAAGCTGGAATTCATATGCTATTACAGTTATGATTTGTTTGCTCATGAAATGTCATCTCCTTGCAGACGTTCCATTTATATCATATTTATTTAGTCTACTTCTATCTAATATTTTGTTCTAAATGTATGGCATTGTTTATGAAGTTATTCACTTATCAATCCTACACTTCTTTTAATAGCTCCTTGCTATAGGTAAGTATTCTACCTCTTATTCTACCTCTTATCATTTATCTTTGCTCCCTTTCTCTATGGAAATCTGTCTATATACCACATATTATTTAATGACTTCGCTGATCACCAATGAAATGCGTCATTATCTACTAATGATCTCCTAATATTTTATATATCTATTTTGCTCTGATCCCAGTGCCACAATACATTTTTTGGGCAGTAAAGGAGGGGTGTTAGGAGCACATAGTATCTCCCAATCACCACCATCCTTCATGTTTTTAAACCCTGGCCGGAAGGTCCAGGAATAAAGTCTTAGGCACAGCGACACTTCCGAGCTAGTTTTAACCCACACCAAACTGCACTTTCACTACCGTCGCTCCCAGTCACTGTGAATCAAATTGTCTCTCTTTTGTGTTGTATTGTCTTCCCCCACCCTATTGCTCTACCCCGTGCGTGGCTACGCCGGGGTGTTTTGTAAGCAGCCCTATGATGAAGCATGTCACACACCTGTGTGAGTGAGAGCAGTATTAGCACACACAGCACGTGCCCATACGAATAATATAATAATATATATTGTTTTACTCCCTACTCCTTCTGGTGTACTAAATATTGACAGGGGGTTCGGAGTAGGTGAGTCCGTACCCTCACCCCTTCTTTTGTGTGTATTACAATACATTTTATGTCATTATGAGATGCATCTTTAATATCCATGCTCATTGTTTGCTATTACTTGATAATTGTATAGTTATATTATAATATTGTATGTATCGATTTGGAATTTATCTGAATGATCTTTAAAGGTGGGTTAAAGTATGCATAAGCTTGTATTTATATGCTATTACAGTTATGATTTGTTTGCTTATTTAATGTCATCTCCTTGCAGAGGTTCCATTGACATCATATTTATTTAGTCCCCTACTACCTAATATTACACTCAGGTTATGTGTTTGATGTGGTTATGTATTTTGGGATGGCAACATTTGTTCCGCTGCTCTGCGGTTTGTTTATGCTTGAGTTGTCTACACCGATGATGGTAGCCTCTGCTGTTGCTCTTCCACGTTGATTTCCCATGCAATATGTCTCGTACAGACATCCCCTGGTGGGGTTGGGCTTTGATGTTGCTCCGGACTTTCCTGGAGTGTATTTGAACCACCTTCTCTTTTCCCTACTCTTCAATGCTCCCCTTTATCCTCACCTTAATATTGGGACATCTGCTTCACTTCCTTTGGTTTTTAAGTATTTTTTAACTGTTGTTGTACTCTTTTACCAGAAGTACTCACTATTTATAAACTACACATATGAATGCCCGGTATAAATGTAGTTTCCCTTAATGTTAGGGGTTTGAATCACCCAGTCAAGATTCTAGATTATAGGAAGAGTTTAACTGGTGATTTGGTCCTACTTCAAGAGACTAAGATAGATTTTAAAGAAGCTCTTCTTAAGAGGAAAGATTATGTATTAGATGCTACATGTTCTGAGGCTTCTGGGAAGAAAAACAGGGTTATTATCTCTAAAGGATCTGGTTTATCTATGGTTGCAGCTGAACATGATGCCAACGGAAGATGGTTACTTACACGTCTGACTAATGGTTCGGATAATCTATATGTTATGAATCTATATGCTCCAAATATAGATGATCCCAATTTTTGGCGTGCGATAAATAAAAAATGTACAAATTTAAGAACTATTGTTGGAGGAGACTTTAATCTTCCTTTCGATCTTATTTTGGATAGGCTTTCTGCTTTTAAATTTCGACCCCTAGGACACAATATGTGTTTGGCACATCATCTGTTTGATGCTTGTAGATTACATAATCCTACAGGTAGCGATTTCACTTTTTCTCTTGCCCTCATTCTAGTTTCTCTCGTATCAATTATCTTCTGGTTGATGCTTCTCTTTTAAAACATAGTACGATGTCATCATTCATCCAATAGTTGTTTCTGACCATGCTGCAGCCTCGTTAACCATCCTTAATCTTACGGATACTAAAGGACCCTGTAATTGGCATCTAAACACAGAAATCTTGGAGGATGATGCTGAGGTCAAGGAACTTAGTGACGAGATTGTTAGTTACTTCAAAGATAATGAATTATTGGTGGATTCTCCGATAGTACTATTGGATGCGTTTAAGTGTACTATAAGAGGCCACATTATTGAAAAAATGGCCAAAGAAACTGTGATATTGGGAAATCTCTTCAATCTTTGGGAGACGACATTAAACGAAAAGAGGAATTATATAGATACACTAATGATAAATCTCTCTTGCAGGATATTAAACATTTAAGATATTCTTTTAATTCCATAGTTACTAAAAAACTTATATTGGAGTGCACGCTCAAAAGTCTCGTCAATAACTGTTACGGAGTAGAGCTGGCAAGTTGTTAGCTGCTACCCTCAAATATCAGAATAACAATACTACTCATATTGCTCATATTACGGATAAAACCAGTTCGAAAAAGTTTCAAACCCAAGACATTTTTGAAGTCTTTTGGGAATTTTATGAAAATTTATATACCCCTCAAAGTCAATGCACTAAGCTTACCTGCCAACATTTCCTTAACTCTCTCCCTATTAATACTATTTTGAACGACGATAAGATTGAGTTGGGTAAGCCAATCGAAATTGACAAGAATATTCAGACCATTAAGGCTACTCGTTCGGGGAAATCTCCCGCACCGGACAGGTATCCCATTGCCCTTTATAAAACGTTTACTTCTTCAATAGATAAATACCTTAAAAATGTTTTTTGACAATTATGTTCTTTCTGGCAAGGTTTCGGGTACGGCCGCTGAGGCTAGTATTGTAGTGATACCAAAAGAAGGTAAAGATCATTCTGATCCCAAAAACTTCCATCCCATCTCCTTATTAAATATGGAACCAAAAATGTTTGCTAAAATTTTAGCAAATCGGCTAGAATTTCACATTCCTAATCTCATCTACAACCCCCAAACAGGATTTGCCAAGGGTAGGCTTGCTGGGGACAACTTTTGTACGTTCTGTCACATTTTAGAAAAAGCAAAACTTTCATTACCATCTGCGGCGATCGCCCTTGGCGCCAAAAAGGCATTTTACAAGATATCTTTGCCTTTTTTACACTCGGTGTTAGAGTCTCACAATCTTGGTAACTCTTTTATTAATATGGTTATGGCTCTTGAGCGCAACCTAAGGCTAACATTAGGATTAATGGTACAACGTCCTGCTTTTTAATCTTCGCCAAGGTACTAGACAAGGGTGCCCACATTCACCCCTTCTTTTTCTCTTATCAATTGATCCACTTCTCCTCTTGCTTAATCTGAACTCGGAGATTAAAGGCTTTCAATTTGGAGCATATACTTAAAAGGCTGCTTACGCTGACGATGTACAGATTTTTTCAGAAGATATTGTAACAGCGATCCCTCCTATTTCTAGCATTATTCGTGACTTTTCAGTTGTTTATTGACAATTACTATTATACTCACTAGCTAGTGCCAGGGCGTTGTCAGCTCATGACCATCAACCCCCCCAGCCTTACCAGCTGCAGCTGTGGTTGAGTTATTATGGCCTCTTCTATCTGCTCACATAACGAGCGTTGATGACTTGAGGCAAACGTGAAACAACGGAAGGTTAAAAGAAGGGGAAATGGTATATGAGTGAAAGGGTGGGTGGGTAAAAGGGTGAGTGGGTGAGTAAATGGTTGGATGGGCGAAAGTATGGTTGAAAAAAAGGATGTATATTGAATAGATGGATAATGGATTGGAAATGTTGGTAAAAGACTGAATGAGAGAAAGTAAAGCTTAATCATGGTGGCTATGGGTGAATTAGAATGAAAGGATGAATGAATATAAGAATTGCTTGAATAAATAAGCAATGCAGCTATTCTCGTGGAGAGGGGCATGCTGCTCACATACTTTGCTTACTTTATTTAGGTAAGGTTATCAAAGCTATGGTTCAAAGAGGCGGGTTTTTAAAGAGTTTTGTTCTACTCCCTTGACTTACTGTATTTGTTAAGCGGAAAGATGTATCCCACCCATCATTCATCTCCCCCACCCATCCATGGCATTTTGCCACCTATGACCAAAGTGCAGCATGGTTCAATTCAGGACTGCATTGTTGGCTGTGCAATGTGTGTCTGCTTCAGTTAATGCAGCATTTACAAAGTTTTCAATGCATTGCAAACTGAACACACAAGGTGTATTTCCCTTCGCACATTTAGTCAGTTTGGTGTATGGGATACGCTGTGAAGAATGTGCCAAATACAATCTATATAGCCCGTTCCTTTCCCTGTAGTGCATTGCATCATTTTCCCCAACGTCTACTTACGGCAGACATGATAATATTATCTACATTTCATATGCGAAGTGTGTGACATACTATCTTATTTATTTTTAGTCTGCCTCTTTGGAATCAGGGTAGAAAGAGAATGGCATTTGGAGAAGAGCAGGGCCATTCAAATAAAAAATAGATAATTGTCAACTACAGCTGCCCAGCTGCAGACAGTAGCAAAATTCCCAATGCACTGACTAGCAAGAAGCATGGCTCCATTAATTTAGCACAACACACAGTTTATATTCCATAGTGCATAATGCCTTACTCATTAATGAGAAGTAATTTATTTTTCCACTCAAAGCGTCTGTTTAGTTACTTGAAAAGCCTTTAGAAGGAAAAAAATATCTAATCACTTTTTTGGATCCGGTGTTCTTATTCTGCTTAATACTTTTCTGCCACACAGTCAGTGGTTTTTATGCAGCGCATGTGTAGGTAAAACATAAAATTTGCCTTGTCACTCTCCTAATCATAATCAAATCAATTTCCGATGGCCCTAGGGGATCAGCAATGTACTGCTACTGTGCCACCCACTAATTTAAAACAATTGTTTGCACAGAGCATTATTTACAATTTGTCTTTTTGTTTTTCTAAATATAGCTACTTCTGCTTGTCCACCCGTACCACCAACTAGGCAGGAGATATCGGCCATCTGCGGCGGCAGAGGTTGGAACATATCCAGCAGGAGTACCAGCAGCTGGTGGTCTTGGAGAAAGAGGAGGCAGAATAGCTGCCTCTCAGTCTCAGCCGGGTCCCAGTGCAGCTGGTCCACCTCAGTCATCAGCCTACCGGCTTTCCCATCGCTGGTGCTGCAGCCAGCTGACAACAACTGCCATGCCACCTCCCACTCTAACAACAGTAGGCCATTGCTGATGTGCATCCTGCAGCGGCTGGATACTAAAGAGAGCCGGCTCACCACAATGGAGGGGAGCAGAACCTGGACCATCTTTGGACCGGAATACAGAATGCCCTCTTCTAGTCCTTTTTTGATTTTTTGTTTTGGTGGGTGGGACTTTTTGTGGGTGGAGTGGGTGGGAGGGGAGTTGGGACCGGGTTTGTATATTCGTTTGACACTTTAGATCTTTGGACATTGGTTGTTGGGCCAGGTTGTTTGGGGAGATGAGTGGCCTGTTGTGGGTGGAGAGGGTAGGTTTGTTTGTTAAAAAAAACTCAAGTGGAAACGTATTATATTTTATCAAAATTTATGCCTGAAGTTGTTACCTTTACTTTGCAGTGCTACCTTCAGTTTTTATGCAGTCTGTTTATGTGCTTGTAAGAGTGCACCGCTTAGTTATCGAGTTATACCTCTCTAACTATCTTGACCATTAAGGGGGATCCTGCCATGACTTATATTGCCTATAGCAACCTAGATAAACGATTACTTGCAGATAGCAGTTAGTAACTTACTTACTTAACTAGCTCACGTCACTCTATAGTTATCGTACCTGAATATAGATAAATCAATAACAGGGAAGGCATCACAACTTCACTATAGAGGTCCCACTTCCACCTAGGTGAGCTCCAACTGTAGGATTAATCAGAAGGATTATCTATCGCAGGCAACGAAATCGAAACACTGAATTAGTGGGTTATATGATATCAAAGCTTTACAAAGAAGTGAGACCAGACATGATGACACAACAAGAATTCCTGATTGTGGTAAAATAACAAAATATAGCAGTAGTAGTAACTTGAGCAAACTACTAGTAGTAACTTACGAAATCCTTGAGTAATAAATAACGGACTCAAAGTCTGGAGGGGACAAGCTTAGGTTAGTGTTTACAATTACACAACATAAGGCCTTAATGATGATGCTCTTCGTTCTATATCTAAAATATGGATTACATTTATGCACGGGTGGGTAAATGGGGCCAGTGTGGGCTATTGTGTGCTTAAAAAATCCTGGAGTGAGTTGGTGTCACTTTCACCACATCCGCCGCACCAAGTGTGTGATTCACTGATGGTGTAAATTAAGCCACACCTCAATAAATCACACAGCCTGGAGGAAGAGGGTTTGATGAATGGATGGGAAAGGGGATTTGGGCAAAGGTTTGACAAAGGCAAACACTACACAAGGACAACATTCATCTGGGCAATGAGAATCACATCATTCGTCATCAATCTGTTGTGAGAGAAAACAAAGGAATGAGTATGACACTCTATCGGTGACACAGCTGTTCCTTCATTTTCCAGCCAAGGAGGAAGGTGCTGGAGCTCCATAAAAACCGCTGAGGCGTCCCACAGTGCGGGAGCCTCTATCGCTGACACAGCTTTTCCTTCATTTCTCCAGCCCGGGAGGAGGGGCTGCAACGTACCTGCAAGGCGCTGGAACGCCATAAAAACCGCTGAGGTGTCCCGCAGCACGGGAGCCTCTATCGCTCACACTGCTGTTCCTTCATTTCTCCAGCCAGGGAAGAGGGGCTGCAACGTACCTGCAAGGCACCGGAGTGCCATCAAATCCGCTGAGGCATCCTGCAGCGTGGGAGCCTCTATCGTTGACACTGCTGTTCCTTCATTTCTCCTGCCAGGGAAGAGGGGCTGCAACGTACCTGCAAGGCACCAGAGCACCATAAAATCCGCTGAGGCGTCCCGCAGCGCGGAAGCCTCTATTGCTGACACAGCTGTTCCTTCATTTCTCCAGCCCGGGAGGAGGGGCTGTAACATACCTGCAAGGCGCCGGAGCGCCATAAAAACTGCTGAGGTGTCCCACAGCGCGGGACGCACGCGGGCGTGCCCGGGCCAAGACGGGCCCGTCTTTGCCCATCATAGCCTGGAAGAGGCTGGGCTGGGCCACCCTCTTTATGTTTCGATGCTCGGCCTCAAGAGCCCTGGAGTTGGTGAACTGGGCTCCTTCTATTTAGTTGTTGCCACTCAGGGGGGTGTAGAGGCAGATTGCACACTATAGAAGGATCTATAGAAGGAACTGTGGCTACAGCTCAATGCTTACTGACACCATCTCGCTTGCGCCTGAAGGACGGACCTCCACCACGTTCACCGACACGTACCTTTTGAAGTCCAGCCGAGAAATCCAGTTTTGTGCACGGATTCTGCCCAGATCTCACCTTGCTCAGAATAAAGAACAGAGAACGGAGGTAAATTTTCCTTTTAAATCTTATTTTGGGCTTCATTGAGAATGGACAAACGCAAGACGCCTGGCGCAGGTATCTCATCTCATACAACTACTGCAATAGATGCCATGCTGGCTAAAGCAGTGGGGGCGATCTCAGATGAAATCGTATTGGTTGAATGTAGGCTTTCCATGGATGTGGCGCATCACAAACATATTGCATCTGATGCAGCTCCTAATTCAGCCCAGCCTAATCTGTACCACTCCACTATTTACATACAGTTCTCCTCCAGATGCAAGCACTGACCCTATGCCGCCCATTGCTTCTTCATGTCTAGACTCCTCTAAAACCTCTGACAGTAACCAACCTGCTAAAAAAAAGAGGAAACCACCCGGGGCCACTAAGGGAACCAGTATGGAGGCTATACCTAAAAAAAAGTCACAGAGAAGCCTTGAACATAATCTAATCCAGCACTGCTTTAAATCCGATAGTGCGACTCAGACAACCCAAATAGAGGAAATTATGACTGATAGTGTACAAAGTACCCTGATCTCTAAATTTACTTCAATACTTGGTAAAAACTGTGCCCACTTATCAGGCGGCTAGAATCAATCGAGAAATCTCTTGTTAAGTACTGTGACTCAAATAATGTAACCAAGGACAGACCCACTGGATCCTGAAACTCATATCCCATCCCAACCTATACTGCCCAATTGCAAACAAGGCAGACCAGTGGTACAGAATCAATAAATAATTCTCAAAGGAACCTCTCTTTTAACAAGGAATCACTACCCAGAAGAAATCCGGTCCCACGAGCAGCTGTCCTTACTACCATCAATCCGCCTAGAGGGATACCACCCCCAGGGCAAAATTATCCTGATCCCTCCGGCGAAGCTAGCGCACTGCTCAACCCTATGAAAAACTCACTGAGCCTCCCTCCAGCTGCTTGCCCATATATTTTGATATTGGCTGGTGTACTGCCGTTGAAGACGGGTTCAGTTGAACATGGTCTCAGTTAAAAAACAAAACTGTACACTGGTTGAATAAATACAAGCAATTTGAGTTTGGAAATGCAGATGAAACTATCATGATGAGGAGAGTTGGATGGATGGGACAGGGATGCAAGGAGATCCCAGGCGATTGTATTGTGATACATTTTAGAGCTCCAATATATGTGCACAATCTTTTAAAACATGGTGAACCACTGCTATACACTAGATCCCAAATCGTGGCACTTTCCCTCGGCTATTTTTACAAGCCAGTAATTTTACCAACTGTTTGCAACCCCCCTATTAGAGCACTGCCATTACCGAATTGTAACAACAGATTTGACGTTCTTAGCACACTGGAAGACATATGACTCCTAGGGGCAACTGCCCCATACACCTCAAGCCTAATTCTATAAAGAAACCCACCCATATACCTACTGCACAGGCTAGTCCAGATAACAGGCTGTGCATTATAAGTTGGAATGTTGCAGGAATCCGATCTAAGATATTTGTCCTGGAATGGTTCTATTTCATTAACAATAATTGGTCACATCTTATTGTCTCCTTGATCACATCTTATTGTCAAATAACTGCTTGGGGTTTATCTTTAACTTTCAAACCCTTTCAATATCCTTAAGCGATTATTATACTCTGAGCCTGCAATTATCAATGGTCCCGTTTTTATCCAAGTGAAGGACAAAGTGATGCCACAAGTAGACAGGATTGAACTCGCCCGTTTAAATGGATACACTTTGCGCTGGACTCAAATAAACCCAAAAAATCTTATTAGTCAGCTAATATCCAACAAGAAAGAACAATTTAGCGTATGTTTAAGCGAAAACACACCTCCAAGAAAAATTATTACGGCCTTCTTGGACATTACACACGGTGTGAAAGAGACTCTGTCTGTCAAAAGAGGAAAGTCAAAAATGGTGAAAAGGGGCTGGTTTGATACCGTATGTAGTAAAGCCCATAAGCACCTTAAGGTTGCCCTGCATAAAACACTGAGAATCAAGAGTGAGGTCCACCGATGTAGAGCGGAGTATAAAATGGCTGTTAAGAGGAGGAAACAGTATCTAAGGGAGATCACTTGGGATTCTTTACAGGAGGCCAGTATTAGCAAAGACGATAGATCATTCTGGAAGATAATCAATTCTTCATCATGGAGCTCAGAGGGGCACCCCATGATAGAGGCAGCAATATTGGAGGAAGAGGGGATCAATCACTTTGTTAATATATATTCAGCACCTCCTACAGCTAAGGTACAAGAACAGGGACATACTAACAACGAGAAGGTAGTTATGTCTCAAACCTCTATTATCTCTCCCTTCTCATTGGAGGAAGTTATTAACGCAATCCAAGCTAGCAAAAGTAGTAGAGCCCCTGGACCAGATGTCATTCCCGTTGACCTTTACAAAGATAACATCAGTTTGTGGGGCACACTGCTGAGACAAATTTCTAAGGGCTATCTGTAAAGTGGGATTTTTACCATCTTGGGGAGAATCCATTATTGTCCCCATAAATAAAAAAGGAGACCGTCTAAATCCAGCATGTTATAGGCCAATCTCCTTAATTGACTCCCTAGCAAAGGTAGGGGGACGGATAATCTTGGATAGATTACAACATTGGGCGGAACTGCACGGTAAACTGCCAGATCTACAATATGGCTTTCGCCCCGGGATTGGGACAGTAGAGCAGAGTCTCAATTTAAGTCCACTTATCGGCAAATATGTTAAGATTAAAAAGGGGCAGATCTACTTAGCCTTTGTCTATCTTTCAGCTGCTTTGGATTGTGTAATACACGATAAACGATGGTTAAAACTGAAAGATATGGGGGTGGAAATGCCAATTATTGGTTTTCTAATAGACTTGTATACGGGGTGCAGAGCCAAGGTAAGATTTGGCGTAAATGGAGAATGCACTGAAACCTTCAGCGCGGAGAGAGGGGTGAGACAGGGGTGTGTCCTGGCCCCTTCTTGTTCTCTTTATATATAAACAGTGTGGGGGAGGAGCTTGTTGCAGCAGTAAAAGATCTGCCACAAATCGGTACGCACCCAGTCCCGGCCCTCCTCTATGCTGAAGATGCTGTTCTTATGGCCCGCACCCCACTGGCTCTGCAGTCACTGCTTAATCATTTTGTGGATTACATGAAGAATCTGGGACTACATGTTAACCAATCCAAGACATTTATCATGAAATGTGGTAAAAATAGTACTAAATGTAGAACCATAGTTATAAATGGAACTAAAATTGATTTTATGGATACCTTCTCCTATTTTGGAGTCCTGTTCGATAAGGAGGGGTTGTGGAGGAAGGCCATTGAAAATAGAAAGAGCCTTTTTATTAAGGCCTGCTGGGCACTGAGATGTTTTGCAAGGCGTCTGGGAACCAACCCGCCAGATATAATGATGAAGATTTATAAAGCAAAATGCACCAGCATAGCACTTTATGGGGCCGGCATATGGGGACACAAGACATGTATAGAGCTGCAAACAGTAGAAAAATGAATTCTTTAGATACCTACTGGCAACTCCCAAAAGTACCTCAGTACACGTATTACATTCTGAACTTGGTGCACCCCTCCTTACAAATGTAATTAAACTCGAACCTATTTTACTTTGGCATAAAATCTAGACATCAGAGTATACAGACCTGAACAGATTGATAATAGCTGACTGTCTTAAACTATCCTCACATCTGTCTATTCCATGGTTGGTGTATGTCAAACAGTTTTTCAATGATATGGATCACTCAGAATATTTCGAGAACCCATGGTCGCTAGCGACAATCAGCAGAAAATCTTTGAAAAGGGAAGCTATGGCACATCTGGAGAACCTTGACCTGATATCCGAGCTCCCAAAACCTACGGTTTTAACTAATCAATTGATTTTAACTACCTTTAACATGCAGCCATATCTTAAATCTGTTTTAAATTCACGGCATAGATTTGTCCTTACATGTTTAAGGTGAGATATATTCCATCGACTATGCACTTTTCCCACTATGAACGATTGGTCCACAAAATTGACAAACTGCCCCTGCGATAGCAGGATGCCCCAAAACACCATGCACTTGGTTCTTTTGTGTAAATTTTACTCTCGACAAAGAAAGCGGTATATTTTACCCATCATAAGTCAGTTAGGCTTTACACAATGTCGCCCTGCTTATTTGTACCTACAATCCCTGCCCCTCTTGAAATCTGTTGTATGTTGTTTTCATTTTTATGGGCCGCGTTCTATTTTAGAAAAAGTTTGATTTTAACTAATACCTAAAACAAGTTAAATGGTGTACATATCTTTGGGGCATAGTTAGTAAGTGCAACGGGAATAATTAATACTGGAACTTAACACGGGAAACATGGTAGACTAGCACCCTTAAAGGTTAGGGGCCAAATTTGCATATTTAGCAAATGGAATATATTCGATGGCTTTTTTTAGTGTTTTGGATTGTATCTTTTACTTCTGGAAATGAAATGTAATTGAGCTATGTTTTTATTTGTGTAACTGCTTTTATGGATGTTCTTTTTCATGACACCGAATAAAGCTATATATGACTATGACAATATAATCATGTTACAGGAGACATGGGAGGTGGAACTCACCGTATTAGATGGGTACCAGTGCTATAATAGTCCTGCTATTAGTTCCCGCTCTGGTCGTGCATCTGGTGGGTTGTCAGTATGGCTGAATATTGCCCTGGGCGGTCACGTGGAGGTCTTGGAGACAGCTATCACTAGCTTTCAAGTGCTGTGCTGGAAAACCTATTTCAATTTCTACTTAGTTAATTTTTATAATAATGATTTTAATAATGTTCCTAACCCAATAGTTTTAGAATTAACCAATGTTCTTACTAAGCTGTCTGATAAGGTTGTTACCCAGTGCCAGGGATTATATATATGCCTCGCTGGTGATTTTAATGTACACTTCTCAAATGATGGGAATAAAATGGGGAATGTTTGGGGGGGGGGTTGGTCATAGAAGTCAGGAGCTGGGGATAATAGTGGAATTCCATGACCTACTAGATATTATGGCAACTGCAGGGAAAGACGTAATTGTGCTTCTCACTTATAAAGGAAGAGGGTCACCGTCTACGATTGATTTCATATTTATCACTCGGACCTTGAACAAATTCTGCTCCATGGGTCGGTGGTTGAATCTACCTTTAGCTATCATAACCCACTAGAGGCCGTCTTCCTAATGGCCCCAAGCAAAGAATATGAGTGGCAGATAGGGGCTTGCAATCTCCAACCAACACAGATAACTTAAAACGGGTTTGGAGAATGCGCGATCTAGCACAAACTCTAGAAATAATTGTGAAAAAGAATAGGAGGTCAGTGGAGACCTGTCTATCTGAAGAGGATAGTGCCATTAACATAGTAGATGGTTTTAACGAACTCTCTCTTGGTATAAAAAACACCCTCCTTAGACCTATACGCCCATCGAATAAGTTACACGACTGGTCTGACCATGACTGTACAGTAGCCAATCAAGAATTAAGGAAGGCTCTAGGGAAGAAGCCTAGAAATAATGTACTGATCACTGCCCTGAGAAAACATTATAAGACTGTTACAGCCAAGCGCCAGCAACAGGTCCTCACGGACCAATGGGAGACATTAGCACAGGCAGCTAACACGAAGGATAGTAAGCACTTTTGAGCCACAGTTTCTGATATGAGATGTAAAAACCTGACCATTTCCCCAATTTCTTGCCACATCACTAGTGAATCTTGGGGAGACCATTTTAGCAAGGTCTGTCTCCTCTCTTAAAGCAGACAATTTTACTGTAGACAATAGTAAGTTAATGGTAGTTAGAATCACAGTAGAGGAGGTAGAAGAGGCCCTATCCCAAAGCACGGGCGGTAAGGCGCCGGGCCCCGATGGAGTACCAATTGATCTACTAAAACTCAATACTAAACTTTGGGCTCCAATTTTAACTAACGTGTTTAGTCAATTACCTCATGCAGATATACCAGACTCTTGGCGCACCTCTGTTATTGTCCCTATATTTAAGAAAGGCAATTGAGAAGACCCCAGTTGCTATAGGCCAATATCGCCAATTGATACAACTGTAAAAGTCCTGGGGCATGTAATTTACAACAGGATCCAGGAGTGGGCCCAAACAAAATCGATTTTATATCCTGCCCAATATGGATTTAGAAGTAAGGTAGGGACAATTGAGCAATGTGCCAACTTGAACCTGATAATAGGTAAGTACGCATTCAAGAAGGCGGTGCCTTTACATATGGCATTAATGGATTTAAGCGCCGCTTTCGACTGTGTGAACCGGTCAAAACTATGGCACATGTTGATTGATACTCAAGTGTTTGGATGCCCCACTTGTTCATTTTCTTGCATTTCTTTATAGGGGTATGAAAGTGAAAGTTAGAATAAACAATAATGGGAATGTATCCAAGGGCATTGAGATAGGCAGGGGAGTTAGACAGGGGTGCGTGTTAGCTCCTCTCCTGTTTATATTATATATTAATGATCTCTACCCATCCCTATCCCCTATAACCAGTGATGTTCCATCTGTTAAAGGGAGACCCCTTCCTACACTTTTATATGTGGATGACACAGTTTTAATGGCACGGACCCCCATGGCATCTTTTAGTGTCGGCATTTATTGATTTTATGTCTAACCTAGACCTCCGTACAAATTTTGCAAAATCCCATGTTATTGCATGTGTGCCACATTGTATTAAATTTTCTACTATACAAGTAGGAAATAACTCCTTAACAAGTGTTAAGAGCTTCCCTTATTTAGGATTTATGTTTTCATCTTCCGGAGCCTGGTCACCTAACATTGCACATCGTAGAATGCTATTTTCGAAAGCAATTGGATCACTGCTTTCTCTCCCTCAACCTCGCGGCGGGGGGCATTTGAAAGCAATGTTACAAATACATAAGTCACAATGTGTTCCAATTGCTACTTATGGTTCCGCCATTTGAGAGCGTGTGAATTGTGTAACCATACAATCCGAGGAAAATAGGTTCTGTAGGCGCCTGTTGGGTGTACCACCTTCTTTTCCTCATGTTATTTGTCACAAAGAGTTAAATTTGCTATACATATCCGATTTCATTAGAGCGAGATCATTGCTACTTTGGCTATCCATTTGGAGTAACGATCAGGCATTGCTCAGAAGAGATATAATAAATGATTGTATCTCTTGTGATAATGGCCTTCAAATTCCGTGGCTGGCATGTATTAAATCAGAATTTGGGAAGCTTGGTATGAAGCAAGTTTTTACAATGAGAGATTCATGCCCTATCGATAAAAAAAGGGAAGTAGCTTTAGCGTTCTAAAATCTAGCTCGTGAAAATCGTCTTAATAGTGTAGCAGGGAAACCTTTGATAACTGCATATCTGTCCCAGAGCATTTCTGAGTTACCACCTGTCTATTTAGAACAGTCTTGTGGGAGCGTTCCCTGCTATTTAGATTCCGTGCTGTTACGGTAAAATATTTACTGTGCTTTCCTATTGGGTTCCAACCGAATCTCGCTGCCATTCCTTGCCCATGCAATAACAAGTCAGGCCAAACCACTATACATTTTTTACTGTTTTGTAAATTTTATGATACAAGTACATTTTTGCTTCCACTTTTCAAAAGGAGATACCCTGGCCTTAGACAGAGTGGATCAATATTTTCATTAATTTCTCAACTGTCCAATAGTGAAACCTGTCTACATGTGGACTCATTTTTAAGACATGCTGTGATGGCATGTGGCACTTTATTATTGTAATGACTCACTGCTATTCCTTGTTTTGAAATGATGTTTTAACATTTTGAGCTATGTATAGATATGCTTTTATCAGATTTATATTAATGTGATGATGTACTTATGTGGATGTAAAGATGACTGTTTTATATGCATGCACTTTTATGGAAAGGTGAACTTTCCGAATAAAGAAACTGAACTGACCTGAACTGAGAATGACACAGTACAGTTAATGCACTGCAAACAGTTCTTCTGTCCCTGAGACCCAAGTTATCAGATATTTAAATTTTCTATCTTCTAGGATGAAAAGGAACCTGCCCAACCAGTTTTATAAATATGATTGTTAAAATAAAAATGATACTGTATTGCAAAATTAGGTGGTGCATCAGCATTTTCCTCGGGAATGTCCATCATTCTTGGGTGCCTGTCTGGACTGGTCCAGTAAGTAAGCAGGAGTGTTGAGCTCAGCTTTCGCCTTTCGTTCATGCAAGAGACTAGAAGGCCTGTTAATTGTAAAACAGAAACTGTACTTTAGAGTCAAGGAGAAGAACAGAAGGAATGTAAGCTTTATGCAGAGTGTATCAAGAAGAGTTAGAGGCAGAGCAAAAAAAATAAGAGGGGGACTCAGAGTTTCACTTTTACCACCAGTGCAAAACACACACACACTCCCACAGAGACACCCACACACCCACTCACAGACCTACAAAACCACTCACACATCCACTCACAGAACCACACTCACTCACCCACATAACCACTCACATACCCATATAGCCGCTCACACACTCACTTACAGACCCACAAAACCACTCATGCACCCACTCACAGACCCACACAGCCACTCACACTCGCGTCCCCCTTATCTACAAAATGTGCTTGGCCCTGGGGGATAGGGTCCCCGTGTCAACAGCGGGTCACTTACCCCTCCCCCTAAGAAATGCCCTGGGCCCCAGGGTATTGGTCCCTGGGACCAAAAGTGACCAGGGGAGAGTGTAGAGGGTTGGCTGCCTTTGGGGGGTTGCCCACAGGGCCTGGGCCACGAGCCACACTTTGTGGCCAATCCCCCACTGAGCATGGCCAAAGTCCATGCACAGCATGGGGTTGGCTGAATGCAGTTATATAGACAACCCGCCGCCTCGCACAGCATGCTGGTTGGGTTAATGCATGGTAATTAAATATTACTTTACGTAAAATAAAAACTAGAAATTCACTGATAAAAACAAAGGTTACAGGGGAAAATAGCATTACAAAACACAGAAATCAACTGATAAAAGCAAAGATTATAGGAACATTATAGTTAAGAAATAAAATTAAAAACCCTAGAAATTCACTAAAAACCGAAGGTTCTTGGAAATATATAGTTAGGTTCAAATTTTAGACACATAAAACCATCAAAATTCAGCAGTTCTAGTTATAGTTTTGTCAAGAAACTATAACTTGTGCCCAAAGGTAACTATAACTTGTGACCCCGCCATGCACTGCTTATTACCCCATATCTTACATTAGTTATGCCATTATGACATGTCTATGACATCATTGATAATATCACTGCAACATTTGCAATAAAATTATTGATGAGAAAACTGTGCATGGAGTGGCGCGAGTTATAGTTACCTCAGGGCATGAGTAAACAGATGACAGGAATCCTGTCACTGCAGACTGCAGGAGCAGTGCAACCTGCTCGAACTTGACTTTGCCCTCACCATGTGTGGCAAGGTCAAACCACTATTTTTAATATATGCCAGTCAAACATAAGGCCTCCTGAGCCCAGGGGGCAGGGTGCATTATAGAAAAGGTGTGGACATATAAGTGCAAGCTTATATGTCCATATAGTACTCTTTTTCCTTTAAGGGCTACTATAAGTGATCAAGGGGCTATAGGATAATATGGGCTGGCTACCGTGCACCCTGATGTTGCCAGCTCCATTATAGTACCAGTGAAATATATCATGTCTGGTATCAAACAACTTGAATAATCACCCTTGACATGATTTGTGTGTCAGAGTTAATGTGGCATGCACCCAGGTGGCTACCTTAGAGGTTACCCACCTGGTTGCCCCAGCATTTCCTGTGCCTTGACAGCCCACAGCTGCTGCCGCCAAGCCAGGAATCTGACCCCCTGCCAGGAGATCTGAACACTCTCATGAGTCATGAACAAAGGCCTAAATGCAACCTGAGAGAAAAGTTGCAACCACTATTTTGTTAAGTAGGACACGGTTCCTGGGGAGATAAAGTACAAAAAGGCAACTCCAGACTCCTTTGTACTACTGGCACTGATCCCCTGCAGTCCACAGGCAATAACAACATCCTGGAACCAAAGAATTGTTGGCCATCGGGCCCTCTGAGGGATCACCTAAAAGTAGATGCTCAAGTGTATTGTGTGAAACATAGTCCTGACCTCTAGCAAGTTTCAGGTGGCTATTGTTTTCCCCGGACCTCTGGACAGCGAAATAACTTCTTGCTGATTTTACCGCTACCAAAGCTTGTTGGTGGCCAGTCCAGCTACCACTACCTTTACTCGACACTGCAACACGAGGAACTCCACAGCACCTTCAACCGACCACAGCAGTGGCCCCGTTGTTGACTGTTTGCACCAGTTTCCTTACCAGCACCATTTGAGTGGTAAAACCAGCTCCCCAGCGGCTCCTGCTTCAGCACCAGAGACAGCCAGTGCAACTCTGCACCCGGGCCGTATGAACTAGGCAAAATTCAACTAACTTTTATGGCCTGGTCCTGGGACCAGCATCACCTTACACCCCAGTAGGTTCCACCCAACTCGCCCTGCAATTGTCCGATTGCCACTAGTGCTTTTTTCTATTGACCGCAATGCTAAAGTTTTGTAGTATTGATTTGCATTATTTTTTCCTTCTAAAATCCACAACTCTGGTTATACTTATCTGATTGCCTTCATCTTGGTGAGTACATTTATAAAAAAAATCTGCGTTATTTTTATAAATTGGTGTCAGATTTCTTTTGAGCCGTGTTAATTACTTATTATCCATGTTGGTACTCTGAAATGCTTAACACAAGCTCCTCTAGTAAAGCCTGACTGCTCTTTGCCACACTACCATGACTGAGCTAAGGATTTATTATTGTGAATCCAAGGACCACCTTTGGGGTATTGTGAGAGTACTTCACAGTAAAGCTTAACTAGCCTCACTGCATAATACTCCACTTTCCTACAGGTATCTAAAATGGGTGCATGATGTTTTTCTCTAGACACACAGACCACCAGTGCCTCTACAACAAGCACCAGCCAGCCAGGGACTTCAGAGGAGGCCCAGCCGGTTGACAAAGCAGAAGAAATGCCAGTTGTGGCAGTGACAAGGGGAAAGTCATCTTGCTTTCTTATTGACAATAATGTACTTGTTAAGAGAGGCAGATATCCCACCCATCACCTCCAGTTCAATCCCTGCCAATGGCTTTTTGCCACCTAAAACTGCAGTGCGGTTTAATTAAGCGCTGCAGTGCAGGCGGTGAGAGGTGCGTCTGCTGTGGCATGATGAAGTCTGCAATGCATACAAACTGAAGCCATGATGTGTTTCTCAGTACCTACTCACTCACGTACCCACTCACTCACCTATTAGAACTTCAAGTCATCATTCTTTCCTTCTGCCCCATCCAACCCCAAAAAATTTAAATTTATTTCAAAATGTGCACATTTATTTGCCCAAGTGACATATTTCATGGCTTCCATTACAGATTTACTGTTCCAATATTTTCTTCCGTTAACCAATGTGACTAAACAAAACCATAGTAAATGATCAGTTACACCTAACCATTCCATAGCTAAAACTCTACCTAGATCAATCCCTATAACATACCTTCCTGTAGACGAACTTTCCCCACCGCCAAGTGAAGGTATTTGTTGAAAATAATTTGTGGGGGAGGCCATGGTTTAATGTGGGAGTAAGTGCCTGATTTAGAGCTTGGAGGATGGGATACTCTGTGACAAATGTGCCGAATAAAACATATATCCCATTTACTGTACTGTAGTGCATCATATATATTCTATGCACTGTCTATAGTAAAACGGCTAATGGGATATCAGTTCATTATCTGCTACATGTGTGGCAGAGTATTCCATCTACCAGACTCTATCAGCCACTAGGTTTGGACTCAGGGTAGAATTGAAGTGGGAGTCAGACAAGAGAAGGGCCATTGGAATTACAAGCTAATAACATAGCATGCTACAGCTGCCCCAAAAACATGCTGCAGGGTAAACAGACCTGCCAGCATGGCTTTGTTAACCCCTTCCATGCGCGCGTCGGCCAACGGCCGTCGCGAGCACTACCTCACTAGTGATGCACACGTCCGCTGGCCGACGCGGCCCCGCCCACTCAATACAACTCTCGCACCGTGGCGGAATTTGCACCGCGGTTAAGGAGTTAATGTTGCATAGTTAAGTATTAATTGTGTAGCATATATACGCCTTACTCATTAATGGCCGCTAATTCATTTATTAACACACAAATTGTCTGTTCAATTTCACTAGGAAATCCTTTAAACTAAAATCAGTTTTGATTATATTGGTGTTCTGGCTTAATTCCTTGCAGTCAATGCTATTCCATTATGTGATGCATGGGTGAGAAAAACTTGGCCCAGGCTGTGACTAATCTTTACATCCAAATTAAATTCTAATGGCCTTGGGGGACCAGGAATGTTCTGCAACTGTGTTAATTCCAGTGGCCTTAGGGGACCAGGAATGTTCTGCTTCTGTGTCACTATAGACAGTATACATAAGTAATTGTACTGAGCAACACAATTTGTGTTTTTGTTTTTACTTTCTTGGTATAGCTACTCCTGCTGCTGGAGCTGGTCAGCAGCCACCATCATGGCATGAGATAGTTGCTTGGCTGTGGCACCAAAAGTTGGAGGCCGTGGCAGTCGAACATCGCCAGCTGGTGGCCTTGGAGGAAGAGGAGGAGGTGGCACAGGCCTCCAGTTGCTCGAGCCGCCAGCCAGGCCTTCCTCAAACCTGGCCACACCAATACCAGTGCCACTGTCACCTGCAGCCAGGGTCCACTGCCCTCCAGAACACCACCAGCCCACACTCCCCTCATCATCATCCGATCTCCTCCAGCACTGAGCCCTACGCGAGCTGGTGCTGCTCATCTGTGAGGTGACTCTGCTCAGCCGAATGCAACAGAACCTGGCCCTGGAGGTGGTTGACAAAACTGAATTGGGAGTCCTCAAGGCCCTTTTTAATTGAACATTTTGTTTGGTGGAAGGGCCTGTTATGGGTGGAGATGGTGGGAAGGGAAGTTGTGTAAAGGGTGAATGAGACTTTTGGGTGTTTTTGCTTGGGGAGGGGGTGGGCCTATTGTGGGTGGAGAGAGTGGGAATGGAAGTTGGGGAAGGGGTGAAATGGACATTTATTTGCTTTGATTTGGGAGAGGGTAGGGCTGTTGGAGGTGGAGAGTGTGGGTTTCAAATATAAAAAAATAAAAAGGCTTTAGTTTTTGGCACTATCTTTGCATTGCTAGTTAGCGTAGCATTGTGGTTTTGTGACTAGAGCGAGATGAAATGCTGCCTCTGTAATTGTCACACATTATACTGTGCAGCAACTTTTCCCTCTAGACTTTCCTTTCAACCTGAACTCCCTTGCCATTTATTTATTCTTCAGTAGGTTACCTGCTTCTTCCTGCAGTCCAGTAATTATACCTCACTACCCGAGTAGCACTGGGAGTAGAAAACTGGTTAGTTCTGTTTCACTTTTTTGCTTGATGAGGTTTTGCAGCATACAGCCACCTAGCAATGATACTGTATACTAGTTAGTTTAGTTACTGCCCTTGTCCTACCTCTGTAACTAATGACTAGGCCTGGGCGGTGAACTCAACTCCGTCCGCCAAGTTTGCAGAGCTTTCCACACTCCACATTCCCAAGAGTACGCACAGTTCTGAATGCCGAGCTGAGTTTTTTCCTCGCTCGCGCTTGCCAACGTTAAGTTGGCGAGCATGAGCGAGGAAAATCTAACGCTAGACCACCTACCAGTGAGATTTCTCAATGCAGGCAGTCGCAGATGGTCACGACCGCTCGTGTTGATGAACCTTCCGTTCGCGTTGAGGAAGCTGCCGCTCTAGTAGACTATCTACTCGAGCAGCAGAAAGAAGCAGCACCCTCTTGCACTGCATATGGTTCCATTTGTGCTGATTTTTCAGCACAGGACAAACACCCGGCGCTAAAAATTAGAGCGAACGGCATGACCTAATACACTCCGCCACTTGCGGAACTCCGCAAACTCCGCTTAGGCCTACTAATGACCACTAATGGAGTCTGCCAAAACATATACAAAAATCTCAGTCTTATCCATCTCTCCTTCACTAGAAAAACTTCAGAACTAAGTTAACTAGTTCTTCTTACCTGAATAGATTAACCGATGTCTGTTACCTCTCTCAGTCTTCTAAAACCTTACTGCTGGTGGTACTATTGGGCTACAGCTAACAAGAAAAACCTCACAAAGCGAGGCCCCACTCCCACCTATTCCAAATTAGATGAATTAAAACTCTAGAATTATTTAGAGTGATTATCCATCACAGGCGACTAGACTGAAAGAAAACACAGAGTTAGAGGATAACCAAAGACTGATCCCATATCACCATGACAAAAAAATCCATATTACAAACAACAACTTGCAGTAGTAAATTCTAAGCAATCTGAGGAGCTAGTAACTATTAAATTTATTTTAAAAGATTTAAACTAAACTTACAAAAACCTTGACTCAGGAGAAGGTTAGTTTATTCCATGTTGCATAGATTTTGTAAGCAACACAAAGCCTAATTCAGAAAGTAAAGTAAGTTAAACTTTTGGTGTTACTTTACTCTTGCAGTGTAAGTTTACAACTAGTAACTTTTCCATCAGTAACTTTACTAGTAGTAACGTTGCAAGTACAAAGTAACTCCTATCATTTTAAAAGGAGATACTATTACTACTAGTTAGCTAGTACTTGCAAATTTACTACTCGTAAAGTTACTGGTGGTAGTACAGTTGCACTGCAAGAGTAAACTTACACTAAAAGTGTAACTTTACCTTTATGAATCAGGCCACATAGTGCACACTAGTACTACCTATCATGGGACAGACATTGTTCTAAGACTCTGTACTTGGATGATGATGTCCTTTTCATGAATGGATGGGTAAGTAGGTCTGCATGGGCTATTGTTTAATTAAAAAGATCCGGTAACAGTGAGTTGGCATCACTTTCACCGGATCCACCCCACCAAGTGTGCGATCCATTTATGGTGTAAATTCTTAAGTCAAATCGCAATAAAGCACACAGCCTGGAGGAAGAGGGTTAGGCGTGTGATGAAAACAGGGGGTTATGGAAAGGTGAGAGAAAGACAAACACACCATTCACCAAGTCAATGAGCAGCACATCATCATCACATCTGTTGTGAGAGGAAATCTAGAAACAACACAGTTCAGTTACTAAATGTATTTGAAACAGTCCTTCAGCCCCAGAGCCCCAGTTATCTAATTGTTCTGTTACCTAGGTTGGAAAAAACATAAAATAGGGAGGACCCACAAAATTGCTCTTCAAACTGTTATTGTTAAGAAAAAAATATATACTGTATATAAATGCTTAAATGGATATTGCATCTGCATTCTTCTGCTCAGAATGTCCTTCTTGGTTGCAGGGCTGAACCAGTCGGTAAGCAGGAGTGTTGATGAGATTTTGTCCAGAAGAGAAGGGCTCTGGAATGTAAAAACTTTAATGTCAATATTGTAGCGTTAAGGAGAAGGTAAACTTTATGGTGGATGAGGACCAAGAGGGCAGAGCATAGGCTGGTGCAGTCATCTGCAATTAACTAAGAAGTGAGAACAATCTTTTACCACCAATACCATACAAGTAGCTGCAGGTACCTGGCTGATCAATCTCACAAATGTCAATTGCCATAACATTTAGCTGAGTGCATCCATCATGTCACACATGTCCAGTGGCAGTCACCCAGACCACAACCAATTAAGTAGAGGAGTTTGACATTTGTGCCAGCACCCTACTCAGCATTTCCAAAATCAATGCACCTCTCTTCAGTCCAAAGGACTGATTGGGTCTCTTTGAGTCGTGCTGTTTCCCATTGAAGTAGATAGGCATTAACTTCTTCTGGCTGATGGGGTAGTCCCTTCCTGAGTTCCGACTTAAATGAGATTGAAAGAGGTAGACTTGTAGTATTGATGAACAAAATTAATTTAGCATTTTGTGTAGTTTTGTTAACTAAACTGACTGGTCTCTGAAGAACCTGAAAAACAGAAGTATTGGAAATGAGTGGACCACGTAAGTACAATTCTAGTGAAGTGTGAAAGCAAGGCAATCATTCAGGCAGAATCATCTATTGGGCCCCTAACGCTACAAATCAAGTTTACAAACTAGTTGAACAACACCCTCCCAGTCACCACACGACTTATCACTCACTCAATATATCACTTATTGGTGCAATAGTTACCTGTTCCAAGCGTGGTGCATATTTTCCTTTTGCATCTTCTCTTTTCCCATGGAAGCACCAAACAATGTCAGTCTTGTATAATTAATCTTCTTTACTGGCCAATGAATGAAAAAAAGGATAGGGATGGGAGGCATTGCCTTCATGTCCTTTAAGAACATTGGGAGGCGTCTTCTGTGCACACTGGTCCAACTCCACTTCATATGAATAAATGGTCGGGTTGCATAAGTCAGACAACAAATATCTAAATGTTCTTCTATATCATTTTTTTGTGTGCAAATCAGTTCAAAGATACTATATGAAAGTTCTGTTGTGGCATACTTAGGGAAGTAGAGTTCATCCTCAATCTCAGGGAGTTCACCCATAAGTTGATCAGCTAAGACACTTGAGTCTGACCAATCAACCTCATCCCCCCTGTGCTGTTTCAGGAACAGTGTAATCTTGTGATATGAAGTGTTGGTTCACTTTTACTATGGTCAATACTCTCCATTTTGAGGTGAGAGATTGGTCCTTCTGACTGTGACAATTGCATTAGCTGCACTGAACATGCGCTCAGAAGACACACTGGCTGGAAAAGCCAGATACTTTATTGCCACCCTGCTGAGCTCTGGCCATTTTAACATTTTCCCATACCAATAGACCAATGGGTTTTGATCCAGGTATACCTCTTTTGGGTCATCCAGATAGCCCTGAACCACCATCTGAATGGTCATTGGTGCTGATACTTGCTTGACCTCTGTTGATTTGTCTCTGCACTTGACTTAAGTCCTGCCACTTGAAACCAAACCAAGCCATTGCAGAGGTTGGGATTGATTTTTCTGTTGCTGGTGATGATGGTAATGGCTGTGAGATAATAGCATTGCCCTCTCTGGCGGTTAAAGACTACACACCAAAACTTTTACTTGGGCCTCTAACTTTCAGCCATTATACTTCCAGGTCCCTCGCTTGATCAACTATCCAAGTCTTGAAGTGAAATATCCCCTTCTGAAAAAGGAATGAAAGTGGCTAGCATGTTTTTGTACTGTGGATCAAGTATTATGCCACATATGTGCTCTTTGGAGAACACGCTCTTTCTTTGCAGGCTTAGATTAACAACCAAGTGAAGGATTAAGCTTTGAACCAACTCATATGCTTTTTTGTTCACACCTGCAAACTTTTGTAGCACCTTTTTGAACTGTCCTGTAGCAGATGCAACAATGGGATTGCTTAGCTCATCGTACTGTTCTCCTTGCTGACTTCACATGTGAAAACCTTAAAAGCAAGTAGTATTTGTATCAGGCATTTGACTAGTCCCCATTTGTTCATCTTCATTCTCATGCTGTTCCCAGTGTCATCCCCTCCTCTTTGAAGAACATAGTCAGTGATTGGTCTGTACTGCTCAAACAGACGTTGCAACAAGTAGTAGGTTGAGTTCCAATGTGTTGGCACCTTCTATATGGGGCTTTAACAGGTACTCTATTAGGATACTGAATGATCCTCAACTGCTTCTGGGCTTTAAAAGAATGACTGAAATGAGTGTACAATCTTCGGCAGGTGGCCAGTATCTTGCAGACTATGTCTTTTTTTCTTGAGAAAGTCCTACAAAATCAGGTTGATGCAATGCAGGACACTGAAATATCCACAATCTACCATGACCTTTACTGTATAACTGACATTGTCCGTGGCAACACATCCAATTCTGACACCTCTGGGTAGAAACCATTCAAACACCTTGCTGTTAAACACATCTAAGATGTTTGCAGCTGTATGGGATTTCTCCATGGCACAAATGACTACTGTTGTATGCAGTCAAATGCCCTTAAAACTTTCTTCAGTGCTGAGACCTGCAGATAGCTGTTTCTTAACCCCCACAAAGGAGATCCAGTGTGCAGTGATACACATGTAATCAGCTGATTGACAATGGTCCATATGTCTGCCATCAGGTGGATATTGTGAACAGCACTCTGATGCATAGCTTCGCTAACCAATTGCAGCACATCATGATGGAAGGCTGGAACAGGTATTCTTCTATAACAGGTCTAGCTGGGAACCTTTCATTTCAGGCAGATGGCTGCCACAAATTCTAAAAATCCCAATCTTTCCACAATAGAAAAAGGGATGTGGTCCAGAGCTAACATTTTAGCCAGCTTCCTGTTGTACAAACGTGCTCTTGAGTGGTTGTGTTTGTAGGCACCCTCCTGCCTAAATATGCCCGGAATAGTAGCTTGAATTTGTTCTTTTGTGGTGCCACTGACACAGGTGACTTCTGGCGAGAACCAAGAGGTAGAAGACTCAAAGTGCATCTTGGGGAAACCACTGTGGTGGAGGTGTCTGCATCTGAGTCTTGTGCCATTTGGAGGTTGCTGATACAGGTGATACTGGCATACTACAGGGGACAGGGCTGCTTTGTGTACTGCCATCATCCTCTTCTTTCTCTCGACCACCTTCTTCCACAATCACTGTGCACGCAGCTATTTCCCCTCTTTCATTACCACCACCACGTATCTTTTAAAGGTACTCTTCCCAACGGATTGTTTGATGGTTTCTCAGAAGGGATGCTTGGCCTCCAGTACTGTAGCATGAACGTGGCTTACCTTGATAAACACTTGCTTGGTAAATGGAGCAAACTGCAATGTTATCCTACCTCTTGCCAGTCGCAAAGAAGTCCGAAACTGGTAAGGGGAATTTTTTTAGTGTGCCAATGCCTGTAAAACTGGAGGTAAGTGGCTGTGCTGTTTGCCCCTTGGTGGAGTTTACAATGACTGTGGTAGTGGTGGATGCAGATCTCAACAGGGTCTGACAGATATGGAAGCAGGTGGTGGAACCACATTCCCATGAGCAGATTGCATAGAAAAGGGTCATCTCAGTGTTCTCTTAGCAGCCTTCTATATGGCCAGTCACTGACTCTTCATCATCACAGTCACTTTCCATAATTCTAAGGCTTTCATGAATTTTCCTTTTCTCTTATCAGTGCGGGTCTCAGACTCTGCCGAGGTCCACTCCATGTCCAGATTATCAGAAGGGGATTGGAGAAGATGGAGTACCCTTTCTTTTTTGTGCTGGATAGTGAGAAGCCAATGATTGAAAAGCAACATTTTGCTCAGCAGGAAGCTCAACCTCCTGTTCTGCTCCTACTTCAGGAAGAACTGTTGCTGGCTGCAGCTCCTGTTATTAGCTTTCCTGTGATGATTAGGTACTAGTTTGCAGCTGAGACAAATCCAGTATAAATTCACTGCTTGTCGCCATTAATGCATTACTGAGAGAAATGGGCTTGTGCTTAGCCTTAGGTTGGAGTGGTGCTGTTGATGATGCAGGTGTGCTGCTCCCAGCCTGTTGCTACCCAGAGGCGGGTGAGGCAGGTACACCACATTTCCTGAAAAAGGTAGAGACTGGCACACCAGTGGTGGCAATATCCTTCTTCTCCTTTTCACTGGTCACATTCTTGGCAGGAACACCCTCCTTTGGGGCCATCTTCAAGTTATTTCTTAGCTTTGGCAGTTGCCACTTAGCTGCGGAAGCAGAGAATGACTCATCTGGTATGCATCACTGCCAGCCTTATGTCTGGCTGTACTAAGTATGATGTCTCTTGTGCACCTAAAAACAAACAAACAAGACAACAAATTCTGTGAAACATGGCATTTGCACTTTGAATCTACAGACAATATAATTTAGTGAGATTACATCACAAATAATTAATAGTGTATTCATTCTAAAGCATAATAACATAATATTTCAATTACCAACAGATTGAAATGGTTACTCTCTGTGCTTCTAAGGCCTATGAGACACTTGTGGCAGGTAGGGGGTACAGGGGTAAAAAGGAATAATCCTTGAAAAAATTATTGGTGGTGTGAGCTTATGTCCTATATGAGGTGGAGGGGGGAAACAGAATAATCCTTACAAAAATTGTGACTGGTGTGCACCTAAGGCAGGAGGCGGGTGCAGGGGTAACATGGAATAATCCTTAAAAACATTATTGCTGCTGTGGTCCTATGGCAGGCTGGGGATGCTGTGAAAAGTCTAATAATTGAAAAAAAATATTGCTGGTGTCTCCCGAGGGACTATGAGCACTCCTACATACTACAATCACCCTCAAACTCATTAAACTCACCTTAGGATAAAAGAAAAATTGCAGAAAAACAAAAAGGCACAGGGCTCTTCTATCAATGTCCCTAGAAAATGACTTTGAAAAGTTGAAGAAAAGGAACAAACTGGCTACGCAAAATGGCCACACTGGCACATGGCCACCAAGGGTGAAGGCATGGAAAACCATTAACACAAATAGGCCTATGGCAAAAAGAAGTGCACAAACTGCAAAATGGTTACCGGCCACATGGCCACCAAGTGCGAAGGCATGGACAACAAAGAACAAATGCAGGCCTATGGCAAAAGCAAAGCACACTGACTACAAAATGACTGCCTGCCACCAAAGGCAAAGGCATGGACAACATAGAACACATGCAGGCCTATGGCAAAAGCAACGCACACTGACTACAGAATGGCTGCTGGCCACATGGCCACCAAGTGCGAAGGCATGGACAACAAAGAACACATGCAGGCCTATGGTAAAAGCACAGCACACTGACTAAAAAATGGCCACCGCCAACATGGCCACCAAGGGCAAAGGCATGGTCAACAAAGAACACATGCAGGCCTATGGCAAAAAGCACACTGACTGGGCACACAAAAAAATGGCCATTTGGCCAGCAAAGAATGGAAGCACAGTAAAAAAAAAAAAGAACACTACCATTAATTCTGCAATGCCAAAAATGAAAATTATCTGTCAACTTTAAAAATTCACCAATCACAAACATCTCAAGGTATAAAAAATTACCCCACCTAAATCCTTTAACACTTTGCAGAAATACATAAAATACAAAAAAAACACATTTTGCATTTATTCCAAGGCATCCCTAGATCAATAGATGTTTAAAAAAACATACACCCCAAACAGCTATTTAATATATAGTCAATCTGTAGTAATAAGAGCTGGCTCGCAATGGCCTGTGGCATGGGAAGACTAGGTCCCACAGTAAAATAAGCAAAATTATAGTGCAGAATTCCCAACAAACATACAAGAAAATGGAGAAAACATACTTTAAATATTTTAAAACCAGGCCCCCAGCCCTCCCAAACCTGTGCAAATGTTTTCCCTTAGAAAAACCTAAAAATGTTATTACAAAAGTGGACCCTACTACAACTTCAGGACACCTACAATCAAATTTAAAAATGGAAGAAAAATCAAAACAAAAATAAAGTCCTGATGCATACCCTCCATCAAACAACAAACTTACCCAAAAGTTCCTGAACTTACTTTATTCCTCAAAAACAAATCCAATGGCATTTGCAGCAGGGATTGCATACAAAGAAGAGTGTGATCCTTTCCCCTCAAAATCCAAATGAAAAGTGACCATGGGGATAAACAAAGCACAGGGATGAGCCTTTCTTGACAGGAAGAGGAAATTAGAGCCTCAGTGGCACTTCCTATTGAGAAAAAAAGTAAAATAAAAAAATGTGTTTTGCACTAACAAACTACCTGAACCGCCCGTTCAAGTAGAATAGTTACTCAAAAATCCAATTTAGAGTTGATTTTGCTGCTTCTTGAGTAGAAAATCTACTCGAGAACCAGTCCTCTGAATGCAACTGCCCACTTTAGAAAATGACACCAGAAAGTTTCCTAGTGACTAGAAATCACACTAGGTGATGCCAAATCTGGCTTGTGCTCGCCAGCTCATTTGCTGGACCCTTGTATTGTTGCCATTGTCATCGTGTTGCTCAAATAGGATCAAAATTCCGACCACACGACGATTGGCAGAATCTCTGCATTGAAGAGTAATGCGCAGTGACAAGAATTCTGTCAATTCCGTGAGCGGAGTGACATTTTCCTCCCACCCTTAGTTAAACTGCCAATTCGACATGGCAAAAAAAGATTTTTGTCTAGCCTAAAACTCCTTTTTTAATACATATAAGTCACCCCTAGGGCAGGCCCTAAACAGCCCATAGGCCATGGCGTATTGTATTTAAAATGTAGGACATATATTTTTAAGTTTTACATGGCCTGGTAGTTAAACTGTCACAAATGTGTTTTTCACTGCTGTGAGGCCTACCTCTCCTACAAAAAAACATTGGGTTACCTTATTACATTTAATTTAGAGATAATTTTTATTTGGGAACAGAGAGAAATGTCATGTTTGATGTCTAAGGAATTGTAATTTAAAACCCTCTCTAATTGTAAAGCCGAGTTTCAAGTTACATTTCTGAAAATGCCACTTTAGAAAGTTAGCATTGTCTTGTCCTAACCATTTGGTGCCTGTAGCCTATTTCTTGGGTCACATGACTAGGTGTCGTTGGCCTTTGTGTATTCCTCCCAGACAGTTGCACAAAAGGGGAACGGGATGTTGGCAGGATAGGCCCTCCTGATAAGAATGGAGGGCAGAGCTGTGCACAGCCACACCTATACTTCAAAGACCCTGCCTCAGCCCACACGCAGACAAGGCCCAATCCACTTTGTATATCCTTACTGCGCACCATCATGATCGGCCATAACCTCTGACTTTGCTTTGGTCTCATGCTACTAGATTTTTGTGGTTGATTCTTTGATCTTTTAGGAGCTAATTTTCACTTTAAACGTTAAGAATTCATAACACCGATTCTACTGATTGGATTTTTGTAGTTTTGGTGTCAAATAATTTATTAAATTGTACTCTATGGTTCTAAATTACTGTCAGAGTTTTCTTGGGTTGTGTTTTCATGTTATTGCTGTTTTAGTACTGCATAACTACTCTACACATTGCCTCTAATTTAAACCTGACTGCTTTTGTGCCAAGCTGACAGAGGGTTAAGCACAGGTTAATTTAGAACTTTTTTGTGGTTCACCCTGACAAAGATTGAGGCGGTTTCTTAAGTAGAGTCGCACCCCCCTCAGCCAACAATCCAATTTCTCACAAACTTCAGGATATTGGAGTAAAAATGTTGTTCTAAGTTGTCTTTTCTCATTTTGAGAGAATCAAGTACAAGCTGTTTCATTAGATTCATATTGCTTAGATTTAGGGAAGATAACGTGCAGGGTATTGCAGGGCTCTCCTTCAAGTATTACTTTACTCAACATTTACGAGGAACTGCTAGCAGCTTTGATCAGGACTATTGGCATCATATTTTAGGCTTATGCTGATGATGCACAGCTAATATTATACATACAACTGAATGAGAACATAAAGTCTCTCTAATTTAGGTTAAATGAGTGAAAATGTATGCGGTCCCCACTGGGTAGCTATAGTTAGGATTATGTTTCCATAGGAAAAGCATTTTTGGTTTGCTAATAACTTTTGCAACATTTGATGAATCTTCACAAAACTTTAAAAAAGGGGGGTCCCTAAACGCGTTTTCCCCATTAATTTTTTAATAGGAAAATTAGACATTGCTACAGCCATAACACCTCAACGGAATGACAAATTTAGCAGAAAGCTAGATCTTGGACCGGAAAGCATGCTTTTTGTGATTTGGATTAAATCCATTCAATGTTTTTTGAAAAATTAAGGCTCAAAACTTATATTTCACACCTCGGAGAGTCAGCGGGCCGGCAGATCTCAAGATGAGATCTTATTGCCTGCCAACACATCAACAAAGATTACAATATGAGGCCTATCCCCAGTTTCAAAAGTTTTCAGGACATTAGTACTATCAACATCATTGTAATAATGGTTATTGTCATAGTATTCATTGAAATTCTGTGTTCATAAATCATTTTAGGGCTTCTTACTTGGGCCTCCCATGTTACCCACTACAGGATTTTGACAAACTGACATCAAGTCACTATTTTCACACAGAACTGAACTGCCACAAAATTCATCTCCTTCACACCCATAAGAGAAAACATAAGTTTTCTTCATCATTCTTTTGCCACCATAGTTACATAGATAACCTTGCTGGCAATGTGTCCTGCCATCACGAGGAATTACCAAAGACCTTGCAATAGCATTCATTACTGAATTTCCTATATTATTGGCCACACTTCTAAATGATGAAGAGACAGCTTTTTGAATGAAGTTAGAAAGTAAATTGTCTGAAAAATGATAAAGGTATTCTTAATATCCTAATGCTCTTCACTATTAACACACCAGTCAACCATTGTAATCAGCAAACAGGGAATTAAACCCCCAGAATATCTTCTTTGAACAGATTTTATCAAATCTACTGTATGTGTGTGTGTATATATATATATATATATATATATATATATATATATATATATATATATATATATATATATACCTCCTGGCGGTTGCCAGTGGGTAGTTATAGTTAGGACCTAGTTTCCATAGGAAAAGCGTTTTTAGGTCGAGCATTCGAGACCTCTTGTATATACTTTAGTATATACTTATATGTGTATGTACTTTGTGGGCTCTGGAGATCAGCCCTAGGACACTTGTCTGCTTCCGCTTAGGGACTTTTCTTTCTGTTCAACTGCCTCTATTTAACTGTCTTGATTGAAAACGACCAGTAGAGGTCAGTAAAATACCAGAATTGCTTTCTGCTTGTTCAACTGCCTCTATTTAACTGTCTTGATAGAAACAACCAGTAGAGATCAGTAAAATACCAGAATTGCTTTCTGCTTAGGGACTTTCTTTTTTTATTTTTCTGGCAACTGCCTCTATTTAACTTTCTTGATAGAAAACGACCAGCAGAGGTCAGTAAAATACCAGAATCACTTTAGCATTCTCTAGATTCCAGTCCATGTAAATTGTCTTCCACAAGCACCCGTAGTCAATAATATTTTTTTCAAATCTTGTATTTTCAGTGATATGACCACTGAAGGCCCTGATTTTATATTAAAAACAGAGCTTTAGACTATACCATTTCCCGCTGAAAGGCAATATTTCTCTTCATGTGTTCCCATACCTGGCGTGTCATGCAGTTTGGTGCTTACTTTCCCTCCATGTTAAAGAACAGTAGATGTTTCAGCACCCAGGCTAATGTGTTGCATAGCTAAATACATATAAGGTCCCAAAGGCGAGACCAATTACACTGCAAATGCTTCTTTCTTTTGCCAATATCTTTGGCGCTGTCTGATGAATCTTTGCAAAATTTTCAAAACTAATGGGCCGCTCAGGTCAGCTGCTATCTTGAAAACTTCGGGGTGATTGGTCAAGTGGGAGCCGAGAAAAAAGGGGGGTCCCAAAATGCATTTTCTCCATGTTAATTTCCATAAGAAACTTTAGACAAGGCTACAGCCCGAACTGCTGAACAGAATTACACCAAATTTGGCAAAAATGTAGCTCTTGGTTCAGAAAGCATTCTTTTTGTTAAATGCTGTAAATGCGTTCAGTAGTTAAATATATCCATATATGGACGCAAAGGATCCACGAACCCTCCCGCATATATCGGCCTCGGGAAGGGGAGCCGCGCGGCCCCCTCCCTTTTTATTTCATTAAATATTTTAAAAAGGGTAAGGCCCCGGGGGATGGGGTCCCCGGGGCCCAAAAGCACCTAGGGGAGGGGGGCTATACAGCCCCCTTTCCAAAATAAAAAAAAGACGAGCCGGCAAGTAGCCGGATGTCCAGCCCCCTTTCAACACTACTCTGCAAACGTACCGCCTGGCACACTCTAGGTTGGGGGATGAAGTCCCTGTCGCTACTGAGGATCCTTAGGGGCCAACTAGCCCACCCGGTACCTCCAGTAAGCCCCACATAGTGGGATTGCTGAGAAGTGGTCCAAGGCCATGCCCCTTTTTACAACACTCTGCAATCGCTCCTCTTGGTGCACTGCTGGTGGGGCAATGAGGTCCCCTTGTGTCCTGAGGACCTCAGGACTAAAGTGGACTTTATTCTCCAAGCAGCAGTGCACCAGGAGGTGCGTTTGCAGAGTGATGTAAAAAGGGGGCGTGGCCTCTGACCACCTCTCAGCAATCCAGCTGTGTGGAGCTTAATGGAGGTAACAGGAGGGCTAGTTGGCCCCCGGGAACCCTCAAGAGGCAAGGGGACTTCATCCCCCAACCAAAAGCGCACCAGGTGGTGCGTTTGCAGAATGGTGGAGAAAGGGGGCATGGCATGTGACACCTCTCAGCAATCCTACAGTCTGGAGCTTACTGGAGGTAACAGGTAGGCTAGTTGGCCCTTAAGGACCCACAGCAGTGAAGCGGTCTTCATCCCCAACCAAGAGCACGACAGGAGGCGCGTTTGCAGAGTGGTGGAGAAAGGGAGTGTGGCCTGCTATCATAACTAGGATAGGAGGGGTAGTTAGCATCCAAGGATGTCCTTGGGAGCCAACTGCCCCTCCTGGTACCGCCAGTAAGTCCCACACGGAGGGATTGCTAAGAGGTTTTCAGAGGCCACGCCCCCTTTCTCCACTACTCTGCAAACGCGCCTCATGGCGCACTTCTGGTTGGGGGATGAAGTCCACTTAACTCCTGAGGGACCTTCGGGCCAAGAAGTCCTCCTGGTACCTCCTATAAGTCCTACGCAGCGGAATACCTGAGCACTGGTTCCAGTGATTGTGAGTGTTTTAAAAAAAGTTTATGAGTGTTAAATATATATACCAAGGTGTATTGGTGAATCAGTGGATTTATGAGTGACTCTATGGATGACTAAGTGTGTGGGTGACTGACTGTATAAGTGAGTGATTAGGTGTCTCAGTGAATGTATGGGTGAGTGACTGGTTGTATAAATGTAGGTGTCTGAGCACTACTCATGCCCTCATCCAATCACTAAACCACTACCGATGCACTCATCTAATTACTCAGGCACTACCCATGAACTCATGCATTCTCTCAGGCACTACGTATGTACTCATCCAATTACCCAAGTACTACGCATGCATTCATCCAATCACCCAGACACTAGCCTTGCACTCATCCAATTACTATTAATCACTACTCGTCAACTCAAGCATGCACTCAGGCACTAACCATTAACTTATGCATTCTCTCAGGCACTATGCTTGAACTCATCCAATCACCCAGGCACTATGCATGCACTCATCCAATTTCTCATGCACTATCCATGCACTCATAAAATCACCTCTCTTACCTATTTCTGCACTACTCTTACCTCTTTCTGCACCTCTCTTGCTTCTTCTGCACCTCTCTTGCTTCTTCTGCACCTCTCTTACCTCTTTCTACACCTCTTTTGCTTCTTTATGTACCTCTCATGCTTCTTTGTGTACCTCTCTTGCTTTTTTCTGCACCTCTCTAGCCTCTTTCTGTACCTTTCTTTCTCTTTCGGTACTTCTCTTGCCTCTTTCTACCCTTCTCTTGCCTCATCTGGACTTCTCTTCCTACTTTCTGCAATGTTCTTCCTCTTTCTGCACTTCTCTTGCTTCTTTCTGCACCTCTCTTGCCTCTTTCTATACCTCACTAGCTTCTTTCTGCACCTCACTCTCTTCTTTCTGTACCTCTCTTGCCTCTTTCTGCACCTCTAATCTTTCTGCACCTCTCTTGCCTCTTTCTGCACCACACTCTTCTTTCTGTACCTCATTCTCTTCTTTATGCACTTCAATTCTCTTTCTGCACCTCTCGTGCCTCTTTCTCCGCCTCACTTACCTCTTTCTGCACCTTTCTTTCTTCTTTCTGTACTTCTCTTACTTCTATCTGTACCACTCTTGCTTCTTTCTGTACCCCTCTTGCTGCTTTCTGTACCTCTCTTGCCTCTTTCTGTACCTTTCTTGCTCTTTCTGCACTTCTCTTGCCTCTTTCTGCACCTCTCTAGCCTCTTTCTGCACATTTCTTCCTCTTTCTGCACATCTCTAGCTTTTTTCTGCACTTCTTTTGCGTCTTTCTGCACCTCTCTTGCCTCTTTCTGTACCTTGCTGGTCTCCTTCTGCACTTCTCTTGCCTCTCTCTGTACCTCTCTTGTATCTTTCTGTACTTCTCCTGCTTCTTCCTGTACCTCTTGCTTCTTTCTGCACCTATCTTGCTTCTTTTATCACTCCTCTTGCATCTTTTTGACCGCTCTTGGTTCTTTCTGTACCTCTCTTGCTTCTTTCTGTATCTCTCTTGCCTCTTTCTGTACCTGACTATCTTCATCCTGCTTCCCTCTTGCTTCTTTCTGCACCTCTCCTGCCTCTTTCTGCATCTCCCTTTTCTCTTGCCTCTTTCTGCACTCCTCTTGCTTCTTTCTGTACCTCTCTTGCTTGTTTCTGCACCTATCTTGCTTTTTTTATCACTTTTTGCACCGCTCTTGCCTCTTTCTGCACCTTTATTACATCTTTCTGCACCTCATTCTCTTCTTTCTGCACCTCATTCCCTTCTTTCTGTACCTCTCTTGCCTCTTTCTGCACTTCTCTTGCCTCTTTCTGTACCTCTCTTGCCTTTCTGCACTTCTCTTGCTTCTTTCTGCACCCCTCTTGCCGCTTTCTGCACCTCTCTTGCCTCTTTCTGCACCTCTCTTGCCTCTTTCTGTACTTCTCTTGCCTCTTTCTGCACCTCTCTTGCCTCTTTCTGCACATTTCTTCCTCTTTCTGCACATCTCTTGCTTCTTTCTGCACTTCTCATGCGTCTTTCTGCACCTCTCTTGCCTCTTTCTGTACCTCTCTTGCTTCCTTCTGTACCTCTCCTGCCTTTTTCTGCATCTCCCTTCTCTCTTGCCTCTTTCTGCACTTCTCTTGCTCCTTTCTGTACCTCTCTTGCCTCTTTCTGCACCTATCGTGCTTCTTTGATCACTTCTCTTGCCTCTTTTTGCACCGCTCTTGGCTCTTTCTGTACCGCTCTTGCTTCTTTATGTACCTCTCTTGCTTCTTTCTGTACCTCTCTTGCCTCTTTCTGTACCTCACTATCCTCTGTATGCACCCTCTTGCTTATTTCTGCACCTCTCCTGCCTCTTTCTGCAACTCCCTGCTCTCTTGCCTCTTTCTGCACTTCTCTTGCTTCTTTCTGTACCTCCCTTGCTTCTTTCAGCACCTATCGTGCTTCTTTGATCACTTCTCATGCCTCTTTTTGCACTGCTCTTGCCTCTTTCTGCACCTCTATTACGTCATTCTACACCTCATTCTCTTCTTTCTGCACCTCTTCATTACGCACCTCTCTTGCTTCTTTCATCACTTCTCTTGCCTCTTTTTGCACCTCTCTTGCCTCTTTCTGCACCGTTCTAGCTTCTTTCTGCACCTCACTTGCTTCTTTGTACACCTCACTTGCTTCTTTCTTCACCTCTCTTGCATCTTTCTGTACCTCTCTTATCTCATTCTGTACCTCTCTTCCATCTTTCTGCACCTCTCTTCATTCTTTCTGTACCTATTTTGCTTCTGTCTGCACCTCTCTTACCTCTTTTTGCACCTCTCTTGCCTCTTTCTGCACCTCACTTGCCTCTTTCTGCACTTCTCTTGCTTCTTTCTGCACCCCTCTTGCCGCTTTCTGCACCTCTCTTGCCTCTTTCTGCCTCTCTTGCCTCTTTCTATACTTCTCTTGCCTCTTTCTGCACCTCTCTTGCCTCTTTCTGCACATTTCTTCATCTTTCTGCACATCTCCTGCCTCTTTCTGCACCTCACTTCCTTCTTTCAACACTTCTCTTGCCTCTTTCTGCACTTCTCTTGCCTCTTTCTGTACCTCTCTTGCCTCTTTCTGTACCTCTCTTGCCTCTTTCTGCATTTCTCTTGCACCCCTCTTGCCGCTTTCTGCACCTCTCTTGCCTCTTTCTGCACCTCTCTTGCCTCTTTGTGTACTTCTCTTGCCTCTTTCTGCACCTCTCTTGCCTCTTTCTGCACATTTCTTCCTCTTTCTGCACATTTCTTGCTTCTTTCTGCACTTCTCGTGCGTCTTTCTGCACCTCTCTTGCCGCTTTCTGTATCTCTCTTGTCTTTCTGCACTTCTCTTGCCTCTTTCTGTACCTCTTGCTTCCTTCTGTACCTCTCCTGCCCCTTTCTGCATCTCCCTTCTCTCATGCCTCTTTCTGCACTTCTCTTGCTCCTTTCTGCACCTATCGTGGTTCTTTGATCACCTCTCTTGCCTCTTTCTGCACCTCACTTGCCTCTTTCTGCACTCCTCTTGCTTCTTTCTGCACCCCTCTTGCCTCTTTCTGCACCTCACTTCCTTCTTTCAACACTTCTCTTGCCTCTTTCTGCACTTCTCTTGCCTCTTTCTGCACTTCTCTTGCTCCTTTCTGTACCTCTCTTGCTTCTTTCTGCACCTATCGTGCTTCTTTGATCACCTCTCTTGCCTCTTTCTGCACCTCACTTGCCTCTTTCTGCACTCCTCTTGCTTCTTTCTGCACCCCTCTTGCCTCTTTCTGCACCTCACTTCATTCTTTCAACACTTCTCTTGCCTCTTTCTGCACTTCTCTTGCATCTTTCTGCACTTCTCTTGCTCCTTTCTGTACCTCTCTTGCTTCTTTCTGCACCTATCGTGCTTCTTTGATCACCTCTCTTGCCTCTTTCTGCACCTCACTTGCCTCTTTCTGCACTCCTCTTGCTTCTTTCTGCACCCCTCTTGCCTCTTTCTGCACCTCACTTCCTTCTTTCAACACTTCTCTTGCCTCTTTCTCCACCTCACTTGCCTCTTTCTGCACTCCTCTTGCTTCTATCTACACCCCTCTTACCTCTTTCTGCACCTTTCTTGCTTCTTTCTGCACTTCTCTTGCATCATTCTGTACCTCTCTTGCCTCTTTCTGCACTTCTCTTGCTTCTTTCTGCACCCCTCTTGCCGCTTTCTGCATCTTTCTTGCGTCTTTCTGCACCTCTCTTGCCTCTTTCTGTACTTCTCTTGCCTCTTTCTGCACCTCTCTTGCCTCTTTCTGCACATTTCATCCTCTTTATGCACATCTCTTGCTTCTTTCTGCACTTCTCATGCGTCTTTCTGCACCTCTCTTGCTGCTTTCTGTATCTCTCTTGCCTCTTTCTGTACATCTCTTGCTTCCTTCTGTACCTCTCCTGCCTCTTTCTGCATCTCCCTTCTCTCTTGCCCCTTTCTGCACTTCTCTTGCTCCTTTCTGTACTTCTCTTGCTTCTTTCTGCACCTATCGTGCTTCTTTGATCACTTCTCTTGCCTCTTTATGCACCGCTCGTCTTTCTGTACATTTCTTCCCCTTTCTGCACCTTTATTGCTTCTTTCTACACTTCTCTTGCCTCTTTCTACACTTCTCTTGCATCATTCTGTACCTCTCTTGCCTCTTTCTGCACTTCTCTTGCTTCTTTCTGCACCCCTCTTGCCGCTTTCTGCACCTCTCTTGCCTCTTTCTGC
The DNA here is from genome assembly GCA_963921515.1 of Calotriton arnoldi. Classification (NCBI taxonomy): domain Eukaryota; kingdom Metazoa; phylum Chordata; class Amphibia; order Caudata; family Salamandridae; genus Calotriton; species Calotriton arnoldi. Next base: position 403,622 of record CAWUFW010002154.1, on the reverse strand, counting down.
ACCTCTCTTGCCTCTTTCTGTACTTCTCTTGCCTCTTTCTGCACCTCTCTTGCCTCTTTCTGCACATTTCTTCCTCTTTCTGCACATCTCTTGCTTCTTTCTGCACTTCTCATGCGTCTTTCTGCACCTCTCTTGCCTCTTTCTGTACCTCTCTTGCTTCCTTCTGTACCTCTCCTGCCTTTTTCTGCATCTCCCTTCTCTCTTGCCTCTTTCTGCACTTCTCTTGCTCCTTTCTGTACCTCTCTTGCCTCTTTCTGCACCTATCGTGCTTCTTTGATCACTTCTCTTGCCTCTTTTTGCACCGCTCTTGGCTCTTTCTGTACTGCTCTTGCTTCTTTATGTACCTCTCTTGCTTCTTTCTGTACCTCTCTTGCCTCTTTCTGTACCTCACTATCCTCTGTATGCACCCTCTTGCTTATGTCTGCACCTCTCCTGCCTCTTTCTGCAACTCCCTGCTCTCTTGCCTCTTTCTGCACTTCTCTTGCTTCTTTCTGTACCTCCCTTGCTTCTTTCAGCACCTATCGTGCTTCTTTGATCACTTCTTATGCCTCTTTTTGCACTGCTCTTGCCTCTTTCTGCTCCTCTATTACGTCATTCTACACCTCATTCTCTTCTTTCTGCACCTCTTCATTACGCACCTCTCTTGCTTCTTTCATCACTTCTCTTGCCTCTTTTTGCACCTCTCTTGCCTCTTTCTGCACCGTTCTGGCTTCTTTCTGCACCTCACTTGCTTCTTTGTACACGTCACTTGCTTCTTTCTTCACCTCTCTTGCATCTTTCTGTACCTCTTATCTCATTCTGTACCTCTCTTCCATCTTTCTGCACCTCTCTTCATTCTTTCTGTACCTATTTTGCTTCTGTCTGCACCTCTCTTACCTCTTTTTGCACCTCTCTTGCCTCTTTCTGCACCTCACTTGCCTCTTTCTGCACTTCACTTGCCTCTTTCTGCACTTCTCTTGCTTCTTTCTGCACCCCTCTTGCCGCTTTCTGCACCTCTCTTGCCTCTTTCTGCCTCTCTTGCCTCTTTCTATACTTCTCTTGCCTCTTTCTGCACCTCTCTTGCCTCTTTCTGCACATTTCTTCCTCTTTCTGCACATCTCCTGCCTCTTTCTGCACCTCACTTCCTTCTTTCAACACTTCTCTTGCCTCTTTCTGCACTTCTCTTGCCTCTTTCTGTACCTCTCTTGCCTCTTTCTGCATTTCTCTTGCACCCCTCTTGCCGCTTTCTGCACCTCTCTTGCCGCTTTCTGTATCTCTCTTGTCTTTCTGCACTTCTCTTGCCTCTTTCTGTACCTCTTGCTTCCTTCTGTACCTCTCCTGCCCCTTTCTGCATCTCCCTTCTCTCATGCCTCTTTCTGCACTTCTCTTGCTCCTTTCTGTACCTCTCTTGCTTCTTTCTGCACCTATCGTGCTTCTTTGATCACCTCTCTTGCCTCTTTCTGCACCTCACTTGCCTCTTTCTGCACTCCTCTTGCTTCTTTCTGCACCCCTCTTGCCTCTTTCTGCACCTCACTTCCTTCTTTCAACACTTCTCTTGCCTCTTTCTGCACTTCTCTTGCCTCTTTCTGCACTTCTCTTGCTCCTTTCTGTACCTCTCTTGCTTCTTTCTGCACCCATCGTGCTTCTTTGATCACCTCTTGCCTCTTTCTGCACCTCACTTGCCTCTTTCTGCACTCCTCTTGCTTCTTTCTGCACCCCTCTTGCCTCTTTCTGCACCTCACTTCCTTCTTTCAACACTTCTCTTGCCTCTTTCTCCACCTCACTTGCCTCTTTCTGCACTCCTCTTGCTTCTATCTACACCCCTCTTACCTCTTTCTGCACCTTTCTTGCTTCTTTCTGCACTTCTCTTGCATCATTCTGTACCTCTCTTGCCTCTTTCTGCACTTTTCTTGCTTCTTTCTGCACCCCTCTTGCCGCTTTCTGCATCTCTCTTGCGTCTTTCTGCACCTCTCTTGCCTCTTTCTGTACTTCTCTTGCCTCTTTCTGCACCTCTCTTGCCTCTTTCTGCACATTTCATCCTCTTTATGCACATCTCTTGCTTCTTTCTGCACTTCTCATGCGTCTTTCTGCACCTCTCTTGCTGCTTTCTGTATCTCTCTTGCCTCTTTCTGTACCTCTCTTGCTTCCTTCTGTACCTCTCCTGCCTCTTTCTGCATCTCCCTTCTCTCTTGCTCCTTTCTGTACTTCTCTTGCTTCTTTCTGCACCTATCGTGCTTCTTTGATCACTTCTCTTGCCTCTTTATGCACCGCTCTTGTCTTTCTGTACATTTCTTCCCCTTTCTGCACCTTTATTGCTTCTTTCTACACTTCTCTTGCATCATTCTGAACCTCTCTTGCCTCTTTCTGCACTTCTCTTGCTTCTTTCTGCACCTCACTTGCTTCTTTGTACACCTCACTTGCTTCTTTCTTCACCTCTCTTGCATCTTTCTGTACCTCTGTCTCGTTTTGTACATCTCTTCCCTCTTTCTGCACCTCTCTTCATTCTTTCTGTACCTATTTTGCTTCTGTCTGCACCTCTCTTACCTCTTTTTGCACCTCTCTTGCCTCTTTCTGCACCTCACTTGCCTCTTTCTGCACTTCTCGTGCTTCTTTCTCCACCCTTCTTGCCTCTTTCTGTACCTTTCTTGCTTCTATCTGCACATCTTTCTTCTTTCTGTACCTCTCTTGCTTCTTTCTGCACCCTCTTGCCGCTTTCTGCACCTCTCTTGCCTCTTTCTGCACCTCTCTTGCCTCTTTCTATACTTCGCTTGCCTCTTTCTGCACCTCTCTTGCCTCTTTCTGCACATTTCTTCCTCTTTCTGCACATCTCTTGCTTCTTTCTGCACTTCTTGTGCGTCTTTCTGCACCTCTCTTGCCGCTTTCTATATCTCTCTTGTCTCTTTCTGCACTTCTCTTGCCTCTTTCTGTACCTCTCTTGCTTCCTTCTGTACCTCTCCTGCATCTTTCTGCACCTCACTTCCTTCTTTCAACACTTCTCTTGCCTCTTTCTGCACTTCTCTTGCCTCTTTCTGTACTTCTCTTGCTTCTTTCTGCACCCCTCTTGCCGCTTTCTGCACCTCTTGCCTCTTTCTGTACCTCTCTTGCCTCTTTCTGCACTTCTCTTGCTTCTTTCTGCACCCCTCTTGCCGCTTTCTGCACCTCTTGCCTCTTTCTGCACCTCTCTTGCCTCTTTCTGTACTTCTCTTGCCTCTTTCTGCACATCTCTTGCTTCTTTCTGCACTTCTCGTGCGTCTTTCTGCACCTCTTGCCGCTTTCTGTATCTCTCTGGTCTTTCTGCACTTCTCTTGACTCTTTCTGTACCTCTCTTGCTTCCTTCTGTACCTCTCCTGCCTCTTTCTGCATCTCCCTTCTCTCTTGCCTCTTTCTGCACTTCTCTTGCTCCTTTCTGTACCTCTCTTGCTTCTTTCTGCACCTATCGTGCTACTTTGATCACTTATATTGCCTCTTTATGCACCGCTCTTCTCTTTCTGTACATTTCTTCCCCTTTCTGCACCTTTATTGCTTCTTTCTACACTTCTCTTGCCTCTTTCTGCACTTCTCTTGCATCATTCTGTACCTCTCTTGCCTCTTTCTGCACTTCTCTTGCTTCTTTCTGCACCCCTCTTGCCGCTTTCTGCATCTCTCTTGCGTCTTTCTGCACCTCTCTTGCCTCTTTCTGCACATTTCTTCCTCTTTATGCACATCTCTTGCTTCTTTCTGCACTTCTCATGCGTCTTTCTGCACCTCTCTTGCTGCTTTCTGTATCTCTCTTGCCTCTTTCTGTACCTCTCTTGCTTCCTTCTGTACCTCTCCTGCCTCTTTCTGCATCTCCTTCTCTCTTGCCTCTTTCTGCACTTCTCTTGCTCCTTTCTGTACTTCTCTTGCTTCTTTCTGCACCTATCGTGCTTCTTTGATCACTTCTCTTGCCTCTTTATGCACCGCTCTTGTCTTTCTGTACATTTCTTCCCCTTTCTGCACCTTTATTGCTTCTTTCTACACTTCTCTTGCCTCTTTCTACACTTCTCTTGCATCATTCTGTACCTCTCTTGCCTCTTTCTGCACTTCTCTTGCTTCTTTCTGCACCTCACTTGCTTCTTTGTACACCTCACTTGCTTCTTTCTTCACCTCTCTTGCATCTTTCTGTACCTCTCTTGTCTCGTTCTGTACATCTCTTCCCTCTTTCTGCACCTCTCTTCATTCTTTCTGTACCTATTTTGCTTCTGTCTGCACCTCTCTTACCTCTTTTTGCACCTCTCTTGCCTCTTTCTGCACCTCACTTGCCTCTTTCTGCACTTCTCATGCTGCTTTCTCCACCCTTCTTGCCTCTTTCTGTACCTTTCTTGCTTCTATCTGCACATATCTTTCTTCTTTCTGTACCTCTCTTGCTTCTTTCTGCACCCCTCTTGCCGCTTTCTGCACCTCTCTTGCCTCTTTCTGCACCTCTCTTGCCTCTTTCTATACTTCGCTTGCCTCTTTCTGCACCTCTCTTGCCTCTTTCTGCACATTTCTTCCTCTTTCTGCACATCTCTTGCTTCTTTCTGCACTTCTTGTGCGTCTTTCTGCACCTCTCTTGCCGCTTTCTATATCTCTCTTGTCTCTTTCTGCACTTCTCTTGCCTCTTTCTGTACCTCTCTTGCTTCCTTCTGTACCTCTCCTGCCTCTTTCTGCACCTCACTTCCTTCTTTCAACACTTCTCTTGCCTCTTTCTGCACTTCTCTTGCCTCTTTCTGTACCTCTCTTGCCTCTTTCTGTACCTCTCTTGCCTCTTTCTGCACTTCTCTTGCTTCTTTCTGCACCCCTCTTGCTGCTTTCTGCACCTCTTGCCTCTTTCTGCACCTCTCTTGCCTCTTTCTGTACTTCTCTTGCCTCTTTCTGCACATCTCTTGCTTCTTTCTGCACTTCTCGTGTGTCTTTCTGCACCTCTTGCCGCTTTCTGTATCTCTCTTGTCTTTCTGCACTTCTCTTGCCTCTTTCTGCACCCCTCTTGCCTCTTTCTGCACCTCACTTCCTTCTTTCAACACTTCTCTTGCCTCTTTCTGCACTTCTCTTGCCTCTTTCTGCACTTCTCTTGCTCCTTTCTGTACCTCTCTTGCTTCTTTCTGCACCCATCGTGCTTCTTTGATCACCTCTTGCCTCTTTCTGCACCTCACTTGCCTCTTTCTGCACTCCTCTTGCTTCTTTCTGCACCCCTCTTGCCTCTTTCTGCACCTCACTTCCTTCTTTCAACACTTCTCTTGCCTCTTTCTCCACCTCACTTGCCTCTTTCTGCACTCCTCTTGCTTCTATCTACACCCCTCTTACCTCTTTCTGCACCTTTCTTGCTTCTTTCTGCACTTCTCTTGCATCATTCTGTACCTCTCTTGCCTCTTTCTGCACTTTTCTTGCTTCTTTCTGCACCCCTCTTGCCGCTTTCTGCATCTCTCTTGCATCTTTCTGCACCTCTCTTGCCTCTTTCTGTACTTCTCTTGCCTCTTTCTGCACCTCTCTTGCCTCTTTCTGCACATTTCTTCCTCTTTATGCACATCTCTTGCTTCTTTCTGCACTTCTCATGCGTCTTTCTGCACCTCTCTTGCTGCTTTCTGTATCTCTCTTGCCTCTTTCTGTACCTCTCTTGCTTCCTTCTGTACCTCTCCTGCCTCTTTCTGCATCTCCCTCTCTCTTGCTCCTTTCTGTACTTCTCTTGCTTCTTTCTGCACCTATCGTGCTTCTTTGATCACTTCTCTTGCCTCTTTATGCACCGCTCTTGTCTTTCTGTACATTTCTTCCCCTTTCTGCACCTTTATTGCTTCTTTCTACACTTCTCTTGCATCATTCTGAACCTCTCTTGCCTCTTTCTGCACTTCTCTTGCTTCTTTCTGCACCTCACTTGCTTCTTTGTACACCTCACTTGCTTCTTTCTTCACCTCTCTTGCATCTTTCTGTACCTCTGTCTCGTTTTGTACATCTCTTCCCTCTTTCTGCACCTCTCTTCATTCTTTCTGTACCTATTTTGCTTCTGTCTGCACCTCTCTTACCTCTTTTTGCACCTCTCTTGCCTCTTTCTGCACCTCACTTGCCTCTTTCTGCACTTCTCGTGCTTCTTTCTCCACCCTTCTTGCCTCTTTCTGTACCTTTCTTGCTTCTATCTGCACATCTTTCTTCTTTCTGTACCTCTCTTGCTTCTTTCTGCACCCCTCTTGCCGCTTTCTGCACCTCTCTTGCCTCTTTCTGCACCTCTCTTGCCTCTTTCTATACTTCGCTTGCCTCTTTCTGCACCTCTCTTGCCTCTTTCTGCACATTTCTTCCTCTTTCTGCACATCTCTTGCTTCTTTCTGCACTTCTTGTGCGTCTTTCTGCACCTCTCTTGCCGCTTTCTATATCTCTCTTGTCTCTTTCTGCACTTCTCTTGCCTCTTTCTGTACCTCTCTTGCTTCCTTCTGTACCTCTCCTGCATCTTTCTGCACCTCACTTCCTTCTTTCAACACTTCTCTTGCCTCTTTCTGCACTTCTCTTGCCTCTTTCTGTACTTCTCTTTGCTTCTTTCTGCACCCCTCTTGCCGCTTTCTGCACCTCTTGCCTCTTTCTGTACCTCTCTTGCCTCTTTCTGCACTTCTCTTGCTTCTTTCTGCACCCCTCTTGCCGCTTTCTGCACCTCTTGCCTCTTTCTGCACCTCTCTTGCCTCTTTCTGTACTTCTCTTGCCTCTTTCTGCACATCTCTTGCTTCTTTCTGCACTTCTCGTGCGTCTTTCTGCACCTCTTGCCGCTTTCTGTATCTCTCTTGTCTTTCTGCACTTCTCTTGCCTCTTTCTGTACCTCTCTTGCTTCCTTCTGTACCTCTCCTGCCTCTTTCTGCATCTCCCTTCTCTCTTGCCTCTTTCTGCACTTCTCTTGCTCCTTTCTGTACCTCTCTTGCTTCTTTCTGCACCTATCGTGCTACTTTGATCACTTATCTTGCCTCTTTATGCACCGCTCTTGTCTTTCTGTACATTTCTTCCCCTTTCTGCACCTTTATTGCTTCTTTCTACACTTCTCTTGCCTCTTTCTGCACTTCTCTTGCATCATTCTGTACCTCTCTTGCCTCTTTCTGCACTTCTCTTGCTTCTTTCTGCACCCCTCTTGCCGCTTTCTGCATCTCTCTTGCGTCTTTTCTGCACCTCTCTTGCCTCTTTCTGCACATTTCTTCCTCTTTATGCACATCTCTTGCTTCTTTCTGCACTTCTCATGCGTCTTTCTGCACCTCTCTTGCTGCTTTCTGTATCTCTCTTGCCTCTTTCTGTACCTCTCTTGCTTCCTTCTGTACCTCTCCTGCCTCTTTCTGCATCTCCCTTCTCTCTTGCCCCTTTCTGCACTTCTCTTGCTCCTTTCTGTACTTCTCTTGCTTCTTTCTGCACCTATCGTGCTTCTTTGATCACTTCTCTTGCCTCTTTATGCACTGCTCTTGTCTTTCTGTACATTTCTTCCCCTTTCTGCACCTTTATTGCTTCTTTCTACACTTCTCTTGCCTCTTTCTACACTTCTCTTGCATCATTCTGTACCTCTCTTGCCTCTTTCTGCACTTCTCTTGCTTCTTTCTGCACCTCACTTGCTTCTTTGTACACCTCACTTGCTTCTTTCTTCACCTCTCTTGCATCTTTCTGTACCTCTCTTGTCTCGTTCTGTACATCTCTTCCTCTTTCTGCACCTCTCTTCATTCTTTCTGTACCTATTTTGCTTCTGTCTGCACCTCTCTTACCTCTTTTGCACCTCTCTTGCCTCTTTCTGCACCTCACTTGCCTCTTTCTGCACTTCTCATGCTGCTTTCTCCACCCTTCTTGCCTCTTTCTGTACCTTTCTTGCTTCTATCTGCACATATCTTTCTTCTTTCTGTACCTCTCTTGCTTCTTTCTGCACCCTCTTGCCGCTTTCTGCACCTCTCTTGCCTCTTTCTGCACCTCTCTTGCCTCTTTCTATACTTCGCTTGCCTCTTTCTGCACCTCTCTTGCCTCTTTCTGCACATTTCTTCCTCTTTCTGCACATCTCTTGCTTCTTTCTGCACTTCTTGTGCGTCTTTCTGCACCTCTCTTGCCGCTTTCTATATCTCTCTTTGTCTCTTTCTGCACTTCTCTTGCCTCTTTCTGTACCTCTCTTGCTTCCTTCTGTACCTCTCCTGCCTCTTTCTGCACCTCACTTCCTTCTTTCAACACTTCTCTTGCCTCTTTCTGCACTTCTCTTGCCTCTTTCTGTACCTCTCTTGCCTCTTTCTGTACCTCTCTTGCCTCTTTCTGCACTTCTCTTGCTTCTTTCTGCACCCCTCTTGCTGCTTTCTGCACCTCTTGCCTCTTTCTGCACCTCTCTTGCCTCTTTCTGTACTTCTCTTGCCTCTTTCTGCACATCTCTTGCTTCTTTCTGCACTTCTCGTGTGTCTTTCTGCACCTCTTGCCGCTTTCTGTATCTCTCTTGTCTTTCTGCACTTCTCTTGCCTCTTTCTGTACCTCTCTTGCTTCCTTCTGTACCTCTCCTGCCTCTTTCTGCATCTCCCTTCTCTCTTGCCTCTTTCTGCACTTCTCTTGCTCCTTTCTGTACCTCTCTTGCTTCTTTCTGCACCTATCGTGCTACTTTGATCACTTCTCTTGCCTCTTTATGCACCGCTCTTGTCTTTCTGTACATTTCTTCCCGTTTCTGCACCTTTATTGCTTCTTTCTACACTTCTCTTGCCTCTTTCTGCACTTCTCTTGCATCATTCTGTACCTCTCTTGCCTCTTTCTGCACTTCTCTTGCTTCTTTCTGCACCCCTCTTGCTGCTTTCTGCACCTCTCTTGCGTCTTTCTGTACCTCTCTTGCCTCTTTCTGTACTTTGCTTGCCTCTTTCTGTACCTCTCTTGCCTCTTTCTGCACATTTCTTCCTCTTTCTGCACATCTCTTGCTTCTTTCTGCACTTCTCATGCGTCTATCTGCACCTCTCTTGCTGCTTTCTGTATCTCTCTTGCCTCTTTCTGTACCTCTCTTGCTTCCTTCTGTACCTCTCCTGCCTCTTTCTGCATCTCCCTTCTCTCTTGCCCCTTTCTGCACTTCTCTTGCTCCTTTCTGTACTTCTCCTGCTTCTTTCTGCACCTATCGTGCTTCTTTGATCACTTTTCTTGCCTCTTTATGCACCGCTCTTGTCTTTCTGTACATTTCTTCCCCTTTCTGCACCTTTATTGCTTCTTCCTACACTTCTCTTGCCTCTTTCTACACTTCTCTTGCATCATTCTGTACCTCTCTTGCCTCTTTCTGCACTTCTCTTGCTTCTTTCTGCACCCCTCTTGCCGCTTTCTGCACCTCTTTTGCGTCTTTCTGCACCTCTATTGCCTCTTTCTGTACTTCTCTTGCCTCTTTCTGTACCTCTCTTGCCTCTTTCTGCACATTTCTTCCTCTTTCTGCACATCTCTTGCGTCTTTCTGCACCTCTCTTGCTGCTTTCTGTATCTCTCTTGCCTCTTTCTGTACCTCTCTTGCTTCCTTCTGTACCTCTCCTGCCTCTTTCTGCATCTCCCCTTCTTTCTTGCCCCTTTCTGCACTGCTCTTGCTCCTTTCTGTACTTTTCTTGCTTCTTTCTGCACCTATCATGCTTCTTTGATCACTTCTCTTGCCTCTTTATGCACAGCTCATCTCTTTCTGTACATTTCTTCCCCTTTCTGCACCTTTATTGCTTCTTTCTACACTTCTCTTGCCTCTGTCTGCATTTCTCTTGCATCTTTCTGTACCTCTCTTCCCTCTTTATGCACTTCTCTTGCTTCTTTCTGTACCTGTCTTGCTTCATTCTGCACCTCTCTTGCTTCTTTCATCACTTCTCTTGCCTCTTTTTGCACCTCTCTTGCTTCTTTCTGCACCTCACTTGCCTCTTTCTGCACTCCTCTTGCTTCAATCTGCACACCTCTTGCCTCTTTCTGCACCTTTCTTACTTCTTTCTGCACTTTTCTTGCTTCTTTCTGTACCTCTCTTGCTTCTTTCTGCACCCCTGGTCTCGTTCTGCACCTCTCTTGCCTCTTTCTGCACTTCTCTTGCCTCTTTCTGCACTTCTCTTACCTCTTTCTGCACCTCTCTTGCCTCTTTCTGTACCTCCCTTGCCTCTTTCTGTACTTCTCCTGCTTCTTTCTGTACCTCTCTTGCTTCTTTCTGCACCTATCTTACTTCTTTTATCACTTCTCTTGCCTCTTTTGCACCGCTCTTGGATCTTTTGGTACCTCTCTTGCTTCTTTCTCTACCTCTCTTGCCTCTTTCTGCACCTCTCCTGCCTCTTTCTGCATTTTCCTTCTCTCTTGCCTCTTTCTGCACGTTTCTTGCTTCTTTCTGTACCTCTCTTGCTTCTTTGTGCCCCTATCTTGCTTCTTTTATCACTTCTCTTGCTTCTTTTTGTACCGCTCTTGCCTCTTTCTGCACCTCTATTACGTCTTTCTGCACCTCATTCTCTTCTTTCTGCACCTCATTCTCTTCTTTCCGCACCTCTCTTGCTTCACTATGTACTTCTGTTGCCTGTTTCTGCACCTCTCTTGCCGCTTTCTATATCTCTCTTGTCTCTTTCTGCACTTCTCTTGCCTCTTTCTGTACCTCTCTTGCTTCCTTCTGTACCTCTCCTGCCTCTTTCTGCACCTCACTTCCTTCTTTCAACACTTCTCTTGCCTCTTTCTGCACTTCTCTTGCCTCTTTCTGTACCTCTCTTGCCTCTTTCTGTACCTCTCTTGCCTCTTTCTGCACTTCTCTTGCTTCTTTCTCCACCCCTCTTGCTGCTTTCTGCACCTCTTGCCTCTTTCTGCACCTCTCTTGCCTCTTTCTGTACTTCTCTTGCCTCTTTCTGCACATCTCTTGCTTCTTTCTGCACTTCTCGTGCGTCTTTCTGCACCTCTTGCCGCTTTCTGTATCTCTCTGGTCTTTCTGCACTTCTCTTGCCTCTTTCTGTACCTCTCTTGCTTCCTTCTGTACCTCTCCTGCCTCTTTCTGCATCTCCCTTCTCTCTTGCCCCTTTCTGCACTTCTCTTGCTCCTTTCTGTACTTCTCCTGCTTCTTTTTGCACCTATCGTGCTTCTTTGATCACTTCTCTTGCCTCTTTATGCACCGCTCTTGTCTTTCTGTACATTTCTTCCCCTTTCTGCACCTTTATTGCTTCTTCCTACACTTCTCTTGCCTCTTTCTACACTTCTCTTGCATCATTCTGTACCTCTCTTGCCTCTTTCTGCACTTCTCTTGCTTCTTTCTGCACCCCTCTTGCCGCTTTCTGCACCTCTTTTGCGTCTTTCTGCACCTCTATTGCCTCTTTCTGTACTTCTCTTGCCTCTTTCTGCACCTCTCTTGCCTCTTTCTGCACATTTCTTCCTCTTTCTGCACATCTCTTGCGTCTTTCTGCACCTCTCTTGTTGCTTTCTGTATCTCTCTTGCTCTTTCTGTACCTCTCTTGCTTCCTTCTGTACCTCTCCTGCCTCTTTCTGCATCTCCCTTCTTTCTTGCCCCTTTCTGCACTGCTCTTGCTCCTTTCTGTACTTTTCTTGCTTCTTTCTGCACCTATCGTGCTTCTTTGATCACTTCTCTTGCCTCTTTATGCACAGCTCATCTCTTTCTGTACATTTCTTCCCTTTCTGCACCTGTATTGCTTCTTTCTACACTTCTATGCCTCTGTCTGCATTTCTCTTGCATCTTTCTGTACCTCTCTTGCCTCTTTATACACTTCTCTTGCTTCTTTCTGTACCTGTCTTGCTTCATTCTGCACCTCTCTTGCTTCTTTCATCACTTCTCTTGCCTCTTTTTGCACCTCTCTTGCTTCTTTCTGCACCTCTCTTGCTTCTTTCTGTACCTCTCTTGCCTCATTATGTACCTCTTTTGCCTCGTTCTATACCTCTCTTGCCTCGTTCTGCACCTCTTGCCTCTTTCTGCACCTCTCGTGCCTCTTTCTGCACCTCTCGTGCCTGTTTCTGTACCTCTCTTGCTTTTTCTGCACCTATCTTGCTTCTTTTATCACTTCCTTTGCCTCTTTTGCACCGCTCTTACCTTTCTTCACCTCTTGCTTCTTTCTGCCCCTCTCTTACCTATTTCTGCACCTCTCTTCCCTCTTTCTGCACCTCACTTGCCTCTTTCTGCACTCCTCTTGCTTCTTTCTGCACCCCTCTTGCCTCTTTCTACACATCACTTCTTTCTTTCAATACTTCTCTTGCCTCTTTCTGTACTTCTCTTGCCTCTTTCTGCACCTCACTTGCCTCTTTCTGCACTCCTCTTGCTTCAATCTGCACACCTCTTGCCTCTTTCTGCACCTTTCTTACTTCTTTCTGCACTTTTCTTGCTTCTTTCTGTACCTCTCTTGCTTCTTTCTGCACCCCTCTTGTCTCGTTCTGCACCTCTCTTGCCTCTTTCTGCACTTCTCTTGCCTCTTTCTGCACTTCTCTTGCCTCTTTCTGCACTTCTCTTACCTCTTTCTGCACCTCTCTTGCCTCTTTCTGTACCTCCCTTGCCTCTTTCTGTACTTCTGCTTCTTTCTGTACCTCTCTTGCTTCTTTCTGCACCTATCTTACTTCTTTTATCACTTCTCTTGCCTCTTTTTGCACCGCTCTTGGATCTTTTGGTACCTCTCTTGCTTCTTTCTCTACCTCTCTTGCCTCTTTCTGCACCTCTCCTGCCTCTTTCTGCATTTTCCTTCTCTCTTGCCTCTTTCTGCACGTTTCTTGCTTCTTTCTGTAACTCTCTTGCTTCTTTGTGCCCCTATCTTGCTTCTTTTATCACTTCTCTTGCTTCTTTTTGTACCGCTCTTGCCTCTTTCTGCACCTCTATTACGTCTTTCTGCACCTCATTCTCTTCTTTCCGCACCTCTCTTGCTTCACTATGTACTTCTGTTGCCTGTTTCTGCACCTCTCTTGCCCCTTTCTGTATATTTCTTCCCTTTCTGCATCTTTATTGCTTCTTTCAACACTTCTCTTGCCTCTTTCTGCACTTCTCTTGCCTCATTCTGCACCTCTCTTGCTTCTTTCATCACTTCTCTTGCCTCTTTTTGCACCTCTCTTGCCTCTTTCTGCACCTCTATTACATCTTTCTGCACCTCATGCTCTTCTTTATGCACCTCATTCTCTTCTTTCTGCACCTCTCTTGCCTCTTTTTGCACTTCTCTTGCTTGTTTCTTTACCCCTCTTGCTTCAATCTGCACCTCTTGCTTCTTTCATCAATTCTCTTGCCTCTTTTTGCACATCTCCTGCCTCTTTCTGCACCTCTCTTGCTTCTTTCTGCACCTCACTTGCTTCTTTCTGCACCTCACTTGCTTCTTTCTGCACCTCTCTTGCCTCGTTCTGTACCTTTCTTTCCTCATTATGCACCTCTCTTGCCTCGTTCTGTACCTCTTGCCTCTTTCTGCACCTCTCTTGCTTATTTCTGGACCTCTCTTGCCTCTTTCTGTACTTCTCTTGCTTCTTTCTGTACCTCTCTTGCTTTTTTCTGCACCTATCTTGCTTCTTTATCACTTCCTTGATTCTTTTACACTGCTCTTACCTCTTTCTTTACCTCCCTTGCTTCTTTCTGCACCCATATTGCCTGTTTCTGCACCTTTCTTGCTTCTTTCTGCACTTCTCTTGCTTCTTTCTGTACCCCTCTTGCCTCTTTCTGCACCTCTCTTGCCGCTTTCTGCACATTTCTTCCTCTTTCTACACATCTCTTGCTTCTTTCTGCACTTCTCTTGCGTCTTTCTGTACCTCTCTTGTCTTTCTGCACTTCTCTTGCCTCTTTCTGCACCTCTCTTGCCTCTTTCTGTACCTCTCGCTTCCTTCTGCGCCTATCTTTCTTCTTTTGTCACTTCTCTTGCCTCTTTTTGCATCTCTCTCGCTTCTTTCCTCTACCTCTTGTGCCTCTTTCTGTACCTTACTATCTTCTTTCTGCACCTCTCCTGCATCTTTCTACATCTCCCTTCTCTTGCCTTTTTCTGCACTTTTCTTGCTTCCTTCTGTACCTCTCTTGCTTCTTTCTGCACCTATCTAGCTTTTTTTATCACTTCTCTTGCCTCTTTTTGCACCTCTCGCTTCTTTCTGCACCTCTCTTGCTTCTTTCTGTACCTCTCTTGCCTCATTATGTACCTCTTTTTGCCTCGTTCTATACCTCTCTTGCCTCTTTCTGCACTTCTCTTGCCTCTTTTTGCACCTCTTGTGCCTCTTTCTGCACCTCTCGTGCCTCTTTCTGTACCTCTCTTGCTTTTTTCTGCACCTATCTTACTTCTTTTATCACTTCCCTTGCCTCTTTTTGCACCGCTCTTACCTTTCTTCACCTCTTGCTTCTTTCTGCCCCTCTTACCTCTTTCTGCACCACACTTGCCTCTTTCTGCACCTCACTTGCCTCTTTCTGCACTTCTCTTGTCTCATTCTCCACCTCACTTGCCTCTTTCTGCACTCCTCTTGCTTCTATCTACACCCCTCTTACCTCTTTCTGCACCTTTCTTGCTTCTTTCTGCACTTCTCTTGCTTCTTTCTGTACCTCTTGCTTCTTTCTACATCCCTCTTGCCTCTTTCTGTACCTCTCTTGCCTCTTTCTGCACCTCTTGCCTCTTTCTGCACTTCTCTTGCATCTTTCTGCACCTCTCTTGCCTCTTTCTGTACCTCCCTTGTCTCTTTCTGCACTTCTCTTGCCTCTTTCTGCACCTCTCTTGCCTCCAATGTACCTCTCTTGCCTCTTTCTGCACTTCTCCTGCTTCTTTCTGTACCGGTCTTGCTTCTTTCTGCACCTATCTTGCTTTTTTTGTCACTTCTCTTGCCTCTGTTTGCATCGCTCTTGGATCTTTCGGTACCTCTCTTGCTTCTTTCTCTACCTCTCTTGCCTCTTTCTGCACCTCTCCTGCCTCTTTCTGCATTTCCCTTCTCTCTTGCCTCTTTCTGCACGTTGCTTGCTTCTTTCTGTACCTCTCTTGCTTCTTTGTGCTCCTATCTTGCTTGTTTTATCACTTCTCTTGCCTCTTTTTGCACCGCTCTTTCCTCTTTCTGCACTTCTATTACGTCTTTCTGCACCTCATTCTCTTCTTTCTGCACCTCATTCTCTTCTTTCTGCACCTCTCTTGCTTCGCTTTCAACACTTCTCTTGCCTCTTTCTGCACTTCTCTTGCCTCATTCTATACCTCTCTTGCTTCTTTCATCACTTCTCTTGCCTCTTTCTGCACCTCTATTACGTCTTTCTGCACCTCATTCTCTTCTTTATGCACCTCATTCTCTTCTTTCTGCACCTCTCTTGCCTCTTTTTGCACTTCTCTTGCTTGTTTCTTTACTCCTCTTGCTTCATTCTGCACCTCTCTTGCTTCTTTCATCAATTCTCTTGCCTCTTTTTACACATCTCCTGCCTCTTTCTGCACCTCTCTTGCTTCTTTCTGCACCTCACTTGTTTCTTTCTGCACCTCACTTGCTTCTTTCTGCACCTCTCTTGCCTCATTCTGTACCTTTCTTTCCTCATTATGTACCTCTCTTGCCTCGTTCTGTACCTCTTGCCTCTTTCTGCACCTCTCTTGCTTATTTCTGCACCTCTCTTGCCTCTTTCTGTACTTCTCTTGCTTCTTTCTGTACCTCTCTTGCTTTTATCTGCACCTATCTTGCTTCTTTTATCTCTTCCTTGATTCTTTTTACACTGCTCTTACCTTTCTTTACCTACCTTGCTTCTTTCTGCACCCTCTTGCCTGTTTCTGCACCTTTCTTGCCTCTTTCTGCACTTCTTTGGCTTCTTTCTGCACCCTCTTGCCTCCTTCTGCACCTCTCTTGCCTCTTTCTGTACTTCTCTTGCCGCTTTCTGCACCTCTCTTGCCACTTTCTGCACATTTCTTCCTCTTTCTACACATCTCTTGCTTCTTTCTGCACTTCTCTTGCGTCTTTCTGTACCTCTCGTCTCTTTCTGCACTTCTCTTGCCTCTTTCTGCACCTCTCTTGCCTCTTTCTGTACCTCTCTTGCTTCCTTCTGCACCTATCTTTCTTCTTTTGTCACTTCTCTTGCCTCTTTTGCACCCTCTTGCTTCTTTCTGCACCTCTCCTGCCTCTTTCTACATCTCCCTTCTCTTGCCTTTTTCCGCACTTTTCTTGCTTCTTTCTGTACCTCTCTTGCTTCTTTCTGCACCTATCTTGCTTTTTTTATCACTTCTCTTGCCTCTTTTTGCACCTCTCTTGCTTCTTTCTGCACCTCTCGTCCTTCTTTCTGTACCTCTCTTGCCTCATTATGTACCTCTTTTGCCTCGTTCTATACCTCTCTTGCTTCTTTCTGTACCTCTCTTGCCTCTTTTTGCACCTCTTGTGCCTGTTTCTGCAACTCTTGTGCTTTTTCTGCACCTATCTTGCTTCTTTATCACTTCCCTTGCCTCTTTTGCACCGCTCTTACCTTTCTTCACCCTCTTGCTTCTTTCTGCCCCTCTCTTACCTCTTTCTGCACCTCTCTTGCCTCTTTCTGCACCTCACTTGCCTCTTTCTGCACTCCTCTTGCTTCTTTCTGCACCCCTCTTGCCTCTTTCTGCACCTCACTTCCTTCTTTCAACACTTCTCTTGCCTCTTTCTGCACTTCTCTTGCCTCTTTCTCCACCTCACTTGCCTCTTTCTGCACTCCTCTTGCTTCTATCTACACCCCTCTTACCTCTTTCTGCACCTTTCTTGCTTCTTTCTGCACCTCTCTTGCCTCGTTCTGTACCTTTCTTTCCTCATTATGTACCTCTCTTGCCTCGTTCTGTACCTCTTGCCTCTTTCTGCACCTCTCTTGCTTATTTCTGCACCTCTCTTGCCTCTTTCTGCACCTCTCTTGCCTCTTTCTGTACTTCTCTTGCCTCTTTCTGCACATCTCTTGCTTCTTTCTGCACTTCTCGTGTGTCTTTCTGCACCTCTTGCCGCTTTCTGTATCTCTCTTGTCTTTCTGCACTTCTCTTGCCTCTTTCTGTACCTCTCTTGCTTCCTTCTGTACCTCTCCTGCCTCTTTCTGCATCTCCCTTCTCTCTTGCCTCTTTCTGCACTTCTCTTGCTCCTTTCTGTACCTCTCTTGCTTCTTTCTGCACCTATCGTGCTACTTTGATCACTTCTCTTGCCTCTTTATGCACCGCTCTTGTCTTTCTGTACATTTCTTCCCCTTTCTGCACCTTTATTGCTTCTTTCTACACTTCTCTTGCCTCTTTCTGCACTTCTCTTGCATCATTCTGTACCTCTCTTGCCTCTTTCTGCACTTCTCTTGCTTCTTTCTGCACCCCTCTTGCTGCTTTCTGCACCTCTCTTGCGTCTTTCTGTACCTCTCTTGCCTCTTTCTGTACTTCGCTTGCCTCTTTCTGTACCTCTCTTGCCTCTTTCTGCACATTTCTTCCTCTTTCTGCACATCTCTTGCTTCTTTCTGCACTTCTCATGCGTCTATCTGCACCTCTCTTGCTGCTTTCTGTATCTCTCTTGCCTCTTTCTGTACCTCTCTTGCTTCCTTCTGTACCTCTCCTGCCTCTCCCTTCTCTCTTGCCCCTTTCTGCACTTCTCTTGCTCCTTTCTGTACTTCTCCTGCTTCTTTCTGCACCTATTGTGCTTCTTTGATCACTTTTCTTGCCTCTTTATGCACCGCTCTTGTCTTTCTGTACATTTCTTCCCCTTTCTGCACCTTTATTGCTTCTTCCTACACTTCTCTTGCCTCTTTCTACACTTCTCTTGCATCATTCTGTACCTCTCTTGCCTCTTTCTGCACTTCTCTTGCTTCTTTCTGCACCCCTCTTGCCGCTTTCTGCACCTCTTTTGCGTCTTTCTACACCTCTATTGCCTCTTTCTGTACTTCTCTTGCCTCTTTCTGCACCTCTCTTGCCTCTTTCTGCACATTTCTTCCTCTTTCTGCACATCTCTTGCGTCTTTCTGCACCTCTCTTGCTGCTTTCTGTATCTCTATTGCCTCTTTCTGTACCTCTCTTGCTTCCTTCTGTACCTCTCCTGCCTCTTTCTGCATCTCCCTTCTTTCTTGCCCCTTTCTGCACTGCTCTTGCTCCTTTCTGTACTTTTCTTGCTTCTTTCTGCACCTATCATGCTTCTTTGATCACTTCTCTTGCCTCTTTATGCACAGCTCATCTCTTTCTGTACATTTCTTCCCCTTTCTGCACCTTTATTGCTTCTTTCTACACTTCTCTTGCCTCTGTCTGCATTTCTCTTGCATCTTTCTGTACCTCTCTTGCCTCTTTATGCACTTCTCTTGCTTCTTTCTGTACCTGTCTTGCTTCATTCTGCACCTCTCTTGCTTCTTTCATCACTTCTCTTGCCTCTTTTTGCACCTCTCTTGCTTCTTTCTGCACCTCTCTTGCTTCTTTCTGCACCTCACTTGCCTCTTTCTGCACTCCTCTTGCTTCAATCTGCACACCTCTTGCCTCTTTCTGCACCTTTCTTACTTCTTTCTGCACTTTTCTTGCTTCTTTCTGTACCTCTCTTGCTTCTTTCTGCACCCCTCGTCTCGTTCTGCACCTCTCTTGCCTCTTTCTGCACTTCTCTTGCCTCTTTCTGCACTTCTCTTACCTCTTTCTGCACCTCTCTTGCCTCTTTCTGTACCTCCCTTGCCTCTTTCTGTACTTCTCCTGCTTCTTTCTGTACCTCTCTTGCTTCTTTCTGCACCTATCTTACTTCTTTTATCACTTCTCTTGCCTCTTTTGCACCGCTCTTGGATCTTTTGGTACCTCTCTTGCTTCTTTCTCTACCTCTCTTGCCTCTTTCTGCACCTCTCCTGCCTCTTTCTGCATTTTCCTTCTCTCTTGCCTCTTTCTGCACGTTTCTTGCTTCTTTCTGTACCTCTCTTGCTTCTTTGTGCCCCTATCTTGCTTCTTTTATCACTTCTCTTGCTTCTTTTTGTACCGCTCTTGCCTCTTTCTGCACCTCTATTACGTCTTTCTGCACCTCATTCTCTTCTTTCTGCACCTCATTCTCTTCTTTCCGCACCTCTCTTGCTTCACTATGTACTTCTGTTGCCTGTTTCTGCACCTCTCTTGCCGCTTTCTATATCTCTCGTCTCTTTCTGCACTTCTCTTGCCTCTTTCTGTACCTCTCTTGCTTCCTTCTGTACCTCTCCTGCCTCTTTCTGCACCTCACTTCCTTCTTTCAACACTTCTCTTGCCTCTTTCTGCACTTCTCTTGCCTCTTTCTGTACCTCTCTTGCCTCTTTCTGTACCTCTCTTGCCTCTTTCTGCACTTCTCTTGCTTCTTTCTCCACCCCTCTTGCTGCTTTCTGCACCTCTTGCCTCTTTCTGCACCTTTCTTGCCTCTTTCTGTACTTCTCTTGCCTCTTTCTGCACATCTCTTGCTTCTTTCTGCACTTCTCGTGCGTCTTTCTGCACCTCTTGCCGCTTTCTGTATCTCTCTGGTCTTTCTGCACTCTCTCTTGCCTCTTTCTGTACCTCTCTTGCTTCCTTCTGTACCTCTCCTGCCTCTTTCTGCATCTCCTTCTCTCTTGCCTCTTTCTGCACTTCTCTTGCTCCTTTCTGTACCTCTCTTGCTTCTTTCTGCACCTATCGTGCTACTTTGATCACTTCTCTTGCCTCTTTATGCACTGCTCTTGTCTTTCTGTACATTTCTTCCCCTTTCTGCACCTTTATTGCTTCTTTCTACACTTCTCTTGCCTCTTTCTGCACTTCTCTTGCATCATTCTGTACCTTTCTTGCCTCTTTCTGCACTTCTCTTGCTTCTTTCTGCACCCCTCTTGCCGCTTTCTGCACCTCTCTTGCGTCTTTCTGCACCTCTATTGCCTCTTTCTGTACTTCTCTTGCCTCTTTCTGTACCTCTCTTGCCTCTTTCTGCACATTTCTTCCTCTTTCTGCACATCTCTTGCTTCTTTCTGCACTTCTCATGCGTCTATCTGCACCTCTCTTGCTGCTTTCTGTATCTCTCTTGCCTCTTTCTGTACCTCTCTTGCTTCCTTCTGTACCTCTCCTGCCTCTTTCTGCATCTCCCTTCTCTCTTGCCCCTTTCTGCACTTCTCTTGCTCCTTTCTGTACTTCTCCTGCTTCTTTCTGCACCTATCGTGTTTCTTTGATCACTTCTCTTGCCTCTTTATGCACCGCTCTTGTCTTTCTGTACATTTCTTCCCTTTCTGCACCTTTATTGCTTCTTCCTACACTTCTCTTGCCTCTTTCTACACTTCTCTTGCATCATTCTGTACCTCTCTTGCCTCTTTCTGCACTTCTCTTGCTTCTTTCTGCACCCTCTTGCCGCTTTCTGCACCTCTTTTGCGTCTTTCTGCACCTCTATTGCCTCTTTCTGTACTTCTCTTGCCTCTTTCTGCACCTCTCTTGCCTCTTTCTGCACATTTCTTCCTCTTTCTGCACATCTCTTGCGTCTTTCTGCACCTCTCTTGTTGCTTTCTGTATCTCTCTTGCCTCTTTCTGTACCTCTCTTGCTTCCTTCTGTACCTCTCCTGCCTCTTTCTGCATCTCCCTTCTTTCTTGCCCCTTTCTGCACTGCTCTTGCTCCTTTCTGTACTTTTCTTGCTTCTTTCTGCACCTATCGTGCTTCTTTGATCACTTCTCTTGCCTCTTTATGCACAGCTCATCTCTTTCTGTACATTTCTTCCCCTTTCTGCACCTGTATTGCTTCTTTCTACACTTCTATGCCTCTGTCTGCATTTCTCTTGCATCTTTCTGTACCTCTCTTGCCTCTTTATACACTTCTCTTGCTTCTTTCTGTACCTGTCTTGCTTCATTCTGCACCTCTCTTGCTTCTTTCATCACTTCTCTTGCCTCTTTTTGCACCTCTCTTGCTTCTTTCTGCACCTCTCTTGCTTCTTTCTGTACCTCTCTTGCCTCATTATGTACCTCTTTTGCCTCGTTCTATACCTCTCTTGCCTCGTTCTGCACCTCTTGCCTCTTTCTGCACCTCTCGTGCCTCTTTCTGCACCTCTCGTGCCTGTTTCTGTACCTCTCTTGCTTTTTTCTGCACCTATCTTGCTTCTTTTATCACTTCCTTTGCCTCTTTTTGCACCGCTCTTACCTTTCTTCACCTCTTGCTTCTTTCTGCCCCTCTCTTACCTATTTCTGCACCTCTCTTCCCTCTTTCTGCACCTCACTTGCCTCTTTCTGCACTCCTCTTGCTTCTTTCTGCACCCCTCTTGCCTCTTTCTACACATCACTTCTTTCTTTCAATACTTCTCTTGCCTCTTTCTGTACTTCTCTTGCCTCTTTCTGCACCTCACTTGCCTCTTTCTGCACTCCTCTTGCTTCAATCTGCACACCTCTTGCCTCTTTCTGCACCTTTCTTACTTCTTTCTGCACTTTTCTTGCTTCTTTCTGTACCTCTCTTGCTTCTTTCTGCACCCCTCTTGTCTCGTTCTGCACCTCTCTTGCCTCTTTCTGCACTTCTCTTGCCTCTTTCTGCACTTCTCTTGCCTCTTTCTGCACTTCTCTTACCTCTTTCTGCACCTCTCTTGCCTCTTTCTGTACCTCCCTTGCCTCTTTCTGTACTTCTGCTTCTTTCTGTACCTCTCTTGCTTCTTTCTGCACCTATCTTACTTCTTTTATCACTTCTCTTGCCTCTTTTTGCACCGCTCTTGGATCTTTCGATACCTCTCTTGCTTCTTTCTCTACCTCTCTTGCCTCTTTCTGCACCTCTCCTGCCTCTTTCTGCATTTTCCTTCTCTCTTGCCTCTTTCTGCACGTTTCTTGCTTCTTTATGTACCTCTCTTGCTTCTTTGTGCCCCTATCTTGCTTCTTTTATCACTTCTCTTGCTTCTTTTTGTACCGCTCTTGCCTCTTTCTGCACCTCTATTACGTCTTTCTGCACCTCATTCTCTTCTTTCCGCACCTCTCTTGCTTCACTATGTACTTCTGTTGCCTGTTTCTGCACCTCTCTTGCCCCTTTCTGTATATTTCTTCCCCTTTCTGCATCTTTATTGCTTCTTTCAACACTTCTCTTGCCTCTTTCTGCACTTCTCTTGCCTCATTCTGCACCTCTCTTGCTTCTTTCATCACTTCTCTTGCCTCTTTTTGCACCTCTCTTGCCTCTTTCTGCACCTCTATTATATCTTTCTGCACCTCATGCTCTTCTTTATGCACCTCATTCTCTTCTTTCTGCACCTCTCTTGCCTCTTTTTGCACTTCTCTTGCTTGTTTCTTTACCCCTCTTGCTTCAATCTGCACCTCTTGCTTCTTTCATCAATTCTCTTGCCTCTTTTTGCACATCTCCTGCCTCTTTCTGCACCTCTCTTGCTTCTTTCTGCACCTCACTTGCTTCTTTCTGCACCTCACTTGCTTCTTTCTGCACCTCTCTTGCCTCGTTCTGTACCTTTCTTTCCTCATTATGCACCTCTCTTGCCTCGTTCTGTACCTCTTGCCTCTTTCTGCACCTCTCTTGCTTATTTCTGGACCTCTCTTGCCTCTTTCTGTACTTCTCTTGCTTCTTTCTGTACCTCTCTTGCTTTTTTCTGCACCTATCTTGCTTCTTTTATCACTTCCCTTGATTCTTTTTACACTGCTCTTACCTCTTTCTTTACCTCCCTTGCTTCTTTCTGCACCCATATTGCCTGTTTCTGCACCTTTCTTGCTTCTTTCTGCACTTCTCTTGCTTCTTTCTGTACCCCTCTTGCCTCTTTCTGCACCTCTTGCCGCTTTCTGCACATTTCTTCCTCTTTCTACACATCTCTTGCTTCTTTCTGCACTTCTCTTGCGTCTTTCTGTACCTCTCTTGTCTTTCTGCACTTCTCTTGCCTCTTTCTCCACCTCTCTTGCCTCTTTCTGTACCTCTCGCTTCCTTCTGCGCCTATCTTTCTTCTTTTGTCACTTCTCTTGCCTCTTTTTGCACCTCTCTTGCTTCTTTCCTCTACCTCTTGTGCCTCTTTCTGTACCTTACTATCTTCTTTCTGCACCTCCTCCTGCATCTTTCTACATCTCCCTTCTCTTGCCTTTTTCTGCACTTTTCTTGCTTCCTTCTGTACCTCTCTTGCTTCTTTCTGCACCTATCTAGCTTTTTTATCACTTCTCTTGCCTCTTTTTGCACCTCTCGCTTCTTTCTGCACCTCTCTTGCTTCTTTCTGTACCTCTCTTGCCTCATTATGTACCTCTTTTGCCTCGTTCTATACCTCTCTTGCCTCTTTCTGCACTTCTCTTGCCTCTTTTTGCACCTCTTGTGCCTCTTTCTGCACCTCTCGTGCCTCTTTCTGTACCTCTCTTGCTTTTTTCTGCACCTATCTTACTTCTTTTATCACTTCCCTTGCCTCTTTTTGCACCGCTCTTACCTTTCTTCACCTCTTGCTTCTTTCTGCCCCTCTTACCTCTTTCTGCACCACACTTGCCTCTTTCTGCACCTCACTTGCCTCTTTCTGCACTTCTCTTGTCTCATTCTCCACCTCACTTGCCTCTTTCTGCACTCCTCTTGCTTCTATCTACACCCCTCTTACCTCTTTCTGTACCTCTCTTGCTTCTTTCTGCATCCCTCTTGCCTCTTTCTGTACCTCTCTTTCCTCTTTCTGCACCTCTTGCCTCTTTCTGCACTTCTCTTGCATCTTTCTGCACCTCTCTTGCCTCTTTCTGTACCTCCCTTGTCTCTTTCTGCACTTCTATTGCCTCTTTCTGCACCTCTCTTGCCTCCAATGTACCTCTCTTGCCTCTTTCTGCACTTCTCATGCTTCTTTCTGTACCTGTCTTGCTTCTTTCTGCACCTATCTTGCTTTTTTTGTCACTTCTCTTGCCTCTGTTTGCATCGCTCTTGGATCTTTCGGTACCTCTCTTGCTTCTTTCTCTACCTCTCTTGCCTCTTTCTGCACCTCTCCTGCCTCTTTCTGCATTTCCCTTCTCTCTTGCCTCTTTCTGCACGTTGCTTGCTTCTTTCTGTACCTCTCTTGCTTCTTTGTACTCCTATCTTGCTTGTTTTATCACTTCTCTTGCCTCTTTTTGCACCGCTCTTTCCTCTTTCTGCACTTCTATTACGTCTTTCTGCACCTCATTCTCTTCTTTCTGCACCTCATTCTCTTCTTTCTGCACCTCTCTTGCTTCGCTCTGCACTTCTGTTGCCTGCTTCTGCACCTCTCTTGCTCCTTTCTGTACATTTCTTCCCCTTTCTGCACCTTTATTGCTTCTTTCAACACTTCTCTTGCCTCTTTCTGCACTTCTCTTGCCTCATTCTATACCTCTCTTGCTTCTTTCATCACTTCTCTTGCCTCTTTCTGCACCTCTATTACGTCTTTCTGCACCTCATTCTCTTCTTTATGCACCTCATTCTCTTCTTTCTGCACCTCTCTTGCCTCTTTTTGCACTTCTCTTGCTTGTTTCTTTACTCCTCTTGCTTCATTCTGCACCTCTCTTGCTTCTTTCATCAATTCTCTTGCCTCTTTTACACATCTCCTGCCTCTTTCTGCACCTCTCTTGCTTCTTTCTGCACCTCACTTGTTTCTTTCTGCACCTCACTTGCTTCTTTCTGCACCTCTCTTGCCTCGTTCTGTACCTTTCTTTCCTCATTATGTACCTCTCTTGCCTCGTTCTGTACCTCTTGCCTCTTTCTGCACCTCTCTTGCTTATTTCTGCACCTCTCTTGCCTCTTTCTGTACTTCTCTTGCTTCTTTCTGTACCTCTCTTGCTTTTATCTGCACCTATCTTGCTTCTTTTATCTCTTCCCTTGATTCTTTTTACACTGCTCTTACCTTTCTTTACCTACCTTGCTTCTTTCTGCACCCCTCTTGCCTGTTTCTGCACCTTTCTTGCCTCTTTCTGCACTTCTTTGGCTTCTTTCTGCACCCCTCTTGCCTCCTTCTGCACCTCTCTTGCCTCTTTCTGTACTTCTCTTGCCGCTTTCTGCACCTCTCTTGCCACTTTCTGCACATTTCTTCCTCTTTCTACACATCTCTTGCTTCTTTCTGCACTTCTCTTGCGTCTTTCTGTACCTCTCGTCTCTTTCTGCACTTCTCTTGCCTCTTTCTGCACCTCTCTTGCCTCTTTCTGTACCTCTCTTGCTTCCTTCTGCACCTATCTTTCTTCTTTTGTCACTTCTCTTGCCTCTTTTTGCACCCCTCTTGCTTCTTTCTGCACCTCTCCTGCCTCTTTCTACATCTCCCTTCTCTTGCCTTTTTCCGCACTTTTCTTGCTTCTTTCTGTACCTCTCTTGCTTCTTTCTGCACCTATCTTGCTTTTTTTATCACTTCTCTTGCCTCTTTTTGCACCTCTCTTGCTTCTTTCTGCACCTCTCGTCCTTCTTTCTGTACCTCTCTTGCCTCATTATGTACCTCTTTTTGCCTCGTTCTATACCTCTCTTGCTTCTTTCTGTACCTCTCTTGCCTCTTTTTGCACCTCTTGTGCCTGTTTCTGCAACTCTTGTGCTTTTTTCTGCACCTATCTTGCTTCTTTTATCACTTCCCTTGCCTCTTTTTGCACCGCTCTTACCTTTCTTCACCTCTTGCTTCTTTCTGCCCCTCTCTTACCTCTTTCTGCACCTCTCTTGCCTCTTTCTGCACCTCACTTGCCTCTTTCTGCACTCCTCTTGCTTCTTTCTGCACCCCTCTTGCCTCTTTCTGCACCTCACTTCCTTCTTTCAACACTTCTCTTGCCTCTTTCTGCACTTCTCTTGCCTCTTTCTCCACCTCACTTGCCTCTTTCTGCACTCCTCTTGCTTCTATCTACACCCCTCTTACCTCTTTCTGCACCTTTCTTGCTTCTTTCTGCACTTCTCTTGCTTCTTTCTGTACCTCTCTTGCTTCTTTCTGCACCCCTCTTGCCTCTTTCTCTTCCTCTCTTGCCTCTTTCTGCACCTCTTGCCTCTTTCTGCACTTCTCTTGCATCTTTCTGCACCTCTCTTGCCTCTTTCTGTACCTCCCTTGTCTTTTTCTGCACTTCTCTTGCCTCTTTCTGCACCTCTCTTGCCTCCAATGTACCTCTCTTGTCTTTCTGCACTTCTCCTGCTTCTTTCTGTACCGGTCTTGCTTCTTTCTGCACCTATCTTGCTTCTTTTGTCACTTCTCTTGCCTCTTTTTGCACCGCTCTTGCCTCTTTCTGCACCTCTATTACGTCTTTCTGTACCTCATTCTCTTCTTTCTGCACCTCATTCTCTTCTTTCTGCACCTCTCTTGCTTCGCTCTGCACTTCTGTTGCCTGTTTCTGCACCTCTCTTGCTCCTTTCTGTACATTTCTTCCCCTTTCTGCACCTTTATTGCTTCTTTCAACACTTCTCTTGCCTCTTTCTGCACTTCTCTTGCCTCATTCTATACCTCTCTTGCTTCTTTCATCACTTCTCTTGCCTCTTTTTGCACCTTGTGTTGCCTCTTTCTGCACCTCTATTACGTCTTTCTGCATCTCATTCTCTTCTTTCTGCACCTCTCTTGCCTATTTTTGCACTTCTCTTGCTTGTTTCTTTATCCCTCTTGCTTCATTCTGCACCTCTCTTGCTTCTTTCATCAATTCTCTTGCCTCTTTTTACACATCTCCTGCCTCTTTCTGCACCTCTCTTGCTTCTTTCTGCACCTCACTTGTTTCTTTCTGCACCTCACTTGTTTCTTTCTGCACCTCACTTGCTTCTTTCTGCACCTCTCCTGCCTCGTGCTGTACCTTTCTTTCCTCATTATGTACCTCTCTTGCCTCGTTCTGTACCTCTTGCCTCTTTCTGCACCTCTCTTGCTTATTTCTGCACCTCTCTTGCCTCTTTCTGTACTTCTCTTGCCGCTTTCTGCACCTCTCTTGCCGCTTTCTGCACATTTCTTCCTCTTTCTACACATCTCTTGCTTCTTTCTGCACTTCTCTTGCGTCTTTCTGTACCTCTCTTGTCTCTTTCTGCCCTTCTCTTGCCTCTTTCTGCACCTCTCTTGCCTCTTTCTGTACCTCTCTTGCTTCCTTCTGCACCTATCTTTCTTCTTTTGTCACTTCTCTTGCCTCTTTTTGCACCCCTCTTGCTTCTTTCTGCACCTCTCCTGCCTCTTTCTACATCTCCCTTCTCTTGCCTTTTTCCGCACTTTTCTTGCTTCTTTCTGTACCTCTCTTGCTTCTTTTATCACTTCTCTTGCCTCTTTTTGCACCTCTCTTGCTTCTTTCTGCACCTCTCTTCCTTCTTTCTGTACCTCTCTTGCCTCATTATGTACCTCTTTTTGCCTCGTTCTATACCTCTCTTCCTTCTTTCTGCACCTCTCTTGCCTCTTTTTGCACCTCTTGTGCCTGTTTCTGCACCTCTTGTGCCTCTTTCTGTACCTCTCTTGCTTTTTTCTGCACCTATCTTGCTTCTTTTATCACTTCCCTTGCCTCTTTTTGCACCGCTCTTACCTTTCTTCACCTCTTGCTTCTTTCTGCCCCTCTCTTACCTTTCTGCACCTCACTTGCCTCTTTCTGCACTCCTCTTGCTTCTTTCTGCACCCCTCTTGCCTCTTTCTGCACCTCACTTCCTTCTTTCAACACTTCTCTTGCCTCTTTCTGCACTTCTCTTGCCTCTTTCTCCACCTCACTTGCCTCTTTCTGCACTCCTCTTGCTTCTATCTACACCCCTCTTACCTCTTTCTGCACCTTTCTTGCTTCTTTCTGCACTTCTCTTGCTTCTTTCTGTACCTCTCTTGCTTCTTTCTGCACCCCTCTTGCCTCTTTCTGTTCCTCTCTTGCCTCTTTCTGCACCTCTTGCCTCTTTCTGCACTTCTCTTGCATCTTTCTGCACCTCTCTTGCCTCTTTCTGTACCTCCCTTGTCTCTTTCTGCACTTCTCTTGCCTCTTTCTGCACCTCTCTTGCCTCCAATGTACCTCTCTTGCCTTTCTGCACTTCTCCTGCTTCTTTCTGTACCTGTCTTGCTTCTTTCTGCACCTATCTTGCTTCTTTTGTCACTTATCTTGCCTCTGTTTGCATCGCTCTTGGATCTTTCGGCACCTCTCTTGCTTCTTTCTCTACCTCTCTTGCCTCTTTCTGCACCTCTCCTGCCTCTTTCTGCATTCCCTTCTCTCTTGCCTCTTTCTGCACGTTTCTTTCTTCTTTCTGTACCTCTCTTGCTTCTTTGTGCCCCTATCTTGCTTCTTTTATCACTTCTCTTGCCTCTTTTTGCACCGCTCTTGCCTCTTTCTGCACCTCTATTACGTCTTTCTGCACCTCATTCTCTTCTTTCTGCACCTCATTCTCTTCTTTCTGCACCTCTCTTGCTTCGCTCTGCACTTCTGTTGCCTGTTTCTGCACCTCTCTTGCTCCTTTCTGTACATTTCTTCCCCTTTCTGCACCTTTACTGCTTCTTTCAACACTTCTCTTGCCTCTTTCTGCACTTCTCTTGCCTCATTCTATACCTCTCTTGCTTCTTTCATCACTTCTCTTCCCTCTTTTTGCACCTTTTGTTGCCTCTTTCTGCACCTCTATTACGTCTTTCTGCACCTCATTCTCTTCTTTCTGTACCTCTCTTGCCTATTTTTGCACTTCTCTTGCTTGTTTCTTTATCCCTCTTGCTTCATTCTGCACCTCTCTTGCTTCTTTCATCAATTCTCTTGCCTCTTTTTACACATCTCCTGCCTCTTTCTGCACCTCTCTTGCTTCTTTCTGCACCTCTCCTGCCTCGTTCTGTACCTTTCTTTACTCATTATGTACCTCTCTTGCCTCGTTCTGTACCTCTTGCCTCTTTCTGCACCTCTCTTGCTTATTTCTGCACCTCCCTTGCCTCTTTCTGTACTTCTCTTGCTTCTTTCTGTACCTCTCTTGCTTTTATCTGCACCTATCTTGCTTCTTTTATCACTTCCCTTGATTCTTTTTACACTGCTCTTACCTCTTTCTTTACCTCCCTTGCTTCTTTCTGCACCCCTCTTGCCTGTTTCTGCACCTTTCTTGCTTCTTTCTGCACTTCTTTTGCTTCTTTCTGCACCCCTCTTGCCTCCTTCTGCACCTCTCTTGCCTCTTTCTGTACTTCTCTTGCCGCTTTCTGCACCTCTCTTGCCGCTTTCTGCACATTTCTTCCTCTTTCTACACATCTCTTGCTTCTTTCTGTACCTCTCTTGTCTCTTTCTGCACTTCTCTTGCCTCTTTCTGCACCTCTCTTGCCTCTTTCTGTACCTCTCTTGCTTCCTTCTGCACCTATCTTTCTTCTTTTGTCACTTCTCTTGCCTCTTTTGCACCTCTCTTGCTTCTTTCTCTACCTCTCATGCCTCTTTCTGTACCTTACTATCTTCTTTCTCCACCCTCTTGCTTCTTTCTGCACCTCTCCTGCCTCTTTCTACATCTCCCTTCTCTTGCCTTTTTCTGCACTTTTCTTGCTTCTTTCTGTACCTCTCTTGCTTCTTTCTGCACCTATCCTGCTTTTTTTATCACTTCTCTTGCCTCTTTTTGCACTGCTCTTGCCTCTTTCTGCACCTCTACTACGTCTTTCTGCACCTCATTCTCTTCTTTCTGCAACTCATTCTCTTCTTTCTGCACCTCTCTTGCTTCTCTCTGCACTTCTCTTGTCTGTTTCTGTACCTCTCCTGCCTCTTTCTGTACATTTCTTCCCCTTTCTGCACCTTTATTGCTTCTTTCAACACTTCTCTTGCCTCTTTCTGCACTTCTCTTGCCTCTTTCTGTACCTCTTGCCTCTTTCTGCACTTCTCTTGCTTCTTTCTGTACCTCTCTTGATTCATTCTGCACATATCTTGCTTCTTTCATCACTTCTCTTGCCTCTCTGTGCACCTCTTGCCTCTTTCTGCAACTCTCTTGCTTCTTTCTGCACCTCACTTGCTTCTTTCTGCTCCTCCCTTGCTTCTTTCTGTACCTCTCTTGCCTCGTTCTGTACCTCTCTTGCCTCGTTCTGTACCTCTCTTGCCTCTTTCCGCACCTCTCTTGCCTCTTTCCGCACCTCTCTTGCCTCTCTGTACTTCTCTTGCTTCTTTCTCTACCTCTCTTGCTTTTTTCTGTACCTATCTTTCTTCTTTTATCACTTCTCTTGCCTCTTTTTGCACCGCTCTTACTTCTTTCTTCACCTCGCTTGCTTCTTTCTGCACCTCTCTTGCATCTTTCTGCACCTCATTCTCTTCTTTTTGTACCTCCCTTGCTTCTTTCTTCACCCCTCTTGCCTCTTTCTGCACCTCTCTTGCCTATTTCTGCACCTCTCTTGCCTCTTTCTGCTATTCTTCTGTGTCTTTCTGCACCTCCCTTGCCTCGTTCTGCACATTTCTTCATCCTTCTGCTCATGTCTTGCTTCTTTCTCCACTTCTCTTGCATCTTTCTGCACCTCTCTTCCCTTTTTCTGTACCTGTCTCTTTCTGTACTTCTCTTGCCACATTATGCACCTCCCTTGCCTCATTCTGCTCTTCTCCTGCTTCTTTCTGTACCGCTCTTGCTTCTATCCACACCTATCTTGCTTCTTTTATCACTTCTCTTGCCTCTTTTTGCACCGCTCTCGGTTCTCTCTGTAGCTCTCTTGCTTCTTTCTGCACCTATCTTGCTTTTTTTATCACTTCTCTTGCCTCTTTCTGTACCTCACTATCTTCTTTCTGCACATCTCTTGCTTCTTTCTGCACCTCTCCTGCCCCTTTCTGCATCTCCCTTCTCTCTTGCCTCTTTCTGCACTTCTCTTGCTTCTTTCTATACCTCTCTTGCTTCTGTCTGCACCTCACTTGCTTCTTTCTGCTCCTCCCTTGCTTCTTTCTGTACCTCTCTTGCCTTGTTCTGTACCTCTCTTGCCTCTTTCTGCACCTCTCTTGCCTCTCTGTACTTCTGTTGCTTCTTTCTGTACCTCTCTTGCTTCTTTCTGCAACTATCTTGCTTCTTCTATCACTTTTCTTGCCTCTTTTTGCACCACTCTTGCCTCTTTCTACACCTCTCTTGCTTCTTTCTGCACCTCTTATATCTTTCTGCACCTCATTCTCCTCTTTCTGCACCTCTCTTGCCTCTTTCTGTACCTTGCTTGCCTCTTTCTACACATTTCTTCCTCTTTCTGCACCTTTATTGCTTCTTTCTACACTTCTCTTGCCTCTTTCTGCACTTCTCTTGCCTCTTTCTGTACCTTTCTTGTCTCTTTCTGCACTTCTCTTGCTTCTTTCTGTACCTCTCTTGCTTTGTTATGCACATCTCTTGCTTCTTTCATCACTTCACTGGCCTCTTTTTGCACCTCTCTTGCCTCTTTATGCACCTCTCTTGCTTCTTTCTGCATCTCACTTGCTTTTTTCTGAACTTCTCTTGCTTCTTTCTGAACCTCTCTTGCCTCATTCTGTACCTGTCTTGCTTACTTCTGCACCTTTCTTGCCTCTTTCTGTACCTCTCTTGCCTGGTTCAGCACCTCTCTTGCTTCTTGCTGCACCTCTCTTGCTTTTTTCTGCATCTCGCTTGCTTCTTTCTGTACTTAAACGTTTTAGAAACACTCAGTCACTGGATGATGTCATCAGTGATGTCATTTGAGATGTCATTAGTGATGTCACTGACCATGTCAAGAGTAATGTGATATGTGACGTCATCAGCAGTGCATTGTGATGGCGCGAGTTATGGTTAGCTCAGCTAATTAGAACGGCTGGATTTCTCTGGTTTTGTACAAGTGAAATGTCAGCCTAACTATAACGTTCCTGAAACCGGTGGTTTTTTCGGTGAATATATATAGCATTTCTATAGCGCAAATCTAACCAAAAGGTAGCAGCATTCTGTACATGCTTAAATGACAAGCTTAAAATTGGCAAATAGAAGAGGAAGTAGAGTTGTGTACGTTTATTGCATTGTGATGTAGTGTTCTTTAAAGAGTTGAGTTTTCAACTCTACCCTAAACTGGAGCAGCATTGGGGTGGTCCTGATAGATATGGGAATGTTGCTGCAGATTCTGGGTGCATAGCTTGAAAAGGCCTGTATTTTCTTCTTTACACTTATTAATCTGTAGTTTGATGTTGTTCTGGCTGTGGGTATGCCAAGAGCCACTCTGGATTGTGAGCTTGTATACAAGATAAGCAGGGGTGCAGGTTGTGATGGTTTTGTAAATGATGCAACTGGTTTTAAAGATAGTGTGGTCTGGCAAGCTAAGCCTAAGGGGTTCTATCCGGGTGGGGGTTATATGAGAAATGCTGAAGTGTATAGGATGCCCTTAACAGGTGCCAGTGTGGAGTCAGGTAGGTCATAGATTAGGGCTTTACTACCATCCAGATGCAGGAATACAAGGGCTTGAGCAGCAGTTCTAAAGTTGCTCTCTAGAAGACACAGTTTGATTTTCTGTAGAAGAGAGAGCTTGTTTCAGACAGCCTTTTTGGGTGATGTGTTCCTTGAGTAAGAGGTTAGTGTCCTGGAAGAATCCAAGTGATCTGGCTTTTGCTGAGTGTTGGGGTTTGAAGCCATCAAGGTTCATGTCATTGAGCAGGGTAGTTCTATATCCTGTTCGTTGTTTTGGCAAATAGGAATTCTGTCTCAGTTGAGCTGAGCATCAGGTAGGCTCTGGACATCTAGGTCTGGTTTATGTGCAAGCAGTGTTTGAGGAGTTGAATATCTGAAGCAGAGGAGGCTTTAACGTGGAGTGGTGTATCATCTGCATATTGGTGAATATTGATGCTGTTATCTGTGTTTAGAGTAGGGGTGGATGACAAATTATGCTCTGCGGGCAAAGTAAAGGAGTTATGCAGACTCCGTGTTATGCTTGTAACATGGAGTTCCAGCAAAACTCCCCCAACTGCCACATGGGGGGACTTTTTTCTCACGTGCAGCTCGCCAACATTAAGTTGGCAAGTGCGTGCAAGAATTGTTGTCCCTTAGCATGATTTTTGGGTGCTAGAACGGCACCCTGAGAGATTTTTACAACACGGGCGGTCGTGACTATTTGCCCTCTGGCGCACCACGTGGTGCCATTTGTGCTGATTTTACAGCACTGCACAAGCTCCTGGTGCTAAAAATCATCACGAGCAGCACAGTGTACCAATTTTTGCCTGTAGAATGCATGGAACCTGATGGAGTTTTTATGCAACTCCGCGGAAAACTGCAGAGTGAAACTCTACAAGTTCTACCTACCCCTAGTGTACAGCACCAAGCAGCTCCATGTAAAGGTTGAAGATTACAAGAGACAGTATGGAACCCTGGGGCACTCCGCACATGATAGGGATCTTTTGTGACCTGGAAATACCCATGTGAACAAACTGGTGTTGGTTGGAATAGTAGGAAGAGAACCAGTGAAGGACATTGCCAGTGAATCCCATACGTGAGTTGAGGGTGAGTATGAGGATGAGATGGTCAACTGTGTCAAAGGGAGCTGACAGGTCCATCGTTATCATGACGCAGGGGTCATCTCCATCTGTGGTCACCTAGATTTGTGTTATCAATTTATTGTATTTTTGACACTTAGTTTTAGGCCTACTGTTTTCCTGAATTTTTCAAGTTACTACTCATGCCTTCCCATGTGTTACTGAGTGCTGCTATGTCGTCTGCAAAGGCTAACGCAGTGATTTATTAAATAGGTCCATCTGAGCTAAATGTAAAATCCTTTCTGTTTTTCTGAAGACCACATATTAGGGGGTTCATGGCAATACTAAACAGAGGGGATAATGAGTCGCCTTGTTTGACCCAGTACTTGATAATTTTTGGTGTAGATTCATTGTTATTTTCCTTTGCACTATATATAGATGAATCAGTGTAAATGTCTCTTGTTAGATCTTGGATATATTACGGAACGTTTTGTCTTTTGAGACTCCGTATGATGCAATAATGACTTAGAGTCATATGCTTTTGAAATGTCTTTGACCACCACTGCAAGTTTTCTATGTTCCCCTTTTAATGATAATGTGCTGTAGGACTTTCAGGTTTTTGATAAATTTTCCCACTTCAATAAATCATTTCTGTTTTTTGATCAAGTTTACAAAACTAGTGAGTCTTTTGGTCAGGATTTTTGTATGTAAGTTCATGAATGTTGTTTCCAATTGTAATCAGTCTCCAATTGCTTATTTGGTTTAGCTTGTTTATGGGTACATTCTTGGGAATTAATATCCATTGGTTCTTTTAGATACATTCTGGAAGTCTTCTCATTTCTAACCAAGTTGATGGTATTCTGGGCAGCAAATTTGGGTCTTTCTTGTGAACATTCTACAGATTATTTAGGCCAATATTGTGAGGCCCCACTGCTTTGTTTAAGTTGGCTTCCTTAAATGCATCTGTTATTTCAAGAACTGATTTCTTTACACAGATGTTTGTAGTCCCATTCTTCTAAGATCAGTCAATTGAGATGAATTTCAGGTTCTTCTTGTTTTCTTTTTCAGTCATGTCTTTGCGATATTGATAAATATTATCATCAGCGATCTAACAAGTGGCATCTTCTGCCCATTAGTAAATATTCTGGCAATTTTCTTTTTTATCTTTCCTGAACACTGTCTGATATTCTTTAAAGCAGCCGATTGAGTTTGCATATATTTCCTTATGATCTATATTGAGCTTTTCATTTTTCTTATCTTTCTTGGTAAACCAGTATCTGCCAGCAGGCACTGGCCTTCCCAGCCACGGCTGCAAAAGTGTGCAAAAGTGGGCATCCTAGGTGGTGCAAACAGGCAGCCATGGGACACAACAAAAAGCCATGCATGGAATGCAGGCAGGGTCCCTTGGTTTCTCCCGAGGGTTGCAGGTCACCCCAACATGGTAGAAGAAGGCCAGGCATGCCGGGCAATCGGGATCTCACCTTGGGAGGACCAAGGGAGCAGAATCCACTGTGACTACCTCATCTGCTCTCTGGGAGAGCCCCAGGACGACTGACTTTCAAGCAACCCTCAGATAGGCATAGCAGCCCCAGAATAAACCCAGGGCTGCAAAGCTTGTTCGAAGTGTCGATGATCAGTATGTTTTGCAATCCACACTAAATCTCACAGATAGATGCATTCTTCATCGAGCAGAGTGATCCACCGCCAAGAGTCACAGGCAATTTTTGCAATGTAAGCACACCTGCCGGCACAGGAGAGGTGGAATGAAGGCAGAGCTGCCGATTTATCACCCACCAACCTCTGGAAGTCAGCTTCAGTGATTTAAAGCGTGTTTCCAGTAAGGGTGGGTGGAGCTCGCGGACTTGCACTATACGGAATTTTGTGGAGTTGCATAAAAACAGTGGAATTCGGCAGTGTTCCGCTCTGGCCTATATTTGATTGTATCTGTAAAAGATCTGGGTTTTGAACATGCAGTTCGATAGTCTGAGCCTTCTCTTGCTGGAGGAATATATCATATTCTCAACATTAAAGTAAAGCAAACGAAATATAAATGCTACTGTGTTCAAATTGCGTTTATATAGCGCTTACTACTACCCCTGTCGAAGCGTTGAATTAAACTGGTGACTCCTGCATGCAACAGTATGTTGCTGCATGCTGCACCAGTCGTTGCCAAAACAACGTTTTTGAGTGTTCTAAATTAATACATGTCACCAGCGCCGGCCAGTGCGTGCGTTAAATAATACTGCAAGTTCGATCCCACACTCCGTGCTGCTCCTTCTTACCTCCAAAATCTGCAGGGGCAGTGGGGTGGCATCTGGACTGGCAGTCTGGGTGGTTGGTTGTACTTACTGCCATGGCTGGGGGCTCAAGAGAGGGCGGTGGCTCAGAGGCCTCTGGGGGCGGATGGAGGCTGCTGCTGGTGTCTTGTCCTGCTGTGCAGCCCAGGCCTCTATCTCCCAGTACTGCAGTCGCTCCTGTTTCAGGCTCGGAGAATAGTGAGGCACCATGATGGAAGCCTAACCAGTGAGCAGCAGTCAAGGGAGCTGCTTGTTCACCTCATGGTCGGGGCCGGGAGGGATCGCTGATGTGCTCTAGGGGGCAGGCTGCAACAAGGATCCAGCCTTGCTGCTATGACAGCCCAGTCATGCCGAGGCTTGGAGCACATGTGTTTCCAGGACCTATGGTATGCAAAGAGGGACAGAAGAGGGACATGGCCCTATGGTTGTCACGTCAACCGTCCTAGACGCTGAGGTGCATGCAACTTGGGCTACGTGCTGGAATGCTAGCAAACGTTTGCAGTGAGAATCAAGGAGTCGGACCAATTGTCAGGTGAGCTGAGATGCATGCTGGCGAACTACGCTCCGTGGTGGATGGCGGAGTTTTTGCTGAACTCCGCGCTCCAAGCGGAGTGCTGAGTGGGAAAAACTCTGCAAACTCCACTGGTGGAGCGGAGTTCACCGCCCACCATTAGTTTCCAGGTGTTTAGACTGGGAGTCCTACCTGGCCACTGCAGCAGGCAGACAAGTGAGTGGCTCCCATGAGAGAGGAGGCAGGCAGCCCTACCAATGATCCGCCCAGACTGGACCGCATGAGTCTTTAAACCCCAGCTACACAGGACTGGCAAGCAGGTACCTGTCAATGAGGGAAGGTTGCCTCACCTGCACATTAGCCATCTGCCATGCACCTGGGCCAGGGAGAGCCAGGGCACGTCCTCTGCATATCGAGAGTCTCCAGCTAAGGTGGCAGCCCTGAACCATGCTCGAGGTGACAACAGCCAGGTTCCCCCATGCTGGGAATGAATATGTTCAATCCTGAACATCCAGGGGTGGCTTTCCATGCCACCTTCAAAGCAGTTCACACTAGATTCAAAGGGCACACGAGCTAGGTTCTCTCGTGACCCTGGCCCCTTCTCATTCTGGCTGCCCTGCCAACCAAGAAGGGCTGCTCCTTGGTTGCTCAAAACCCAGGTGGGCTGGGATTAGGTACAGGAGGGCATAGGCAGCATGGCATTTGGAGGGTCCCACCCCAGGAAGGCACTGTGATTCAGTTTCCCATAAGGTGGTACTGGGTCATTGTTGGTTCTACCTCAGGAGGGCTGTATCTCGGTCATCCACACCAGTTCCTAATGTGTTGTTTGGGTCCTGCTGTGGTGGAAGAGCCCACCCCACTCTTCACCCAAGTGCTCAATGGTGCTTACATCTACAGCAGCTGGCATGCAATGGTAAGGCTGGTTCTAGTGCCTAGGTTCCATCTGGGAGGGGGCCGAGGGTTCCGGCTGGCACAGTTTGTCACTCAGGCCACTCCACCATTAAAGAATCATCTGCAGGATCACCTATAAAAACCTTGTCACAACTTTAACTTCCTCTAGATAGTCAAGTATGATTATCTTCTAGGCACTCCACCAGGGATATTTCTGACTGTGGCGAGGCCAATGAGAGGACCTCACTAAACCATCCAATCAGCAGTAGCAATGTGCAATGTTTACAAAGCACAGGGACTAAATCAGCGTTAGCTTATGACTTGCACTTACTGGGAATTCCTTGTTCATGGGAAATATTTGCAATCCTCAATCCCTTTAACAAACTGGGTTCAGCAGGTCACCCGGACCTGTTGACGATGAGTAGATGCATGCTGATCTGTTCATTTTGGCACAGTGCCATGCAGCCCTAGACATTTAAGGGCATCACAGAGACCTGTTATTGCTCAATCTCCTGTGGCTGAATGCCACTTGTCCCTCTAAGAGTTTGAATACCAACCTCTGGGGTCACGTAACTAGTAAGCAATGAGGAGTCTTTGGAATTTGAGTTATTGGAATTAACTAGACAAATCGCTCTACCAACTAAGAACGGCATGTACCACCACCCACAGAATCAAAAAAGAGCTATCATTCGCTCAATCCTTTCTGTGTCAAGGCCAGATGAGGTTTCCCATTTTAGTTCAATTAAGCCTGGTGGAGCCCTTGCATCACTTCCTTTACATTTTAGCTTTCAATCAATCAATCAATCAATCAGGATTTATAAAGCATGGCTAATCACCCAATAAGGTATCCAGGCGCTTGCATGTCCTGGAGCTTAGTTGAACAGCCGGATCTTAAGGGCCATTTGGAATTACAGAAGTGAGGTAATGGTACCTTGGTGTGTGGGGAGGCTGTTCCTGGTCATTGCTGAAATGTGGGAGAAGGAGCGTCCTCCACTTCTGCTTCAGTAGATGCTGGGAGTATGGGCAATCGAAAGGGAGGCGAAGCGTAGTCTTCTTAACTGTTGTTGGAAGTTCAGGCTGTGGTTATGTAGGCGGGTCCTTGGTTGGGTAGAGGCTTGTGTGCATGAGTCAGCAGCTTGAAATGGCATCTCTTCTGAATGGGGAGCCAGTGGAGTTGCTTGAGGTGGGGTTGTGATGTGGGTTAATCGGGGAAGGCCGAGGAGGAGTATGGCTGCAGCATTCTGTATGGTCTGAAGACTCTGTGAGAGGTGTGCGGTGATACCTACATAGAGGGCATTGCCATAGTCCAGTCAGCTGTGATGACGGCTTGTGGCACAGTCCGTCTTGTGTGTAGTTGTCGCCACTTGAAGATCTTATGCAGCATGCACAGAGTGACGAAGTAGGCAGATGAGATGGCGTTGATCTGTGATTTCATGGTGAGCTTGTTGTCAATGATGATGCTGAGGTTTCTGGCATGGATGGTGGGAGTGGTGGAGTGGGTACAGGTCCTTGGTCTGATGGCCACCAGGCGTCGTTCCATGTGTTGCTGCTGTTGCCAATGATCAGTACTTTTGTCTTGTCTGTGTGCAGCTGCAGGCAGTTGTTCTTCATCCAGTCGGCGACCTTTGTCATGCATCTGTGGAAGTTGGTTCTGGTGGTGGTGGGGTTATCGGTGAGTGAGAGGATGAGTTGGGTGTTGTCTGTGTAGGAAATCATGTTGAGACCATGGGATCTGACAATGTTGGCTATCAGGGTCATACATGCGTTAAAGAGCTGGGGCTGAGGGATGAGGCCTGGGGAATACCGCAGGTGATCTCCTTGGGTTCAGAGGTGAAAGGTGGTAGGTGGATCCTCAGGGTTCTGCCGGTGCGGAAGGAGGCCATCCATGTGAGTGTGTCCCCTTGGATGCAGATGTGGAGGAGTCTTTTGATGAGCATGTACTGGGATATGGTGTCAAAGGCTGCTGAGAGGCCAAGTAGGATCAAGGCTGCTGTTTCTCCTCGGACAAGGAGGGTTCGGATGTCATTGGGGGTTGCAATCAGAGCAGTTTCGGTGCAGTGATTGCTGTGGAAGTCGGATTGGGAGGGGCAGATTAGCTGGTTCTGTTCCAGGTGTGTCATGAGCCGAAAGGGGGATCACAGGTATAGCCTCTAAGATACTAAAAACATTCTTAACAAACAGAGAACAAACTGTTACGATGGGTGGGCACAAATCACTTCCTTATGCCCTACCATGTGGAGTGCCCCAGGGGTCTTCATTATCCCCAACCCTAGTCAATGCCTATGTGACCCCTCTCGCCAAACTTATCCGCTCCCACGGTTTCACCGCTATCTGTTATGCAGACGACACACAAATAGTGGTGTCTTTATCATTAAACCCTGGTGACGTGGCAAAATAAATTAACAACGGTATGGTCCATATAATAGGTTGGATGCGTGATAATTGCTTGAAATTGAACACCGATAAAACCGAGGTGCTAATTTTTTTGAAAGAACACCGCCCTCTGGAATACAGATTGGTGGCCTGAAGGGGCAGGATCCTGCCCATCCCCCGTGAAGAAGGTGAAAAGTCTAGGCGCCCTTCTTGACAATCAATTATCCTTATCAAATCAGGTTCATTCTATTACATCTTCCTGTTATTACACTCTGAAGATTATAAGACAAATCCTTCCGTTCATCCCGATGGATCTAAGGAAAACAGTAATCGTGACCCTAGTGCTATCAAGGATTGACTACTGTAATGCCCTTTACTTAGGTGCAAATAAAGGGACCATACGTAAACTTCAATTACTTCAAAATGCGGCAGCACAATTGTTACTTAAACTACCCAAATTTAGCTCAGTGTCCAAAGGGATCCGAGAGCTGCACTGGCTGCCCGTCCAGGCAAGGGTACAGTTTAAGTCCTTGTGCATTGCCCACAAGACCCTTTACAGGATAGGACCTGCGTATTTTAACAATCGAATTAGATGGCATATTCCTCAACGCAGTCTTAGATCATCGACCGCCTCGTTGTTGGTCATCCCCAGGGTGAAGACTGTAAAGTGGGGTGGAAGAAGTTTTTTCCATTTGGCCCCTAAACTTTGGAATACTCTGCCTTTCAACCTGAGATGCCAAACTAACAGACAACTGTTTAGAAAGGCCCTTAAAACTTTGTTGTTTGCGCCCAATTCCTAATTTCAGTCTACCCCCTCTGTTTCAGGATGTGACAGCTCCAGCGCTAGGACACCTTGGCATACACAAGCTTTATAAAACCCCTATTTAATTTAATTTAATTTCATTGTTGATGATCTATTCCAGTTCCTTCACTGGGAATGGGAGCAGGGAGATTGGCCGGTAGTTTTTGAGGTTGCTGGGGTCGGAGGAGGGTTTTTAGAGTAGGGGTCTGACTTTGGCGTTTTTCCAGGCGTTGGGAAATGTTGCAGTAGTGATACAGGTGTTGAGTAGGGTGGTGAGTTCCTGGCCAATCCTTTTGTTTCTGAGGTTGAAGATGTGGTGCCGGCATGGTTCTGTGGGAGCTCCTGAGTGGATGGATTTTATTGCGGAGGTGGTGTCCGGGGTGGAGAGGATGTTCCAAGTGGTCAGTGTGTGGTTCAAGTTGGTTACGGTGGTGTTGTATCTGTAGAGGAAGCCCATAGGTGTGGGTTGGGGGGTCAAAGTTTCTGTATATGGTTGCGATCTTGTCATGGAAGAAGTGGGCGAGGTTGCCGCACAGCTCCTGTGAGCATGTGATGTTTTCGCTGGCAACCAGGTTGGAGAATTCGTTAATGATGTTGAAAAGTTCCTTTGTGTTGTTGGCTCTGGTTTTGATGGATTCTGCAAGGGCTATCTTCTTTGCTGCCCTCAGCAGCTGGTGGTAGATGTTGAAGGAAGTCTTGAAGGCTGCCCTGTCAGAGGAGTCCTTGATGGTGCACCATCTCCTCTCCAACTGTTTGCTTTCTCGTTTGACTGTTCTGAGTTCTTGGGTGTACCAGCTGGCCTTTTTGGAAGATTTTCTTTGGCAGTTGCTCTTGATGGGGACAATGCTGTCTGCGCAATTGGTGATCCAGGTGTTGAATATTTTCACTCCCTGTTTGAGGTTGGTGGTGGTAGCAGGGTTGTAGGTGTTGAGTGCTTTTGCCTACCTGGTCTCTAAGATTTTGTTCCACCTCCGGTGGGGGCGTTGGTCATCTTGGGGTTGGTGGTGTGGGGGCTGGAGATGCTGAAGTGGACAATGGAGTGATCGGTCCATGGGAGGCTGTATTTGATGCTATTGCTGGTGGTGAAAATTGGATCCAGCATGTGTCCTGCGGTGGGTGTACAGTCGTAGATGATCTGGGTCAATCCAAGGCTGCTCATACTGTCGAAG
This sequence comes from Calotriton arnoldi, assembly GCA_963921515.1. Taxonomy (NCBI): domain Eukaryota; kingdom Metazoa; phylum Chordata; class Amphibia; order Caudata; family Salamandridae; genus Calotriton; species Calotriton arnoldi. The sequence continues at coordinate 362,657 of CAWUFW010002154.1, read as the reverse complement.
AGGTGTGCGGTGTTTTTGTCGTTGAGGTCAGTGATGTGGAAATTTAGGTCGCAGAGGGAGATGTAGTCTCTTGAGTCTAAGGCTAGAGGTGCAATGAAGTCTGCAATGGTGTTGCAGAAGCTGGAGCGTGGACCTGAGGGTCAGTATGCGAGGGTTCCTCTGATGGGTGTCTTGTCATCTGTGTGAAGCGTGAAGTTGAGATGTTCAATGGGGTGGTGGTGTTGTCAGTGGTGGGGGTACACTGTATGGTCTCTTTGTAGATGATGGCTGTTCTGCCTCCCGACTTGTTGATGGGGTCCTGGTGAGTGATTTTTTTATTTGTTGGGGATAGCTGTGGCAATGTCTGGGGTAGATGTGGGTTGAGCCAGGTCTCAGTGAGGAAGACAATGCTGGGTGGTGCGAGTGTGGTGATGAGGTCCCATAATTCTATGGAATGCTTGCATAGTGAGCGTGTGTTGAGAAGGGCGCATGAGAGTTGGTGTTATGTTCAAGTGGTGTCTGTGGTATGTTTGGGTGGGGCTGGTCGGTGGGATGGTGTGTGTGCAGTGGCAGGTGAAGTGGCAATGGGTGCAAGTGAAAGGTCCATACCATGGAGTGTGGGTCAGCACGGTGGCAGTGTTTGTTGTGCCATCCCGGGTCGAGGGTGTAGAGCTCGGTGATGGTGTATCTTCGTGGGTGGGAGGGCCATGTGTTGTGGCTCTGGGTGCGGTCCAGGGGAAAATGGGCACAGACTGGCTTGAAGCTTTGAGACAATACTTCAAAGATTTCGGTTTCCAGGATGCTCAGCAGGCCATGGAAATAACACCAATGGGTCGCTAGTAGGCATTGCTTATGATCATAACTACGTTGGTACACAGTTGTCTTCAAACCTCCAAATTTTACTCTTGATTAATGAAAACATTCTTAGCGAATGCTGTTGCTTTGGTTCGTCTTGTGTTGGTCTAAGAATTTCACCTCTAACATCACAATAAGAATGACCCTGGCTATCCCTCTTAATCATGACCCCAGTTCTGAAAACCAACAAAATAGAACCGTAGTCCTATTCCATTAATCCTAGCTGAAGTAGTCAGGCAACTGAACTGCTTCAAAGACTTGTTTTTTCAACAAAAAAACAAAGGACCCACTGTGTACTCAGTGAAGGGTCTCAAGGGGACGCCAGGAGACAGGGGCTGGGACAATGGGTAGCTCAATCCTGAGATCTAACTACGAGCTTTTAACTGCAACAATTTCAATATATGCTATTGGAGATGGAATTACCATGACTGCTGGCAGCAGACTTGCCCTCCAATGGGCCTGCTTTAAAGGTGTCTAGTCTATGTTTTGCAGAGCTGCGCCAGCACTTGGTTGATAGTAAGCTGACTGACCCCAGAAGCTTGCTATGGAGGTGGACCGCTGGGTGAGTACCAGGGTCCACAAGAAAGCGATTGGGGGAGACTCAGCCAAAGGTGGGCAGGGTCCCCAGCAGAAAAGTGGGGGGGACAAGGATAAAGCATAGGAGTTCTCTAAAGGTCCCCAAACTAACACCCAGGGTAAAGATTCCCATCCCCTAGGAGATAATAAAGCAGTGGTCTCTTCAGGAAAGCCTGCAGAGACTGGCCCCCGCAAGTGTTGTGCATGTGACCAGGTGGGTCACTTGAAGGGGGATCCCCTGGTCACAAGTGAGGGCACTGCCACCCACTGGTGGGCAGACCAAGGTGTTGGCGAGTGTAGCGCTTGGGGAGGAGGGGTACACACAGGAAGTTGGGGATCCCGCAGAAATGACCCTCAGTGAGATGGTCCCAGGAAACCAGGTGCCCCCTAACACAAAGACATATAGCACCTGGGTGACCATCAATGGGAAAAGGGTGTCACCTGGTCTCTGAAGAGCAGGTAGTCCCCGGGGCATTCCACCAAGTAGTTGCTGTGGACAACTCGGAGCGTCTGTGTATGGTGGTGCAGATTCCCTTTGAATGGGAGGGTCTCAGGTCCTTTGAGGGTGGTTGTGAGCACTACCATGCCTGTAGATTGTCTGCTAGGTAACGACCTGGAGCAGTCCTTGTGGAAGGATGTTGAGCTCCGGTCTCACTTGGAGATGCTTGGGTTTGCTATAGTTGGCATGCGTGTCCACTCGGTCAATGGCGGCCAGAAAGGGTGATCAGAAGTGCCTGGAACCTGAAACAGTGGCCCAGGTCTCTGCCAAGAGAAAGAGCAGGGGGCGCAGGAAACCGGCCCCTGAAGTTACCACAGACCGGAAGGAGGCTGATCTTGAGGGGGACGCCCCGGTGTCTACAGGGGAACAGGTAGCTTGTCTGGGGGACATCTCTGAGCTGACCCATTGGCAGCAAGAAGGGGGTCCCACCAGGGAAGAATTCTGCAGGGAGCAGAAAGAGTGCCCTTCACTAGAGGGTCTGCGGCGGCAGGCAGCAGACCAGGCAGCCGGTGATCAGTCCAGATCTCGTTAGATCTACTGGGAGAATGGTCTCCTGTATAGTGAGCATAAGGTCGCTGAGCCTGGGTCAGCCCGTGTGCTGGTGGTACCCCAGAGCTTCAGGACCTTCCTACTGGGTCTGGCTCACGACGTGCATTTGGCAGGACATTTGGGGCGGGACAAGACCTTTGACAGGCTTGTCACCCACTTCTTCTTGCCCCAAATGTGAAGGCAGTCGGATGGACATTGCAAGTCTTGCCAAACTTGCCAGGCAAGTGGTAAGAGTGGGAGGAAGGTCAAAGTTCCTATCCAACCTTTTCCAGTTGTTGGAACACCCTTTGAAAGGGTAGGGATGGACATTGTGGGGCCACTGAATTCCAAGACAGCCATGGACAACAGGTACATCCTGGTCTTGGTGGACCATGCCACTCGGTACTCTGAGGCAATCCCTCTCAGGACAACAACGGTGCCAGTTGTGGGCCGGGCGTTAATGGGGATATTTTCCCACATGAGTTTCCCCAGGGAGGTGGTTTCTGACTGTGGGACCAATTTCATATCCAAGTATATGACATCCCTGTGGAAGGAGTGTGGTGTAACCTACAAGTTCACCACTCCTTACCACCCACAAGGTAAAGGTCTGGTGGAGAGATTCAACCAGACCTTGAAGGGCATGATTAAGGGTCTAACAGAACCCATGAGTCATAAGTGGGACGTCCTCTTGCCATGCCTTCTCTTTGCTTACAGGGAGGTGCCACAAAAGTCTCTTGGGTTCAGTCCCTTTGAGCTTCTGTATGGTCACCCTGTAAGAGGACCTCTGAGTTTGGTGAAGGAAGGCTGGGAGGCAGCTCCCAGGAAAACTTCCCAGGATGTGTTTAGTTACAAGCTGGCCTTCAGAAACCAAACTGCCCGCTTCAGGAAACTCAATCAGGTGAAACTGGATGCAAGCCAGGAAGAAATGAAGAAGGGGCATGACCAAAATGCCACTCTGGTCGAGTTTCAACTTGGGCAAAAAGTGTGGGTCATGGCCCCAGTTGAACCTTGTGTCTTGCAGGACAAGTGGACTGGGCCTTTTGAGGTGGTGGAGCGCAAAAGTGATGTCACCTACCTGGTGAATTTGCAGACTCCAAGGAAACCTTTGAGGGTCCTTCACGTGAACCGCCTCAAGCCCCACTTCGAGAGGTCCGAAGTGAGCATGTTCTTGGCGACAGATGATGGGGTGGAAGAGGAGAGTGAACCTCTTCCTGACCTCCTGTCCACCAAGGAGCACGATGGGTCAGTGAAAGGTGTGATCCTCTCCCCTACACTGACCCCAGAGCAGCAGAGCGACTGTCACCAGTTGTTGGGACAGTTTGCCGCACTGTTCTCTCTGACCCCAGGTGTTACTCACTGGTGTACCCATGACATGGACACTGGTGACAGCCCTCCTGTAAAACACAAGATTTACAGGTTGACTGACCGGGTCAGGCCCAGCATCAAAGAGGAGGTCTCTAAGATGTTGGCGTTAGGGGTGATCGAGCCCTCCAACAGTCCTTGGGCCAGCCCAGTGGTCTTGGTCCCAAAGGCTGCTGTACCCGGTGCCACTCCAGAACTGCGGTTTTGTATGGACTACCGTGGGCTCAATGCCGTCACCAGGACTGACGCGCACCCCATCCCCAGAGCTGATGAGCTCATTGATCGGTTGGGAGCTTCCAAGTTCCTCAGCACATTTGATTTAATGTCTGGGTACTTGCAGATTGCCTTAACTGATGGGGCCAAGGAGAGGTCAGCATTTTTAACCCCAGAAGAACAATACCAGTTCCGGGTGATGCCCTTTGGGTTGAAGAATGCCCCTGCCACCTTTCAGGGGTTGGTCAACCAGGTGTTGGCTGGACTGGAGGATATCAGTACTGCATATCTGGATGACATTGCAGTGTTCAGTTCCGGCTGGGAAGACCATTTGCAGCACCTCAGGGAAGTGTTGAGGGCTCTGCAGAGAGCAGGCCTCATGATCAAGGCCAGTAAGTGCCAGATCTGGCAGGGTTCGTTGGTGTACTTGCGACACCCGGTAGGAAGCGGCCAGGTGGAGCCCCTACAGCCCAAGATTGACACCATTCTGGCTTGGTAGCCCCCCAAGATCCAGACAGAGGTGAGAGCCTTTTTAGGTCTCACCGGTTACTACAGGAGGTTTGTTAAGGGCTATGGCACCATTGTTGCCCCCTTAACAGAGCTGACTTCCAGGAAGCAGCCCAAGAAGGTGATCTGGACTGAATCCTGCCAGAAAGCTTTTGATGCCCTGAAGGCCGCCATGTGCAATCACGCCTGTGCTCAAGGCACCCGACTTCTCCAATGAATTCGTCGTGCAGTCTCAGACGCTTCAGAGCATGGATTGAGAGCGGTGCTCTCACAACTGAATGAAGAGGGCCTAGACCAGCCTGTAGTCTTCCTTAGCAGTAGACTACTCCTCCCCAGGGAACAGAGGTGGAGTGCCATAGAAAGGGAAGCTTTTGCTGTGGTCTGGGCACTGAAGAAGCTGAGACCCTACCTGTTTGGGACTCACTTCCGGGTTCAGACGGACCACAGGCCCCTCAGATGGTTGATGCAAATGAGGGGTGAGAATCTAAAACAGTTGAGGTGGTCCATCTCCCTACAGGGAATGGACTTTACAGTGGAACACTGCCCTGGCACAGAACATGCCAATGCAGATGGTCTGTAAAGGTTCTTCCGCCTTAGTAAAGAGAACTCCCAGGAGGTTGGGTAGTTCTCCCTACTTTCAGCAGGAGGGGACATATGTTAGGATTAGCATCTTTTGGCATGTTTCTCCCGAGTTTTTGCTTTCTGACCTCCCGGTTTTGACTGTTTTTGATGGTTTAGTGTCTCTGCACACTTTCTCACTGCTGATCAATGTTAAAGTGCAAGTGCTCCTGTTGTAAATTGTGTTATGGATTGGTGTTTCCATGATTGGCATATTTGATTTATGTGTCAGTCCCTAGTAAAGTGCACTGAGTGTGCCAGGGCCTGTAAATCACATGCTGTTAGTAGGCTGCAGCACTGGATTGTGCCACCCACACAAACAGCCTGTAAATGTAACTCTGGCCTGCCATTGCAGAGCCTGTGTGCAGTTTGGGACTGCCATGTCAACTTGGCAAGTGTATCCACTTGCCAGGCCCTAACCTTCCCTTTTCTTACATGTCAGTCACCCCTAAGGTAGGCCCAAGGTACCCCTGTGGGCAGGGTGCAGTGTATGTGAAAGGTAGGACATGCCCTGGTGTGTGTGGCATGTCCTGATAGTAAATTACTGCCAATTTCGTTTTTCACTATTGCAAGGCTACCTGTTCCCATAGGACAGAATGGGGAGTTTGTTTATAACATCTTATAAACATAACTGACCCTGGGAACAAGGTAGAGAAATAAAGTTTAGTATGCCTGAACTCAGAATCTAAAGATGCTTCTTTTAGAAAAGGGTTATTTTTACATTCTGTGTTTGAAAATACCACTTTTAGAAAGTAGGTATTTTCTTGCTTAGCCATCTTGTGTGCCTCTGCTAGGATGTGTATTGACTGTAGGGATTTGGAGTGACAGGGGCTGGGGAGGAGCAGTGGCTCCAGAGAGTCTAGATGGGTCAGGGATGGGCTGAATAGACCTGGGCTGCATTCAGAGTAGTGGGAGGAGTTGTCACTAGCACCTGAATAGGCCCGGTCTGCATTTAGAGTGGTGGGAGGAGATTTCCCTTGCACCTGAATAGGCCTTGTCTGCATTGGACAATGCTGTCTCCGCCTCCTGCTGGGAAGCTGGGCCAGAGAGGACCAAACTGGTTTGGACTAAGCACAGACACTCTCTGCCTGAGAGGACAAAGGAATTTGGAGTATAAATATTGGGGGCCAGACCCCAGAACTTTAGAACTCTTTTGGACCAAGAAGACTGCCAAGAAGAAGAGCTGGAGAAGCTGTGAGGAGGAACTACCACTTTGCTGAGTGCTTTGCTGTGTTGGCCTGCAGTGGATGCTTCTGTCTTGGGCAGTGAAAGGACTGGACTGAACTTTCTACAACTTCTTTCTTTGAGTATCTCCAAGGGCTTGAGGTAGAGCTTGCCCCCTGTTCAAGAAGTCTCAGGAACAGCAAAGACTTTAAGTTCTTCTGCCCTCAGCACTGGGGACTGTGTGTTTTGTGCTGCAATAGAAGAAAAAGCAACCCGATGCCGTCTACGATGCCGCTGCCGACTCCGTGTCCTGAAGGCACCGCAGAGGGCACTGGCGCAAGGCCGCACAGCGACCCTGGTCTCACCGACGACACCATCTGACGCCGCCACTGAGCTGCTGCTCTCTCCGCGACCTGTGGGCACCGCACTCATCACCGCCTCGCTTCACGCCACCGCCTCTGTATCCCTGGCGCCGCCACTTCACGCCGACATCAACTCCGCTGCTTGCACCGTGGTTCGAGGGCACCACTCGTAAGTTACATGACGCACCGTCCTCATCCCGCACCACAGCCTTGGCCTGCCGACACCGGCGCCATCGACTCCAGTTCGTCAGCCGACAACAGCGCTTCAGCAATGACAACGCCGCTGCTTGCACCGTGACCTGCCAGCACCGCGACGAGCACCGCATCACTTCGCACCACGACCCTGGTCTCACCGCCGACGCCATCTGACGCCGCCATCGAGCCGATGCTTGCACCGCGACCTGAGGGCATCACACACCGCACCGCTGCACATCGCACTGCAGCACCCGACGCCCGCTGATGCCATCGCTCCTGACTTCAACCGTGAGGAGTTTGATCTGCAATGCGTGTGACTTCGAGGGCCCGACGACTCCTGCACCAACCTCCGGAACCGACGCCTGCAGACGCTGTGCTTTCGGAAGCTCAACGAGAGGTCACCGACGCCCTGCATTTCTAAAAGTACTGTTTTGCGGGTCTCCCCGACACCGTAGCTGGCCCGCAACGCCGCGGTCAGCCATAACTCTTTGGATTTGTTTGTTCACTACGCCGTGATAGCCCCGGACGGAGCTATCAACTTCAAGGATCTTTATTTCAAGGTTATTTTGATAACTGAAGATTTCTAAGTACTGTATTGTGGATTTTTTTCGTTTTTGGTCTTGTCGCACAAGTTACTACTTGTGTAACGATATATCTGTAAGAGACATTAGTTAGTGATAGATTCCTTACCTTAGAATATCCCCAGGCGTCAGACTGGATCTGGAAAGTTTTGCTAGCAGTACCCCTGCGCGCCAGTAGGTGGCGTCGTGTGGCTCCGCGTCCCTCGCTGGCTTCGTAAGCGCCGAGATGACGTCACGGAGGCTACTTAGGCGCCACCCATGCGCGCTGATGTCAGTTCTGTACACGACTTTCCGCGCCAGGAACGCAGAGCCATGCAAGAAACTGACCACTGGTGCCATGAAACTAGGGCCCTAAAAGGGATGACCTTAACCCTAGAAATCAGTTCGCAGAACGGGGAGGATGGGCGGGGCGGTAAGGAATCTATCACTAACTAATGTCTCTTACAGATATATCGTTACACAAGTAGTAACTTGTGCATCTGAAAGAGACACGTTAGTGATAGATTCCTTACTTTAGAATAGATACCCCAGCAATACCAAACCCGGTGGTGGGTCTGCGAACAAGATTACACCAGGAAGTCACGGAGAACAGAACGGCCAAAGAAGCCGTCTCTCCGGACTTGACTGTCAAGGCAGTAATGCTTGGTAAACGTATGCAGCGAAGCCCACGTAGCTGCCTGACAAATGTCCTGCAAAGGAACGCCGCGTCCCAAGGCAGTAGTGACTGCCGTCGCCCTGGTGGAATGGGCACGCAGCCCCACAGGAGGCTCCTTCTTAGCCAACGAGTAACAGGCTTTGATGCAGAGAATGACCCACCGAGAGATGGTCCGTTTGTGCCCGGCCCGACCTTTTTTGGCGCCCACGTAGCCAACAAAGAGCTGGCCATCCACCCGGAACTGTTGCGGGTGCTTCAGGTAGAACGAGAGCGCACGTTTTGGGTCCAGACGGTGGAGCCTCTCCTCCTCTTTTGAAGGATGCGGAGGCGGAAAGAAGGTGGGCAAAGTGATGGTCTGCCCGATGTGGAAGGGCGTGACAACCTTTGGCAAGAAAGAAGGACGGGTCCTTAAAACCACCTTGTCCGGATGAACAGAAAGGAAAGGAGGTTTGGAAGAAAGAGCCTGGAGCTCACTCACTCTTCTGGCAGAGGTGATAGCTACCAGGAAAGCCATCTTGAGAGTGAGAAGACACAAAGGACAGGTATGAAGGGGCTCGAAGGGAGCGCACATCAGATATGTCAAGACAAGGTTTAAGTCCCATTGAGGCATAATGAACGGCACGGGCGGAAACATGTGCGTAATGCCTTTCAGGAAATTGTTAACAACCGGGGACTTAAAAAGAGAAGGCTGATCTGGAAGCCGGAGAAAGGCGGAGATGGCCGAAAGATAACCTTTGATAGTGCCCAGAGCAGAGCCCTGCTGGGCCAGAGAAAGAAGGAACAGAAGGACCTCAGAAAGAGGGGCAGAAACGGGATCCACAGCCTTAGCTGTGCACCATGCCACAAACTTGTTCCACCTGCAGGCGTATACCGTTTTAGTGGTGGGACGCCTGGCTGCCAGAATGACATCACAGACTTCGGGGAGAAGATCGAAGGCTGTCAACTGCCGCCGCTCAATCTCCACGCATGGAGGTGGAGGCTGGACAGGTTCGGTGGAGGACCGTCCCCTGCTGCTGCGACAGAAGATCCTCCCGAAGAGGCAGTCAGATCGGGGGATCGATCGCCATGTTGAGTAGCTCGGGATACCAGTATCTTCGTGCCCAATCCGGAGCCACAAGGATGACTTGGGCCCGGTCGCGCCGAATCTTCTTCAGCACTCTGGGCAGAAGTGGTATAGGCGGAAAGGCGTACAATAGACCGCAACTCCACTCGCGACGAAAAGCGTCGCCGAGCGAGTGCCGCCTTGGAAATTCCAACGCGCAGAACTGATGACATTGCGCGTTCTCTTCGGTGGCGAATAGATCTAACCAAGGCTCTCCCCACCGCAGAAAGAGACCTTGCGCCACGTCCGAGTTCAGATGCCATTCGTGATCCATCAAGCACCGGCAGCTGAGTTAGTCCGCCCAGGCGTTCAGAGAACCTGCCAGGTGTTGAACCACTAAGGTAATGCCCTGACGTTCCAGCCAAGTCCAGAGGCGCAGAGCCTCCTGACATAGGGTCCATGACCCCACCCCGCCCTGCTTGTTGCAATACCACATGGCAGTGGTGTTGTCCGTGAACACCTGCACTACACTTCCCCGGACAGAGGGAAGGAATGCCTTCAGTGCAAGCCGGATCACCCAAAGCTCCAAAAGATTGATATGGAGCCAGGACTCCGCCGGAGACCAGAGGCCTCTGATCTCCGCCTCCCCCAAGTGGCCACCCCATCCCAGGAGGGACGCATCCATCACCACTGTATGCTCCGGTTGGGGAAGGGAGAGGGATCTGCCATTGACCCAATCGCGATTCGTGAGCCACCACTGCAAATGTCGTGCAGTGCCCTCCGAGATCTGGACAAGATCGGACAGGTTGCCCTGATGCTGTGCCCACTGGAACTTCAGGTCCCACTGCAGAGCCTGCATATGCCATCTGGCATGTTGCACCAGCAGGATGCAGGAGGGCATCAGGCCCAGGAGCCGGAGGGTCATCCTGACTGAAACCCGGGATAGAGGCTGAAAGATCGGAATCATAGCCTGAATATCCCGGACTCGCTGCTCAGGAGGATAAAACCGAAACAGCGTAGAATCCAGAACCGCTCCGATGAAGGGGAGCTTCTGAGAGGGACTCAGGTGCGACTTCGGCACGTTGATGGAGAACCCCAGCAAATGCAGGTGGTCGGCCGTAGTCTGAAGGTGGGTGACGACTGCCTGGAGCGAGCCCGCCTTCAACAACCAGTCGTCGAGGTAGGGGAGACTGACACCCCTGACCTGCGCAGATGAGCTGCGACCACCGTCATCACCTTCGTGAACACCCGAGGGGAGCTGGTAAGGCCGAAGGGGAGCACGGCAAACTGAAAATGCTCTTGGCCTACCGTGAACCGCAGGTAACGCCGGTGGGCCGGTAGGACGGGGATGTGAAAATAGGCGTCCTGCACGTCCAACGCTACCATCCAGTCTCCAGGGTCGAGGGCAGCCAAGACCTGAGCCAGAGTCAACATCTTGAACTTCTCCTTCCGGAGGAAGCGATTGACGTTCCTGAGGTCCAAGATGGGGTGCAAGCCCCCCTTGTCCTTCTTGTGGACCAGAAAGTAGTGGGAATAACAACCACTCCCTACTTCTGGCCCAGGAACACACTCGATGGCCCCTTGGCCAAGAGTGCCGTGACTTCCTGCAGGAGAAGTGCCAAGTGGTCCCCCGACATGCAGTGGAACTGAGGTGGCATGGCTGGAGGGGTGGACTGGAAGGGAAGGGCGTAACCCTTGCGGATGATCTGCAACACCCACTTGTCCGAAGTGATAGCGTGCCAGTGGGAGAGTTGAAGGCGGACCCTGCCACCCACTGGCGTGGAATGCCCCACAAGGCTCGGATTAGAAAGGTTTGGAGGCCGAAGCAGCGGAGGTGGACTGACCCCCACGCGGATTCCCAGATCCGCCCCTGCGGAAACCGCGACCGCGGCCGTGCGGAGGCTGGTTCTGAACAGGCTTGTTGAAAGAACGTGCCTGGGCGCCCCTGCCGGTGCCAAGAAAGGAACGAAACCCAGGAGTGGCTGGGCTTTTCGTGGAAAGACCTAAGGACTTGGCCGTGGCCCGCGAGTCCTCAAAACGCTCGGCCTTATCGCCAAACAGGCGAGTGCCATCAAAGGGCATGTCCATGAGTGAGTTTTGGACATCTGGCGAGAACCCGGTAGATCTGAGCCAGGCGTGGCGACGAAGCGCCACAGTCGTAGAAATCGCTCTATCTAAGGAGTCCGCGGTGTCTAAACCACACCGAATGGCGAACTTAGCCGCATCTTTACCTTCTGCAATGGCTTGGGACAATACAGCTTGGGTCTCCTCAGGACACTGAGGTAACACCTGCACAAATGTGTCCCACACCGCGTGGGAATAGCGGCCCAATAGGCTGGCGGTATTCACTGACCGCAGCCCCAAGCTGGCCGAAGAGAACAAACGTTTACCGAACTGTTCCAGCTTCTTAGAGTCCTTATCCGGCGGAGCCGTGGGAAAGGCACTCTGCGACATCGAAGCTTGGATGACCAGACTCTCAGGCATAGGATGAGTGGTCAAAAAAGCGGGGTCACCCGGCGCCGGGCGATTACGCCTGGCGACATTCTTATCCACAGGAGCCCCAGTGGATGGCAGCGACCAAGTGCCCAGCAAGACGTTGGTAAGGGCGTCGTTAAACGGGAGCAGGGGCTCCGACGAGGTGGTCGCCGTCTGGAGCACCTCAGTAAGGAGGTTAGTTTTGAGGGCCACCATAGGGAGATCAAGGTTGAGGACCTCAGCTGCCCGACGGAGCACCATCGTGTAGGAGGCGCCCTCCTCCATAGTAGGTGGGGGAGGGGCAAACCCCGGGTCAGAAGAGACGTCGAGGTTGCCGGCGTCCTCCAAGGCATCCGCCCAGTCCTGCTCGGAGTCACACTGATGGGCGAGAGGGTCCTCGGACCCCTCCCAGTCGTCCTCCACCACCGCCGCCGGTGGCACCAACCGCGGCGGCAGGGCAGGAGCCGGAGAGGGAACATACGGCGTCAGGAACGGCGTCGGAAATGGCGCCGAGAACGGCGCTGGTCGAGGCCGAACCGGCGCCGTGTCCCAATGCGGATCCCAGGTAGGAACAAAATGGTCCTGGAACCTGGGTAATGGCGGGACGAAAGGTACCCACTGCGGCGCCGGAGGCGGAGCCGAGGGCGGCGCTGGGGCCGGAGCCGGCAGCGTTGGACCTTGTGGCGCCGTGGCCGAAGCCAGTGGCGCAGGATCCTGTGGCACTGAAGCTGGATCCGCCGGCGATGCCGGCGGTCCAACAGGATCCAGACACAAGACCGCGGGGCCTGAAGGCGCGCCGGCGGGAGCCCGAGGCCTAAAAAGGCGGTCCATGGTAGCAAGAAATTCTTGCACCTGTGCGGGAGTCGCCGACGGACCCGGGTAAGGCGGGTAGGCCGCGGGACTCTCGAGCTCCAAAGGAGCTGCAGGGGCAAGGCCCCTGTCCCCCTCATCTGCATCCGAGGACTGGCGGGGGGACGTCGGAGAGCGAACATGCTTCTTCGACTTCCTTTTGTGTCGTCTCTTATCCGCATCCGAGGGTGAAGACCTGGAGCCCGAGGAGCGATGGCTGTGGCCCGCGAGCATTCCCTGGAATGGCCTCTGGACCGGGAATGGCGCGGGGACGAGTGCCAGACCTCCAGCAGTTTCCGGCGCCGCTCCTGCAAGGCCTTCGGGGCCATGGCCCAACAATCTGGACAAGACCGAGAGTCGTGGTCGGTCTCCAGGCAGTAGAGGCAGACATCGTGGGGGTCCGCCACCGACATGTTGTGACGGCAGGCCCCACAAGACTTAAATCCAGGCATCCCTACGTGCACCAGGAAACCAACTGGAAAAAGGGAGACAAAAGTCTCAAAAGAGATAGTCAAAAAGTGACTAGAGTATGTGCTCTAACCGGATCTGCGCTTTCTGGAGCGGGAAAAAGAAAGAACTGACGTCAGCGCGCATGGGTGGCGCCTAAGTAGTCTCCGTGACGTCACCTACTGGCGCGCAGGGGTACTGCTAGCAAAACTTTCCGGATCCAGTCTGACGCCTGGGGATATTCTAAGGTAAGGAATCTATCACTAACGTGTCTCTTTCAGATTTAAGTATATAAAAATATTGGATATTTTTCTAAAGTGGTGTGGTGTCCTTTTGAAGTGCTTAAACTGTATTACTGTTGGTTATGTGCAAATGCTTTACAAACTGCCTCTAAGATAAGCCTGACTGCTCGTGCCAAGCTACCAAGGGGGTGAGCAGGGGTTATTTTAGGAGTGCAACTCCCTTATCCTGACTAGAAGGAAGGGTCCCTACTTGGAAAAGGTGCAAACCATTGCCAACTAGAGACCCCCATTTCTAACATGTACTCATTCCAATATTTTTCATCACTACCTTGCCGACTTGGGAGTGGGTAATTTTCTACAAGCACGTGCTACAGTCAGGATCAACCAGGTAGCAGCAACTGCTGGACAGGAGGAAGAGTTGCGTGCTTGTCCCAGACCGACCTTTGCATCCCTCAGAAACCTGTTACGAGAGTCTCTGCTTGGCTGCAGGGTGCTGGGGGAACAGTGCAATCTTATGGTCACTGCTGGGTCCAGTCTTGTTCCACAATGAAAGAATGGAGAGGCAGGCCAAAGTGTAGCTAAGCAAGACACAGCGGCGCTGTCCAAGGTAGCCAGGACACCCCAGGGAATGGTCTTTTCAAGCTGCTGCAGAAATGTGCTAGGGGGAAAATGGCAACAGCATGATACGTGGAGCCCACACTACCAGGCAGCATCTGGGACTGATACCACCCGACCCCATCCACTTCAGTCAGACCAGCGGGGGGGCAAAAGTTGCCAGGCTGCTTGGCCTTCACTCAGTTGGGTGGCATCCACAAAAGGTAGACCCTTGAGTTGGACAGTCCAGCTGGGATGGAAGCTCTTTGATTGAAATAACAGACAAGGCTGGCCAAGCAGTCCATCCGTAAACAGACCAAATGTGTCCATTCAATCAGAGTATGGGGCTGGCTAGTACGTCCCTAAGTAGACCACCCTGCACAGGGTGACCGCTTCACATCCCTACCTGCTCTCTGGGAAATCAGGCACAGGCAAGAGGCCCACCGGACAGGGCTAGATAGTACCCGTTGACCTGGGTAGATAGCCCAAGACCTCACAGCCCTGGGGCGAAAGACTGAACAACAAGGGTATCCCTAGTATCTTGTCCATAATAATATGGACAATGGCTTCCTTCATTCTTTCGTAATCTGTGTACACCGAGTGACAAAAGGAGAAGACAGAGCAAATACCTCGAACGTCCTGAAGCCCTGACTGGGCTTGGAGAGTAAAATGAGCCTTCACCAGGACTTCCAGTACAGACCGGCCATCTATCTGGGAGAACCATGCATTCCTATGTGGGAACCAAATGTCCGGGTTTGGAGCGACCAGATGGTCATCCATCTAGTCTTAATGTGTCTTATGGCAAAGATTATGCTCACCCTTGCAGGTGCCAGGGACTCTGTGGGCTGAGCTGGGCCTCAGGCAAGGGGTATGGGTATGGGAGCCTCGCAGAGCTCTACCCTGAGGCACGGTCAGATCTTTTATCCTGACCAAGCAGGGGAGACCTACTTTGAGACCCACCAGTGGGATTCTGTCCTGGGCCCTTTGAGACATGCCAGGTGGAAAATGGAGCCTAAGGTGTGGGATTCCACTACAGGGTCATCTGGAGCTCCTAACCGGTTGGAGCTTCTTAACCCAGCTAAGCAGGGGAGACCTCTCTGGGCCTACAAAACTCCGTCCTGGGGACTTTGACACACAGCAGGGTGAAAAGAGCCCTGGACTGGGGACTTCAATCCTTGGGGCAGAAGGAGCTCTGATCCAGGGACAGATTAGATCTTCTTAAACCAGCCAAGCTGGGGAGACCTACCTGGGCCTGCAGGACCCAGTCCTGGACAGACAGATATGGCAGACCGGAGAACAGAACCCAGGGCCAGGAGCTCCCACACCAGGGCTTGCTGGAACTGTGACCTAGGGCACGCTAGTATCTTGTCCCTACTAATCTGGAAGAAGGCTATATGCCCTTCCTGTAATCCATGCACATGGAGTGACAGAGGCAGGGGATTCGAGCAAATGTGTCTGACCTCCTGAAGCCCTGGTTGAGTTTGAAGAGGTCAGCCTGGCCATCTTGGCACGCACTGCATTCTTTTTACATGAGCGACCAGATGGGCGGGCTTGAATGATGGCCATCTGGTTGCATAGTGACTTATGATTCAGATTCCATTTACCCTACGAGTGGCCAAAGGTCAGAGAATGTCTAAGCCCAAGTTAGGCCTCAAGCACCAGGCTCTGGGGAAAGGACCTTGTGGAGCTCTGACCCAGGGCCAGGTCAGAGCTTTTTCACTTGGCTAAGCTGGGGAGCCCTCCCTGGTACCTGTAGGACCCCATCCCGGACACTTTGCAAAACAGCAGCCTGGGCAAGGGAGCCAAGGGCTGGAGGCTTCCTCCCAAGGGCCAGCCAGAGCTTTGACCCATAGCCAGATCTTCATAACCAAGCCAAGCAGGGGAGCCCTGCAGGACCCCACCATGGTCTCTACCTGACACAGCTCGCCATAGAAAGGAGCCTAGGACCAGGGGCTTCCACCCCAGGGACATCCACAGCTCTGACACAGGGTTTGGTCATAGATTTTTCACCCAGCCAAGCAGGGGAGAGCTTTCTGGGGCCTGGGGGATCAGTTCCAGGGCACTTTGAGACACGCCAGGCCAGAGAATAGAGCTCAAGGACAGAGGCTTCCATCTCTGGGGCAACTGGAGCTCTGACCCGGGGGCCGGTATGAGTTTCTATAACCTGCCAAGCAGCGGAGCTCTCCTGAATCTGCCAAACTCCTTCCAGGGCACTTTGTGACACAGTGGGCTAGAGAATGGAGCCCAGGATGGGGGATTCTACCCCAGGGCCAACCAGAGCCCTGACCCGGGGCCCAAAGTCTTTTTCATCAAAAAGTGGCTGCAGGGCCCCATTCTGGGTACTACGTAAGACAGCTGGCAGTCGCATGAACCCCAGATCTCGGCATCCTCACCCAGACCCGACAGGACATTACCAATTTTTGTAATCCATGCACACTGACTGACACAGGGGGTGGCATTTGAGAGAATGCATTCAGCCTCCTGGACACCTGACTGGACGTTTCAAATGAGCCCCCATTAGAACCTCCAGGTCAGCTGGGAATTCTAAACATTCAATTACTTGAAGGAAATTGTGCTTTGTCAATTTTAAGTACAAAATGTCACCAGTGACATTGGCAGAACACATTTTGCACAGCGCATGAAGGCTTGGTGAATGTCTCAGGTGTAATTTCACAGGCCCCTCAATATAAATTCTCACTGTTCTATTTTTTCCTATGTACTATAGTTTCTTTAGGAAAATCAGGCGTGATCTACACAAATTACCCCTTGCTGAATTCAGTATTTTGTCTACTTTTCAGAAATGTACAGCTTTCTAGGTTCACCCATGAGTTTAACGCCTCTTTCCCCACACAAACTGCAAGTAGGTATAAAAGGCAAAAATAGGGAATATGGACTACCACTGAGAAATTTACAAAACCTGTGGTGAAGACAGTGATAACTGTTCCAGAAAGCTTTTAAAAATTTGGTTTTAGCAAACAAAGCAAATGCCATTTTTAGAAAGAAAAAAAACACTTTCTTGCATGGTCTATTTTCACAATTTTTCTAAAAGAGACCAACATTTTGGTTGTTTTCCAAGTTCCCTCCTGGGGAATCCACAAACCTGCAATACCTTTAGAATCTCCAACATGTGGGAAAAAGAGGCAAGAGTGACCTGGGTACCTTTTCCGAAAATAAGTTATGAAGCCTTAAGTGCAAACTGCCCCAAGTATAAAACAAGCATTAGCAATGCTAATAGGTCTGCCTTTAAAGGGATGTTGTATGATAATGTGAAGCATTACACATAGAGAACATGGGAATGGATATGTTTTTGTGTGGAAGCAAAGAACTGTAGAATAATATTAGTGTAGGTTAAAAGTTTAGGTGACAGTTGCACGGTCAAGCCAGACCCAAAAAACCCATGTAGTTTAATGACTGCCCTCCTTCCAATTAGTTGTGCTACTGCCAGAGAACAACACCATCAATTAACTACTAAAGACACATTAATAGAATAACAATGGCATGTTAGTGCCCCTAAAACGTCAAGCTCAGAAAGGTGAGTAAATAAACAAGGATGCACACAACTTCTGCCTAATGAAAATATGTACTCCAGGCTCACTCCCAATATGTGGATTTAGCCAAAGCCCAACTCCTGGTGATTCTCACATAATTGTCTGGTGGCAGCTTCACTGTCAAGCCAGACCATAACAAGGGCACAACATTAGGGTGGAAACGTCTCAGTACTACAAGGGATAAGTGAAATGCTAAATCATTCATAAGAATTTTCCTGAGTTTGGAAGACTTCTTGTGGGATTCATTAGAAGGCTACTATAATCTTTATACACCCCCAGACCATTATTAGTTTCTAGATTTTTTACATCATCTTTCAAAAGTTGAATCATAAAAGTTTAAGATCTATTGATGTATTATTCACAACCAACTCAAGTTCTCCTATAATCTGGATGGTATGCCTTTGTGAGAAACTTTCCATCCTCCTAACATTATACTCTAGAATTACATTTTTACAGTTAAATTAGGATCACCACTTGGCATGGTGGCAAATTCTTGCCAATGACTCTGGACAAAGTATCAAACTTCTGGACAACAATTAAGGACAAAAGGTTAATTTTACTGACTTAGCTGAGGAGGTAAACCACTGATATAAAAGTAAGTAAAGAGACGGTGGTCACAAGTACAAGTTAAAATACATTTATTTTCCTTGTGTATAATACGGAGGAGTATTGGCTAAACATTCCTGTATATCATGGCTTTTTAAAAGACTAAAAATATAGCAAATATATGTAAAATAAACAAAATTTGACAACCAACATAAGAGATAAATATCACAGGATTCAGTCCCATTAGTATGAATGATAGTACAAAAAGCAGCACTCTATTACTTAACATGATCTTCAAGCTGATAGGCAATATTACTATTAGTTTCAGTTTCTTTTTGGAAGCCTATGTTTTCTCAGAAAAGTTTTGCTCAGGTACAGAGAAGGGCTGGGATTCAAAATAAACATTTATTTAAGGGATATAACAAACATACAAAATGTTACTGTGAGCAAAAAGAAATACTTGCCATATATACTACAGATGCGGTAAAAATGCAACATGTCTTAACCATTCCTCTTTTCCTGTAGTTTTTGCCACAAAACAAAGGCAGAGCAGTGGCAACATTTCACTATAGCAAAGCCCATCCTGATAATGGAGCATTTCAAAACCCCTTCATTGATTACTCCTTATTCTATCATGTTCTGTGCTTTGACTTGGGAAATGTAATGCAAATGTACCCCCCCCACAAAAAAGTGCACTCCCACCACTTCTACTGGCCCTTATCCCCGAGGAGATATGGCTATGTGAAAAAAGAAAGGATAAGCGCTTCAAGCCTTAAAGAAATAATAACAAATACAGTGCTTTGACATTTCAGGTCAGACAAAGGGACTTTATAAACAGAACACCTTCAATATCATTGGAGATGTAATTGACCTTCTATATGTTTATCAAAGTTAGTGGCAGTTGAGATTGAGATAAAGGCTCTTTCAAAACCTTGGCTGCCAGTGACATTCTGTATTCCTCCTCATCCCTCTTCCCTCCAATATCGATTTGCCTGATTTCCTCTCTTTTCTATTTTATGCAACATATAATACTGTAACATTTGACCCAATTCACCTAGTGTGGGTTTGGATGCTGTGGCCGTGAAGGGGCTCTCTTACCATGGTAACCTGCCAAGAGAAGGAAATGGGTCAATTTTGCCTTTCTATGGATAAAACATTGTTTTGCAAAGCAATTTAGCTGAAAGAAATACACAAAAAACGAATCAAATTAATCAAAATTAAAAAAGTACTCAATTTATGACAGAAATTAACCATAGCTCCAAATATGCCAAACTTGGATTTCGAAGAATTGGTAATCTTTACATTTGTTAAAGTGAAAAGGTAAACACAACACAAGAAGAAGGAGGAGGACAACGGAATTAAGGAGTAAATGTTATAAGTAGACATGGGAGGAGGGAAGCATGCTTCCCTTTCTGGCCTGGTGCTTACTCCAAGTGAATCATTGTGCTCTCCAGCCTGTGCTCCTTTATGCAGACAAAACATGTGGGGACAATAAGAAATTGAGGAAGTATCTTCCTCTCCCCATATCGGAGAGTGGCAGTATTCACAGCTCAGTTTCATACACCAAATAGTGAAAAAGGCACATCGCTCGTGGTGTTTGTAGAGGTAAGGCACAGGCCAGTGCATAATGCTTCAGTCATCTGGCCTAGTCTAGTGTTCATCACTTCATCAGCTCATTGGCCAAAACACAAAGACCAGGAGAGGTCGAAGGCAGGCTCAGATACTCTGAAGTATTCCAAGTCCAATTTTGCAACCAATGAGCACAGTCCAGCCAACCCTAGCAATCTCAAAGTCAGCTTTCACATTCACAGAGCTGCAACTTGATAATGTGTGCATATGCATAATTTGCTGTCAAGAAGCTGCTCTGAAATTATGGATAAAAGCCATCCATAATACAAGTGTTTAGAATGCATGGTTCCGCAGGAGGGAGTCACAGCAATGGCAGGGTGGTGTCACAAAGTGCCTTCTTCAGGTTCTTTCACAGGTTCATGGACATCATGGTAAGTAAAGCCACCCAATATATATCTTTCCCCCAATGCTCCTTAATTATTGCAACAAACCAAATTGATGTTCTACAGGGTAGCACAGTTTCCCAATGCCATTGGCTATGTTGATTGCACACATATTACCATACGCCCCCCTCGGCAAATGAATACATATACGGGAACAGGAAATGCTCACACTCACTCAAAGTGCAGGTAGTGCGTGATGCCTTCTTTATCATAACAGACCTTGTCAGAAAATTTTCAAGTAAGCATTTAAACTGAACTGCATTTACCAGGATGCAGGGGTGAACTGAGCTGGGAGGTGAAGCAGTGTGCTCCCATCCCTCTTCTGTTTAAAATGGCTCCCTTGAGCCACTGAGCTGACGAGCTCGTGGAGATGCACCTGTGCCCCGGGGAGAGGTACAGAGACCTGAGAGGATTGTGGCAGCTTTCTCAGCAACCCCAGATGAATTTCGTTTTTATCTCTACTGATGAAGGATAATATCCAAAAAAACGTGTCTAGAGATTAACAGCACTAACCTGCACCAACTGTGCTGGGAGGTGAAGCAGTGTGCTCCCATCCCCCTTCTGTTTAAATAAGCTGTTTACCTTCTTAACCGGAAGACCCAGTTGAAGGTGGTTGCCGAAACGCGTCGGTCGTGGTCAGTTACTGCAACTGTTTTAGACCACATCAATCGTTCATTTGCTGGATAAAATAAAATTAAAAGACATTGTGTATGCCAAAAGGCCTGGAGAGTCCTGGATCATCCTTTTTCATTTGTGCCACTGCAAGGGGGGGTTGAGCTAATCAAGCTGCTGTGGAGCAAAAAAAATATATATATATATATATTACCTACTGGCGGTCGCCAGTAGGTAGTTATGGTTAGGACCTATTATCCATAGGAAATTCGTAACATTCTTTTCCCAATAACTTTGGCGCCGGTTGACGAATCTTCGTGAAATTTTCAAAACTTATGGCCTGCTCCGGTCAGCTCCTAAAGCTTCGGGGTGATTCGGCAAGCAGGGGCCGAGAAAAAAGGGGGGTCCCAAAACGTGTTTTCTCCATGTTAATTCCCATAGGAAACTTTAGACACGGCTACAGCTCGAACTGCTGAACGGAATTACACCAAATTTGGCAAAAGGTAGTGCTTGGTTCAGAAAGCACCCTTTTTTTAAATGGTGTAAATCCGTTCAGTAATTCCAGAGAAATTCAAAAAATAAGAGGCAAAAATCAATTTCCCATAGGAAACTTTATGCAAGGCTACAGCCGGAACTACTGAACGGATTTACCCCAAATTTGGCAAAAAGGTAGTGCTTGGCTCAGAAAGCGACCTTTTAAAAATAGTGTAAATCCATTCAGTAGTTGCTGAGAAAATCAAAAATAAAAGTTTTGATATTTAGAGGCACGGAGGATCCGCGGACCCTCCCGACCACTTCATACTAATTGGCTGTCAACACTCCAAACCAGGAAGTGTTGGCAGCCATCTTGTGCCTCGGTAGAACCGAGGCACAAGAAAACAGAAAAACTAAGGCACAAAACAAGAAAAGGGGGAAGGGTAGAAACACCCTGACCCCCTAGGCCTGCTCAGGGGTCCCACAAGGACCCCCAGGGCCCAAAAAGCATTTTTTTTTTTTTTAAATGGCGAAATTCGTTAATATTTAGCCCCCGGGTGCGCCAAGTCCCGGGGGCATGCGAAAATTTAATAGCAGCCCCGGGGACTGCCACCCCCCGGGGCTTTCTATAAATATTTGCGGGGGGCACAGAGCCCCCCCCCCGCAGCCCTGGGGACCGCCACCCCCGGGGCTTCTTATTTTAATGTATGGGGGGCCTCAAAGGATTTGAGGCCCCCCCAAGCCCCGGGAATCGCCACCCCGGGGCTTTCATTAATTATTTAGCGGGGGTACACGTCCCCCCCGCTGCCGCGGGGACCACCACCCCCCGGGGCTTTTAAAAAAAAAATAAAAGACCTGTGTGGGGGGGGGCTCGAGCCCCCCCACACACCCCGGGGACCGCCACCTCCCCGGGGCACTAGTATTTAAATTCGGGGGTCTGTAATGGACCCCCGGCCCCGGGGATCACCACCTCCTGTGCAATTGTTGGGAGGTGGGCCGCGCGGCCCCCCTCCTGGAGCCCTTCATGGCCCTGAGGACCGCCACCCCCCAGGGCCGGCTACTGCAGTGTCCCGGGGTGCCCACCCCCGGGACACTGCTGTTTGCAATGACAGGGCGGGAGCCTCGCGGCTCCCGCCCTGTCACTGAGGCTCCCGCCCTGTCACTGCAAACTCTGCTTTGCTTCATTGAAGCGAGAGCAGGGAAACCTGCTCTTGCTTCAATGAAGCAAAGCAGAATTGCTTTTCCATAAGGGGAGCTGCCTGTCAGCAGCTCCCCTTGTGGAAAAGCAATGCTGGTTACCGCAGGACGCGGGGAGCCGGCGGGACCGTGGGGGGATTGGGGACCCCCACGGTCCCAAACGAGAGGCCAGGCCCCGGGGGATGGGGTCCCCGGGGCCATGAGTGGCCCGGGAGGGGGGCCATGCGGCCCCCCTCCCCCATAATAAAAAATTAAATAAAAAAAAAACACGCAAAGGCCAGCCCCGGGGGATGGGGTCTCCGGGGCCATAAATGGCCTGGGGGGGGCCACGCAGCCCCCTCCAATTATTACAAAAAAAAAACAATGGCCATGCCCCGGGGGATGGGGTCCACGGGGCCTAAAAATAGGAAAAGAAGGGGGGCCACAAAGCCCCCCTTCTAAAAAAATTAATTTAAAAAAAAGACCGGCATCGCGCCGGAGGCCCCGCACCCTCCCTGCTACACTCTGCAAACGAGCCCCCTGGCG